>CAWTZC010000355.1:20920000-22132500 GCA_963919715.1 Microtus obscurus | reverse complement strand
TGAATCACTGTATAAAAATATATGAACATTTTAAGGATGATGTCATGGATCACTTTTTTGTTAAGTGATGCCAAATTTCCTTTGATTTGGACCACTGATATGCTATCAATATCCAATTAGAGTATATTCCTTCATGTTGATTTGCCTATCTACAAAGAGCATTAGGAATATCTCGAGCAGGGGAGACAGTTCTCAGTTCAAACGCATGCTACTCACATTCCTGGCAAAGAAACTAAAGAGGGGATGCAGGGCCCTGGAGCAAGTGAGAAATGGATTCACCCATGAGCTACAAAACTAGATGTGCATTTGGCATGGCCATCCTACTGAAGACATTTTTTTTTCATCTTTTTTGCAAGTTGTCAAGGTCATTTAAGAAAGTTCTGGCAAACAGTGTCTGAAAAAAATTCAAACTCCCCCAGCCCAGTCTCTAGACCTCCAACCTTCACTCTCCATCACTGTGATATCAGAGTATTTAAAGGCTTGGAAAGAAAAGCCCAGTTTTCAGGAAATAAAAATGTTAATGTATTATATGAAACAAAAAATGTGAAGGAGAGGTATTTGCGTAGTACCTTAAACCTTTGTTATCTCTAATTTGTCTACAGGTGAAAAAAAAAACTGTAGATTTGGAAGTACACATGTTTTTTTCAACTTTCTGTTAGTTGAATGAAGGGTGATTTTAGCTGAATTATTTTTAATCAAGAAAGAAAAAGAAGAGAATCTGTACACTTCAGTATGAGAAGTAATAAGTTTTGTTCAATTCTATTACTCTTTAGAAAGCAATTTATTCCTGTAGTAAGATCTTCCCTTACCCCCTAAGTTTCCGATGTCTCCCAGTGAGTGGTTCAACTTTATCCAGATGCTCACTATTGCCAGTGCAGAACTCTAGCTTAACCTAGTCAGGAAAGAGCAAAAGCATCCGGCATACTGAGCCCTGTATTTGAAGATGATCCATTTTTAAATAAGCGGGTGTATCAAGAAAGGAGAAAAGGAAGCAGTGCACGAGAACAAAGCTCACATAGCCGGGTTCAGCCTGAAAGAAGACACACTTTCATTATTCTACAAAGATTACAAAAAGGAGCTGAAAATATTTTAGGCAATACTGAAGATAGCAGCAAACATCAAAAACAAATGTTTTTCCAAGCATAAGCTCACAGAAATGTCAACTGTACGTTAGTTATCCAGAAATCACTTGTGGGCTGTGTTGTTAATTCATTTGTCAGACAACAAAACCCATTAGCCCCCAGAAGGAAGCTGTCAACTAAATAACACAGGGAGTCTTGGCAGGCAGACAGGAAAAGTTTGGCCAAGTCAATGCTAAATCAGTAAAAGAAAATATTAAATGAGAGGCTGTCCTGAACAGGTCCCAGGATTTAAAACTTGGCAGAGCGAGGCACCATGGACGGAAGTCTGTATTTATTTTTATATTCATAAAAATGATCTTTGGAAAATGGCCTGATTTAATGCAGCTTTATATGCTTGAGTGTTTTTATTCCTTTGCACATACATCTTGTATTTACCAGTAGGAAGCTTTCTCTTTGTGCTAACATACCTGTTTTCCTTAGTAGTCAACACTCTCTTTTCTCTCTAAAGTCTCTCATCTTATAAATACAGTAAGAAAAGATGACTTTATTTCCTATTTTGCTTAACACAATTTAAAAGTTTTACAATAGTCAAGGGATGTGATTCAGACAAGTGAAGCTAAATCTCAGTGTTATGGACACTAGAGAAGCAATTTACCGTTTCTGCGCTAAGTTAACATGAACTAAATTAAGCCTAACTAAGGCTACTTAGGTGAAAGCCAGAAAAGCTGCTCTTCAGCATCTATACAGAAGATGACTGCTGCCTGATGGCCAGGTTCTGACATCTAAGTGGATGAAGGCTCCAATGTGAACGTCTTTATGACAGGACTACAGAAGTGGTTCTCAGGCAGCTATATTGACTGTGCCTTGTTCAAGAGACAACAGCAGTTGAATGGAGACGTCAGGAGATCAGCAGGTCTGTCATCTCTGAAGGTGAAAACTCACCTGTGTGACAGAGACAACAAGGATAATTTGTAGACTCAGCACAGTTACTTAGGGAACCGACGGTCTAGACTCTAATCGGTCAGTCTGTAGGAAGGAGACTGGGACAATGTCTCTGAAAGTCGGAAAGAAAACTCAAGACACCAAAAGGCTATCATTTCTACATTCACTTTATTAACGTGCTAGAACTGCCCTCGATGTAATTATTCCTTTAAATTGATTTCCACCTTCCTTGTGGAAAAACACATAAGACCTCTAGTCTTTAGTTGATAATTATTTTCCTAAACATTTGTTTATACCTAATCCTTGTGGTGCTTTGAATGTGGATTATCACCCTACCCTGCTTAAGTTTCAGGCATTTGGATAATCAGTTTCCATTTGGTAGCTGTCTGGGAAGGATGAAATGATGAGGTGTGCCACAGGGTTCAGGTTTTGAGGTTTCAGACTTGAGCCGTTTCAGAATTATCCCTCGTTGCTTCCTGTTTCCTGGTAGAAATGTGAGCTTTTAGCTGTCCTTGTGGCTGCCATGTTTGATGCTTGTTGCCATATTTCCCCAGCTGTTCCACTCTAACGGTGATGGAGGCTTCTCCCTCTGCAACCATTAAGTCCAAAACAAGCCCTTCCTTCTCGAAGTCATTTTGGCCATGATGTTTAATCACAGAAATGTAACTAATTCAAGAGTGTTTTCAGATAAGTGTCCAGGGAACTTCTCAGATGAGAGCTATCAAGTACTTCCTGCTGATGAAAAAGATTCTCTGTATTTATAATACAGTAGCTGTTATCCACATGTGACTAGCAAACACTAGAACTTTAGCTAATACAAAAGAGGAAGTGAATTTTAATTTTACTTTAGTTTTTGAGCATATGATTAATGAATACATTTTCAGTCAGTGTAGCATAGGAGCTCAGAAAACTAGACGGGAAAAAGTAAATAGCAATGCCAATGCCTTTTTATTTTCTTAGTAGACTAAAGTACCTTGTCCAAAGTTTTGAAAAGAAAGATTTGTGTTAGAGAAATGGTCAGATAAGGATGAAAGATAGATGACATGTTATGTAACTATTCCCACTGGCAAAAAAAATGAATCTTGAATATTTGTATAGCAAGTTGGTTGCTTTTATTTCGCAAGATTTTCCCAGACTTGAAGTAATAAGAAGCCATGCAAAAAGCAGCACCCTAGAAATGACTATGTATTTCAGTAGCTGCAAATGTTTTCTACAGTGTCTTTAACTTATAGATAAAAATTTTGAGAACTGCAGTTGGTTTGTCCTTTCCATGGGTCTAAAGCTATGTGTAGGTACCAAAACATCAGAAAGAAGACAAGTTTAAGATGTCTGATCCATTTTGAACAGGTCTGAGTTATTGGAAACGCAGTGATTTTTAAGTTGATTCTATGTCAACATGATAGTAAATTATACTTTAAAAATTAACTTCCTCTATTACATATATATATATATATATATATATATATATATATATATATATATATATATATATAGTGGATTACATGTAGTCCAGACTTGTCTCAAATTAACTACATAGTTGAAGATAACCTTTAAATATGGATCCTCCTGCTCTACCTCCTGAGAGCTCGGTTTACTGGCATGAATTACCATACCAGTATTGTGTTCTTTCTGTTAAAGCCCTCTGTACTGGAACCATTGTAGACTGAAATATGCTTAATGACCTTAACTTTCTATAAAGGGATCATAACATTGGAGAACATGTAAAGTTGTAGCATTTGCTTTCTAGGTTGTATGACTGATTGACACCTGCGCCTTACATGGCCACGAATACACATTACATGTGACTGATTCATGGAAGTCAGGTACACTTTTTCCTAAACACATGTTGCTATTGCAACATCCTATGTTGAAACAACCTAAAGGGGAGCCATCATTAGTTAGAGACCATATTTTTAAAGGCAACTAAACTAAAATGAAGTACCATTTTCTAGTAAATGATTGCTGAGCAAAATAAGGAAAGCCCATCTTCCTCCTTCACTTTTCTAGAGCTTAGCTATATCTCTACTTAGTAGGAAGGGAGATGTAAAAAGATCTGCAGTGTTACTCTGGAAAGTGAATAGAAGAGCCCCATGACTTTGGATTATCACTGTTTCTGAGCTAAAATGAGAAGTACATAACAATGTACAGTACAGAGTTTTTGAAAATTTATTCCTTCATTTTCTGTATCCTGTTAGGGATATTTGGAGTAAGTTAAATTGTAGTTTTAAAGGAATTAAATAAGGAGAATGATATTTGTTTTAAAGTATCATTTACTCTATTTAGAAGGTAACATAGAGAGGTGCTTATGCAAAGTAGAAAAGAAATTCATTTTTCTTATAGAATGAAACCAAATTCCTTCAATTTTTAAAATTTGTTTTTATTTTATTATTTTTGAAAGTAGGTTTTTCTCTCACAAATTAATCCCTTTCATAGTTTCTCCTTCCTCTCCTCATCTCTTCTCTTCAGGATATACTTCCCCTTTGTCTCCTTTTAGAAAAGAACAGGCTTCTAAGACACAACAGCCAAACACCATGACAAAACAAAATACAGCAAGACCAAAGCCCTCACCTTTGATTTCTTCCTTTCCATTTTGTATCCCCTTGTCTTGTCTGTGATTTTAGAGTAATGTCTTTGAATTTCTCTCCAGTTAATTTTATATTAGCTGTAAGCTTTGTGTAAACTGCCTTTATTATGTTTAGATATATCTTTTATATCCCTAACATCTTCAGGACTTTTATCATAAATGGGTGTTGGATTTTGTCAGAATTTTTCATCATCTAGTGAAATGATCATGTGCTTTTTTTTCTCAGTGTGCACATGTGGTGAATTACAATGACAGATTTTTGTATGTTGAACCATCCCTTCATCTCTGCAATGAAGAGTACTTGATGATGGTGAATGAGCTTATAGAGCTTTGAGCCTGTAAGTATTTTATCGAGTATTTCTTCATCTATGTTCATAAGGGCAATCATAATGTAATTCTTTTTCTTTGTTGAGTCTTTATGTGGTTCGGGTATTAAAGTAACTGTGGCCTCATAAAATGAATTGGGAAATGTTCCTTCTATTTCTATTTTGTGCAATAATTTGAGGAGCTTTGACTTTAACTGTTCTTTGAAAGTCTAGTAGAATTCTGTGCTGAAACTGTCTGGCTCTGGGCTTTTTCTGCTTGGGAGACTTTAATGGCTCATTCTATTACATTAGGAGTTACAGCTCTATTTAAATTGTTTTTCTAATCTTGATTTAATTTTGTCAAATGGTACCTATCAAAAAATTATCCATTTATTTTTTTAGATTTTCAAATTTTGTGGTGTACAGGTTTTCAAAGTATGTTCTTAAGAGTTTCTGAATTTCCTTGTTGTCTATTGTCCTGTCCCCATTTTCAAGTCTGATTTTGTTAATTTGAATATTATTTGTGTGTCATTTAGTTACTTTGGAGAAAGGTTTTACTATCTTGCTGATATTTTCAAAGAACTAAAACATTTCATTGATATTTTGTATTGTTCTCATTTTTTTCTATTTTATTGATTTCAATGCTCTGTTGAATTATTTCTTGTCAACTGCTCCTTTTGTCTGTGCATATATTTTTTTTTGTTCTAGAGCTTACAGGTATGTTATTAAGTTGCTTTTATGAGATGCTTCCATTTTTAAGTAAGCACTTGGTGCTATGAACTTTCCCTTAACATCACTTTCATTGCATCCCACACATTTGGGTATGCTGTGCATTCATTTTCGCTGGGTTCTTGAAGGACTTTAATTTGTTTCTTCTTTTCTATCTTGAGCCATTTTTTTAAACTATAATGAGCTTTTAAACTTCTATGCTTTCTATTGTTTCTGTTGTTGATATCCAGTTTTAACCCATGGTGATCTGAAAGGATGCACGGTATTATTTCAATTTTCTTCTATCTGTTGAGACTTGCTTGGTGTACCAGTATGTGGTCAATTTTGGAGAAAGTCCCATGAGTGGGTCATTGATCCAGATATTGCCAGAGACTGTGTACACCAAAGACCTTGCAGATGCCAGGCCTGCTGCCTGAAGCCACGTTGAGGCTGATCTGGCCGTGATGGCAGGGACTTGGGAGGGTTGGTTCCACACTTCACTGGCCTATATGCTGCTGCTTTAGCAGTGGCATGAGTGCTGGAGAGCTGTCTATGCCCTTTGCTCAGCTGCAGCAGCATGGGGCCAAGTAGATGCTCTCTTCCTTCTGTTATATTTTGTTGCTGAAGCTTGCCTCTGGAGTTAGTCTTTGCATTACTAATTTTTTTTTCTTTCCAGAATTCCCTCAGTTTGTGGGTTTTTTTTTTTTTTGCATCTGTTTCTATTTTAGGTCTTGAACAATTTTATTCATTTTCTTCAACTGTTTTTTTGTCTTTTTTTCCAGAGATTTATTTATTTTCTTTTTAAAGACACCTATTATCTTTTGTAGTTAGTTTTAAGGACTTTTTTCTTAACCATCATGTTATTTTTCTTAACCATCATGTTGTTTTCATGTGTTTTTCTTAACACATCCCTGCTGTGCTGGGACAGCTTGTCTCTAGTGCAGATATATTCCTGTGGTTGGTAATGATTATAGTCTTACAGTGATGTCTTGGCATCTGCTATTGGGATCATTACAGGTCTAGGTGCTGATATTTGAGTTTGCCTTCGTTTAGTGAATGTCATCTTCCCTGGTTTCTGCTTCTTCTCTGAGTTGTCAAAGAATGTGAAAGCTGTGTGTTGCTTGTTTTGATACTCTGAGTCAAAGAATGTGATAGCTGTGTGTTGGCTACTTTGATGATCTGCTCAGCTGGTGTGTTTATAGGGAACTGCTAGAGGTGGATTCTGGGGTGCAAAGAAGAGCAGAGGGAGGCAGATCTGGAGGGAATAGTCTCTGGGATCAACAGAAATTAGGGTGGGGGCAGGGAGACTGTTGCTTTTGTTCTGTTGCAATCAGAGGGTGAACCTGAGGGACTGGGTCTGCTGGGAGAATGAAGCTATTTTTCAATTTTAGTGCAGCAACTAAAATATCCAAGAGGCATAAATGAAGACTGCTCTTTCATTTCCCAGATGCCCAGACCCAAAATAATCACAAAGAAACTATATTAATTCCAATACTGTTTGGCCAACAATTCAGGCATATTTCTAGCTAGTTCTTATACCATAAAGTAACCCATTTCTATTATTTTGTATTGCCACGAGGGTGTGGCCTATTAATAAAGTTCCTTAGGCATCTGTCTTCTTCAGCAGTTATGTAGTTTCTCCTTCACTCTCCCAAATGTCTCTCTATATCTCTGCTTGAATTTTCCACCTGGATTTACTTTGCCCTGCCATAGGGTTGTATTCATCAGCCAATAAAAGTAACAAGTATACAGATGGACATCCAATATCATCTCCCCTTTTCAGTCTAATTAAAAAGAGGTTTTAACTTTAAAATAGTAAAATTCCATATTCAAAACAGTTACCAATAAAGGATTACAGTTACAATATTTTTTGTAAGTCTAAACTTTCATATCTGTTTTATCTTTTATCATAACTTAAGAAAACTAAAACTATCTGCCTTCAACTCTTCAAAGACCCCAGAAGTATATAATACTTCCTAAGTAAATAAAAAGTACATTGTAAGCAACTCCCAAAGTTCTATAATTGACAGAGACATTTCCATGCATGCATAGTGATCCAAATTTCTTTTGTAACACTGGGACATCCATCTTCAGCCTACAATCCCATAGTATCTGCCAGACATTTTCACGAAGCAGGAAATTTGAAAGGTTGTTTCACCTATTTTTGCAGTTTGTTAGTTACATTCTTCTGATCTTACAGAATTTCTTGCTATTTATTCTGTGAAACTGGAACCCCAAAGGAACAACCAGTCTTTTGGAATGTTTAGCAGTCACTTTTCTGTAGGTCTTGCATGTCCAGTTCATACAGCATAACATCAAGCAGTCCAAACAAGAACAGTTTCTTGCCCAGATGGCTTGCCTTGTCACATTTAAGGCAAATTCTATAAGGAGTTTCTTCAACCCTCTCTGAAGTAGTTGGTGCTGCCAGAAGCAGACATGTCTCATTGATGAGAGATATCTAAGTTCCTAAACCTTTTAAGTGCCTTATTCTGTAGCTCTTTGAAGTGCTGAAGACTATCTGATTAAAATATATCTCTATATATCTAGAAAAACCTACCTACCTACCTAACATGACCACAAGTTTGACTATTTTAAATGACTACCTATTAATCTGCAATTTTTATTTATATATCTTTTTTTTTTTTTTTTTTTTTTTGGTTTTTCGAGACAGGGTTTCTCTGTGGTTTTGGAGCTTGTCCTGGAACTAGCTCTTGTAGACCAGGCTGGTCTCGAACTCACAGAAATCCGCCTGCCTCTGCCTCCTGAGTGCTGGGATTAAAGGCGTGCGCTACCACCGCCTGGCTATATATCATATTTTTAAATAAGCTGTCTAAACATAATACCTTAAACAAGAACAGATACATATAACAAAATTGACCTTGAGTTTGTATCAATAGACCAAGATCCATACCAATGCAAAGTATTCATCTCTATATCATATCTCTTTTATTTTTTTAAAAGAAATTGACTGTGACCAGTGATGATTTATTAAAACAAGCATTTAGAGACTATCATTTTGGAAATGTGCAATTCCTGTTTTTTGTTGAGAGAAATATTTTTAGGGTACAAGGAGAACTCTTGGGGGGTCTTATTCCATCAAACCACATTAGCCTGGAAGGAATCCACAAGTTCTCATCTTCGGTGGAAACAAAAGCAGAATCTCTTTTCCAAAGCTACACATCCTCAGACCCAAATTTTGAAGACAAGATACCTTTATGTTGGTTTAACTTAACAGTCCCCAGAATCAAATGTCTCTCTGCAGTCAAAAAATTCAAAGAAAACACAATAATATGCATAATTCAGGCTTTTATGTATATTCCATCTTTATATGTATTATTATTTTTATTATAATATTACTTTTTAACATTTATTTTATTATCATTACTCCTTTAATCTATGATTATCTGTCTTTTTATATCTTTCTATAATCTTTTTCCTCTCTTTCCCAAGCTTACATACATTCTTTAAACATACTATGTCTCCTTTAGTGGTCTTTTATGTCTGGACCTGTGCTATTGTGTATCTGAGATCATTTTCTTACAAGGAACATTTTAAAATGGTAAGCAGTGTGGTCATGGCAGCCCTGGATTCTGGCTCCACTTCTCTTGACTTTTCTATACAGCAGAGATTCATTTACCACCACTGTGAACCATGCTCGTTACCCCAGATCCAAGGACACATTGGATCTATGTCACCATTAACCAACTCCTATCATGTTGCTCACAAACCCCATTTAAGTACAGGACCTCCCAAAAGAGCCAGAGTTCATACTACTAGACAAACAGGAAGTCGTCATTTTTTAAAGAAACCATACTTCTGCTCACTGCCAGGGAAGAGATCTTATTTGAAAAAAAACATGGGCTACCAAGAAGTCATGCTTAACTCTGTTCTTTAATGTTTAGAATCCCTTCTCAAGCTCTTTCAGGTTTTATGTAGATGTCTTTGTCCCATGTCGGTGCTCCTTTGTTTGCCGGCTGCCCAGACCCAAAATACTCACACAGAAACTATATTAACTTCAACACTGTTTGGCCAAAAACTCAAGTATATTTCTAGCTAGCTCTTATACCTGAAATTAATACATTTCTATTAGTTTTTATTGCCACAGGGAAGTGGCCTACCGATAAGGTCCCATCAGGTGCTTGTCTCCTTTGGCAGTTACATGACGCCTCCTTGACTCTGTCTACCATTTCTCTCTGTAACTTTGTAAAATTTCCAACCTGGTTTTACTCTGCCCTTTTATAGGCAAAAGCCGTTTTATTCAACAACCAATTAAAACAACGCATATACAAAAGGACATCCCACATCAAAGAGACTATTGAAGCCTTTAATTATCTTTGATTGGGCAGTTTAGTGGATCTGGAGAGTAAAGAGACCTGTGAGTGCTCACAGTGTGAGTGGCAAGGCATAAAATGAGTCTACTTTCTTGTGACATCATGAGAACAAGTTGCAGGTCTGAGCGTGACCGTATAAGACAGCGTCCTTCATCTTGTACATCTTGTTTATTGCTGAGGCCACTTTCAGGTTTATCTATATAATCTGATTTTCTTGATTGGGACTCTCATGGAAAATTATCCAACACTGTTCTAACAGACTGAGGATAGGATGGTCTCATTAAATTAGCCTTACTAAACTGTTTGTGCAGAAGTCCCTTTACCTGTCTACTTGCCCTAATCTCTGTTAAACTGCTCTCTTGAAACTGCTTATTTCTGAGAAGTCCCCTTCTCACTGTCCAACAAGGTACCAAGGCATGGTTTCTGACTTTAAAAACCTCACATTTTGTACATTTGAGACTACACCCAGATCCCCAACTGTGATCCCAAGCAGACAGAATAAAGACTTTTAATTTACTATAAATTGTGTCTGTGTGGTCATCTCTGGTAAATTTCCCATAGTATTGGTTAACTAGTGTCACTATCCATTAACCATTTTGCTCTGTTTTGAAGAGAATATGAAAATACTTCACATACTTCTGACCTTTATAGAGCATGTCTTATAATTATGTAAATCTGCTGACTATCAATTAGTATAACTAAGATATTATAGTCCAGTAGAAAGCGTTACGCAAGAAATAAATATATAGATTCTTTTTCTGCAATTTCAGATTGAAATGAGGTAAGCTCCAAAAGAGCCTGAGAGCCAGAGATATCTGAGGATTGGTTTTAAATATCATCCCAGAGCAGTGAAATCATATGATTCCCTTTAGTCAGAAGATAGCTCTAGTGTCAGCAAGTTTGTCAAATGTGCAGGTTTGCATCTAAAGTGCAAGTGAGTTACACCAGATTTTGGACACACAGTGATCAGCATTACTCTGTTTTCCATTTTCACTTTGTATATTCATATTGGAGACTCTTGAAAGTTAGTCCTGTTTGGAATGATAAAAAGAGAGAGCCGTGTAATCCCAGTACTCTGGAAGCAAATGCAGGAATATAAATTCAAGGCTAGGCTTAATTATCTTAAACAACAAACAGAACAAAGATTATCACTTTTTCTTGAACATGTCAGAGGAACAATTCCTACCTGTCACACTTGTCTTTCCCTAAGATCTACCTCACAGCATCCTGTATAATCAATCATTCCTCAGCTGCCATCCAGTTTTTAGAGAAGGGGACAAACAGATCTCAGAAAAATTGGGAGAATTCAATAATTGATCCAATCTAAGATAGAATCATGCCTGTATGGCACAGTAGTAGCCACACAAATCCCAGGCTTCCGGTTACACTCTCACTGAAGCACCCACAGAGACTGAGAAATGCTGATCCATTCTTTCAGACATGCTTAAATTCACATTCTTCAATCCAATTCCATGGCGATGGAGAAAGAAAGAGATTTATACATTTTCAGTTATTCAGATAGGAATTTGAAACTTATATGCAAATAACAATGGCCTACCTCATAGGGACTATTTTTATTTCTTTTTAAATTTGATATGTAGCCTGTGGGACTAGTAGTTAATTGTATGTACTTATGGTGCTGAAGAAACATAAAACTACTACCAAAATTAAGCCAATATGAGTTGAGTCTCCAGCATGGCTCTCTTTTCAGAGCTGTTTGATTTTGTCCCTAGGCAACTGTGAAATAAACCTAGGTTTTAGAAGGAATTTGTCAATAGAGTCCTGTTTCCTTGGGAATGCAACCATACATGTTTTAGCTATGAATGAAAGTTCTCATCTTATGTGTTTTCTAAATAAGGGGAGAAAAGAGTTTATTTTCTCATTATCATAAGTATGGATACATAAGTAACATGTCAGATTTGGAAGGGCAGCAAATCTCCTCCATCTATCTCTGCCTTTATCTTTTTCCTCTCCTCCTCTTCTTCCTGTTTGTAAACTCTCTATCCACCTTTCTTGGGTATCTACAAATATTCTTTTCTTAAGATTTTCTGTCTCTCTAAACTCCCATTCTTAAATGTCAAATGATATATGTGTGTACATGGTGTGTATTCATGTGTATGGAAGCTAGAAGTTGACTTTAAATGTCTTTCTTAATAATGTTCATGGGGCTCCAGCAAGCCCTTGAATCCTCCTCTTCTACCTCTCCAGTATTGGCATTACTAACATGGGTGCACAGAATTACATATGGGTATTCATGCTTTCATGGTGAGCACTATACCAAAGGTGCTGTCTTCCCAACACCTACCTTCTCTTTAAAACTTAGACTCTAATTTAAATAAAATGAATAGAACAGAGTTGTCCTGGGTATCTATTCTTCATTCATAAAGCAGGAACTTTGGAACTCGCACGAGATGCAAATACATTAACAACATGTGGGGTTTTGAAGCTCAAGGTTTTGAGTTCGAGGTGGTTGTCATTTGGCTAGCATTGGTACTGGGAATACAATTCTCATAAGAGCTAAACAATTTCACTCTAGCCCTCAGAACTGAGATTTTAGACATGGCTGACTTGGGTGCTATTAACAGACTTGGAAATAAGGTCATATCTGACTTGGGTAATCATATATGACTGGGAGGTCATATTTGACTTAGGGGTTCTATCTAACTTTCTTCTGTAACCTAAAGCATGCCTTGCCTTCTACTTACCTCTACATGCAATGTTGTCTAGACAGCACAGCAATTCATTAACTCTTTGAAAATGTTAGTTCATTGGAATCCTCACTTTCATGTCTAACAAACATGAAGTCAATATCATTGTTCACACTGTTTCCCACATGTCATCTTCTGGGTTTTGAAAATTCTCAACATCAATAAAAGCTGACAACAAGGAGAGAATGATACTGAAGTCTCAGGATATTCATTATATTTGTCTCTTATGCCTTTAAACCAGAATGTATGTAACATGGCAAATGGTACCTAAACTCCCAAAATCAAATTGCAGAGACTAGTGGAGGCTCTGACTTAGCATCAATAGAAATCAAGTAGAAAAAGCTAGTCCAGCCATAAAATTCTCAACCACTTCCACTCTAAAAAGCAGAATGCCTTCAAATAAGGTTGTCTCCAACATGCTGGGACCTTTAAGCGGGAGACACAGAAGCTAAATGACCTTCAACTGTGTGCAAATAAGAACACCTAAGCAAGAGTCGGGTTCTTCTAAAGAGTTACTCACAAAACAAATGCTAACATAGAAATTTAAAATGAGATTGACAATTTGAGGCCGGGGAATAAACCTTTACTCACGGGCAGAGATTTGTAAAGGAAGAATTTGCATGTCAACAGAGGACAAGGCTTACTGTCTAGCTACTGGGTACAAGTGTCACTTCAGAATCAGAGCTGAAATTTAAAACTTTTATTGTCCATTTTCTTTGCTCTGCTTGAATTCTACACTATATATATTAAAGTTAAATTTTATAAATCCTTTTCATCATTTGGCACATAAAATATATACTTTTAAATAAAATGCGTACGTAAAAATCAGTAATGGCAAAAATATATGGCTGTGATTTATTAACATCCTTTTTTTTATACTATCAATACATAAAGTCCTGCACTGCAACCTGCTTGTCTGACAGCAGAGAATATATTCTAGGGAGATTCCTCTGCTTCCCTCTTTGGTTCTCAATGAAGCAAGGGACTGCAAAAAATGGGAATTTGTCAAAGAATCTCCTGTATGGAAATATCTAAGTTTCTGAACACATTCACAGGAGGAATTTATCACATAGAGAAAGATTTACAGCTTGTCATGACCTGGCAGGAAAGATGGACGGGAGCACTGAAGAGCAGGGACCATACCTAATCCAGACTGCACAGTTATACATATTCCTTGCTTTCTGCACAAATCTTACCCTCATATTAAGACACTAAAGATGTTCTTTTGGAGGTCCCTGAATCTCTTGTCCCTCTCTCAAATGTGGCCATATTGATTAAATCTCCTTTTTCTGCTTTTTACTATTAATTTGTTTCTCTTAATTATTTTATGGAGAATGTATGGACAGATGTAACTTGATCAGACATAGGCTATGACCCCAGGTTTGGAAACATTATATCACTTCAAACAGTTTGCTTAAAAGAAATGGAAGAATATTGGAAGAAAAAAATCCATTGCTGTTTTAGTTAGGTTTATTTTCTGTACAGTACGCACACAAAATAATGTACCTCATCACAGAATTTTCACTACCTGAAGCTGCAGAAACATTTTAGTCTTGTTCTGCCCATTAAGGAATTCAAAAGCAAGAGAAGTCTGAAAGTCAAGAGAAGCTAAAGTTTATTCAAAGAAGAAATTATGTTGGAATTTAATGAAAGAAACCAGTGCAGACAAGCTGCTACCCAGAAAAGGCAAATGAAGAATAAAAGGGGAAAAAAGCTATGCCATTTGAGTTATACAAATGGAGATCTATCACAAGGCAAATATGCCATCACATGGTAGGGAAAGAGAAGGGAAGCACAAAACACCGAGAGAAGGAAAAATGAAGGAAGGGAGGAAGGAAAGAAAGAAAGAAAGAAAGAAAGAAAGAAAGAAAGAAAGAAAGAAAGAAAGAAAGAAAGAGAAGGAGGAGAGAAGGAAAGCATATATATATATATATATATATATATATATAGGCTTGGGCCAGCATTGAAGAAAGGGGTAACAAAAAAAAAAAAGTAGAAAGAGTTCTTTAAGTCTTTCTGAGTCAGGAGTCAGAAGGGGCAGGCCCAATCAACCCTGCTGGCAGCTCTGAATGAGAGCTTAGAGAGCTGGAACTATGCAAAGGAAAAGTACTTTATCTCATTAAAGAGACATTCTTCTTTTAAAGGGTGCTTCTTTGGCTAGGTGATTAACCAGTCCAAACACATTGACCTAATGTTTATATTTTGAGTAGCTTAGAATATAAGAACTCTGTCTAGGCCAAAAATTTCATTTCTTTTTTTTTGGGGGGGGGAGGGGTGAGATTTTTTTTAATTTTGAATTTTTTACTCATTTTACATACCAACCACACTTTCCCCCTTTATCCCCTCATCCCACTCCTCTCACCTCCTAGCCCCCACCCCTTCCAGTCCTCAGAGAGGGTAAGGCCTCACATGGGGAGCCTGGAATATTAAGTAGAGACAGGACTAAGTCCCTGGCCCATGTACAAGGCTGAGCAAGGTATCCTACCACAGGGAACCAAATAGCCAGTTCATGCACCAGGGATAGGTCCTGGTTCCACTGCCAGGTGTCCCACAAAGAGACTAAGCCATGCTACTATCATCCACATTCAGAGGGTCCTTTGCAAACTCCCCAAACATCAGTCCAGAGTCCATGAGCTCCCACTAGGTAGGGTCAGCTGTCTCTGTGAGTCTTCCCATCATTTCTTGGTGAAGAAACTCATGTTACATCACATATACATCCATGTCACTCTGCATTACAAACTCTTATTCTTCTTCTTCCTTTCTCCTTTCTTTGCCCAGATAACCTCCCTTCTGCTGTAATGTCATAAATCTAGCCAACATTTGAATCAATAGTTTACATATGATAGAAGATATTTTTGTCTTTCTTTCCTTCATTATACTTTTCTGTTTCCCCTTCCTAGTCCCATTAATTACCTTCCTCTCATCAAACTGCCCCCCTTTTACTCTCATGTCATTAAAGTTAGTACATACTACAATATATATTACATGTATTTAGACCAGTGGTTCTCAATCTTCCTAATGCTACAATGCATGGATATTTTATATGCAGCCCCCAAAGAGGTCATGACCCACAGAGCTACATGTGAAAATATAGTATGTCTCTTTCAAAGCATATCTTACTTTATTTCATATTATGGTCTTCATTTTTATTCATCTCTCTGAAAATTAGTTTTTTTCTTTTTTAAATACATACACAAATGTATGCATATGATATATATGTATGTATGCATATATGAGACACTAAATTAAAAGAATAACAAAAATCTTTTGCATAGCAAAGACAGCAATCAAGTGAAGATCCAGTCTATGGAAAGTCTGTATATATAAACGTGTACATACATGTGTATATGTGTGTATGAGACAGAGGAACAATATCAGAACTGCTTGACGAATCTGTTAGTCATGTTCCCTCTTCCATGAAACGTTAAACTGAGTAAGACAAAGAGTGAAATCAAAATGAACAAGCTCAATGCCAGCCGGTCAGACACAAGAAATGCCTGATCCCCAGAGTCCTGTTTCCTGCCTTCCTGGATAAAGGCTCAATCAGCACAATGAACAAATAGAAGGGAGTGTCCGGTTGCTCCCCTACAATAAAATACATGAGTAATTTAAACTACTTCTGACAGATAGCTTAGTATAGAGCTCTATGGGGAGCCATGCTTCTCTGATAAATGTGGCCAAAGGAGAGACAAGAGAATTTCTATAAATAATTTGTATTAACTCACAAGTATTACTCATTTGGCACAATCAAATATAAGTCAGTTGGGGATATGAATGCCAGTTGCCAAGAGTAATGTTTTTTGCTGCAGCTGCATTATTTAAGAGCTCTTATTTTTTGTTTCATTTTTTCACTTCTATTATTTTGAACCCTCTCTTCTGAGAATAGAACTTAAAATAATGTAAGCAACTTCACATAACAAGTCTTGCCTTTCTGTGTACTGTTTCCTCCCAAAGCCACGAGCTAAGATCATGGAAGTTAAAAAAATCATATATTAATAGTTGTTTAGCCGGTTGTGGTGGCGCACGCCGGTAGGATTTGCTGAAGGAGGCAGAGGCAGGAGGGTCACGAGTTTGAGGCCAGCCTGGGCTACACATTTAGGGCTGGAGAGATGGCTCAGCGAGTTGCCCGCTCTTTCAAAGGTCCTGAGTTCAATTCCCAGCAACCACATGGTGGCTCACAACCATCTGTAATGAGGTCTGGTGCCCTCTTCTGGCCTTCAGGCATGCACACAGAAAGAATATTGTATACATAATAAATAAATATTAAAAAAATTGTTTAATTTATTGTGTGAGATTTATACACACTGTATAACGTATATTGGTAATGTCTACCCCTTACTTCCTTAACTTATCCCAGACTTCTCATGTCCCACATCCCTTCCAAACTAGAGTCTTTATAAATAATATATACATACACATACACATCCTTTTGAGTTCTATTAGGATTACCCATTAACCTAAGTGTCTGTTTTTAGTGTGTGTGTGGGGGGGGTGGGTGGAGGGGATTCTACTGCAGTTTAGGTGTTCTAGTAGTGGCTGCACCCCCAAGGAAAATGATATTACCTCTACCAGAAGCCAATGAATACGAAAAGCAACTCAGCTAGAAATGGGGCTTCATGTGCCTCTCCCTGATCCATAATAAAATTTTGGCTCTCTTGATTTCTTTCAAGTAACCACAGCTATGTTGAGTTTATGAGTGTAATAGTCTTGTTATGTTTAGAAGGCAGTATTCCACAATTCTCTCCATCCTTGAGCTCTAAACATCTTTTTAATTCCTCTTCTCAGGAATTGTTTCCCGAACCATATTCTGGAGAAGCAGATTTTTTAAAGGTGTCCAGTTTAGGAACGAGTAAACACAGTCAATTCTTCTGAACACTTGATCTGTTATGAGTCTCGGTATTAACCACCACCTTCTACAACAGGCTTCTGTAGCCAAGTTTGTGAGCAGCACAAATGTATGGCTGTAAACATAAATATTCAGAAAGCAGTTTGATAACACAACCACTTAGCCAAATAAAATGTGTAGGTTCCCTACCGAGGACTTATTACCTCACTAGCCTTGGGCATTTGACCATCAGGAGTGCATTTCCCCTGGTGGACCAGCCTCAAGTCAAATAAGAGTGTGTTCCATCATCCCGTAGACTTTGTGATCCTAATATACCAGTGGTACCAACTTGCCTGTCATATTGGTTTTGCAGTATGTGGGAAGCAGTTCTTAGTAACATCATTGATTGATGTCTCTTTTCTCCAAACAGCTTACCCAGTATTATGAAAGCTAGTCCACAGGGATGAATTGTCCCTTTGATTTGAGACTAACTTTTCAACATCCTATAAACAAAGTGTATGATTTCTTCAGCCACAGGGTCTTATCATCTAGATTTGGTAAGGAACCAAGGGCAATGGCAGTAGCTTGTGTTATTTTGTGGGCTGACCTTTGGAAACTTTCTGACCAAATACTCATAGAAAGTCATTCTATAATTAGCAATGAAATTTTAATTTAATACTTCATGTCTTCTGGGAACGTTGCTGTCTGTTCATGCAGGAGTCCTCTATTCCAAGTCCTTTTTAAATAGTGTACTTCTAAATAGCTTAAAAACTGGTGTGTTTCCACATGCATTTTTCATACACACTTAGTAGGGATCAACCCACCACCTACCCCTTCCTGTCTCACAAACTCTGGCCCTCATACTGCTGGTTGATGTGTATAAAGGGGATCATTATACACTGTTGATGAGAGTGCAAACTAGTGTAGCCACATTAAAATTAATCTGGTAGTTTCTAAACCACTGAAACAGAATGACCATGTGGCTCGTCTATGCCACTCTAGGGCATATACCCACAGGACATTGTGTCTAACTTACTCTCAGAGACTTGCACAGCTCCTTGCTGCATTGTTCACAATAACTATGAAATGGCATCCTTTTAGATGTCCATCAACTGATAAATAACTAAGGACAACATGGTACATATACACAATGAAGCACACATTTGGGGGAATATCAATGCAAAACAGATATCCCTTTGGAGCTGCCTGGAAATCTGCAATTCTCAAGATGAGATATTAACCTTACAAACAACCATTGACACCCTTGTTCTTGAGTCATAGGTGAAACAATAGTAAACCGTGGCAGAAAGACTTATTTAACACGTGTAGGTGATTTGTACTCATGTACCTTTTAAAAAGTCAGCTACTAATTTGTGTCTAAGAGATGGCATAATTTGCAGTAGTTTAAAAAAGAGAAAGCAGATTCCACCTCAGACTCCAGAAATTTCGCATCAAAGGAAGAGCCAGCTCTTCCTGGCCCTGATTGCTTCTAAACATACAGCCACAAGGGAAATAAGACCCTCATTCTGTGATAATAGATGCAAGAGCCTAGGGGGAAAGCAGAGCAATGCTTAATATGAGTCTGCAGAAAAGGAGGCCAGTGTAGAGGAAAAGCCAAAATGCTTAGGCTGCTGATTTGATTTGGTAGGCAACAGTGGTTGCCCTTTCTCCTGTAGCCTGGTATTCTGGAGAATTTAGTCTTCCCACTCTTCCAGCACAGTCTCTCTTCCAACGTCCCCATCCTGTTGGTTCAGGATGAAAATACAAATGTAGCAAGTATCCTGAGGCTTGAGGCTTCTTCCTTTTCTGACATAGCAGACTACCTGCAACTTTCCAGCTCTCAGACTTCTGAGAGGAGCAGGCAACAGGTGCTGGTACAGCAGAGGCCCGAAGTGCTCGGTGTCTCCTGCACATCTGTAACTCTTAGAAGAGCTCTACACACCTCATACCAAAAATGAACCATATGAATTTACTGCTTATGGTTCAGTTTTTGCTTTGTTCTAGTATCAGATACAATAGTTGTTTAAGTATAAAAAATTGCAAACAACTCAGTTTTATGAAGAATTTTAAGATATGATTTATAAATTTGTAAGACAAAACCACTAAACTGGCTCAAGGCTACACGCCTGCTATCTTTACTCTCCTAAACCTCTCAGATATCTGCATTCTACGATTTTTGTTAAGGCTATTGCATTATAATGACGCATTGATGCATTTTCTGGTTCATCTCTTTGTGACCAAAAAGTCAGATTTTTTGTGACTTGCAGTTCTAAGCTCCTGTGGCTAACTCTGAAAGCATCAAGCTATAATTTTAGTCTTTTAGGTACCATCACTAAAATAAAACAAAAATTATACTTATTCCTATCCCACTAATCTGATTACACTTTAAGAATTCTCAGCTGGGAAGCCTTGACCCACTGTCAGGGAAAGGTAAAAAACTTTTCAAAGTTCTGCTTGGACTGTGAGACATCACTTAGCCAGAAGAGAGGTCTGAAATAATGGATGCGAGATCATCTCTGGAGACGTTCTCTTGGATACGTCACTGTCTCATCAGAGCCTGGACGAACTTCGAATGATCCAGCCTTGTGTGTATTCTGGGGATAATGTTGAGAGTCATCTCTTTTGATCTGTGCTCACACATTGTCCACTGAAGAAATCTTGAACCTGGGAAATTTAAGCATAGGAAATTAATACTATTATCTGGAGCGTCCAAAGAAAGGGGAAAGACAAAAACAAAAAGCAAACAAACAAACAAAAATTTAAAATGACGTAAATATTAATCAACTCTTTCATGTTCCAGGATCAATGTGTGAAGACAGAATGTTTCTATTTAGGAGGAATTTTTGCTTTTCCTGGACTTTTATTTGTATAAATGTAGCAGAAATGATCTATCTCTGTGTCTGTCTCTCTTTGTGTGTCTCTCTCAAATTTGGTTATTTTTCTATTTCATCTTCGTGTGAATTTTACACACATGTGCATATACAGCTCATGAATGTCTGGGGCCCAGAGGGACCAAAAGATGGTATCATATACCCTGGAGTTGGAGTTAAGGTTCGCAATTACCTTGTGGGTGCTGGGAATTGATTGCTAGCCCTTTGTAAGAGCATCAAGTGTTCTTAACCTCTGCACCATCTCTCCAACTTCAGTTCCAACTTTTCTCTCTTAACGGAAGAAGTTTTAGAAAGGCCAAATTGATGCAAACCATTGGCTCTATGCCCTCGGAATATCTCCAAGCTCTATGAAAAAATAATATTTTACCTTTCATGCACTGAATTTTCACATTCCCAATTCCAGTCCAGATACTGTTTTAGATACTTAGATGAAGGAGCTGAGACTCATAATGCCTCTATCCCAGACTGTCCAATTGACAGTTCACAATGTGCTGCCGGGTACTAGAAGAAGCTCTATTGTTGATCTTTACAGCTTTGAAATTACTTCACTCTCCTTTTTATGTAACATGTATTATGCATGCATGCAATTATTTATTATATATTTAATTATTCTTTCCAACTCTTAGCAAAAACAAACTCTCTTCAAACATTTATTCTTATTTGTCATTTACTGTCCGGTCAGATGTTTTTTGTAATGATAATGGCAAAACTAATTGACAGGCATGTCTTCCAATTTGCATTTCTTATCTTTCCTTCTCATCCAAAAGTTATAATTTTATCATCACTGTGCTGTTCAGACTGCTCTTGCATAGGTTGTAACTGACCTGCTCAATTTGGTCTCACAGAATTAATATTCTCTTTGTCTATTCCTGCCAGGATATATTTTTTCTTTGGAGTACATTATAAGACTTTCATCAGGTTTCCTCCATAATTGTTACTTAAATGTTGTTTATTTTTGCCACTGCTGATCTCTATTTTAGTCTGAATTCGCCCCCTTTATCCCAGTATTACTATTTTTAACTTCTGAACAATCGTGAGAATGTCACCAATTCCCTCCTGAGTTCTAGACCTCTGGTGGCAAATGTCTATGTTTCATGCCTATTTTAAATTTATCCCAGGCAGAATATAATTATTTGAATTTGGTGTGAATTTTCTGGTTAGTGGATTTTTAATTCTTGAACTTCTCTAGGGTTCTTTTCCTTTCTTTTTTTCTTTTTATATTGTCCAACTTGATGTGATGATTTTTATCTTATTGTATTTTCTTGTATTATATATTTTAAAAAAATAAATGAATGCAAACCTAGTCACAAGAATAAATATTAACAACTAAACCATTACCTACTGGGAAATGTCATTTATACTTACAGGAAAGGTAAAATGTGTTTTCTTCAATAGAGTAGCATTGGCACTATCAGTCACTCCAAGGCAAACCTCATCTTCAGGAGCTGTTGACCAATATATAATGGACTCTATGGTTTATTGGTGTGTTTTTATTTCATTTCTTTAGTGTTTTATTTACTTTTAAGGGGGTGTTGTTTCATTATTTCTTGGTTTGGAGTGTTTTTCTGTTGTGTTGGGTTTGGATTTGATTTTTGAGAGAGAACTTCCAAAACTCTATAATTGACAGAGACATCTTGCTGCCTGGACAGTCGCCCAAAGTTCTCCTGTAACACTGGGGCATCCATCTTCAGCCTATAGGCCGAGAGTATCTAGCAGACTTTTCCATGAAGCAGTAATTTTTTTCTTTGTCCTGCACAATGTCTAGCAGATTCTTTCATGAAGCAGGAACCCCAAAGGATCATCTCACTTTTAGGTAAGTTCAGCAGTCATTTCTCTGTGGGTCCTGCATGTCCAAACAAGATCAGTTTCTTTCCCAAATGGTTAACCAATGCCATAAGGAGTCTCTTTGGCGAACATCTTCCTCTTGAATTAGCTTGGTGCTGCCAGGAGCAGATGTGTCCCACCGTCACGAAAAGTCCTAAGTTCTTAAAATATTTAAATGCCATATTCTGAAGGTCACGAAACGATTTGAAGAATACCTGACTGAAATATATCTATATATATCTAGAAAAACCTAACATGAGTACAAGCTTGACTATTATATAACTTATATTTCTAAATTATGCATTACATTTTAAATGAGTCACACAAACACAATACCTTAATCAAGAACAAAAATATACATATAACAAAATTGACCTTAAATTTGTACCAATAAAGCAAGATCCATACCAATGCAAATCTCAATAGCATATCCCCCTTTATTTTTTTTTATTTATTAAAGATTTCTGTCTCTTTCCCACCACCGCCTCCCCTTCCCTCCCCCTCCCCCAATCAAATCCTCCTTCCTCGTCCGCCCAAAGAGCAATCAGGGTTCCCTGCCCTGTGGGAAGTCCAAGGACCACCCACCTCCATCCAGGTCTAGTAAGGTGAGCATCCAAACTGCCTAGGCTCCCACAAAGCCAATACGTGCAGTAGGATCAAAAACCCATTGCCATTGTTCTTGAGGTCTCAGTAGTCCTCATTGTCCACTATGTTCAGCGAGACCGGTTTTAACCCAGGCCTTTTCAGACCCAGGCCAGCTGGCCTTGATGAGTTCCCAATAGGTCAGCCCCACTGTCTGAGTGTGTGGGTGCACCCCTCGCGGTCCTGAGCTCCTTGCTTATGCTCTCCCTCCTTCCGCTCCTGACTTGGACCTTGGGAGCTCAGTCCGGTGCTCCAATGTGGGTCTCTGTCTCTATCTCCATCCATCGCCTGATGAAGGTTCTATGCTCAATATTCAGGAGGATGCCTATATGTTTTTCTTTGGGTTCTCCTTCTTATTTGGCTTCTCTCCCAAGAACCCACCAAGAGGAATTATACGGCTCAACTGTGACCTTTATTTAAGGCTAGAAACCAAATATGAGTAAGTACATCCCATGTTCCTCTTTTTGGGTCTGGCTTACCTCACTCAGGATAGTGTTTTCAATTTCCATCCATTTGCCTGCAAACTTCAAGAAGTCCTTGTTTTTACTGCTGAGTAGTACTCTAATATGGATATATTCCATAGTTTCTTCATCCATTCTTCAATTGAAGGGCATCTAGGTTTTTTCCAGGTTCTTTGACAAACAATATTTGGCAATATGGACATAGTTCTGTTCTAACTTTTTCATGCTGTTTATTGGGCAAAGTAATTCTTTGAGGGGTGTTCAAGGCAACCTTTCAGGGGTTCTTGCTCCATCAAACCACACCAGTCTAGAAGAAACCCACAGGTTTTCATCCTCTGTGGAAACAAGAGAAGAACCTCTTTTCAAAAGCAACATATTCTTAGATCCATATTTTGACATCAAGATACTTTTGTAACATACATGCTGGTTTAGCTTATCAGCCCATCCAATGAAATGTTTCTCTGTAGTTAGCTCCTTCACAGTCAAAAAATTCAAAGAAGACACAAAAATATACATAATCCAGGCTCTCAATTTTGTGTGGCTTATTTTTCTTTACTCCTTTTAATTATAGATTAAAACTGTCTTTACTCTGTCTCTTTTAAGACTTTACCTTTTTTAAAAAAAAACCATTTACTTCTTTTCCAACTCTCTATACTCATTTTCTTCTCTTTTCCAAGCCTACATACATTTATCCAATACTATGTCTCATCAGGATTTGTCTTTACTACATATCTATAATTTACTGTCTAGGAGCACTTTTTAAAATCCCAAGTGCTTCTTAAAACTTAATCTGCACCATTACTATGGTATATATGGTACTGCCGGCATGGTGGAGCTGCTCTTGTCTCTGAGAGACTTTTACACTGCCCCATTCTCAGGCAAACAGACAGTCTATGCCACCATTAATCAAGCTGTTACAGTCTGCTCAAAAAACCTATCCAATTGTTCAGTTTCCCAAGTCAGAGCTCATGCAGCATGGCCCATGGCCAGGAAGCTGCCATTTTGAAACCGTGTGGCTGCTACCACTGAATCAATAACACCTCTCTTAAAGTTGCTGCAGCATGCTACCAGCAAACAGCAAAAAGCTGTGTTAAACTCTGTATTTTTGTGACTAGAATTCCTTTCCAAGTTCTCTCAGGTTTTATGTCTATTTAGATAGCCACATTGGCACCAATCTGTAGGAGGGAGAACACTGCTTAGCCCTGAAATAATCACACAGAAAGTATATTAATTAAATCTCTGCTTGGCCCACTAGCTCTAGCTTCTTATTGGCTAATTCTTACATATTAATTTAACCCATTTCATTTAATCTGTGTGTCGCCATGTGGCAGTGGCCATGGCTTCTCTCTCACTCCACCCCTTTTCCTCCTAGCATATGGCCTAGATTTCCTTGCCTAGTTCTGTTCTTCTCTGCCATAGGCTCAAAACAATTCTTTATTCATCAACCAATAAAAACAGCACATAGACAGAAGTCCTCCCACACTACTCTCTCTCTCATTCTCCCTTTAATTATTTCTCTTTAGACCAGTATTATTTGTTTTTTTTTCTCTGTGGTTCTGGTCCTTGGTCACCCAGGCAGGGGCAGGTATGAGTTGCAATACCCAGAGTGGCCTTAAGTCAAATCAAGTATTTATTTGCTACTCCCACAATCTTATTTGACAAAGGGGAAAACAACAACAACCACAACGACAGCATTACTGAACCAAATCATTGTGAAGTGCTTAACAACCTTGCCAGGAGCCCAGGTACTTCATCACTGGCCACATTCCTGCTGACTATGTGGTCCTGGAAGGACTGCTGTTAAATCAAAATCTGTGAAATTGTGCTTGGCAGTTATAGCATAGAAAGGACAAATTCTCTTCAGAAGAAAAGACTTCTATACCTTTGCACCCAACCTTCTTTCTTGAAATATATTTTTAAATTTCTTTCACTTCTTCCTGATATTTTTAACTGTTTTGAATGTCTGTATGGCTACAGAGAAAAAGAATGACTATTTTTTTCAAAATCTATGAAAATGGTAGGTCCTAAAATAGGTTGCTGAATTAAATTCTATCCTGCATAATTGAATGACGTGGGACTGCCCCATGTATGCTATAAATTGGTTTCATTGTCATTGGTTGATAAAAGAGTTGCTTTCAGCCAATGGCTTAACAGAATATAGCCACGTTGGAAATATATATATATATAGAGAGAGAGAGAGAGAGAGAGAAGGTGGAGTTGATGCTGGATGGAACCTTGTCATTAGGCCAAAACCACGTGGCAATACACATTACTAGAAGTAGGTTAATTTAAGATATAAGAGCTAGCCAATAAGAAGCATAAACTAATAGGCCAAGCAATGTTGTAATAATACATTTTCTGTGTTATTATTGTAGGTCTTGGCAGCCAGAAACAAACAAACTGCCTCCATCTACAATTGAGCTGAAAGATTGTTGTTGGTGTTTTCACAGGACATTTGAATTTTGTGGAATTGTAGAATTATCAAAACAGTCATTTCCTTCTTTAGGTCTGGGCTGTTCTCAATTAAGCCTTTTTTAAAACAAGAGAAAGGAAAGAAAACAATTTATGTTTCCCTCTTTGTTCTGTAATTCTGTAAAATAAATACATAAATAAACCAAACACTTTCTA
This sequence comes from Microtus obscurus, assembly GCA_963919715.1. Taxonomy (NCBI): domain Eukaryota; kingdom Metazoa; phylum Chordata; class Mammalia; order Rodentia; family Cricetidae; genus Microtus; species Microtus obscurus. The sequence continues at coordinate 22,106,569 of CAWTZC010000355.1, read as the reverse complement.
ATGAACCTTTTCAATCCTTTTAGAATTAAAGGCCTATTAAACATCATTTATGAGCACTAAAATAACTGCCCTTTTATTTTGAACAGAACAAGGTTAGAAAGCCCCTTATTCATAACTATATCTTGGACATTTTCAAACACAAACACTACAACTGCCAAATAAGTTATTGTAAATCCCACTATGAAAGGCTTTTCATGTTGTGAATGTAACAGGGACTTAAGCATCAGATAGATGCATTTTAATCTTCAAGAAGGAAAGCAGAAGAAAAATTCATGTTTTAGAAATAAACTACATAAAAAGTCTCTGAACCTCTTAAACATAGTTTGGTCTGTCTTCTCTCCTCATATTAAAAATACTTTTGATCAAATAAAGCTTTCTGAAACATATAGTATGACAATGTTATTGTCTGTGTTATCTATCACTAATACCTCAGTGATGAATATGATGATTCTCAGTGTTGGGTAGGTATCAGAACTTTCTGCAGTGCTTAAATGCTGTGTGAAAGCTTTCTCTCTAAGCAAGAGTTTAAGGCATTGTTGTACAGTTGTGGGCAGATGGTCTTAGTCACAGAGCAAGAGTTGAGTGCTTCAACTCAACATAACATAGAAGAATTTTTACAGTTCTACTTACATAAGTGGCCTACTAAGTAAGTACATTTTCAGACTTATGTCCTTTATTATAATGTCAGAGCACTAATTATTGCTCATAACTAAGAAAATGGTCATGATATTTCTTTCTTCCCGACTTTTCATTCTATTTTTAGTTTCTTTTACTTATCCTTCCCCCCCCCCACTCTCCCCATGGATAATATAACATCTTTCCTGTTGTGTTAGTGACTATATGCATGGGCTCGGGGATCTGATCTTCTGGGTTCAGTCTGGCTTCCTTTGTTTCCTCACATGCAGGATGGGAGTAGAAAAGAATACCAGCACCTACATCAAAGGACTGTGTAAGGATTTAGAGTTCAAATGCATAAAACATCAGTGCATAGTAAGTTTTAAAAAAGCATCTAGGGTCCTTATCAATATTATCTTTGTATTGGTGATTAGTCAAATCACCATTCAACCCAGAATACCCCTTAAATTTCCATAATGCCTACTTGATGTTTTCTACTCAAATGTTAAACTTCAATGCCAACCAAATGAAACTCTCATTCTTGTCTACAAGTGCCCTTTCTTCTGCCTAAGTGTTGAGCTTATTCAAAACAATAACCTATCTGTTTCCAGCAGAAAGTTGGAGCGACAGATCTGAAGATTTCCACCCACCATGAAATTCATCACCAAATCATGTGACTCAAGTTCTTCTGCTTCTCCAGAATGATGATTATCACAAACTCATGATTGTCTCATCTTGGCATATTCCTTCATAACTGTGACACTCATGATTTTCATGTACTACTATAATTCTGTTCTCAATACTCTGACCATAGAAAGCATTCCCAACTATGAGTTGGTGGCTTAAACACCTCTGAGGTCTTCTTGTTGGCAGCACAATGAAGTCAATGTCTTCTTAATTTTCTTTTTTTTGCCTTAGTCTACAAAACATTCATGTTCTACTCCATATTCATTCATGTCTGAATCCACATTTTTAAAATAAAATCATCTGTCTCTAAACTAGCTTGCAATTCTACCTTTGAGGAGCATTTCATTCTCCACTAACTTGCTTTAGTTGAAAAGAAACTTTTTCAGATGACTGTATTTTTTTTCAAGTCAAGGTAGCTTTGGAGCCTGTCTGTACTGTTTCCTGTAGACCAGGCTGACCTTGAACTCACAGGGATCTGTCTCCCAAGTACTGGGATTAAAGGTGTGTACCACCAACACCTAGCCGGATGATGATATTCTTTGTTGCTATTCCATAACATCTGTTCTACTTGTCACAGCATTTTGTCACTTGCTCTTGCAATGATATTATTTCTAGGCAATAAATTATTTTTATATATTTAAATAATTACTGCATTGTTTGACTCATGGCCAATATCCAATAAATGAGTGATATAGGAAGGGAGGAAGGAAGTGAAGGAAAAAGGAAGACATAAAACCAAAACTATATTTTATACATCAGGTATTTTAATGTTTTAGATATTGATTCTACTTACCTCTATATTGACCAATCTTTACCACAACTTCTCCTTTTCCTAAACATGTAATACCTATAAAGTTCTGTTTATAATATAAAAGTAGATCATTACCATTTGTTAGTATAACAAATTTATAATTGAAATTCTATGTAGAATAATAGCAGGGAATTCCAAATCCTTTAAGTTTTGGCCCCTTGAGTATTCTTATCTGCTGCTTGTGGGTAACCACAGCATTCTTTAATGTTAATCTTGGTATCTTTTGAGAGTTTTGAGTTTTTCCTGATTTGGGGTTTCTAGTCCCATTATTATGTAAAATCTGGATCTTATTTTCTCTCTTACCAAGAGGACAAGTACCTTATGTTATAAAGAAAATGATTCATAGTACATGAAATGATTGCATGGAGAAATATCAGTTAAGCTTTAAAGGAGAGTCAATGCTTCTGAAAAATAAAGATAACTGAAGATGTATTACACATCGAATTCAATGTTTTCATTATGTTGATGCAGAGAGTTTTCTAGTCAAAGAATTAGTAAATAGACACAAATAATCAACATACTTATGATCAGGTTTAGTTTATTTATTGAGTTCTGAGCACTTTCTGCACACTCATTCATGACTGTGGCTTACTGGAAAGATTCTAACCATTATCCATCTTAGGCATAAGATCCATGGCAGTGTCTCTCTCACTCTGCCCTTCTTACCTGCATTCAGTTCTGTCTCCTCTGTCTACCTATCAGACCCAAAGTTCTGCCCGATCAGGCCCAAAGCAGTTTCTTTATTCATTAGCCAGTGAAAGCAAGACATGAACAGAAGAACCTCCTACACCACTCATTGCCTAGAATTTTCATTTAAACTTCAAGGAACTGACATTTATTTTCTAGATGAAGGAAGATTCATAGATAAAGTCATCTATGAAGGCATCGGCAAAAAATAGTACTGTGATGATTTTTCACACATTCAGTCTAGTTTTCAAGAATTTCTCAATCTTGAGATAATATGTGCATTCTTAGATCAGATAGATGCGAAATATGTATATTAGTACACGAAAGAGCAGAAAACAATAGACATGTGGCCATGAGAAACAAAAGTATCAACAATTAAGAGGCAATAATAGTTTGGAGAATTTTTTTTAACCTTTCTTTCTTTTTTCCTTACTGTGTTTTTTTTTTAAAAAAATTTACATATCAACCCCATTGTCCTGCTCTGCTACCTCTTCCCATTCCATCCTCATCCACTCCTTAGAGGGAAGTTAACAGAGTGTGGCATACCAATTTAAGGCAGGACCAAACCCCTTCCTTGTATCAAGGACTTTAAAGTTATGTAAAATAAATTATTCAGTCTTACTTAGTTCTTGCAATCTTGACTTTTCATACTGTATGGAAAAAGCAGAGAACTGACATTTATTGACTAAGTAAGTTTCTATTATTGCTTTACTCATCTTGTCAGACTCTGGTGAATATACTTGTTAATATAGGTTTACATTTTGTGAGCAAATGTTTGCATGTGTGAATGTTCACACTTGTGCCTGTGTAAAGTGTGTTAGAATATGCATGTGGTCACTCAAGTGTGTGTTTGTGTAAGTATATGTTCATTTCTTTGTGTGTCCACACATGCTCACATATGTGTGGGAATACCTGTATGTATATCCACATGTGCCTGTGTGCAAGTGTGTGTATATGAACATGAAGGTAAAGAGATTGGTGTGTTTGTTCTTCAATCATTTTCTACCTCATAAACCAAGACAGAATCTCTCACTTGAAACCAGAGCTCACTACTCTTGGCTAGTGAAGCTAGGCCCTCTTTCCCATCAGGATCCTGTGTCTGCCTCTATCTCCTGAGTACTGACATTAAAGGAGAACTGCCATTCTCACCAGGATTGTTGGATATCATAATTGCATGTAAAGGGATTTACTCACTGAATCATCTTCCCAGCTGAGCTTAGAATATTCTATTTAAATATTAATGATAATTTGAATTGATTAAACTTCCCACCTGTACAGTTGTATCTTCATATCCCAAGTAGTGGCTGGGAATTTCAAGTTATTGTTTGGCACACTCCACTCACTATTTTACAGCCATACATTTTCTTGGTGTGTGTGTGTGTGTATTGTCATATGTATTTATATTGAATATTATATATAAAATTCCTTACACAAGTTTCTTCATTGTCATTTTATTTTTTTCTATTTCCCCTTTTATTAAACATATTTTTGATACAATATAATCTGAATAAAGTACCCTCCCACTCTAATCTTCCCAGTTCTTTCCCAACATCTTCTCCTTTCTGGATCTACTTCCTTTCTGTTTCTCATTAGAAAAGGTCTGGCTTATAGGCGATAATAATAAAAAATATAATAAGCTAAAATGAAAATAAGTCAAACCTATAGAAAAATTAAAGAAATCTAGGAGAAAACATTAAAACCAGAGATCTACCATTTACACATTCAAGAGTCCTATAAATTTATTGAACTGACAGCTGTAGTATATATAGACCAGGATAGGTCCAGTGATTGCTGGTTCCTTCCCTCTGAGTTCATATGAACTTTGTTCAGGTGATTTAGAGGGCCTTGTTCTCCTAGTGTACTCCATCCTCTTCAGCTCTTACACCCTTTTAGCCTCATCTACATGGGGTCCCCTGAACTCTAAGGGGAGAAATTTGATGGGGCATCCCATTTAGAGCTGAGGGTGCTTTGGTTTTTCTCTGTGTGTAGTGGTAGGAGCAGCGGGACTGCATCCCGCGACCCGGCTATCTTTACCCGAAATAATTACATGGAAACTGTATTCTTTTAAACACTGCTTGGCTCATTAGCTCTACTCTCAAACTGGCTAACTCTCACATCTCGATTAACCCATTTCTATTAATGTGTATAGCACCACGAGGTGGTAGCTTACCGGAAAGATTCTAACCTGTGTCCATCCTGGAGAGGAGAGTTATGGCATCTGACTGACTTGGCTTCTTTCTCCCAGGATTCTGTTCTGTTTACTCAGCCTTCCTAATTTTCTGTCCTATTAAAGGGCCAAGGCAGTTTCTTTATTTAACCAATGAAATCAACATAAAACAGAAGACTCCCACATCATCTGTGCATAATGTCTAGAAGTGGTTCTCTGAGTCTTTTCCCATCTATAGCAAAAGGATACTCCTCTAAGGCTGACTGAGTAAGGTACGGATAAAGGAATACCGCAGAATGTCATTAGGAATCATTTTATATTCTCTCTCTCTCTCTCTCTCTCTCTCTCTCTCTCTCTCTCTCTCCCAGTAGCATATTTTTTAATACTAGGTCTCTGGATATTCCCACTCCAAGAATATCCACTGCACCTAGATTAACAAAATTCAATAAGACTAGGCACAAACCCTCATATCAAGGCTGGGCAAAGCAACCCAATAGAAGAAAATGCTTCCCAAGAGGAGAGAAAAGAGTCAGATACACCCCATTCACCCTATTAGGAGTCCTACAAAACCATAGACTAACAACCATAAAATATATGTGGAGACTCATGCAGACTGTGTGACTACCATACTGATCTCTATAAGTCACTATGAGTCCTACTTAGTTGTTACTCTTCTTGTGTCTTTGACCACTCTGACTCCTACAAGGACCCTGAACTTCAAGATAAGTAACCTGATGGAGATCTCCAATCTGGGATTTCTCTCCTTCTCAAGTTTGGCTGTAGGTCTCTGTATATCTTCCTTTAGCTGTCAGTGGAAGCCTCTCTGATGATGATTTGGTTACGTATCAATCTATGAGTATATAGGAATATTATCAGGAATCATTTTATTCATTTTTTTCTATAATAAGTCTCAGGGCTAACAAACTTCCAGTTCCTAGTCTACCTGGTAGGGTCAGAGAAGGATCTCTTCTCATGATATAAGCCAATTAGACATTGGTTGGGCACTCCTATAAGTTGTGCAGCATTATTGTCCCAGAACTCCCTATGTGTGTTTTCTTTACTGATCCTATTTATACTTTCATATCTTGAACTTTTTTCCTCACTACATTCTATTCTGTCTTTTCATAAATTTCATTAATGAATTTATTCATCTTCTTTATGACTCTTTAACATTCATTATGACTATTTTGAAGTCCTTGTTGTGTGCTTTATCTATATTACATTTCTGAGGACCTTCTGTAAAAGGGTTGCTGAAGTCTAGTGGGCACATAATGTCCTGGCTATTACTGGTTGTGCTTCTTTGTGGGCATATAGGCATCTAGGTCTAAGATTATTGTTATTCTAGGTGCTACTATCTGATTGTGTCTTTTTTCTTATGGGTGTTTTGTTCTTTGGTTTCTGTTGTCCTCTCTGGTTCTTAGAAAGGTGTGTTGACTGTGTGTTGCCTGCTGGAGAATTCTTCTGGTATCCTCCAAGTTTTGGCCACTGGGTATCCTGGGTAAAATGTGTTTCTAGGTTATAAGCTGACGCTTAAGACTGTAGGTTTGCCTTCAGGGGGCCTGAGGGAGTCTACAGGACAGAGGGAATCAGGGTTTCCATTAGCATCCATGTAGTCCCCCGGAAATGGGTGCAGAGAATGAGGAGAGCACAAAGCAGGTAGTCTTCTACAGAGCTGGGAATGAGACTAAGGGAACTGTATTTGGAAAAGAGAAGGAGGAATGAAGATCTGAAGCCTGCCTACTTGGCTTACCAGGAAATTCTTGCTAGAATTGGGAACTATTATAACGTAAAGAGTGGCAGAAGGAAGGTTTGGAGGAGAAGATTTGTTTGAGCTACTAGATTTGGGGCTAGGGAGAGAGGTAAGGTTGCATAACACCGTTAGCTATAGAGTTGGGGATAAAATTGGTGGATAGGAGTGGAGGAGAGGAGGGAAAGATCTTCAGTTTGTTTACCTGCATTCCTGACTGGTGTGGCAGGCAGCTTCCCAGGAAATGCCTACTGGTTTGAGGGACAGGGATAATGTGATGAGGATGAAAAAGAAAATTGAAGATGTTTCTAAATGTATAGATTTAAGTTCACATAAAATGTTGATTAATAACTAGAATTACTATTCAATTTATGGTTAAATGATCTATGGTATATTTGAATAATTTTAGTGATTAAAAAGAAATAGTTACTCCAAATACATCAGGATGCATGCATACTGTTAAGTGAAAGAAGACACCTTGATAAAAATCTGTCCCATTGTATGCCAGACTGGATTATACAGAGCTGCAGAGCCCATCAGAAGATAAGTGGCTACCAACAGAATAGGACATTGGTGGAGAATTTCCTACATGGAGTATAACGAACATTTTTACAGGAAACTAAAATTGCCCTCTATTTTAATGACAGATACCTTCCGTGAGTCCTTGGCTAAAAACCTGTCCAATTATATTAGACAACCAATAAACCTCACTGTATGACAACTTTAGAAAAACATCTGCTACAGTTCTGGAGTTGCAGGAACTCCTAAAGACTGTGACAAGTATATCCAACGGCATTATGAGTGCATGAAGTAATCTCACTGAAAAATTTGAGAAAAAAATGGTGCTGACTTAACTTCACATGTGATTGAATACTGTGGGGTTAAAGGCATAAGGTATTCATAACACACTCTAATCTCACTGGTACAACTGCTACAGTGGGGGTGTGGATTGATGATTCCGATGGATTCTGGTACTGAACATAGGCACCAGGCTTCTGCAAGAGTGGGAGGAAACAGATCTGCAAGGGGAAGAGTAAGAGTGTGCTATAAAAGAGCAATGAAGTAGAACTGAAAACATCCACAGAGATTCATGCTGAGCTTGAAGCAAATGCGGCGAACACACGAAAATATTTATAGATGTGCTCTGTCCACAGCTTAGCACAGAGACAGATTTTTCTCATTGCATTAAATAAAATGGCATAAAAGTAACAATGTCAAAAAGCACACCTAATCCAGACAATAATTTCTAAACTGAACCAGAGCTGTTATTTCTGGAGAGAGCTGATTCTAAGACTGAAATGGGATGTGTCAAATATGTTTTAACTTAGGGAACCAGGAAATAAGTTCCAAACTAAAGGCAACTGTCGTTGGAAAATAAATCAGAGGGATACATAGGCCAGTTTCCTGTTTCAGGGTTTTGGAAGCTCCCAGTGGCCATATCTGAAAAAAAAAATGTGGAAACAATATGATAGGGAAGAAACAAAACCAGATTAGTGAATAAATATACATGGTTCTTTAATGATGGAAACAAATGCTTGAAGGAATTAAAAACGTGGAAAGATTTGATCCATTTTTCCACATAGAAATCCACATAATTTGGGCAAATACCCTGCCTCCCAGAGGAGGTGATTTTGCCCAGTTCCCTGTGTGAATGAGGACAAGTTTTGTTCTAAGAGCACGGTGTGGGAAGAGAGAAAAAGATCTGTCTCAGATCAGAGACTCGACAAATATAGTCTCATCCAGGCAGCCAAAGTAAACAGCAACTGTGATGAATAATGTCAATTATAAACATTTCTGATAAAATGCAAAGAAAATTATGCCTTATTCTCCCTCATATCTCACAGCTACACTCTGCTTATAATGAAGACTCAGGCAATCACCAATAAGAAAAGCATCCAAACCTGCCAGGTGCTCCTTAAATTTCCAAGATTGTCAAAATCACAAGACTTCTGAGAAACTACATCATCCAGAAGATTCTGACAAGTGGTGGGCAAGAGATGTGATGTGCTATCCTGAAGGAGATCCCTTACATTGGTTAAAAGCTAAGCATCCTTGTCTTGTTCCTGATTTCAGTAGGATTGCTTTGAGTTTCTTTCCATTTAGTTTGATGTTGGCTGTTGGCTTGCTGTATATTGCCTTTATTATGTTCAGGTATGTTCCTTGTATCCCTGCTCTCTTTAAGACTGTTATCATGAAGTGTTCAGTCTACCCCAAGACCCAGCAGTACCACTCTTGGGCGTATACTCAAAGGATGCTCAATCATACAACAAGAACATTTGCTCAACTATGTTCATAGCAACATTATTCATAATAGAAACCTGGAAACAACATAGATGCCCTTCAACCAAATAATCGAAAAGGAAATGTGGTTCATTAACACAATATAATACTACTCAGTGGTAAAAAAAATGACATTTTGTAATTAATAAGCAAATGGATGGAACTAGAAAAAAAAACATATTGGATGAGGTAACCCATATCCAGAAACACAGATATAATATATATTCACTCACAAGTTGAGACATAAAGCAAAGGATAACCACCCTACAGTCCACAACCATAGAGAACCTAGACAACAAAGAGGACCAAAAGAGAGATGTACATGGATCCAATTAGGAACAAGAAAAAGACAAGATCTCCAGAGTAAATTTGGAGCAACTAGCTTTTATATTACAAGTAAGCCATACCAATGGAGCTGCTGGTAACTTTGAAGACTATGTGAATATGACAACTCCACTGCCACTTTCTTAACTCATCTGTGAATTTTATACTATCCCAAATAAGAAATTTTATTTAAAGCAGCAAATATCCCAAATCATTTCATGGTCGATGAAAAATAATTTGAACATAGTATTTGTTTTGAATGACAGGATTGGATTGCAACACTAAAAGAGAGTAAAATTCTTGACCACAAAAATTTTTAAATGGCTATATAATAAGAGAAATAGAGTGTTATCACAAAATCAAGAATTAATAATAGTAGTCATAGCTGTGAGTCATTGTTAGACGATTAAAAGTAATGGATTTAAATTTCAGAAGATGGATTATTTGTATAATCCAGAAAGACAAGCCCAAATTAAATGAAACTAGAAGAGAAAAAGCTTATTGGTGAAAAACCCCAGTTGTGTAATGGTTAACATACCAGGTAAAGACACTGTGACTTTGAGGAGAACGCAGGAAAGCACACTCCTCTCTCCCATTTATCTCAGTAATGCACAGTCACAGTACGGTAAAGGAAAGGCACTAAGCACAGTAGAGATATTCTGTAGACTAATCTTTCAGACTTTTTTATATTTCAAGGTCATGAAAGGCATAAAGGATTGGCAAACACTGATTGGGGGAAATCAAGGAAGCATGAAAACTGTTTGCAGTAGACCCTAGAGCAGAAAAGGAAAGATTAACAGTCAAAAGAAAAGGTGAGGCCAGAAAGAGACACACAGCTTCATTTAAAATGACATCGTGGCTGTGTTTGTTGGTAGTTTTGATTATTGTGCTATGGTAACAAGATAGGAACATCAGTAAACCTTGGCCAGGGGACACAGGAACAGGCTGTTATTTTAAAAATTCTTAAGCAGTTCTAAAATTATTTCAGAATACAAAGTTAAGTAAATACAGAGCAAAACAAACATCCATCCCAAAATTCTGTCCCCAGTAATGTTTTGCCTATTTATTTTGGGAGAGCTATTTGAAGTGAGGATTTTTATTTTTCCAGATGAGGTATGCTTGGTTAAGAACCATTGAACGCCTAATTAAATGATTAAGTAGTACTTGGCCTGAAAGATGTAATGACTCCTGCAAGGGATGTCTTATAAAAAAATATAAGACTCTTGTTTGTTTGCTCAATGTGTTCTAAAATACCCTAAGTTTTTAAAGGAGGTCTAGCTGGGATCAGATGAATTTATTTAACTATAACTCTAAGCCAGGTGCATATTCAATGCCAAGGGAAGAAATAACTCACCCGGTTAGTTCAGACTCCAAGCACATTTCTTTAGCTCAATAACTTATTACATGCAGTATGTACAAATGCAAGTTCCTCATTCATGTGCAGCCAGATCTCTAAAGCCAACCATGGTTGCAGTGTTTTATAAATTAGTTCATTCCAATAATTATCTTACTCCCAAAGTCCTTCTGTCTACCTTATCTTATTCAGCATAAGGAAGTAACTAATAACTGAAGGAGATCATAGTAGAAGAAATAAAGTCTGTTAATCTAGTGTGAAGATGGGATCTGGGATCCATGTCTTATAAACCAATTAAATTAGAAAATACCAGATCAAAACAGATGAGATTGTAGGTGGAGACCACTTATTTGTTTCTGGCTGCCCAGACTAAAAAAATTCACATAGTGCTGTATAAATTATAATGCTGTTCAGCCAATGACTCAGGCATATTTCTAGCTAGATCTTACTTCTTAAATTAATCCATTTCTATTCATCTATAGCTTACTGGTAAAGGTTCTGGGCATATTTTTTTTCTTTTGACAGCTACAAGGCATCTCTCTAACTCCACCTACTCTCTCTCTCTCTCTCTCTCTCTCTCTCTCTCTCTCTCTCTCTCTCTCTCTCTCTCTCTCTCTCTCTGTATCTCTGTTTAGATTTCCCACCTGGCTTCATTCTGCCCTGCTATTGACCAATGGTAATAAAACTTATTCACAGCATACACAGGGGAACCTCACATCATGAGATTAACAATGTTTCACTGCTTTGACTTGTACATGTCTATTCCATGTAGAAATTTTTGAAGAACATAATTTAATATCAATTTTTAAGGAAGTACATACTGTAAAATCAGAAGAATAAAAAAAGATATGCAGTATTGTCTTGAGGAGAGAAATACTACTTTTGGCTAGAGACTGGGTTCAGCAAATTTTACAAAGCTGTGGACACTTGTCCTAAAAATTGATATTTCATGCTGAGGAAGGAGAAACGGAAGTATGAAGAAACAGAATCAGATTAGAAACTAGGGTGGAGAGAAATAGAAAGCATTTAGACTCTAGCCAATTTCCATGGAAAAACTGAGTGAATATTTTAGACAGTCTTCTCTTGGAACCCACCAGGTAATAAATATGCCTAGAAACTCAGGACACACATATAGCTTTGCCCAGTAAGGCAAAGCTGGGAATTCACCCTGAGTATGTTGCTGTGGAGATTCCCTTTTCAGAAAGATACAGAGAGCAATGGAACATTTTTAATTAAAAATCTTAGATATTGAAAATTAACACAAGAATTGTTTAGGGCCAGTTGGAGTACAAAAGGACCAGCAGCAGAGTAAAATTCAGATAAAACATTTATAGTGAGAGCCTTTAATAAGAGAGTAGTGGTTTTTTCTTTTCTTTTCTTTTCTTTTCTTTTCCTTTCTTTCTTTAATCTATGATTCTTTAAAATTCTGCAGTAGAAACTGAATCTGCCTATTTCACTATTAAATTTTTGAGTATGTGACTTGTTATCAAAGATACTTTCTAAATTAATGAATATGATCAAGAATATGTTACAAAAGGCTAAAAGGTATTTTTGTGTAGAGGTATATTACAAGTTTGTCAATCAATATAATGTATGTAGGTAAAAATGAGAGAAATAGAGAAACAGATTACATGTGTGTATATACATTCATGCAAAATGAGTGTATACAGCCAGAAGAAAGGAACTAAGGCAAATATAGAAATGTGTTCAAAATCAATTATATATAACTGAAGAGCAAAGCTTGAGACCGTTTCCCAACAAAGGAACAGAATAGAAGGTATTACATAGGGGCCCGGAAAAAGGAGGCATTCTATAGGGATACAGTAGAAGGAGCCATTGTGGAAGAGACGCAGTAGAGGATGGGATTACAAGGGACACAGTAGGAGGAGCCCTTATATAGGAACACAGCCTGAGCAATGTGTGTCTCTCTGAGGTACAAAGAAAATTCCATGATAAAGTCACATGAATTATGAGATGACCATGAGAAGAGATGATATTTGACCCCATCTAATAACTATCGCAGTCACTAGGAAGTGACAGCACATGACATGGGTTGGGGTGGGTGAACTTTCTGATAAACTGATTTAGAGTGGAATGGCAGCCAGAGCAGCCAGTTTGAGGGAGAACACACACCTACCGAAAAGATTAAAAGTCCTTGAACCACAAGGATCTGTCCATAAGAGATGAAACTACTACCGAAAATGAAGGATTTATATTATAAACCATAAATATAAGTAAGGACTAGACTCAGGTTGCTCAGGGAATAAGGCTAATAATTGACATCTGGGACATTATGAACTTAAAATACATTTGTTTATGTAACAAAGGAAAAGCCAACCAAATAAAAGGCCAGGCTATAGAATGAGAAAAATGCTTGTTTGTTTCTTTGTTTGTTTGGTTGGTTGGTTTTTTCCAAGACAAGGTTTCTCTGTAGCTTTGGTGCCTGTCCTGGAACTAGCTATGAACTGTATGCAATAAACCAGTAGAAGTTGTTATATTACTAAGTTCTTTTATTATAAGAATACTAGTAGGGTTTTCCATTTTTAAGTGGTTTGTTGCTCCCAAAACATGTGCCCCATTATTGCATCAATGGACATGCATGTCATTACTGCAGCTTCAAGATTTGAGGTTGAAACTGATTATAATTATTAATATCTGATAGTAATATATACAACCTTTTATCACTGTGAATGCTAGCTAGTCAGTAGGGGTAAAATTTCCAGTTAAACACCAGTTACAGCATAGGCTGTACACTGTAATTGGCTGGGTAGTCTATGGGACTATATTGGCTAACAACTCAAAAAAGAATAAATAACTCATTCTTTATATTAGAAGTTTTATTTGGTAGCATATGGTGTCTTATTGGGATATTGTTCCCCTGTATTATGTAGTATCTCTATTTAAACTTCTTTAAACACACTTATATTTTAGGGAGCTTCTAGAACAGCAAATTTAATTTTTCAAAAGACCTTTAATATTCCCTATATTCTCTGGTCTACTCTTTTGTTCGATTTTTCACTTGTCTTATCCCTCCCATTGTAATTTCTCCTTTACCCTATATAAAACCATACTATACTTTATTTTCTTAGAAGATTATGTCTTTCCTCTTTGTTCCTTACTATTTAACTAACCTCTGTGGGTATTCTCAATTAAACAAACATACCTATAAGAGGAACCTCCATTATGAGCGAATTAGATAAAATCCAAGACTAAGGATACAAAGAATGATTCTAAGTGGTTTTAGAGACACCAATGAAGAAACAGGGTACTTAATAATTCAGAGAAAACAATAACAACAAAAAACAGAATGGATTAAGAAGCCAAAACGATATGGAAATACTGGGAAAAAGAAACTAAAACACTTAAAATAAAAGTTCAATAAATTAAAAAAGAACAAGAAACTCCTCAGTATACAGTGGATTAAATGAAAAAAAAATCAAGATTTGAGGACAAAGTGATGAATTAGAACATTATGACAATAATAAAGTTAAACCAGTAAGAAAAAAGACAGAACATATGACATCCATGGGACATATCATCATTTACACATTGCATAAATCATGGGCATAAAAGAAGAAGAATTTCATGCCATAGGCATAGAAAATATATTCAATAAAACCACAAAATGAAATTGTAAAACCTAAGGAGTAAGGTGGTTATCCAGGTACAAGAGGGATTTAGAATGCTAAACATCCAAGTCGAGTAAATTACCTATCCATATATTATAGAAAAAAGTCATAAAATATGCAAAACAAATAAAGTATGTAAACAGCTGAAAGGACTACCAGTTACACACAGTAAAAATGAATCAGAATAAAAGTAGATATTTCAAAAAAAAAAACTTAACACCTAGGAGAAGATGTAAAGAAAAGCTCTTAAAGACAACAATCACTTAGAGTACCATACCTAGCAAAGCTACCCTTCATAATTGAAAGAGGAATGAAAAATTATGGTAAAAATTGAAAGAAATTTATGACTACTACCTAACATTACAGGATAACTTGAAGAAATTATACACAGAGAAGAGAAACATAAGCTTATCCATGAAACTATAGGAAAAATAAACTTTTCTAGTATAATAAATAAACAAATGAGAATTAAGCAGGTACTTCACACGACAAAAACAACATAATGACAGCAACAAATGTGTGCCTTTCAATGGTAATTCTAAATGTCGGTTCCCTTATCAGTAGATGGACCAGGAGATTGCATGGAAAATCAGGACCCTTTATTTGTTTCTATGAGAAGCATACCTCTCACTGCCAAAGATACATAGGTTAAATGCATGTAAAATATATTCCAAATTAATTAAAGTAGAAAGCAACAGATGTTATCAGTTTTAATTTATGGCAAAATAATTCCACTTCAGTAGTTTACTTTTACTAACAGGTAATCAAGAATCTTCTAAAAATTATTTCTCAAAAAGCATGAGTTTGCAATGCCATAGCAAATAAAAAGAATTGACAGAAAAACACAATATTACTCTTAACCCTAAAAACTGTAGAATATACTTTTCACTCTAAGGCAGGTACAAAACTGTCTTCAGTGAGGAAGAAAAGGCATTGCTTCATAAACCACTAGGGGACTTAGATTCAGCTCAGAAAAGGCAAAAAAAACAGCATATTCTTTGCCAAACATTGTATTACCTTTATCACAAAATTAAAATCTCTGATTGTAGAAAGTATAATTGTACAAGACTGAAAGTTCTGCAAAATTAGGCAGAACTAACACCTCACTGTCAGCATAGGGGTAGACAATTCTCTAAGGAAGTGCCAGGGCGTGGCTGTGGGTTACAATGTAAGGACAGGTTCAGTAGATTGAAGATGGATTCTCACATAAAAGAAGAAGCAGAGGGGCTGGGGAGATGGCTCAGCAGCTGAGAGTACACACTGCTTGCTCTTACAGAGGACCTGAATTTGGATCCTAGGAACCACATCAGGCAGTTCACAACCATTTGTAACCCCAGTTACTAGGAACCCAACATTTCTGGCTCTTGGGCTTCTGCTGGTGCTTGTACTCATTTGCACATACTCTCCTATTCACATTTATAATGAAATGTCTTTTGTTTTAACAGAACGAGGCAAGAGAGATGTCTCAGTAGTTTAGAACACTTAGTCTCTTGCAGAGGACCCCAGTGGTTTTTCTGTTATCCCTATGGGTGTTCATAACCATTCTTAAGTCCAGTTCCAGATGATCTGACACTTTCTTCTGGCCTGTGTGGGTACCCGGCATGCACAGGATGCATAGACACATCTGGAGACAAAATACGCATTCACATAAAATAAAAATAAATCTTGTTAAAAATTAATTTTAAAAAAGAAAACAGAAATGTTACATTTCATGTTATGTTGTTTGAACATATTTTTAAATGTCCATCTTGAAATATTACATAACCATAGTGATTTCTGGCCAAAAGCAAAACCAGACCAAACAAAACCTCAATCATAGAGACAAGCCATTTGTTGCAAAACACACTGCTTCAGAAACATTTCTTGTCCTGTCATAATTCTTATGTGCATATACCCACTTTGGCTGTGATTGTGGCAACCATTCGAGTTTCTATATAGGAAACAAATAACAACCCTGTTCCTAATTTTAAGGTAATATTGTACAATCAGGTTCTTCCAATCCCCTATTTATTCATTCTTTCTTTCATTCATTCACTTAAGTGTTCATTCATTCATTCGTTCATTTACTTATTTATTTATACCTTTATCTATTATTTATCTTACATCCCACCCACAGTTTCCTCTGCTTTCTCTCCTCCCAGTTCCTCATTCACCTCCCTTCCACTCCACCATCCATTCCTCCTCCATACATATGCAAAAAGTAAAGGCCTCCTAGGGGTATCGACAAAACATGGCATATCTGTAGTAAGACTAAGCACCTTGCCTTGTATTAAGACTGGGCAAGGTTACTCAGTATGAAGGATAGGATCTCCAAAGCCACCAAAATATTGAGAGATAGCCTGTTCCCAATGTTAGGAATCCCACAAGAAGACTAAGTTACAAAACTGTCACATGTATGCAGAGCACCTAGGTCAGTCCTATGCAGACTCCCTGGTTGTCAGTTCAGTCTCTGAGCATCTATGACACTAGGTTAGTTGATTTTGTGGATTTTTTGTCATGTCCTTGAAAAACGCTTTCTCCTTTTCAACAGTATTTCCAAAGCTTGGCTTAATGTTTGATTGTGAATCTCTCCATCTATTTCCATCAGTGGCTGGATTAAGCCTCTTTGATGACTACTGAATTAAGCATCAATCTATGAGTATAGCAAAATAGCATTAGGAATCATTTCATTGACTTTTTTTTCCTTTCCACTTATATTTGGTTCTATCTTGGTTCTTTGGGCCATTCAGCCTTTAGGTCCTGGAGTTCCAGACAGTGTTATGATTGGGCACACTATCTTAACATGAGTCTCAAGCTGGTTTTTATGCCAATGCTATTTTCATCACTATAGCCCTGTAACAGATCCTAAAATCTAGAATAGTGATACTTCTGGAAGTTTTTTTATTATACAGAATTATTTTAGCTATCTTGGATTTTTTTTTTTTGTTTTTCCATATGAAGTTGAGTATTTTTTTCAAGTATTCTTTTAAGGTCTATAAAGACTTGTGGTGATATCTTATTTGTACAAATAAAGATTGCTTGATGATCAGCAGGTGTAGCTAGCCACTAGCTAACCACAGAGGTCTGGAAGTCTGTACAGACAGACAGAAGTGATATGGCTGATGGAGAGAGGAAGTGTAAAGGTGGGCGGAGAGAGGAACTCAGTCTCTTTTTCACTGGGAAGTTGAGCAGGTAAGGCAGCTGTGGTTTTCTCCTTTATCTCTCTGATCTCTCAGCATTTTCTCCATATCAGACTCCGAGTTTTTGTTATTAAGACCTATCACAACTTATGCTACATATTACTTCCCAACTTAAAGACGTGAATTCATAAGAAAACTTCTTGCTGTTGCTTTGTAGCCACTGGTACAGGCCAGAAATGCACATGGGGCTCTGGCCAGAGCTGCATGCAGGGCTCCCTCTGGAGTCACCAAACCACTTAACTAGGTTTTTTCTTTTTTTTCCTCAAACCTCTGAGTGAGTTTGGAATTTTCCTGTTTTTGCTTCTCTAAAACAGTCTCCAGCTGTCACCCAAACTCCAGAAGCACCTAGGCTCTAAAGGCCACAGGACTTATCTGCCCTAGATCAGCTGGTTCTGGCAACCTCCACCACAAGTGCTTTTTCAGCACAATCTCCTGTAGATTTTTCAAACATCTATCTATCTATCTATCTATCTATCTATCATCCATCTATCTATCTATATCTATCTATCTATCTATCTATCTATCTATCTATCTATCTATCTATCTATCTATCTATCTATCTATCTATCATCTATCATCTATCTCTCCACTGTGGATTGCGGCCTTTCCCTACATATCTGTTCCTTGGACTGCCACTCTCAGCTCGTGGATAAAAGCTAGAAACTGCAACTGTCCTCAGCCAGTCTGTTCACCACCTGTCTTCTCTGTTCAGATGTGCTTTTTGCTTTTTATAATTACAGGCTTGACACACAGTCCTACAGGGCACACAGTTACAGTAAGATAAAATCAAACTCTAAAGCATATGTTGAATAAACAGAGCGGGGTGATAAAGACCCCCCCCCAAACAGGTTGCATAATGCTTCAATAACTTTGAATTTTCTAAATGCTAATAAGAATGGAATAACAGCTGCGGAGAGACATTGGCTAGTAGAAAAATAAAAACTATGAAACTAAATCTGCTGGTATACTTTAAAAATGTGTTAACTTCAGAATGGAAGCCAAAACATGTGTTTTGTTGTAGAAAGAATTTTGCTTTTGTTTCTACAGAAAAAGTAATGCTATGGATTCCATCAAAATTAATAAAAAAATACATTTGAACAAAAGACACCCCTTGATTAGTAGAGGTGAATAAACGAGAATCCAAAGACCATTGGACAAATGAGACATACGTTAGAACATACTGTATATGCATTTCTCATCTTGTTCAAGGTGTGCTACCTATGAAAGTCATTTAGCAATGCCATACAAATTTCTAACACTTGAAAGTTATTGTTACTAACTATTTAGGATAATAAGGAAATACAGGTTAGCAATTAGTCACCTATTACAATCAAACTTGTAGTCATATTAAGTGTTTTCAAGGTCAACCAGAAATATATTTATGGTAGACAGGCTATCTTCATACACTTCAGAGATGTACAGAATATAGCATTTAAGATATTTTATAAACATAGGTTCCTTTTGTGCTTTTTATGACAATGAGACATATGTGCTCCTGGCAGAACCAATCTACTTTCAAGAAGATGATGGACATTGTAGAAACTAAACATGGAGTTTACTTTCTTCGTGGCAAAAATTAGCCACTGGATAAGAAAGTGCTCTTTCCTTGAGTGCTGACAATATGCTATACAAATTGGACATAGAAGAATGGACTGACAAACTTTGCCAAGAGAAGGTAGAGCTTCCCTTCAGAATATCCCGCTTCACAGAAAGGTCTGGCAGATATGGTAGTCCTATAGGTCAAAGGTGGATTCCCAAACTTTCCACAGGAACCTTGGATGACTGTCCAGGAAGTCAACTGTCAATTCTCACATTTTTTTGGAAGTTGTTTGCTTGAACTTCCTGCTTATTCAGGTAATATTATTTTCTTTTCAGGTTTCTGATGGAGTTTAAGAATTTGTAATTATAGCTATCGTTTTCCTTGTTACTAAAGAAATGAAAAGTGTATAAGGCTGAAAGCTATAAAAAGATAGTAATCTAAGAGAAATTAAAAGCAGAAGTACAGAATTAGAATAGAGGCAGAAAACTAAAGAGACATTTGAGTGTGAGAGTTTGCCTTCAGATACTCTAACAAAAAATTCCTTTAGCTTGCTGTAGCATCTGATGTGAACCCTAGAGAGTATCTTGGGGCTGGACTCCAAAGGCCCTTGATACCTGGTAGAATTTATGGTGTCACTTTTTTATTCTATCAAATCATCAAAATTGTGATACTTTGACTTCTTGCTCTCCAATTCATATCCCCTTGATGTCCTTTAGTTGTCTTATAGCTCTAGCTAAGCCTTCGAGTGCCATATTGGATAGATATGGAAAGAGTGGACAGCTTTGTCTTTTTCTTGATTTTAGTGGAACTGCTTTAAATTTCTTTCCATTTAATTTTATGTTGGCTATCGGCTTACTATATATTGTCTTTATTATGCGTAGGAATCACTCTAGTATCACTGATCTCAAGGACTTTAATCACGGAAAGGTACTCAATTTTGTCAAAGGCTTTTACAGAATCTAGTGAAATGATCATAAGGATTTTTTTCTTTCAATTTTTTTATATGGTGAACAATACTTTCAGATTTTTATATGTTTAACCATCAGTACATCTCTGGAATATAGTCTACTTAGTCATATGGATGCTCTTAGTTTCCATTTGTAAATATTCTGTTGAGTACTTTGGCATCCATATTCATGAGGAAAATTGATTTGTCATTTTCTTTTTTTTTTTTTTGTTGAGTCTTGTGTATTTTGAGTGTCAAGAAGACTGTGGCCTGGTAAAATAAATTTGTCAATGTTCTTGATGTTTCTATTTGGTGCAATAATTTGATAAGCATTTTTATTAGCTCCTTTTTAATGGCCTGATAAAATTCTAAGCTGAAATCACCTGAGATTTTTGGTTGGGAAACTTAATGACTGCTTCTATATACATGAGGGTTATAGGCCTATATAAATTGTTCATCATATCTTCTATATACATGAGGGTTATAGGCCTATATAAATTGTTCATCATATCTTCTATATACATGAGGGTTATAGGCCTATATAAATTGTTCATCATATCTTGATTTCACTTTGATAAGTGATATTGATTGAGATAATTATCCATTCTTTTAGAGTTTCCAATTTTGTAGAGTACAGCCTTTTGAAATATGACCAAATGATTCTTTGGATTTCCTAGGTGTCTATTGTTATGTACCTCTTTTTGTTTTTGATTTTGGTAATTTAGATATTCCCTTTCTTTTATTTAGTTGTTTGGAGAAGAGGTTTATCTATTTTGTTGATTTTCTCAGAGAACTAGCATTGTTTCATTGGTTTTTTTTTTTTGTATTCTCTTTGTTTTTATTTTATTGATTTCAGCCCTGAGTTTGATTATTTCCTGCCTTGTACTCCTCTTTGGTATTTCTTCCCCTTTTTGTTCTTGTGTTTTCAGTTGTTCCATCAAGTCACTGGTATAAGAATTATCTAAATTCTCTATGTAGGCATTTGGTGCTATGAACTTTCCTCTTAGCACTACTTTTATTGTGTCCCATAAATTTGAGTATGTTGTGCATTCTATATCATTGTATTATAGGAAGTCTTTAATTTCTTTCTATTTCCTTCTTGACCCAATGATAATTCAGTAGAGAGTTCTTCTATTTCTATGAGTTCATACACTTTCTTTTGTTTCTGTTGTCAAAATCTACCTTTAGTCTACGATGCTTTGATAAGATACAGATTTTTTTTCATTTTTGTTTTGTCTGTTGAGACTTCCTTCATGAAAAAGTATGTGGTAAATTTTGAAGAAGATTTCATGAGGTTCTAGGAAGAAAGTATATTCTTTTGAGTGAAGTAGCCTGTAGATATCTGTTAGGTACATTAAGTCATAATGTTTATTAGCTCCATTATTTCTCTGTTTAATTTCTCTCTGAAAAACCTGTCCACTGGTGAGAGTGAGTTATGAAAATTTTCCACCATTAATGTGTAAGGTTTGATGTCTGGTTTAGGTTTTTACAAATGTGAGTGCCCTTGCATTTGGGGAATAGATACTCAAGACTGAAACCTCTTTTTAGTGAATTTTTGCTTTGATGAGTGTAAAATGTCCTCTATTTTTCTTATTAATTTTTATTTGAGGTCTATTGTGTTAGAGATTAAGATAACAACATAGCTTACTTCTTAGGTTAATTTGCTTGTAAAATCTGTCTCCAACCCTTTACTCTGAGGTAAATGTTTATATTTGATGTTTTGGTGTCTTTCTTTTATGCAGCAGAATGATTTGTCCTGTTCTGTATCCTTTTGGTTAGACTGTCTTTTTATTGTTGAGTTGAAACCAGTGATATTGGGAAATATTAAAGACCACTGTTTGTTTGTTTCTGCTATTATATTGGTGTACACAGGTAGGCATATGTGTACATGTGTGTTTCCCTTCTTTGGGTTTTGTTGGTATAAAATTATCTCTTGCCTATTCACGTAGGCATAGTTAGCTTTCTTAGTTGTAATTTTCCTTCAAGTACTTTCTGTAGGACTGGATTTGTGAATAGATACTGTTTAAATTTGAGTTTGTCATGAAACAACTTGTTTTATCCATCTATAGTGACTGAAAATGTGTGGGGTATAACAGTCTCGGCAGGCATCTGTGGTATCTGATACTCTGCAAGATACCCATCTAGGCCCTTCTGTCTTTTAAAGTCTACATCAAAAAATAAAATGTAATTCTTGTAGGTCTGATGTTATATGTTACTTGTCCTTTTTTCCCTTACAGCTTTTAATATTATTTCTTTGTTCAGTATATTTAATTTTTTGATTATTATGTGATATGGGAAATTTTCTTTTCTGATGTAAACTATTTGATGTTCTGTAAGCTACTTCTACCTTTATAGACATGACCTTTAAAGTAGAGACTTTTCTTCTATGATTTTGATAAATACATTTTCTCTTTGTTTTCTGGGTTTTCTCCTTCTTCTGTTCCTATTATTCTTGGGCTTTTTTTTTATTCATGATGTCCAATATTTCCTGGATATTTTGCGTTAACAGTTTTTAGTCATTTTCTTTGACTGATGGATTTATTGTATTATATTTTCAACACCTGAGGTTCTTTCCCAATTCTTGAATGCTACTGTTGATGCTTGTATCTATAGTTCCTGTTCATTAACCAAGACTTTTTATTTCCTGAATTTCCTTAGTTTGTGTTTACTTTGTTGCTTTTATTTCAACTTTCATGTTTTGCCTACTTGCCTTCATCTCTTTGTTTGTTTCTTCGTTTTCTTGGCATTTTTAAGGAATTTTTTTATTTTCTTTCAATTATTTTTTTGTCTTTTCCTGGATTTCTTTAAGGAAGTTTTTCATCTCTTCAAGGACTTTTATAATCATCATAAATTTGGTTTTAAGATTGTTTTCTTATACTCTGCTGTGTTGGAATTCTCAGGGATATCTCTAGTGGGATGGCTGGGCTTTAGGGTGATTTATTGCCCTGGCTGTTGCTGTTTGTGTTCTTACAGTAATGTTTAGCTATCTGGATTTGGACTGATTATAGGTAAGTGACAATTACTGGATTCGTTTTTGTTGGGTGAATGTTTTCTTCTTCAGTTTCTGTTTCCTCTCAGGTCTTCTGGATCCTGTGGCCTATGGTTGAGAAAACCAGGTTAGAGGGTCTAAATCCATTTGGGGACCTGGACTTATGATGGTCTGGATGTTCTCTGGTTTGGCAGGGGTTGATGCCCAAATTTGGGTTTTATATTCTGACTATGTATGTGTATGTCTTTTGATATGGCCCTGGGTAGTCTGAGGTACAAATTCATGCCTGGCTTCTGGTAAGGTCGAAGGTTTTTGCCTTGTTTGGGGGAGTTGGCCTCATCTCTGGATTTCACATTGCTTGTTTATCCTGTGGGGAAGAGGACTTTGGTCAGAGGTGTGACTGGAGATGTGATGAAAAGATGGGGAGGAGTTTTTGGGTTTATGTTGGGCAAGCTCAGGGGCATGTGGGTAGCCTCTGATGGGCTAAAAGGCTTATACATGGGAATAGCCCACACCTCTGGCAAAAGCCTTTTTCCTCCCTGGAGGCCAAGTCATCAACTTGAACAGCAGATAATACTGCCACCACCCATCTCAAATCACCCAGTATATCTCCAACCCCCTTCCTCTTATCATGTCCATGCCCCAGGTCACACCTCTGGTGAAAGCATTCCACACCTTCAGAATCCATGTCACTTTCCCAAAAACAAGGTAAGCCACCATCCCACCTAATACATGCCTTCTCTTCCTAGCATAGCCCCAAGATCCCTTCATCTCCTAACTACCTGATTCTGGCTCACACCTCTGCAGAAAGCCTCCCACTCCCCAGAGTTAAGACTAGCATCCTGAACTCCAGGTAAGCCTGAACCCCACCCTTCCCATGCTTGAGCAACAAAACCACAATCAACTTCATTAATCAGTATGTTTGCATCATTGTCCTATGCTTTAAACATGACTTAATGTTTCAAACACTCTTCCACTAGTCCTTGTTTCTCAGATATTTCATGATTTTGAAAAATTGACTACAGTATGATTAATAATTTAAAGTCTTTGATAAGACATTAAGGTCCAGTTCACTCATGGTTGTGGTTCAGGTATTTTGGCTGTGATAATTCAAAGTGGGAACCAAATGGATAAATCACCAAAGGATTTTGTTTGCAAAATGGCATCTTGTTTTGCTCGCCTCTAAAATTACTCTAATTTCAAAGTATTCATTATTAACAACAAATCTCAGGAAAAATTAATATAAAGGAAAGTCAAATATTTTAAAAGGCAAGAAGACATGTACATGAAGATTTTGGCCATGGTATTTGAATCCAATCTACAGTCAGTATTAAAATTAGGCTTCGCATTTTGGAGAGCAAAGCAGCAACATGATTCTTCTCAGGGGTGGATATTTATTCTTTTCAACATAATCTCTTTGAAAACTTGTATAAAATAGCTGGGAAAAAAACCAGGAGATTATATCCACAGTAGTGGAGTTGCATATGCTAGGGTTACAAAAGCCACTCTAACGAGTGGTCAGTAAGGTGTCTGCTGCAGGAACTCTAGCTACTACAGAAAGAACTTCATAAAAAATTCATGTGCTGGGCTTAGAACTGAAAATACTGGCAGACATCAAGTGATTGAAGCTGGTTTAATACATTCATTTACTAAGATTTACTGGATATTTAAAATGTGTCCCCAGAAAATGCAAAAGTAAGTAAGACCAATCTCTTACCAATAAACTATGTGATCCCAGGCTGAGAAGAACCCTTCTTACCCATAAGAATAAAGGTCAAGTCAGTTTAATTTTTATCATAGCAGATTGTACATCCTTTTCAACTGTTTTCATTTGTATTTTAATTTTCCTTATTACTTGTGTATTCATGTGGGGAGGCATACACACATGCCAAAACACATATGAAGGAGTCAGATTACAGTTTTCAGACATTGGATTTCCTCTTAAACCCTAAAAGGCAAGGCCTCTCTTGTTATTTCTGCTGCAAGGCATACTATAGATTAACTTCCTCACAAACTTCTGCCCAATTCTCCTCTCTTTACCTTCCATAGCACAATAGGAATACTAAAATCAAAGATGTGTGCTACCATACATGGCTGTTTTACTTGAGTTTCAGGAGTCAAAATCAAGTTGCAGGGATATTTTACATGCTGAGTCATTCCCCAAGCTCTTGTTTTTCCAGGAATATCTCTTGTGCTAAGAAACAGAACACTCGGTGAACAAATAGAGCTTAATAATAAGGAGAAAGTCATGACCTTGTATGTATAGGTATATATGTTATCTAGGTTAGGTTTCTATTGTTGTGATAAAGAACATGACCAATAGTTACTGAGGGAATAGGGGCTTCTTTCATCTTACAGCTTACAGTTCATCATGAAGGAAGTCAGGAAAGGAACTCAAGGCAAAAACCTGGAAGCAATAACTGAAGGAGAAGCTAAAGAAGAATGCTGCTAGCTTACTTACCCTCCATGGTTTGTTCAACCTACTTTCTTAAAAATATACAATCAGGAACAATCTAGCCCAGGGTGGCACCATGAACAACGGTCTGTGCCTTTTTGGAAGAAGTAATACATTTCTTCCTCATACCAAAATTTCATGAATTCTTTTTCATTTTAGATATAAAAATAAAATCTCCTTCTTATAACAATGATTGCAGTTATTTAAATACACATAAACCCAGTATTTAAAGGAGAAAGAGACTCTGAAAATATCCCTTGATCTCTGAAAACTGAGCTTACAATATACATACAGATGTGTATGTTTTTCCACATAATATATACATTACATATATCCTTCTGTAAAATACACACAAACACACACACATATAAGTATACTGTATACTTAGATAAACTTCTTTAGATTAAAAACAAAGAAAAAATTGTTAGTTACTATATTTATTTTAAAAATAGCCTAGGTGTAGATAAATTTCTTAGTCTCTGAGACTCAGTGTCTTATCTACTTGACCTTGATATATATTAATTACCTTCAGAGACTCCCCTGCAGCCAAGAAGTTAGGTCTACTGTCAAGTTCATGACCATTATATCTGGATAATTTCAAGCTCAATTTGCTCCTGAAAATTGTTTAAATACTTTTTTAAACTAGTCATTACAAAACCTTATGGCTTCAAGCATGAATAAAAACTTACTTAAGCATAAGTAAATATTTACTTAATTTGAAGTATACTTAGCCAGTCCAATAGTCTCATTTGAGAGAGAAAAAAAAAAGAAAAATGAGAGAAAAAAGTCAAACTGAAATAATTACTCAGAAGTGTAAGGTACTCACTGCTGTTCCTTAGGAACTGAGTTCATTTCCCAGCATCTAGATTGGGTACTTCACAACCCCCACACAGCTCAAACTTCAATGACTCTAATGCCTTCTACAGTACACCATACACAATCACACTCATTTGAACATATCCACCAGTAAACAACCACATAGACACATAATTTTACATAAAATATGCATTTTAAAAAGAAGAAGAAAAGGAAAACTCAAACAACATTTCCAAAGGCATGGAATAAATTGTGTTCTCTCCAATATCTTCCTTTGCAGAGAAATATAATAGATCTATTAGGAACAACTTTCTTTGTTACCTGTCAATTGTGGACATAACATACAATAAATAAATCTAATTAAAAAACATAATGCCTACAAGAAGAAGGAGATAATAAATGAAGGTGACAACTCTTGAGAAAACCAGGGGATGGTGATGACTGGGAAACAAAATGGCTGAAGATTACAGGATAGATAGTATGTTCGGTTTCAAACAGCTTTGCCTTACAGTGAAGGACAGTAAACAAGTCCATAGCTACAGAGAAATAGAAGGTCCCACAGAGGTCAGACACTGCTTTTGGGCAAACACCATCTTTCCTACATCAGACAGGTGATGCTTTTGAAAGCTCGTTTAATAAATGGACTGGAAGGACCATGAATGTCTCAGGGCCTGAAGGAAGGAGCTAAAATTGAACAGGGGATGCACACTAACTTGTTTGCCTTAAGTTTGAAGGTACCTAAGTATTCTGTTTTCTTTCCATTTCTGTGAACATGAATATACAAAAGTAAATATGTAAGTATCCTAAAATTGACCTGAAGGTATATAGCTCAGTGAGTGATAGAAAAATTTGGGTAGTATGTACAAGACCATAGGTTTATCTATACAACTATAAAAAAAAACTACCTTCAGGCATAATACATGTATATGCACATTTTTGTGTGTATACATACTATAAATGTGCTCTCACACATATACATACATACATACACACACACATGTACACGCATGCATATCCAAACATGTATTTATAACTGTATTCCTTTATAATAGTACTGAAAGAAAGTTTAGAAATGCATCATTACAAAAACTCGGTTCTACAGATCATGCCAATAACTTTCTTCATCAACCAGTATGTTCTTTTAAATTCCAGTGACAACAGGAGTCATCAGGAGAGGTATTCTTTTTTAGCCAGGTTCATGACTCTCTGAAGTGCTGTCTCCCTGTGAAACTACTGGCTCAGCAGTCAAGTCCAAAGTATTGAACTCTATCCCAAGTTCAACACTATGAGAAAGAGAAATTCTTGACTCCTGGTAAAGAGACTAGCTTGAGACCCTCAAGATGACTGAACAGGTAAAGAGCTAAGCCTGAAAACCTAAAATTGAACCCTGGAACCTGCATGGTAAAAACGAAGAATCAACCCCTAAACTTTGTTCTCTTGTTTCCACCTGTATGCTGTGGCATGTACAGATTGTTTTGGTTACTTTTCTGTTGTTGTAAACAGAAACCATGAACCAGGAAGCTTTATAAAACAAAGTATTTAACTGAGGGCTTGCTTGCAATTTTAGAGGGTTAGTCCATTGTTACCATATTGGGAAGCATGGCAGCACACAGGCAGGGATGGAGCTGGAAAAGTAGCTGAGAGCTACATTATCCAAAGGAAATAGACAGAGAAACAGAGACACTCTACCTGGCATGGATGTTTGAAATCTCTAAGACCTCCCCAGTGACACATACCTCCCCCAACAAGGCCATACCTTCTCAAACAAGGCCACACCTCTTAACCCTTCCCACACAGTTCACAGCTAAGATCCAAGCATTCAAACATATGAGGCATTCTCATTCAAGCCACCATATACATGATACAAATAATATTTTTAAGTAATAATGTTTTTTAAAAGAGTAGTACTACCAAAAATAGGCTGTTTGGTTGAGCAAAGACCTTCAAAATGAGGTAGAAACAATCATTTATTTTTTAAAAAACATTTTTTAAAAAGGCTATAAAAATGACTCCAAAATGAGTAGCCAAGGGCACAGTGGTAAAAATGAGAATACCGTTAATATTCTCAGAAAAACTGGTGCAGTGGGATTGAAGAAACAATAGCAGCTGAAAATGTGACAGTGGCCACTGCCTTTTCCTGACTGCTGCTGGAGCTCTCCCTGCCTCCCACTGGCCTTTTCAGTTCCATAGCGGCTCAGTCCCCTCCACATGCCCATTTTATCCTTCCATTGCTGGTCACTGACTTCCTGAGTATTAATTACAGAGTTCATTCTTCCCCCCATTTGAGTCTGAAATAGAGAACGAGGGCTAAGTTTAGAACAAAAGCCTCAAATTCTCTTATCCACTAAGGACATTCAAGGCCAAGGACATGTAAGGCAAAGAGACCCATTCCTCCCCTTTCAGGAAAATCTCTGTGAAATTAAGATGACTCAAACATTCCTTCTAGTGCCTTAAAATAAAAGCGTGAGTGCTAAAGGCATTCCATTTTTGAATGGGCTTCTTGAAAAAAAAAGTCTTTTTCTGGATGATGTGGAAAGAAGCATATAATTATCTCAGCTCATTGAACACAGATATTCTGTCCATTCTCTCCGGCATGATTAAACCATTGTCATAGTCACAGCTTAACCTCTATGTCCCTAAAGTCTCCATTATTTTAAAATTGATTTGAATTAAGAAAAGAAAAAAAAATATTTAATGGAATTAATGTCTTCTCTTTTGATCTCAGGTACAAATCCCATCCTTTGGGTCTGCCAGATGACTGTTTTCAGCAGCAAACATCAGTTTAGCACACATCCTCCTAAGAGCATGTTCTCTCATTAACAATCTTTAGGTGAGGGAAAGAAGTGAGTCAGAGGAAAAAAAAATCGTAATAGTCGTCTACCAGGCTAGTAGATCTGGTGGATGGCATTAGGTAGTTTCACTATGATAGTCACAAAGATCGTCTGATTAGCATATTCAAAGTGGCAATTCTACCAAAAGCAATCTACAGGTTCAAGGCAATCCCTATCAAAATCTCAGCCCAATTCTTCAAAGACCTTGAATGTAGAGTAAGGGGAACACTCCTCCATTGCTGGTGGGAGTGCAAACTTGTACAGCCACATTGGAAATCTGTGTGGTGGTTCCTCAAATTTGGTAATCAATCTACCTTAGCAATACCACCCTTGGGCATATGCCCAAAAGATGCACACTCATAATTCAAGGACATTTGCACAACATGATCATAGCAACATTATTAATAATAGCCATAACTGGGAAACAACCGAGATGTCCCTTAACTGAAGAACTGATAAAAAAAAATGTGGTACATTTTCACAATGGAGTACTATGCAACAATAAAAACAATGACATCTTGAAACTTCTATGCAGATGTATAGAACTAGAAAAAATACATATTTAGTGAGAAAACTCAGACCCAGATAAACAAATATAATATGCACTCACTCATAAGTGGATATTAAACATAAACTAAAGGATAACAAGCCTATAATCCAACATCCCAGAGAATCTAGGCAACAAGGAGAGCCCTAAAGGAGGTATACATGGATACTCCTAGGAAGGCAAAACAGACAAGGCTTTCTGAGGATATTAGGAGGGGGGAAGAAGGGAAAGAAGAAGTGGGGAGGGAGGAGGAGAACATGATAAAATGGGATAGAAAAGAAGGGAAAAGGACAGTGAGGGAGAGAAAGGAAAGAAATATCTTTATTGAGGAAGCCATTAATTAAAGTCTTAGGGAGAAAGAAAACACTAGGGAAATTCCCACGAATCCTCAAGGATGTGGAAGTTGATGTATGCTGTGAATATGTTTTATTGTCATTGGTTAATAAGAATCTGCTTTCAGCCTGTGGCTTAACAGAGTAAATCCAGGCTGAAAGAGATATATAGAGAGAGTAGGCAGTGTCAGAGAGAAGTCATGTAGCTGCCAGAGGTGAAAGATATGAGTCACAACCTGGAACCTTGCCGGTAGGCCACAAACCTCATGGTAAAACATAAAATCATTGAAATAGGTTAATTTAAGATATAAGAGCTAGCTATAAATAAGCATAAGTGATTGTCCAAGCAGTTATTTAAATAATATAGTTTCTGGGTGATTATTTTAAGCCAAGGCAGTCAGGAAACAAACAAGCGACCCCTGCCAACAGATGACCCCAGCTAAGACTGTAAGAAACAGTGAAGAGGATACCCAAATTAGCCTTTATCTGTAATTAGACAGATGACTACCTTAATTGTCATAATAGAACCTTCAACCAGCAAATAGAAACAGCTACAGAGATCTGGAGCAAAGTACTGTGCCAAGCTACCTGAGACCAGTCCAAGAGAGGGACGAGTGATAATATGAGCAAAGGGGTGAAGACCATGATGATGACACCCACAGAAACAGCTTACCTGAACTAGGTAAGCTCACTGACTCTAGACTAATAGCGAGGGAACATGCATAGGACCAAATTAGACCCACTGAATGTGGAGGACAGTTGTAAGTCTTAGACAGTCTGTAGGACCACTAACAGTGGAACCAGGATTTATCACTAGTGCTTGAAGTGGTGTCTAGTAGCACATTCTTTTTGTAGGAATAATTTCTCAGTCTAGGGAGGGCCTTGGTCTTGCTTCAAAGAGAAGTATCTAACTTTGTTGACTCCCTGTGGGAAGTTTTACCTTTTTGAGGAGTGGATGAGAAGGTGTTGTGGGAGAAGTTGGTGAAATCAGAGGAGGGGAGAGAGTGGAAATGGGGATAGCTGTGTAAAATGAGAAAAGACTGTCTTTAAAAATTCTTAATAAAAAGAATAATAATAATAATAATAAAACAGTGACGCTCCTCGGCTCATTCATTTTGTCATTTAAATAATACATGATATTAGTCTGGACAGGCAGTTCCCAACACTCCCTAAATCTCTCGATAGTTTTTCATGTTTAAAGCAATTTTGTATACATGCCCCAGTTAAGGATGAGCACTCGAATGTAACCTATTCCCCAAATATTGACTAGACATGAGCATCTATATTGACAGTTTTCTTCTTCTAAAATGACGTTCTCTGTCCAGGCTATGATCAGCACAAATCCTTAGGATCACAAATATTCAGAAAGAAGATTAACAACATGTCCCTACCCAGACTTTTCAATAAGCTTGTAATACCAGCTATACAGGTGGCCCCCAAACCACAGCAGGTGGTGACCTCCAATACAGCTATTCCACTCTCACAACCCCAATTTCTAACCCTGAGTTTTCATTTCATTGTACTTCATTTGTGAGTTCATATTTGTGTATAGACTCAACTTAGAGAGATCGAAATTCTCTGTAAACTTGCAAATAAGATGTGTCAACCAATGAACCCAGTCACATTGTCTGGTGGGTGGATCTGGCAAGAAGCCATAGTAGAAAGTAATGGTGTGTAGACCCTCACCTCATTACTTTCAAAGCAAATGATCCTGCTAAAATCATTACATCACTCTCAATTTAAAAAGGAAAGAAATGGAGGTGGATTATTATCTTTTGTAATAGATAGGAGTATGAATTTGCTCATTGTGGGACAGTGGACTAAAGACAAGTAAATCAACTTGTCAGTTTCTGTGTCCAAGCCATCAAAGAGACAACACATGCCTAGCTTGGCTGTCAGTGTTCATATATGCTTCCTAGTATCAGTATTCATATCTAGATTGTCTGCTTGTCTGAATTATTTTTGCCACCTGTGAGTCTATTACTTTCAATGTTTGACTTAAAAGTAAGATGATAAAATGAAAGGGAGGTATTTTAGAGTTTTTCTATGACAGGTTGCTTCCTTCAGCATGTAATTGTTTATTTGATTATTAGCTAGAGACAGATAAACTATTAAGAATTTCTATATTTTGGATAAAGAACCCAGAAATACACAATAAGAACAATACAGTATCTATTGATGCTAGTCAAATAAGAGTGATTAACATAGATCCCTACTTTTTACCCTGAGCAAAACTCAAAACCAAATGGATCAAAACCTCAACATTAAAACCAAATATACTGAATCTGATTGAACATAAAGTGGGGAATAGCTTTGAACTCATTGGCACAGGAAAAGACATTCTGAAGAGAACACTATTAGTACAGGTACTAAGTACAACTATTAATAAATGAAACCAAAGAAGCTTCTGCGTAGCAAAGAACACTGCAGTTTGGATAAATCGGAGTCTACAGAATAGGGAAAGACTTTTACTAATTACACATCCAACAAAGCATAGTGACCAAATAGATAAAGAACTCAAGAAACTAGATATCAAGAAAATAAATAACTCATTCAATAATTTAAAAATGGACTGCAGATCTAAACAAAGAATTCTTAAAAGGAGAAAATAATATTTCTGAGAAACACTTTTTTAAATGCTCAACAACTTTAACATCAGGGAAATGCAAATCGAAATGAGACTGGGATTTCACTTTACATCCATCAAAGTGACTAAGATCAAAAATACACGTGACTGCACATGCTGGCAAGGATGTGGTTTAAGGGGAGCACTCATCTCTTGCTGGAGGGAGCACAAACTTGTGCAGTCACTGTAAAAGTCATGTGGCAGATTCTCAGGAATATGGAAATCACTTTACCTCAAAATATAGTCATATCTATTTTGGAAATATTGCCAAAGGATACTTCATCGTACCACAGAGACACTTGCTCAAACATGTTTATTGTTGTTACATTCATAATAGCTAGAAACTGGAAACATCATAGATAACTCTCAACAGATGAATGACTAAAGAAAATGTTCATTTACACAGTGGTATATTACTCGGCTGTTTAAAAAAATTAAATAATAAAATTCATAGGTATATAGATAAAATTGAAAAAGAATGATCCTGAGTTAGGTAACCAAGACCCAAAAAGACAAATATGGTGTGTGTTCACTTACATATGGATATTAGCTCTTAAGTCAATCATATGAAGGTTACAATCTAGAGAGCAGCTGAATGATATTGAGCATGGGACTAGAGAGCACAGACAGATCTCCATAAGAAATGGAAATAAACTTGAAAATTATGACTTGTTCGGAGATCTGAAAGAAGGGAATCCAGTGGGGTACACAGGAGGAAATTCTGCATGAGATAACTCAAATTTGCAACCATTTGAGCGGCATCGTTGCAGTTTCCTTGTCTCAAAATGTTATGTCAGGGCCTTGTTTTTTCATTGCTGTTTCTTTAATTTATCTTATTTTTGTTTTGTTTACATAGTTTTTCTCTTTTTTTACCCTACAGATACTTTGCTTTCAGTTTACTGTTTTTATCAAATTTCTGGAGTGTGAAAAATTGGATCCCTGCATCTGAATCTGCTCTTTTGCTTCTGTTTTTGTTGTAGCTGCTGTTGTTGTTGTCATTATTGCCCTATTCTGATATGTAGGTTTCTGTTTTATCTGTTGTATTTTATCATTATCTACTTGAAAACTCTTTGTTTTCTAATGAGAATAAAATGGGGGTGAATCTGTATGGGAAGGGAGTTGGGGAGGAGTAGAAAGAGAAGAAACAATAATAAAGACATATTACATGACAAAGAAAGATATTTTCCCCCAAAAAGCAAATAAGGACTGGGGAGATGGATCGGTGACTAAGAGCCACTTGCTGTTTATGTAGAGGTACCATGTATGTTCTTAGCACTCACACAGAAGCTTACAACCATCTGTCACTCCACTTCCCAGGTATATAGTACCTCCTGTGGACTCCATTGGCACAAGGCACACATATGGCACATCAAACTAATATTCATAAAGCTAAAGTCATTTTTAAAGGAATTAAAATAACTCTTCTCAGAGAATAGGATGATATCTGAAAGTAAAGTTAAGAAGAAACGAAGAATAAGGAGTTTCAGATGGTTTGTGTAAGTTTGCAGTTTCTCCAATAACAGCTAACGTGAATAGCTCTATACCAGTTGGTTTGATTGCAGAGTGTGCACTGAGAGCTCTAGTAGAGGAGAAAGGTTTTATAGTCTTGTTTCACATTAGCATGGTACATGCCTCTGAGTTTAATTTGTAGTTCCCAAAATTTGTTGCCAGTGAACATCATAGTACAAGTGATATATATATATATATACACAGTGAAAAACTTACACACACACACACACACACACACACACACACACACACACACATATATATATATATATATATATATGTATATATATATATATAGAGAGAGAGGGGGGGCGGGAGAGAGAGAGAGAGAGAGAGAGAGAGAGAGAGAGAAGGAGAGGGAGAGAATAATCTATTTTCTACTGCTAATATGACAGGGTTGCAGACTGGGTTTATATCAAGAAGTTTTTGTTTTGACTCATGATCTTGGGAATGGAAACTGCTGTATCTGCTAACAGCCTCACTGGCAGAGTATGTCATGTCACAGATGCCTGAGACCTGTTCTTTCTCTCCCTTCCTATAAAGTTAGTGAGTCAATCATTGAGCTA
The DNA here is from genome assembly GCA_963919715.1 of Microtus obscurus. NCBI lineage: Eukaryota > Metazoa > Chordata > Mammalia > Rodentia > Cricetidae > Microtus > Microtus obscurus. Next base: position 22,071,932 of record CAWTZC010000355.1, on the reverse strand, counting down.
AATCCCTATGGCCTGTAAATCCAACCATCTCCCAATGATGCCATATCCAATATTACATCTTTGCTAAAACTGTTATTCTCTTAATATCTCACCATGTGTATTAAATTTCATCATCAAGTTGAGAAACAAACCATATTCAAACACTGTAAGGGTTGAAAGTTTTGTAACATGGAATATAGAATATGACAAAAGAATTTAACTGTGCTGTATAGGTAGAGAATAACCTCGGTAGAAAGGTGGGGTGAGGAAGGTGTCTGTGATAACTTTAGTAATGGATGCCAGTGTTTATTGCATGCTAGTCAATATGCTTATTATATAAAGAAAGAGGTTAAAATTTGAACCCACTGTTGCATAAATACTAGAGTTGAAAAACAAAAGAAACAGATGGATGATGATAATAGCAGGTTTCCCATTGGTAGAGTGTATTATTAACATCACATTGAGCTAGACTGAAGAGATCTATGTAATAATATATTTGAGTTCAAGATAACTTTGCAAATTCCTGTTTGGTTTAAAATAAATAAGGTTGTTAAGGACAACATATCTGTAGATATATGTATGTACCTGAATTAATACACATGTCTATTATTCCTTCTCTGTTGACTGAGACAGTCTGGAAACAATAAAACTCCAGAAGAAATGCAAATGCCTAGCACCTAGAATGTTGCTTGTAATATAAGAATGTTGTTTGTATTACAAGAAGTGAGAATCCTCAGATAGATATTAGACTTTAGAACTTAGATTGCAAATAAATGTAATTTTGGAGCATTTCATTGTGCCAAAAAATAATGAAGTGCCCTTTAAAAGAACAATAATAAAATTGCAGTAGTGGGCTGTTTCAAAGGTATATAAGCACCAACCAAAGGAACTCCAAAGATGAAAGTTAGAGAAATGTGAACAACAAAAGGGTTTGATTATAACAGAATGTACAAAAGGAATAACTAGACATCCATGATGATATAAAAAATGAATGTATAAAAAACTAGTTTCACTTATAAGAGAATTACAGATAATTTGTTTCAAAGTGTAGTATTCTTGAAGTGTGGACTGCACAGGGTGCCAAAAACTATCACGTGGGAAGCAGGGAGAAGGGATGCAGATTTAGGGTAAAGACAACCAACAAATGTCTCCTTTCCAGCCAGGAGGCTGGATCTGTGAAATACCATGCTGATGTGTACCCATAGAGACTATGACATACTTCAACTTTACCACTGGAGTTTCATTTCTAAAACTCCATGAATCCAGCCTAATGAGGAGAGATTCATTCAGCAGAGTTCAGCTCAAGAACAGTCTTATAAAATCTGACTCATACTTCTCAAAATTCTAGATGTCATCAGAACTCAGAGTGAGATCAGCAAAGTGAGGGATCACTGTCTCCTGAAGAAATTCAGGTAACAAGTGTCAAAGCAGGTATATTTTGAATGTTTGTCTGTGTGTTCTTTTTGCTTAGCAAACACTGTACCACATAGCTTCATTTTTAGATCTCTCAAAACTATGAAAAGCCAGTTTGGAGGAAACAAAGAGCTGGAAGACCCTTTCACAGACATGTCTGTGGGACAGTTTGTGTACTAACAAAGTGAGTTGTCAATTCTATACTACTCTTGGATTTTGTTGTTGTTGTTTTCTTTGGTTTGGTTTTATTTTTTATTTTGTTTAGTTTTAGAATTGTTTTTTGTTTGTTTGTTGTGTTTTTTTTTCCATTTTTGTAGTTTTTCTGTTTGTTGGGGTTTTTGTATTGTTGTTTTTGGAACACAGGTTCCCTTCCATGCAGACCACGCAGGTATGTTAGAACTAATGAACAATGGTAGAGCTTGGACAAAAGAGTAGGTGGATCTTGGTGATTTCTTGGCATTCTGGTTAGTAGAGGAGACACAGCAAGGTGGCGAGCCAAGAGCAGCAGCAAGCCAGAGGGAGCACGCTGAACTGATCTCTGCTGTTTAGTCTCTAGCCAAATTTCCCATGCAGCCTGATACTTTCAAGTAGTCTTTCCTAGAATGGTAGAATACCAGAGGCTAGCAGTTAACCATAGACAGCTTTTCCCAAGCCCAGGTGCTGATCAGTGACTTGGTGTTCTGCTTAGACACTTGTTTAGAAAGGAAAACAAGTCCAAGTCCTGGTCATGCCAACCTTGTAAAAACATAAACAATCTCTAGTCTTGGCATCTGGTACAAAGCTCTGTTTAATAAGAGACCTCACATAACAGTACAACACAGCCACAGAGATATGGCTCTCCTCCATCAGAGACAAGTGCAGAGACAATAAGTTCCGGCTTGATAGAAGTCTCCAGACATCTGTTCCAGCCAGGGGTCTTCCAATACCTAAAAAAACAGCTATTAGTGCCATTTAACTCCAGAGAACAGCATCAGCAGAGAAGCTGACATATCTGTCTGCCTAGGATGCCTAGAAGCTGGCCTATCACAAGCCTGAATATAATAAATAGCAGAACTCTGTTACAGTTAAGGATCACATACAAAGGTAAATAAGGTGACAATTCTCAAATGTATAGATATCAATGTGAAGACACAAGCGTTATCTCCACCATCCAGAAAGGAGAGAGAGAGAGAGAGAGAGAGAGAGAGAGAGAGAGAGAGAGAAAGAGAGAGAGAACCACAAGGGATTATGATAGCTTCCAAAGAATGAATCTCCAATCATCAACTGAAAGGAAAAGAAAATATAAAAAGCAGAATATGACAGAATTCAAATCATTTTGAATTCAAGGAGTTGTAAGAACATGTGAATAAAAATTAAAATACAATTTGTAAAATAAATTATGGACACAAAAAACATTGACAAGGAAATAGAATTAATTAAAATAGAAATAGCTGCAAGGCTGGTTCAACATACGAAAATCTATCAATGTAATCCATCATATAAATAAACTGAAAGAAAAAAACCATATGATCATTTCATTAGATGCTGAAAAAGCTTTTGACAAAATTCAACATCCCTTTATGATAAAAGTCTTGGAGAGATTAGGGATACAAGGGTCATACCTAAATATAATAAAAGCTATTTACAGCAAACCAACAGCTAACATCAAACTAAACGGAGAGAAACTCAAAGCCATCCCACTTAAATCAGGAACACAACAAGGTTGTCCACTCTCTCCATACCTCTTCAATATAGTGCTTGAAGTTCTAGCAATAGCAATAAGACAACATAAGGGGATCAAGGGGATTTGAATTGGAAAGGAAGAAGTTAAACTTTTGTTATTTGCAGATGATATGATAGTGTACATAAGCGACCCCAAAAACTCCACCAAAGAACTCCTACAGCTGATAAACACCTTCAGTAATGTGGGCGGATACAAGATCAACTCCAAAAAAATCAGTCGCCCTCCTATACACAAAGGATATGGAAGCAGAGAGGGAAATCAGAGAAGCATCACCTTTCACGATAGCCACAAACAGCATAAAATATCTCGGGGTAACTCTAACCAAAGAAGTGAAGGATCTATTTGACAAGAACTTTAAGGCATTAAAGAAAGAAATTGAAGAGGATACCAGAAAATGGAAGGATCTCCCTTGTTCTTGGATTGGGAGGATCAACATAGTAAAAATGGCAATCCTACCAAAGGCAATTTATAGATTCAATGCAATCCCCATCAAGATCCCATCAAAATTCTTCACTGATCTTGAGAGAAAAATAATCAACTTTATATGGAAAAACAAAAAACCCAGGATAGCCAAAACAATCTTATACAATAAAAGAAACTTCTGGACGCATTACCATCCCTGACTTCAAACTCTATTACAGAGCTACAGTAATGAAAACAGTGTGGTATTGGCATAAAAATAGAGAAGTTGACTAATGGAATCGTATAGAAGACCCGGATTTTAACCCACAAACCTATGAACACCTCATTTTCGATAAAGGTGCTAAAAGCATACAATGGAAGAAAGAAAGCATCTTCAACAAATGCTGCTGGCACAACTGGATGTCAACCTGTAGAAGAATGAAAATAGACCCATATCTATCACCATGCACAAAGCTCAAGTCCAAATGGATCAAAGACCTCAATATCAATCTGAACACACTGAACCTGATAGAAGAGAAAGTGGGAAGTACCCTACAACAGATGGGCACAGGCGATCACTTCCTAGGCATAACCCCAGCAGCACAGTCATTAAGGGCAACACTGAATGAATGGGACCTACTGAAACTGAGAAGCTTCTGTAAAGCAAAGGACACTGTCACTAAGACAAAAAGGCAGCCCACTGACTGGGAGAAGATCTTCACCAACCCCGCAACAGACAAAGGTCTGATCTCCAAAATATATAAGAACTCAAGAAACTAGACTTTAAAATGCTAATTAACCCAATTAAAAACCGGGGCACTGATCTGAAGAGAGAATTCTCAACAGAAGAAGTTCAAATGGCCAAAAGACACTTAAGGTCATGCTCAGCCTCCTTAGCGATCAGGGAAATGCAAATCAAAACAACTTTGAGATATCATCTTACACCTGTCAGAATGGCTAAAATCAAAAACACCAATGATAGCCTTTGCTGGAGAGGCTGTGGAGGAAGGGGTACCCTCATCCATTGCTGGTGGGAATACAAACTTGTGCAACCACTTTGGAAAGTAGTGTGGCGGTTTCTCAGGAAATTCGGGATCAACCTACCCATGGACCCAGCACTGCCACTCTCGGGAATATACCCACGAGATGCCCAATCATATGACAAGGACATTTGTTCAACTATGTTCATAGCAGCATTATTTGTAATAGCCAGAACCTGGAAACAACCTACATGCCCTTCAATGGAAGAATGGATGAAGAAAGTGTGGAATATATACACATTAGAATACTACTTAGCGGTAAAAAACAATGACTTCGCGAATTTTGCATGCAAATGGATGGAAATAGAAAACACTATCCTGAGTGAGGTAACCCAGACCCAAAAGGATGAACATGGGATGTACTCACTCATAATTGGTTTCTAGAGATAAATAAAGGTCAGTGAGTCTATAATTTGATATCCTAAAGAAGCTAAATAAGAAGGTGAACCCAATGAAAAACATATAGCTATCCTCCTGGTTATGGGAAGTAGCCAAGATTGCCGGGCAAAAAATTGGGATCTTGGGGGTGTGGTGGGAGGGAGTAAGGGGAGAAGGGGGGGAGAAATATGAGAAGGGGAGGTTGGGAGAAACTTGGGGAAACGGGATGATTGGGATAAAGGAAGGTTGGTTAGGGGAGCAGGGAAGCACACATCTTAATTAACTGAGCCATCTTAGGGTTGGCAAGAGACTTCGACCTAGAGGGGCTCCCGGGTACCCAAGGCGATGTCCCCAGTTAGTTCCTGGGGCAGCTGAGGATAGGGAACCTGAAATGACCCTATCCTATAGCCATACTGATGAATATCTTGCATATCACCATAGAAACTTCATCTGGCGATGGATGGAGATAGAGACAGAGACCCACACTGGAGCACTGGACTGAGCTCCCAATGTTCCAATGAGGAGCAGAAGGAGGGAGAATATGAGCAAAGAAGTCAAGACCACAAGGGGTGCACCCACCCACGGATACAGTGGGGCTGATCCCTTGGGAGCTCACCAAGGCCAGCTGGACTGTGACTGAAAAAGCATGGGATAAAGCCGGACTCTCTGAATTTGGCGGACAATGAGGGCTGCTGAGAAGCCAAGGACAATGACACCGGGTTTTGATCCTACTTCATGTTCTGGCTTTGTGGGAGCCTACCCAGTTTGGATGTTCACCTTCCTAGACCAGGATTGAGGGGGGAGGACTTTGGACTTTTCACAGGGCAGGGAACCCTGACTGCTCTTCAGGCTGGAGAGGGAGGGGGACGAGTGGGGGGAGGGGGGAGGAGGGGGAGGAGGGGGAGGGAAATGGGAAGCAGGGAGGAGGCAGAAATTTCTTTTTTTTTCCAATAAATAAATAAATAAATACTTAAAATAGAAATAGCCAGAAAATGGGGTATTTAAAATTATCAAGAACAAAAATAAAACCAAATTTAAATGAATAAAGATGGCCTGTGGAGACAATTCGACGCTGCTACAGTTCTAATATGAAATAACTCAGCATTTAAGCACCCTATCTGAACTCTGAGATGCCTTGAGAATTGTGACTTGGATGGTGAAGGTAGATCAGGGAGCCTTTCAGGGCTGTAATCTGGTTGTACCTCTGGCTCTGCTCCCTGGTTTCTGATCAGGAGTCATATGTAGCCAACTGCTAACACTGCCAATGGACAGAGACCCAGCTGTTCTCACCCCTATACCTTTTTCTCCGTAGTAACCTTGATTTCCCTTCAAACCATGAGTTCAAATGAACCAATCAGTCTGTCCTCCTGCCAATAATGAGAAAGGTAAATACTCAAGCCATCTAGTGTAAGAAGAGTTTTAAAAAAGAGACAGACCTAGAAAACAGACTTGAAACAAAAATTACTAACATCCTTCACATGCCAATCTAGGAAAGATGACAACAGACAAGTACAGAAGGTTCAGAGACCACTAAGGAAATTGATCTTGAAATGGAACTCACTGTGGTACAACATAATGAATGTCAGAGACAAAAAAAAAAAAAAACAGAATGGGAAAGACATAGATACATTGACTTCAAAACATGGCTTTCAGGGTATTTCTCAGTGGACAAGAGTGAGTAGAATGTAAGTGCAGAGAAGAAAAAAAAATCCTCCGGTCAAAAGTAATTAAATCAGTAACATCCCTCAGTAATGAGGGAGAAGTCAACCTTTGAGACAAGAAAGAACATAGGTCTTAGTTCCTTTTGTTGTCCTAAGTAATACAAAACCACTGGGTACAATTAAGCCACATCGATTAATAAGAATGATTAGAAAAAATATACATTTCACTAACCACATCATTAAAAATTGGTGGAAAATGTGTACAGTGTAAAGGTTCTGTAATGACTAAAGGTCACCTCTGTGAGAAGAACAAAATATTTCTGGTGCTCTGATCATGGTGGTGCACACATGTAATCTCACCATCACCTGAAAAAATGGAAGCAGGTGCATAGGTTCAAGGTCAGACCAGCAAGATCTTGTCTAAAATAAAATCAGTCACTAATATGTCAATAAAAGATAGCAAGGACTGTATAGGTGACTCAATGGAGAAAGTTCTTCTCTAGCATGTGTAAGGACATTGCATCAACCCTGACTATTGCCTAGCATGTGTAAGACCTTGATTTCAATCCTCCCAGAAGGATACCCCTCCTACATCAAGTACCAATGAAGAAAATGTCCCTTAGACATTCCCATAAGCCATTCTGATGGAAACAATGCTCCAGCTGAGGTCCCTCTTCCCAGGTGACTCTCATCTGTGTCAAGTTTACAGAAACCAACCAGCACAGCAGCGCTTTTACATTGTTAAGGGAACTGTAAGTCAGTAAACCTAGTGTATAAAACAGTGCCATGGTGGCTCACACATTCAAATATAGAACTATGTGCTCCAGACATTCCCACTTCTGGTTACATATCCAAAGAAAATTAAATTAGTGTGCCAAAGAGACACAGAAAGCATATGGAATAGATGTATCTTGAGGACAATGTGTGGAGCTAAAAAAGCTACACTCAGACAAATGGCACACACTCTTGCTTACTCAAGAAACAGAATCAGCACCATAGGCAGGAGAATGATGATAATTGGGGCTGTGTAGGTATACCATGTAGTCAAAGGGCACATGGTTTTTAGATCACAGTAGATTTGTGATCTTTTGTATAGAAAGTGACAATAAGCAGTAATGTGGGCTTGTGAGCTACTGCATAAAAAGTGACAATAATCAGTAATTTATGTCCCTATGGAAAAATAACTAAAGCAATATATTTCAAACATCTCAATCTATATATAATATATCTGTATAATGAAAAGAATAGGAAACCATGTAATATCTCACTAGATAAAAACATCTAAAAATCCAAGAAACCAGGTATAAAGGGACACTCTTCAAAACCATGATAACTGTATATGACAACCACAGCGATGATACCACTGGGTCAGAAAGGATGGAAGTGGCTGATTATAAGATCTATGAATGTCCTATTTCTGTGCTTTTTTTCCCAAGCCCAGGGTGCTCAAGCACTTATATAAGATGGCACAGTGGACCAAAAGGATGGTATGGAATGGAAAGGCACATCCCAAGAAGCCTGAGGACCTGAGTTTCGTCTGTAGAGCTCACATGATGGAAGCAAGGAATAGACTTCTTTAAATTGTTCTCTGATCTCCACACACATACCATGGCACATGTACACATACGTAGGCATATACACAAATAATAAATTTAAATATAACAAAGAATTAATTTAAATGTCACGGTATTTTCATATAACCTAGACAGACCCTTCAGTACACATTTGATCCTCTCTCAATAATTTCTATGACCTAATATTAAATACTTGTAAATATCATTTAGTAAACAACTTTAAGAAAAGGCTTTTGTGTTATATATAGATGAAATTTTACTCAAGCATTTTCTCCTATTGGCTGTAAGCCTTTATAGAAATTGAGCATATACTAAGGGCTTGCTAACTGTGCCTATGTGTGTATAAACATGTATATATGGTGTGTGTGTAGGTGACTCCATCCAAACAGTTCAACCCTGCTTATTATCCTACAAAATAGCTATTTCTTAGTCTGTTTGTCAAAGTTCTTTGTAATGTTTTCAGATAGATGTGCACCATTTAAAGTATTTCTCATATCTGTTTTTCCTTTGAAGAAAACTACATTTTTGGTCCAAAAAATATGAATTAAACTCAAATTGCTTTTTAAAATTTTTCAAAGAGAACTGGTTGAAATCCACTAAGTGAACTTTAAACCACATAGTAGAAAATGTTGCTCTTTAAAATAGAAGAGTATGTCACTTTCATATACAAACCCTTATCATGTTCAAGCTTAAATAATCAGTGAAGAGAAATTCAGTAGGAGATTCATTAGCCTTTGTCCTCAAGTTGAAGTCTGCAGTGCAGAGAAATGAGAGGCTAAGTGCCTTCCTCTCGGAGTACATTTACCGCTGCACCTGAGCACATGCATGAACAGAATAGTAAAATGACAAATTGCATGTTCTGATGCCAAACCGCAAGGACAGATTGCTATTTATACCTGCAATTACAACTCAAAGCACACACTACATCACATGCTCTGCACAGACGCGAAGTCAAACTTCGCAGCTGCAGCCTGCCTTTTGGCATTTGCACCCTTCATGACACACAATAAGGCCTCCTGCACATGATCATGACTGCAGTGATGTGAATGTTTCCGTACTATGATTAGAGACTGGGGGTCTCTATGACCTGTGTATAATGCATATTTTTTGCGGAAGACTTTTCTCATTTGAAATGTGTTAGGACTTCTGCTTATTGATGACGGCCTATTTTGATCAAGAGAAGAAAGATCATCTTATTCCGAACAATCAGTCATTCACACAAACAATATTCCCTCTCTTGGGTTGTGACTGTAATTCTGCAGTGTAGCACTTGCCTGGTGGGTGCAAGGTCCTAGGTTCAAGTCCCATCACTACCAAAGAAAGAATGAGACAGTGAGTCTGTAGAGATTGCACATGACTACAAGAGCTGTGCATGTTGTTTGGAAGCATGGAAGCAGGGCCTCTTGATCCTCAGTGGGTGAATCAGAAGGCAGGAAGTGGAATCACATGAACACAGATACTAGCAGCAGGTGTTGGAGAGTCATTCCGTATGTATTAGGAATCATTCTTCCCAGAATGGAAGCCAACCAAAGCACATAGCCTGCTCCAGATAGAAGCAAGCAGGAAATGCTTAGAATTGGGCTAATTCAGACATTTGACAAAGGACAGTTTCTCAATATGTAAAAATACCTTGTGAGAGTAATATTGCATTCACAGAGGAATATGAACTGACTGCTTTAATTAAAAATTGAAAACTGGCAAATAAAAGTCAAACAAGTAAAATCCTCATGACACTCCTTTGCTTGTTTCTAAATACTGACATTGATTATGGTTTCGCTTTGCTCCAGGGACATTGTTTATACCACTGAGACACTCTTTGTTTAGGAAAGAATTCATTTCCCAAGCTCTTTGGAGTATCACCAGCTGCCAGATCTCTCCAAGAATTTCTTCCACCTGCCTTGTTCAGAATGAGACTGCCTCCCCTGAGGCAGGAGTGCTGAGGCCTGTCCACTCAGCTACTCCAGGAAGTAGCTCTCAGAGGCTCTTCCAGGTTGGAGTTTCCCCACTGGACTCTTTACTAAGACCCTGCTCTTATGGATATACAGAGCCTCTACTCCTACCCAGCGATCTTTACCTTCCCCAACAACTTCTTCTTCATCTGTTCTTATATAACCCTGAAAGCATTTCTGAGTCTCCAGATTAAAGATGACTTTACACCCAAAAAGAAACTGCACCTGAGCACATGCATGAACAGAACAGTAAAATGGCAAATATTACCATCTCAAACTTGGATCTCAAATATCGGACCTAAACTTTCATAAAGCTAGGAATGAGTGAATAAAAGGGGCCATTCCATCTGGATCATTTTCAGTAGCCTGGGTGAGGGTGCCTGTGCTTCCCAGCCTCACAATTCAGATTCCGTGCCTTGGTAGATCTCAGTTCCCAAATGGAATTCCTCCAATCAGGTCACAAATGAAGTGTCAATGTGAAACTTTGAACAACGGTTGTCATTAGACACTTCAGACCCTCTGTGCCAAAGATCTGTTAGCTACTGACAGACGTATTTGACTCTTTTCAGGGAAGGTGGTAAGATTACTCCCACAGCACAGGAGAGTGGCTTAGAGTTTATCCTAAATTTAATACTCAGAACTGATATGGGCATGGTGACAAAGGACTCACACAGAGGAGGAATGAGGAATACTGAGTCAGACTCTAAGAGGGTAGCTAAAATGAGAAAAATCTGAGAGGAGTGTTGGAAAAGAAAAGGGAGTTTGCTTTAGAGACAGGAACTATCCCTTACAACACTAGGAAGTGAAAGGTCACCATCCTTATAGAGACTCTCCAGACAAAGAGGTGTAATCCATCCTTGAAACAATGGAGTCCCTTTGAAGTCAGGAAGGACCACAAAGTGGTATTTAATTGTAAAGAGCTATGCAAATAGACTTCTTGGTGTGTGGTCTCAAAGCATGGCAAATCACAGCATTTCTCATATTTTCTCATATCAATTGACAATTTTAAATAGAGCTGGGATGTACTTTGCATGCCTCCTTATAAGGGCATTATCAATATTGTGTGATGATCATTGTAATCTTTTATTTTATTTGTATTCAGATAGAGTCTTCCTTTGTAATTGTGACTGAGCTGAAACTCATTTTGCAGACTGGACTTGTCTGGAACTTGTGGTAATTCTCCCATCTCAACTGTCCAACTGTTAGGACTGCAGGTATGGACTATCATGTCCAGGTATCCACTGTAGTCATTTTTTATGATAAACTATGGTGGAATATTTAGTCATTATTTTGAATTGTGTGCCTCAGTTAACCCTTTAAAGCTCTTTAGAATCCGAGGTGAGCATATTGTTCTTCTTACCTTGCTAAGATTCAGAGTGGATATGACGCAGGATGCTGTTCCTGTTCTATTACTATGCCTAATCCACAACAATGACTCCTTGACCTGCAAGACCCACACTTCTAAAAGTATCAGCCAGAGATGTTGTGTGATTGTTGGTTTCAAGCTATACTCCCACATTCAATACTTTGCCAATGTGATATTTTTATTATCCTTTTTTGCCCACCAATGTTGCCATTTAACCTTGAGTGCTAGAGCAAGACAGGTAACTGAGAAGAAGGCATATATGCGTGTGTGTATTTAAGGGGCAAGTCTTTTTAAACAACCAATTCCCTCAAGAACTCATTTATTCTAAATTGGAAAGATCCTTTATTTTGACGACTGGTGATGTGATGTCTGGTTAAGCAATTGCTTTGTGAGTGTTGGCACTAGTGACTGACACAGGTTGATAGACCCAGGTAGCCAAAATAGCATCCACTGCCAGCTGTTGTTAAATGAACCAAGAAAAGAAGAGGATTAAAATATCCTGCCACTGTGATCCCAAGATGAGGATGCAAAGTGACAGCACGGAAACAGGAACATGGAGATGGGGTATTAACTAGCTTTCTATTCTTGTTACCATTCTGAGACAGGATGGTTCTGCATTTGGAAGGCAAATCCCACTGCTATTATGCATTTTCTAAACCTCATGTGATTTCTGCAGGTGTCATGCAATGCCGAGTTACCACAAGGATTCTGTCCCTTTTGTTCACTTCCCTTTTATAGTCTCCTCCAGTGGCATCAGATTTTCCTCAGCAAATAAAAGATGAGATGTGTGACATATATTATTGGAAATGAATCTATGCCTGCCTTGCTTCTGGCAATTGATCTGTAACTCTAATTATTCACATTTAGTTTTAGTTTTTATTGAAACTGCTTGAGCCTTAAAAAAACAACACTAGTAGCTTGCATGCCAATTCTGAGAAAGAACAAATCTGGCTCAAAAGTTAATGAAGTAAATTATTAGCTAACACATGGCCCTGTAGCTAGACATCTCGTGGCATGCAGTGATGCCCAAGGTCCAAAGGCAGCTGGTCTGTTGTTAGCAGTCTTGGATGCAGCCCACTACGGTGACATCAGAGTCTGTGTGGAAACTTCCAGCAACCCTGACCTCAGTGGACCCGGCTGTGAAGAAAGTTTGGGTTTATTCTGGAACCTAAACTTAAATGTAAACATCACAGGGCTGGGTATGCTGCAAGCAGACAACTCCTTTTGCTCCAGAGTTAAAATTAGCCTTATTCACACATAAGCTATTTTTTCCCAAATGAAGTGAAACATACTTAGGGCATAGTCAGTCATTACCAGCAAGAGGACCAAACTGGGTATGTTCAATAAGTGTCCGAACTCACCAGATAATAAAAAACAATAAGTCTATAATTAATACAACTCTTATGTTTGAAAAATGCAGTGTGTGTAAGGATGTGTGTGTGTGTGTGTGTGTGTGTGTGTGTGTGTGAGCGGAGGGGTGGTGTGGAGCTTAGAATGATAATAAGAAATAAACAAGAGATGGATGACTGGTAGAATATCATAAACAAACATAATTGGGGGTTTATTTTGGTAATTGCTTTCTACAACGAGCCAGGTCAAAACGTTCCTGAAATATTTAAGAATTTCAGGAATTACCTCACCTGTCTGTCTGGTTTTTTACTTCAAATAGATATTCTGAGACTTCAGCTATCTCAAAATTATCAAATAAGTGATCAGCGCAAGGGAAAATGGATTCGTTTCACGGAACTGACAAGAATTTTGTAAAAACAAATAAATCAAAGAGGGAGTGGGAACGAGTGAAGCAGACAGCAACTTAGTACCTTGTAGATGTCAGGAAATGTTTCCATACATCTTTAAGTGTTAATACTTCACAGTAAAGACACAGAGAGTTTAGATGTGTTGACTCAGTTTCTTCCCAGTTGTCAACACCACAACCATAAACTAAACATTATCTTTATTATTTCTAAAAATAAAAATAACTCCCTAATTATATCATTACCTAACTCATCGGAAGGCAAGGCTGCTCCCAATCACCTTAATTTTCATGTGTTCATTCATTCATTCATTCATTCATTCATTCATTTTCTTAATAAATATTATGATTCCCAAAAGTAGCTCATGCTGTGAGACAGCCACAGACAAATAGGTAGAAAGTTAGTTTCCTAATTCTACGTGCTTATACTGAATATGGTGAGATTCAAAATGAAGCAAACAATTGTCAGTAACTTTGAGTTTGCCACCTGTGCTTGCTCTAGATGCTGTTGCCTGCCCTTACCTGAATCTAGCTTAAATCTTATTTTTCTGTGCTAGGATTAAAGCTAGGACTTCATACAAGCAAGTCAAGTGCTCTAACATAGAGTTGTATCCCCAGCCCTCTTTGGTACTTTTAATGTTGAGATAGAGTCTTCTTCAATTGCCTAAGTTGGCCCTGAACTCACTCTGTAGCCCAGTCAGACTCTGAGCAGCTGATAATCCTCTTGTCATCTCCAAAGCAGCTGAAATTGCAAACTTGAGGAACCAGACTCCACATATCTTTGATATTTGCTTCAAATGCAAATGCTTGCAGAGCCCCCAACCCCAGCTCTCCACTAAGTCCCTTCCCATGATGATGCTCTTCTAGAGGACCAGAGTTTGGTTCTCAGCAGCAATGTTCAGAGGCTCAAAAGTATCTATAAGTCCAGCTCCTGCCAATGTGACACCCTCTTCTGGCTTCTGTGGGCACCTGCACTTGCATGTATGCACAGACATAAATAAAATAAAATAAATCTTGAAAAAAATGTAACAGACCAAAGTCAATGAAATGCCCCAATTGGATGTTAAAAGGGGAGTAATCTACTGTAAAGGATTTTATTTTTGTAAAATCTCACAAAAAATAATTCAAATTTACACCTCAGGAAACTAGAACAAGAAGACCTGGTCCTAGAACCAGATAATGAAAGAAAAAAAGAATGCTCAGAGAAGAAACAAAGAAAATGGGAGATTTGGTTTCACAAAAAGATCAACAAGGTTAAACCATTAGTTAAATTAAGAGTTGAATACTAAAATAAAAGTATACAAGTAAAAAAAATTACTGAATGACAAAGAATTTAGAATTTAAAGTTTACCAAAAAAAGTACATATCAACAACTTAACAGACATATACAGAACATTCCACCCAAACACAAAAGAATATACCTTCTTCGCAGCACCTCATGGAACCTTGTCTAAAAATGACCACATTCTCGGTAAGAAAGCAAATCTCACTAGATACAAAATAATTGGTATAATCTCCTGTATCTCATCTGGTAAACATAGTTTAAAGTTAGAATTCAACAACAACACTATTTGCAGAAAACATACAAATTCATGGAAATTGAATAGTACTCAATTGAATTATTCCTGAATCAAGGAAAAAAATAAAGAAATTGGAGACTCCCTAGAATTCAATGAAAAAAAATCACAGATGTGCCCAAACTATAGAACAAAATCAAAGCAGTGCTACAAGGAAAGTTCAGAGCACTAAGTGCCTACATAAAGAACACAGAGAAATCTCACACAAGTGGCTTAACGGCACACCTAAAAGCTCTAAAATAGCAAGAATCAAAGTCACCCAGGAAGAGTAGATGCCAAGAAATAATCAAATTGAAGACTGAAATCAATAAAATAGAAACAAAAAAAACAATACAAAGAATTAATGAGACAAAGATTTGGTTCTTTGAGAAAATTAACAAGGTAGACAAACTCTTATCCAACCTAAACAAAAGGAAGAAAGGGAATATGCAAATTACAAAATCAGTAATGAAAAGGGGACCATAAAAACAGACACAAAGGAAATCCCCAAAAATCATCAGATCATACTTCAAAACCTGTCCTCCACAAAATTGGAAAATGTAAAAGAAATGGGAAATTTTCTGTATAGGTACCATATACCAAAATTAAATCAAGACCTGGTGAACAATTTAAATAGAGTTATAACCTACAAAGAAATAGAAGTTGTCATTAAAAGCCTCTCAACCAAAAAGGAAGAAGTCCAGAGCCTGATAGATTTAGTGCAGAATACTACAAGAACTTCAAAGAAGAGAAATACCTGCAATCCTCTAATTGTTCCATATAATTGAATCAGAGGAAACATTGCCAAACTCTTTCTATGAGGCTACAATTATCCTGATACCAAAAGAGAATAACAGACCAGTCTCTCTCATGAACATTGATGCAAAAATACTAATAAGGCACTGATAAATCAATTCCAAGAACATCAAAAAATTTATCCACTATGATCAAGTAGCCTTCATTCCAGAGATGCAGGGATGGCTCAAAATATAAAAATCTATCAATGTGACCCATTATATAATTAAACAGAAAGAAAAACACCATATGATCATCTCGTTAGATGCTGAAAAAGCATTTGACAATATCCAACATTCCTTCATGATAAGTGTCTTGGAGAGATTAGGGATACAAGGAACATACCTAAACATAATAAAAGTACTATAGAGCAAGCCAGCAGCAAACACAAATTAAATGCATAGAAACTCAAAGCAGTTCTACTAAAATCAAGAACAAGACAAGCGGCTGTCCACTATCTCCATATCTATTCAACATAGTTCTTGAAGTTCTAGCTAGAGAAACAAAAAAGGAAGGAAATCAAAGCAATACAAATTAGAAAGGAAGAAGTCACAATTTTGCTGTTCACAGATAATATGATAGTATACATAAGTACTCCAAAAACTCTACCAGGGAACTCTAAAAGCTGATAAACATCTTCAGCAATGTGGCAGCATACAAGATCAGCTCAAAAGAACCAGTAACCCTGAAATATACAAATGATAAAGGTACTGAGAAAGAAATCAAAGAAATATCACCATTCACAGTAGTCAAAAATAATATAAAATATCTTGGGGTAACACTAGCTAAAGAAGTAAAAAACCTGTTCAACAAGAACTTTAAGTCTTTGAAGAAAGAAACTGAAGAAGAAATCAGAAAATGTAAAGATTTCCCATTCTCTTAGATAGGCAGGAGCAACATAATAAAAAAATGCCATTCCTACCAAAAACAATCTACAGATTCAATGAAATCCCCATCAAAATCTCAGCACAATTCTTTACAGACCTTGAAAGAACAATATTCACCTACATTTGGAACACAAAAAAAAACTCAGGATACTCAAAACAATACTGTACAATAAAGAAACTTCCTGAGATATCACTATCCCTGACATCAAACTCTATTATAGAGATACAGTAATGAAAACAGCTTGGTATTGTTAAAAAACAGACAGGTTAACCAAAGAAATTGAAATAAAGACCCAGATATTAATCCTCACACTTTATAAGCTCCTGATTTTGACAAAAAAGTTAAAATTATACAATGAAAAAGAACAAAGCATCTTCAACAAATGGTGCTGGCATAACTGGATTTCAGCATGTAGAAGAATTAAATAGATCCATACTGATCCCCATGCACAAAACACTAATCCAAATAAATTAAAGACCTCAATTTAAATCAGACCACACTGAACCTGATAGAAGAGAAAGAGGGAAGTTACCTTCATTGCATGGGCACAGTAAATGACTTTCCAAATAAAACACTAGTAGCAGAGACATTGGAAGAAACAAAGAATAAATGGGACCTCCTGAAACTGAGAAGCTTCTGTAAAGCAAAGGATACAGTCAATAAGACAAAAAGGCAGCCTGTTGGTGGAAAAGATCTTCACCAACCTTACATATGACAAAGAGCTGATCTACAAAATATATAAAGAACTAAAAAACTAGACATCAAAATATCAAATAATCCAATTAAAATTGTGGTATAGATCTAAACAGAGATTTCTCAACAGAAGATTTCAGATGGCTGAAAGACACTTAAGGAAATGTTCAACATCCTTAGCCATCAGGGAAATGCAAATGAAAATGACCTTAGATACCATCTTATATCTGTAAGAATGGCTAAGATCAAAAATACCAATGAGAATATACCAATGCATCTGGAGAAGATGCAGAGTAAGGGAAACACCCCTCCATTGCTGGAGGGAATGCAAACATCTACAACCACTCTGGAAATCAGTATAGCAGTTTCTCAGAAAATTGGGAATCAACTTACTACAAGACCCAGCAATACCACTCTTGGTCATATATCCAAAAGAAGCGCGACCATACTACAAGGACATTTATTCAACTATGTTTATAAAAGCATTTTTTGTAATAGCCAGAACCTTGAGAAAAATGTAGATACCCCTCAACTGAAGAATGGACAAAGAAAATGTGCTACATTTACACATTAGAGAACTGATCAGTTGTAAAAAATAATTACATCTTCAAATTTGCATGCAATGGAATGGAACTAGAAGAAACCATCCTGAGTCAGGTAACCCAGACCCAGAAAAATCAGCATGGTATGTACACACTCATAGGTGAATACTAGCTGTTAAACAAAGGATAAGGAGCCTATAGCCCATGACCCCAGAGAAGCTAAGTAACAAGGAGAACCCTAAGAGAAACATACCTAGTGTCCCTCTGGTAAAGGGAAATAAACAAGATCTCCTGAGAAAATTGGGAACAAGGGGGTGGAGAAGGGAAGGCTGAATGGGAGGAGGACGGCATAAGAGGAGGGGAAAGAGAACTTGAGGGAACAGGACGGTTGAGATGGGGGAAGGACAGAGACAGATAATGAGGAAAAAGATATCTTGGTTGAGGGAGCCATTATGAGACTAGCAAGAAACCTAGCACTAGAAAAATCCCTAGGAATCCCAAGGATGACCCAATCTAAGACCCTAAGCAATAGTGAACATGGTGCTCTAACTGGCCTTGTCTAGTAGTCAGATTGATGACATCTAGCAACTGATGGAAGCAGATGCAGAGATCCACAGCAGAGCGTTGGGCTGAGCTACCAAAGTCCAGTTAAAGAGAGGGAGGAGTGATAATATGAGCAAAGAGGTCAAGACCTTGGTGGGGATTCCCACTGAAACAGCTTACCTGAGCTAATAGAAACCTTCCAACTCTGGCCTGACAGAGAGGGAACCAGCATAGGACCAAACTTGTCCCTCTGAATATGGGTGACAGTTATATGGCTGGGGCAGACTGTGGGGCCACTGATAGTCAGACCAGGATTTATCCCTACTGTTTGTTCTGGCTTTTTGGAACCCATTCTCTCTGGAAAGATACCTTGTTCAGGCTAGATATAGTGGGGAGGGCTCTGGTCCTGCCTCAAAGATATGTGCTAGTTCTTACCGTCTCTGAGGAGTAGATGAGGGTGTGAGGGGGAAGGCAGACAAAGTAGAAGGAGGGGAGGGAGTAGGAAATGGGTTTGGCATGTAAAATGTGAAAAGATGGTTTTTTTAAAGAGAAAATTTTAACACAAAAATAAATAAAAATAAATAAATACCCACATTTAGAATAGTCTAAAGCCTTATTTCAAACTACAGAAAACAACCAGTTCAAAATGTATTGACAACCAAATGTGAGTACCCAAACTGAGAAAATTCAAAAGGAAAACAAAAAGGTAAGCTTCCTGGTAGTAACTGAGAAAATATTTTCTTGGAAATAATCTCTAAAACACAGGGAAGAAAAGTAAATGTAACAAATGAATTAAGTATCTTCTTCTGTTCATCAAAAGAAATAATAGAATTACGATATTACTGATGGACCATTACAATGACAGCGAGTTTATATTCAAGGCATATCAGGATCTCAAATACATTGAATGAAAGAAAAACTTCCACCTCACAAATGAGCAAAAGTTCTGAATGAACCCTTTTCAGAAGATCAATGAATGTTCAACAGGATATGATGCAATGCTCACCATCGCTAACTACCAGGAAATACAAATCAAAACTGCAAAGAGATAACTTCCCACTTCAGAAAGATCTGCTGCCACCCACTGAAATGGTGGGACTGATCCAATGGGAGCTCACCAAGGCCAGCTGGACTGGGACTGATGGAGCATGTGATCAAACCGGACTCTCTGAATGTGGCTAACAATGAGGACCAACAGAGAAGCCAAGGAAAATGGCACTGGGTTTTGATTCCACTGCATGGACTGGCTTTGTGGAAGCCTAATCGGTTTGGATGCTCACCTTTTTAGACCTGGATGGAGGGGAGAGGACCTTGGACTTCCCACAGGACAGGGAACCCTGACTGCTCTTAGGACTGGAGAGGGAGGGGGAGGGGAGTGGGGGAAGTGGGAGGGAAATGGGAGGGGAGGAGGTGGAAATTTTTAATAAATAAATAAAGTAACAGAATATAGTGCTCATCAGAAAGAGGAGAGAAAAGTATCATTTATGGTAATATAAATTAACACAGCAATATAGGAAACAGAACGCTAGGGTCTCTGAGATGGCTTTGTAGGTAAAGTGATTGCTGATAAGTCTGGTGGCCTGAATTTAATCCCCAAGTCCTATGGTGGTAGGAGAAAACAGACTTGTGCAAGTGGCCCTGTGTTTTCTATATTCATGCTTATGGTATATTCATACCCACACACATACAAAATAAGTAAAGAAAATATAATTTGTGAATTTAAAACTACCACAAAATTAAACAGTTTCATTTCTGGATATCAAAAAAATAAATCAATATGATTCTGCTAAAAAATTGCTCTACTGAGTTTATTCATTCATAGTAGACAGGAAATGGAATCAATCTAGGTGTCTGTCACTAGACTAATAAAGATAATATGATACATTTTTATGTGAAGTACATGTACACAGTGTATTTCACTCTGGATCCTATATATGTATATGTGTGATGTGTAGAATGTTAATAACTATCATTTTAATAGTAAACTATGTTATTTGTACTAATATAGGATAGGGCATTATGCCAAGTAAAATAAGTCAGACAGACAGAAACTACAATGGAAATAGATACAAACTACAGGAGGTATTTTATTGGCCATAAGTCATGCCAGAACGGTTCAGGCATTTTTATACATCCCTGTTCAGCAATGCAATTTTGACAAGCATGATATTCTGTAGGAAGGAGTACATGAACCTTAGTATAAATATAAAATATAGGTTCATGTTGAATATTTCAGTGATGATAGTCATATAGCAGAAACATTTTGTTGAAATGAAGACCTTCATATTTTACACAAAAATCTGCTCTCAACTTTTACAGCAATGTCAAAATCTATGTATAACCAATAGTGTTATAAACAGGGTGAACTTATGAATGTTCTAACCTGAAAGTGTTTTATGTTCTCCAGACTTTCTTCAGCCTCAGCTTGCAGCTGAGGGTGTCTTTAAATGCATCCCAACAGAAAATCATGAACTCATTTATATATGAGATATAAATTTGTTAAATTTTAAATTGTTTTGCTATTTTTTAAAATAATGTGATTGAAAGGTTCTTTTATGAACTTTGTAGATGATATTGTCACAACAAAGGTCACAGGGTTGGACTCACTGGCATCTTTAAAACATCCTGAGTGATGTAAGTGTTCTCATTTTATATCCATACTATGAGCCAGCTTTAAGCTTCTTCCACCCATCCCAATGTGATAAAGCTATTTCTTGCCCTTTATCTGTAGCTTGGTCTTCTGCCTTTCCCAGTAGTTAAATTCTTTGTCTATGACAGAGCACAAACTCAGCAATCTGCTAGAAGACCACTAGCATATCATATTCCAAGAACCCCTAATTAACAACTATCTTTGAATAAATTAAAAGGGGTATTGATTGTACAGATTGAAAGAAATTGTCCCAGCCAAATCTAAAGATTTTATAACTTTTTGAGGAGGAGGGCTTATATACCAATTTGACATAGTATGCTACATTTGTTGTCCTCTGTCTTAGTGTTGTATGTTGTGAAGAGATACCATGACCATGTCAACTCTTATAAAAAAGAAAGCATTTCCTTGGGGCGTGCTTACAGTTTCAGAGGTTAAATCCATTGTCAGCATGGTGTGCAGTATGGCAGCAAACAGGGAGATATTCGGTGGGAGATATAGCTAAGAATTCTGCATCAGATCATAGGTAACAGGAAAAGAGAGACTCGACTTGGAATGGGGTTTTTAGAACCCCAACGCACACCCCCAGTGACACACTTCCTCCAAAAAGGTGACACCTCCTAATCCTTTCAAATAATACCACTCCCTGGCTGTCGTGCCCACCTCGACCAGCAAGGAAGACGCCACACCAGAGCTCTTCTTGCAAGCAGTTTGTTCAGGACCTTGTTCACAGCGATCTTTCTCCTTCTCTTTCGTTCTCTTCTCTCTCTCTCTCTCTCTCTCTCTCTCTCTCTCTCTCTCTCTCTCTCTCTCTCTCTTTCTCTCTCTCTCTCTCTTTCTCTTTCTCTCTCTCCCCGGGCAAACCTCTCCCAGCCTTTAAAAAGGCACGGGCCACCAACGCCGGATTGCCATGTGGGCACTGCCCATAGGTTCATGCATATGCAAGCAGCTGACAATCATTGCGTGATAATAGCCTGAGTCAGGCCTTAGCCATATCAGGAGTTGATTATCGCAGAGAGCACTCACTTTTGGGATCGCGGAGGGCGGAAGCCAGTACCATCAGGTGCAGCTCCACACAGCTCTCTACACATCGCCATCAGGTGTGACTCCACGAAACTCTCTACACCTGGCAACCAAGTTTTCAAATCTATGAGTTTATGGGGGTTCTCAGTCAAACCACCAGGTCTTCCATGGTGATTCTTGATCCTGTGCCTTTACACTGCGGATTATTTGACTTGTTTGACCAATAGAACGCTAACCAATATGATATAATCAAAGCCGGATAAGTACTGATTCCCTCATATTCTCTCTCTCTCTCTCTCTCTCTCTCTCTCTCTTTCTCCTCTTCTCTTTTTTTCTCCCTCTGTCTGCCTAGAACTTTCTTTTTTTTTTTAAAAAAAAAGCCTATACTATAAAGAGACCCATGATGTGTAACTTCAATGGCACAACCACAGGGTTTTCCAAGGCCTTGGGCCTCAACTGCAGCCCTAAACAGACAAACAAATGGTGACAGGTGTCTTTGTCTTCTGCATCAAGTCTTTGCTCACAGAAGACTGAAGAATAGTAATATCAAAACACTGTTTTTGTAAGTCAGTGAGTGATAGAAAATAAGTGTAACTGGGAATCTTTCAATCCCTTAGCTAAAGGACCACAACTGTTATTATCAAGGATAATTTTTGTGATTGTTTTTCAGAAAAATACTAGTAAAATGACTAGTAAAAGTCATTGCCCTTCATTTTTAGTCAATATTAAGGAAAATAAATAATGAATAATTAAATAAATGCATAACATAATTAAGCAAATAAGTAATTAATAGTTTTCCATTACTGAGAAATGTAAAGGTTTAAACAGGATTTGAAGTCAAGAGTTTACTCCTTGTTTGTTTGAAATGCCAACACCATGCAATTTCATATCATCACTGCAAATTTCAAAGAAAAAAAATGCTGTAGAATGTCATTTTGTGTTATTTTTAAGAAATGAAAATTTACCAAATGAACTAAATTTTTTTCTTGGAGAACAGAGTTCACATTGCACAGATCACTGAATTTGCATAATAATCTCACTGGTGCTCAGGCTCTGGTAAGTAGCTTAACCTATGTGTGCTGCTATTCATTTCAAAACCTCAAATTATTTGCATAATTTTCATTCCTGAGCTCAGTTTTACCAGTGATAGAGTATGTTGATTTTCAGGCCATTTCAGCTTGCTCTCCCAACCTCTTTTTATTAAAACTATATTTTACTCTAAATTATACACATTTTATATAAGATGATGTTAAGAGATCATTTCCAACTACTCTTGATTTAGTCATACCCCCCAGTTTATTTTGCATTACACTATCAGCTTAAGGAAACTCTGTTTATGAAGGTGCACCATTTGACAAACTACACTGGGGCATCAATAGTCTCTGAGGCCACCAATACAGATACACACACAGACACATGCAGATACACACACATATGCAAAACAGACACACATACACACAGACACATGTAGATATACACACATATACAAAATTTCTTAAGACTTGCTTCCTTTTTATTTATTGTTTTTTATTAAACTATATATTTTCTTTACTTCCCTCCCTTCCCACTTCCTCCCCTTCTACACTCTCCCATGATCCCCATACTCCTAATTTACTTAGGAGATCTTGTCTTTTTTTATTTCCCATGTAGATTAGATCTATGTATGTCTCTCTTAGAGTCCTAGGGTCCTTTTTGTTGTCGCGGTTCTATGAATTCATGAATTGTAGGCTGGTTTTTCTTTGCTTTATGTCTAAAAGCCACTTATAAGTGAATACAGATTATGGTTGTCTTTTTGGATCTGGGTTACCTCACTCAGATACTTAAAGAAATGATCAACATTCTTAGCCATTAGAGAAATACAGGTCAAAACAACTCTGGGATTCCATGTTACACCTGTCAGAATGACCAAGATTAAAAACAATGATGACAACTTATGCTGGAGAGGATGTGGGGTAAAGGGAACACTCCCGCATTGCTGATGGGAGTGCAAACTGGAAGAGCCCCTTTGGATGTCAGTGTGGTGTATTCTTAGAATTAGGAAACAACCTCTCTCAAGACCCAGCAGGATGCTCATTCATATCATAAGGACAGGTGCTCAACTATGTTCATAGCAGCATTATTTGTAATAGCCAGAACCTGGAAACAACCTAAATTCCCCTTGACTAAAAAATGGATAAAAAAAAGTGTGGTCCATTTACACAATGGAGTACTACACAGAGGAAAAAATAATGGCATCTTGAAATTTGCTGGCAAATGGATGGATCTAGAAGAGTTGTTTTCTAATAGATAGTATAGAATATTCTGTGCAGCTTTTGAACCCTATAAAAGAATGTGAATTTTGTTGTTGTCAAGTAGTAATTAATGAACATAACTTCAAGATTTGGGGTAAATGGTTCATTATAGTTTCTTGAGTTTGTGGTTTGAATTCAATAGATAGGAAGGCAGTTTTTAATGCCTATAAAATTCCAAGTAGGACTTCAGATTTTATATTCCAGAACTTATTGAACAGTGCCAACAAATGAGAATCTGATACTTAAAACATGGTCCTGTGCAGACAATTTCAGACTGAAGATACCACAAGCTTTTAGTGTTCTGTGGCTTCATATTAAGTAGAACTGTTACATAATTACACCATGTATATCTCTATAGAATCTTTTGTACTTAAACAAACTCCCTTTAAAATACATCAGCCCTTGTATTTTATTGATAAATGTTGAAATTGGGGCGCCGGGGTTGTGTCCCCAACACCCCGGTTCGCCTGGCTAGCTTATGCCCGAAATAACAACACACAAACTGTATTCATTTAAACACTGCTTGGCCCACTAGCTCTAGCATCTTATGGGCTAACTCTCGCACCTGGTCTAACCCATTTCTAATATTCTGTGTTAGCACCCCAAGGTGTGCTTACCGGGGAGATTCTAGCCTACGTCCATCTTGGTCGGAGCTTCATCACGAGTGCCTCAGAGAGCAGAGCCATCCTGTCTGCCCGCTAGACAGGATCCTGACATCTCTGAGCAGAGCTGCATGAATTCTCTGACCTCACTTCCTCTTCCTGTCTGTATACTATACTGTTTACTCCTCCCACCTGTTTTAACCTATAGGACCAGCCAAACAGTTTCTTTATGACTAATGAAGTCAACAGATTGATATATGACACTCCTACATCACTTCCCCTTTTTCTGTTTAAACAAAAAGGAAAGGCTTTAACTTTAACATAGCAAAATTACATAAAACAGTTATCAAGTAAAATTTACAATAATCTTTATCATAACTAAGGAAAAGTATAACTATAACTAACTATTCTTAACTCCATCAAAGACTCCAGAAAGATACAATATTACCTAAGCAAACAAGAAATAAGCAAGTTTCAGACTCTAGAAATGACAGAGACATCTTGCTGCCTGTACAGTCACCCAAAGTTCCTCTGTACTGTTGGGGCATCCATCTTCGGCCCACAGGCCCATAGTTTTCAGCAGACATTCCCACAAAGCAGGAAATTTCAAAGGCAGTCACTATCCGCTTGTCCTGAAGAATGTCTTGCAGACTCTTTCATAAATCAGGAACCCCGAAAGATCATCTCACCTTTAGGCAAATTCAGTAGTCCTCTCTCTGCGGGTTCTCTGTGTCCAGTTTATGCAATAGTCCAAGCAAGAGCAGTTTCTTGCCCAAATGGCTATCAAACTCCATAAGGATCCTCTTCGATGCCCATCTTTTTCTTGAAGTAGATTGGTGCTGCCAGGAGCAGAGTGTCTCGTTGTCATGAAAAGTCCCAAGTTACTAAAACATTAAATGCCCTATTTTGTAGTCTTTGAAAGATATGAAGAATGCCTATCTAACTAAAATATATCTCTATATATCTAGAAAATCTAACTAACATAACTACAAGCTTGACCATTATCGATGATTATCCATTAACAACCTATATACATTACATTTTTAAGTGAACTACACAATCACTACAAACCTAATCAAGATCAGAAATACATATACATATAACAAAATTGACCTTAAATTTAAATCACTAAAGCAAAATCCATATCCATGTAAATTATTCATACCTATATCATATCCTCCTTTAAATGTAAAAACATTTATAAACCATATTTGGAAACATGGGCGCAGTTTTCTCTCCAAACTGCTTCCTGCTGAATGGGGGCGTCATTAATTAGGTCTTTCATGGTATAACCTGTGTGCTAGTTTCATCTCAGTTGGCAGTTGAGCGAAGCAATTTTCTGAAGGCATTCACAGCAACCGTTCAGGAGGGCGTGGTCCATCATACCATATCGGGATAGAAGAAATGAACAGGGTCTCATCCTCTGTGAAAACAAAACAAGAAACTCCTTTCCAAAGTATCATATCCTTAAATCCAAATTTCAAAGTCAAGGCATTTTCACAATATCTATGTTGGGTTAGTTTAGCAGCATTTATAAGCAAATACCATCTGGCATCTGTTGCTCCTTCCTGAGCATTCAAACAATTCAAAGAGAGCATAATAGCATACAGTATCAAGATTCTCTGTGTATTTTCCATATTTGTGCGCTTTATTTTAACCTCTATTTCGTTTATTTTTACTTTTTCACTTTTTGAGCGTATATCTTTGACCTGGAATAGCTCTGTAGACCAGGCTTTTCTTGAACTCTCAGAGATCCGCCTGTCTCTGCCTCCCAGGCACTGGGATTAAAGGCGTATGCTACTACACCTTAAACTCACAGAGATCTGTTTGTCTCTGCCTTCTAGGCACTGGGATTAAAGGCGTGTGCTACCACACTTTGAAGTCACAGAGGTGAATCTCCCTCTGCATCCCAAGTGTTGGGATTAAAGGCGTGTACTATCACAACCAACTTCTCTTTTTCTTTCATTTTTTTTTTTACTCTTAAGAACTTACTTTTAGCTTGCTTATATTTTTAACACACTGTAAACCATTTAAAAATTTTCTTTATCTTTGAATCTCTTTTTACTGTATCTCTCTCTGTTTTTCTGACCACATAAGTCTTTAATTTACCAAGCAATCTCAGTAGGACTAAAGGTGTGGCTTTGCCAGCTAGTTCCAGTCCATTCCTTAGCTTTCTGCCATTCCAACCTTGTAGCTGAGGTACCGGCCAGAGCCGCCTTCAGAGCCACAACTCTACAGTGTTTCAAGGTCCTTGCCAGCAAGCGAGCTTCCGCAGCCTGTGCTTGCAAACCACACGAACCACCTGCGTAAAAGAGTCCGAGTTTTCCCTGGCAGGACAGCCCACAAAGCCTGCATTTTTAAACGACGCAGCTTTTTTCCAGCTACGGCTGAAAACCGAAAAGCATGCGATCAGCTTTTCGTCAACACCGTTTAAGTGTTTCGTGGCAGGACCTCTTAATGAGCTGCAGGGTTTTGCAGCTAAAGCTGAGTCAGGAAAGCCTCTCTTAGATGAGAGCACATGCTTGCCTCTAGCAAGCAGAGCAGAACTGAGAAACTGCTGCTACCAAGAAAACATGCTTTACTCTTTCCCAAGCTTTCTCAGACTTTCTGTGGATTCAGTTGTCCACACGTTGGGCAGCCATCTGTTGAAATAGGGGCGCCGGGGTTGTGTCCCCAACACCCCGGTTCGCCTGGCTAGCTTATGCCCGAAATAACAACACACAAACTGTATTCATTTAAACACTGCTTGGCCCACTAGCTCTAGCATCTTATGGGCTAACTCTCGCACCTGGTCTAACCCATTTCTAATATTCTGTGTTAGCACCCCAAGGTGTGCTTACTGGGGAGATTCTAGCCTACGTCCATCTTGGTCGGAGCTTCATCACGAGTGCCTCAGAGAGCAGAGCCATCCTGTCTGCCCGCTAGACAGGATCCTGACATCTCTGAGTAGAGCTGCATGAATTCTCTGACCTCACTTCCTCTTCCTGTCTGTATACTATACTGTTTACTCCTCCCACCTGTTTTAACCTATAGGACCAGCCAAACAGTTTCTTTATGACTAATGAAGTCAACAGATTGATATATGACACTCCTACATCAGATAAATGTTTGCATAATATGTATTCTTCCCCTTTTAATTTGAAACTACATAAAACTAAAATGAATTTCTAGTGGGAAGCTAATGATTGCATCATTTTTCAATGCATTAGAACCTTTTTTTTGCTTTTGCTATTTTTTATTTACTTTGCTTGCTTGTTTTTTGAAATTTACCCATATCCACGATGAACTTGCATGATTTCTTCAGAGCCTCTTACAGTGTGCAGATTTTTTTTATGTTTGGTAAAGTCACCCATGTATTTTCCCCATTATAGTTACCCTTACAACTATTAATTTGGAAACATGAAACCCACCATGTTTCAGGCTATTTCTCAATGACATGTTCTAGCCTCAAGGAAAAAAATAATAATATTTTTAAAAAAATGTAAGTTTTAAAGTTGTTTTTATTCTAGAACCTCTATCTGTTGACCTGTAGTTATGTCAAGATTATTTCAGCCACATGGACTTTGTACTTGCTGTTCTTACGCTTGAGCATCTTCTTCACTTTGATATGGCTCCCATATTCAGTGCTCATTCTATTTAGAATGTTACTGAAAAGCTACCACCTTCACAATCACATCACATGAATTTTCAGCTGTAAGATCTCTTCTCTCTATTCTCCTTTACTAATGCATTTCAGGTTTCATCTTTAGTCTGCACTGATTGCTTGCTGTCATTTCAGCACTATCCGTTTTCAAACGTCTCTTCTTTTTTATGTCTCCCCCTCTCAGTGGTAAAAAGTATAAGGCCCAGGGTACTGCCATTCAAGAACCAGGCAATAGGATATTTGACTTAGTGCATGATTACTAGGCGTTTTGAGATGTAAGGAGGAAATTGTGCTTGTTTGTTCCTTGTATCATGGGACAGAAGTCTTTTGCCCTCACCTTTTGACTGGGGTATATAAGGACTATGAGTAATAAACCTGAGGCTGTTACAGTCTTCACTGGAAGCCCTCCCGACTCTACCTTATGTCTCTTGTCTATTTATTTCCTTAATCCTCACTTCACTTTCGAGGAATGTGCAAGCGGTCCAAGAAATGTGCCGCTGTTCCCGACAAACGGCACACGTATGTGGAATCTGAAAACGGGGTAAAATTGAACATCACCACAGATGAAAGTGAGCACTTGAATAATAGTGCAGTAGAAGTATGGTGAACAGCTCAGGAGTAAAATTGTAAATATGGGACAGGGTAATAGTAGTCAGCTGCTTGTACATTTGCTTAAAGATATTTTCAAAGACAGAGGAGCCCAAGCAAAGCAGGAACAAGTACAATGATTTTGAGAGTTTGTAGATCTTTTTAACCTCCCTCTCACTCCTCTGCGCTGGTAGCACTGATGCTGTCTCCCAGATGTGACAGGTCTTGGGGATTCGAAGGCAGTTGGGTATCCTCTAAGGTTGCCAGTCATTGGTTCCTGGTGGGACTGCCGAGCTGCCAGAGCATGCAACCCATGCCCTGACCTAAAAATACAAGGGACAACTGTGGTCTGTGAAATCATGAGCTGCCACCCCACTCCATCTGGCCCGCCATGTGCCTCCAGGGAAAAACAATTAAGGACCTTACTTCCAATGAAGAACATTTGAATGGAAGGGATCAGGGAAGATTTGCCATTAAAAAAAAAAAGTGAGGCACATGTATGAGTGGATAGGTGGCCTCGAACAGAAGAGAAGATATAGATGATATTTTGCTTGCCCATAATAACAAATGACTTTTGCTTGCAACATATGAACAGCTTCAGTAGAGTGTTGCCCATGTGGGGTTAATAATTGCCTCAGAAAAAGTACAAAAAAACCTTTCCAGTGTTTGAGACATATATTGTATCTTAAAGCAATTAAGCCACAGAAATTGTAAATTATGAAGATAGCCTATGAATTTTGAATGTTTTTCAAAAATTATTTGAAGATATTCAGTGGCTGCTGCCCTTTTTGAAATTGTCTTTGGGAGATTGTGAGCCCCTGGATGACATTCTTAAGGGGAGAAGTGATCGTAGTTCCCCTAAACATGTTAGAGATGCTGTTAAACAACTGCTCTCTCAGGTGGAGCACGCCATTCAGCATCAGCAAGTATGTTAGGTTGACTATGTAACTATGAAAAACCTATGTGCTTCCTACATGACATACTCCAATAGCTGAGTTGTGGTAAAATGGGCCATTATTATGGTTGCATCTACCTGTTTCCTTGGCCCAAACATTTAACTCTTATTATGAAGCAGTAGCTTGTTTAGGACAGAATTCAGGTAGAATCTAGGTGATATTTTGGTAGAGAAACAAGTGTGATCAGCGTTCCTTATACTAAACAACAAGTTGATTGGTTATGTCAAAATGATTCTTAGAAGATTGCTTTTGCTCAGTTTTTGGGCCAAATTCATAATCATTTTCTAGCTGATCGATTGTTGCAATTTTCCCAAAAGTATTTATTTATATTTCCTAAAGTAGTCATGAAGAATTCCTTAAAGGATGCTATGCTGATTTTTACTGGTGGTTACTCCAGTGGAAGAGCGGCCTGTGTTACTAATGGAAAAGATTATGTAGTACAAACAACTCCAGCCTCAGCTCAAAAAGTAGAATTATGAGCTGTAGTTATAGTTTTCCAGCTTGTTATATAGTTCAATTAATTTATATGCTGATAGTCATATTTTTGGAACTCTTCAATTTATATAGACTTTCCCTGTATTGGAACTAGTAATGGTCAGGTTAGGATGCTATTTCAGTAAATTCAAGATGCCATTCATCAAAGAAAGTTACCATACTTTGTAGGTCATTTTAGAGCTCATTCCAGTCTTCTTAGCCCTCTAGCTGATGGCAATATGTCAGCTGATAAATTAACAAAGATGGTTGCCTTATCCTAGATAGAATTGAATCAACAATCACATGCTCTTCATCATCAGAATATCAGAAGATTAAGAAAACTTTCTGGTCTTATCAGGGAAGGTGCTCTTCAGATTGTTAAGCAATGTGATATATGCCTGTATTATCTGTCTATGCCTCACTTCAGGGTAAATCCTTGAGACCTTCTTGCTAAATGGCAAATGATTTTAACTCATGTTTCAGAATTTGGCAAATTAAGATATGTGCATGTGGCTGTTGATCCCTATTCAGGGATCTTGATGGCCACTGCACAAAGTGGGGACATCACCAAGCATGTGATGGATAACTCCTTGCTTAAAATGTTTTTCATATATCAGAATCCCTAAAATTATTAAATATATAATAGACCAAGATATATTAGTAAAGCATTTCAACAATTTATTCTCAATGGAAAACTGAACATAAAATAGGGATCCCTTATATTACTCAAGGGCAAGGAATTGTCGAACATGCCCATGATCTTTTGAGAACACAATTTTAAAACATAAAAAAGGGGGAAGTATACCCCCAATCACCACATAACTCATTAAATGATTTATTTTACATTTCTTGAATGTGGATGCCTGTGGGCAATCTGCTGTGGACAGATTTTTGGCATGATGGCACTTGAGCAACTTTTGCTTCAGTGAAGTGGAGAGATCCTTGCACTGGATTAAGGAAAGGTTCTGACCCTGTTTTAATAAGGGGTTGAGGGCAGGCCAATTCTTTTTCACAAGATGAAAATAAAGCTTGATGACTGTCTGTACATTTGGTGCAGAGTGTGTGGAACACAGAATGCTGGCCCTGATAATATTGTGGCTGCTGATGCTCCCCCAAAGAATTTGGAATGAAATGTGCTGAACCTATGTTCCTGACCCTCCAATATTGCATCCAGCAGTCTGAGAAGGGGAAGAGATTACAGTGACTGTTAATCATTCCCCGCTCCTTGTTAGACCCACTGGAGCAGTTTCCCAGAGTACCATGAGTATTAACTATTCTGTATCTGGATGAAGAATGCCCATCTGTTTTTCCAAAAATTATTCTGTGACTAAGTGTTTAGCAATTTATCCACACTTGGGATATGGAGGGCACCTTCTCCAGTATAGTGTTCATCTGCTGCTGGAATAGAGAGCCTGGAGAAAAGGTGCCTCACAAATTTCCTTCCTGTGGGAAAGAGACTCATTTGAACAATCGAACACTATTACGGAAGTGATGTGGTAGCCCTTCTTCGGTACACTCTCACTAGAATTCAGAAGTAGTGCAGACTGGTCAGAAAAACAAACTGGATTTACTAATGTGACTGCCCCTCAAACTGATGCGGAGAAGTAGAATGATAGTTTTGCTGCTGGTATTCAGAACTTGGGGACTGGAGCAGCCCAAACATATCATTGGATTTTTATAGCAGCAATACCTTAGATTTTAGGAAAGAAAGGGGAAAGACTCATACATTATCTACCACAAAAACATTTCCCTTAGTTCAACTGAAATTATGAGAATTATAATCAGTTATGTGTCCTTTGTTAATAATCATATTAGAATCATGGTATTTGACCTGTTAATGTTTATAACCTCTTCTGTTGGATATGAAATTGCTAATTGCTAGAAAAAAGTTAGAACTCATTCTAAGAGGAATTTGGCATGATTTTAACACTTTACAAACAGAGACTAGTGGTCAAAGATGGATAAGATATTTTTGCCTCCAGTCAATCTAAGCCAGAACATGTATGATGGAATATGTGTATCAATGATGGGTTAGTCTAGAAGGTTGAAAAAGACAACCGAAGACAGGCATAGTCATCTGTCCTGTGGCAGAAGCACAGGCATAAAAGTTAATTTTAAAAAGGGGGAGTAATGGAGGTTCATAGTTTTGAATCTGTTTTGTCTTGACTAATGGTCAGAAAGTTCAAACCTATTCTTGCTCTTCAAGGAAAAATAAAAGGATGTTTGGCCAAAGGTGGAGCTACTGGATGTCTTGATACTCAAAGACCAGGCAACAGAATGTTTGACTTAGTGCACAATTACTATGTTTTTTGTGATGTAAAAGCAGGAAATTGTGCTTGTTTGTTCCTTGTATCATAGGGCGGAAGTCTTTTGCCTTCACCTTTTGATTGGGATGCATAATGACTATAAGCAATGAATTTAAAGTTTTACAATATTCACTAGAAGTCCTCCTGACTCTATCTTCTGTCTCTTGTCTCTTTCTTTCCTCAATCCTTACTCCCTTTTTCAGGAATGTGTGAATAATTTGGCTGCTGTTTCTGACAGGGCCATGTCTGTGTTGGTAGTTCTTCAAAATCTGGAGTCTGTGTTAATGTCTCTGTTCCTTGAGGTCACATGGATGAGGGCCTAGGTCATAACTTGTGGCCGGCCATGTTGGTGTCTGAAAGCCATGGTACAACTGAGGTAATGATGATCTGAGTAGCCTGTGCTGCCACCTGGAGCCATGTTGTTTTCCAGGCCCAATCTGCTGCCAAAGTCCATGTCTGGATTCATGGGTTCTTTGTTGATATCCATGGCCCATATTACCCTGCTTTTTTCTGGCCCTGGGATTACTGTTCCTACTCCATACTAGAGATGTTAGGTGCCTGATTTCGGTGTTGGGAATATAACTATGGTCCTTTGGAAAAAAAAACCAAAAACAGCAAGTACAGTTAGCTCTCTCTACAGTCATCATTTCCCTTTTTCCCCAAATAATAAAGTAAACAGAAGATAAAAATTAAATAGTTTAGAACTAAAATGACTATAAATAAATTAAAAAAATTGAAAGATCAATCTGAAATGAAAAGTAAGTTCGTCAAAATCAACAAAGTTGCTGGATACTGGCCAAACTGACTATAACAAGAAATAAAGAAGATTATTAATATCACATGCAAGATGAGATCAATAAAAATTCTGCTGATACAGAATTGAAATAAAGGAATACAAATAGTTATCTTACTATATTTGATAATTTAGGAAGCAAGCAAGTCTCTTAAACCCACAAACCTCTAAAGCTCATTAAGGATGAAGGTGGTAGCAGAAATTGTTTTCTAATCGTAGTGAGTTGTCATGGCTTTCAAGAATTGAACACACACACACACAGCACCCTTCCCCCTGCACAACTTTGCATACAGCATACACTGGGTAGTCCAATAGTGGCCATTTGCATGCTAGGCAGCCTGAGAACCTGATTGCTGCTCAGCCCATGGAGATTGATGACTGAGAAGTCCCCATCTACCAGTGAAAGTCTGATTTTTTTTAAGTCATTGGGTTTAAGTGCACATATAAGCAATTGGAGTGTATGAACAATGACAGTGCAGAGCAGAGGTAACCCTAATCACAAACAAGACGCAAAGGCAGAAAGAGGGCAGACTGCCACTGCCTCTTCCTCTGACACCTTCACATCAGGGCAGTCACTTGAAGGGGCTTTTCACTCTTGGCAGGAGGCTTCTCTCTCTCCTTTAAAACAGGAATGCCCTCACAGACCTACACAAAGGCATATCTTAGTTGATAATAGATCCAATGAAGATGACAATCAAGATGGGCCATCACAACTACTTATGAAAAAAAAAAAGTACACCACAAAGAAAACCGCAAACCAAGATGGCTTCACCTGTAATTTGTACAAGCTTTTAAGTGAGAAGGAAACACCAAATTAGTACAAGCTTTTCAGATAATTAAAAAGTGGCTATTCTCTTCATCTCACTTTAGGAAGATACAATATAAATATAAAGTCAGAAAACTGCAGTGAAATTCAAAATCTCCCACAGCGAGAATTCACAACGACATTTGTACAGACCAAACATCAAGTAAAACAATGAAAAGATATTTTTGATAAAGATTGACATGAAATACAGAGATGGTTTAGCATTCAAAAACTGAAAAGTGAAATCTGCCATATTACTATACTGTACAAAAATATTTCAATAAATCCAGAAGTATTTTACAAGATGCAATATATATTCACAACAAAAATAACTGCACAAATTACCAATAAAACACAGCTTCAACAAAAACTCCTATCATCACGTAGAATCATAAAAAAATGAATGACTTTTTTTCTAAAACATAAGTGTCAGTAATAGGGGAGAATGGGACCATTTTTTTCTAACTGGCATTTTGCTGAGCTCTTAGCCACTATAGTGATGTAATAAATATACCCAGTCAAGTACAAGGAAAATATGGACATTGCTTACAGACTGAATAATTTTCTACATAAAATAATTAAATGGCATCTCATGAAAATATTACTCAGTAAATACAAGAGATTATCAAGCTTTTTCATTTTTATTCTTTGTGGCTTTCACATTATACATTCCAATCTCACTTATCTCCCTGTTTCCTTGGATCAGCCAGCCCTCTGCCCTAACAATCTCCTCAGAAAACAAAAGCAAATTTAAAAGAAAAACTAAAATCAAACAAAATAAACAAAACAGAAAAGAAGAATCTTTTTTGAGGACGCTATAGTTGAGACACGTAGTTTCACCTGTTAGTCTGTTCATCCTTTTACAGTCGTTGGTCTGACTCCAGGGATTTGGATTTCTACTACACCAGTAAAACTGGGCTCTCACAAGGGCTCCATTTGGATGTCTTGTTGTCCTGAGTGACAGTGCAGGCCCTGTGGATCAGTATGGCCTTGGTGGTAGCATGTCCCTCAGATACCAACATCATATCTGGTGGCTGACCAGATCCCAGGTATCAGCATGGCCCTTAGTGGTAACAGTAGCCAGGGAAATCAACTCAGACCTTGGCTAGTGTAGAACCATGGAACCAGACAGGGCCCTTTCTATTCTGTTTTTGTTTTGTTTCTAATTAATGAATGCTTTACTTGTGCTGTTCAAACTGCCTCCAAAGCTCTTCCCATGTCACTTATGCAACCGTTAGTCATTTTCCGCAAATTGTTGTTGTTATATCCACCAAGACATCTTCCACTCAGTCTCCATTCCTAGGTTCCACCCTGGCATCCTGCAGTTTCCTATGTAGCTGTTCTTAACACTGACTATTGCAGGCTTCCTTATGCCCATAAGCTACATCCACCCTCTTCCTGACTCATAGATGACTGGCATGTCCCTGGCTACCATGTAAGTGGTTCTGGATATGTAGCTGATTTCTCACTGATAGAAGCAGGCAGCAGAGACACATTGCTTCACCAGTTTGGCCTTGGTGACTCTTAGATTCTATCCTCCATCACGTGTGCTACATTAACAGTTAAATGAGTCTCCAGAGAAGGACAGAATTATAAGATGAGGCAACTCTGGATAGAAGCCGGCAACCTGGCAATGAGGAACAGTAAGTGTTGAAGCCATGAAACTCCTGAAATTGGTAAATTGGACATCAGTAATTATTATATAATTTATTTGTACAGCTTTGGCATATATACAAATTATCAAAAACATATGCTTCATGATCATATTAAAATCATGATATTCAAATAATTTTATCACATATGTGAATTGACAGATGGACTGTTGAGATGATCTTGAGTGTGAGAGATACTTTTAGCCTTATGTGTAATTTTGTTCCTCATGGAATGTTTAAATTCAACCAATGATGAATTGAAGAGTTTAGGGACACATTAATGGAACTAATGTCCTTTAGGTTATTTGTATATGCTGTCTTGATTACTATAACTGTTTCTATGCTGGGTGACTTCCTCTGTTTTATAATGAAAGATAAGAAAGTAAGAAGTTCAATTTGTGAGCATGGTCATTCTTGAACTCTCTGGATCTGGATCTAATGAGCTAACAGGTCCGCAGTGCTATCTTGAAATGTGTTTTCCAAGTCTGAAACCTGCCATTGACAACCTAGCTTCTTGTCTTTTTCAGAAATACACATACTGTACTTAGAGTCTATAATTTTCTCTGAGAGGATCAGAACTTTCAAACTCCTAGAAGTAAGCATTTTTCATGGAGGAATTTATTTATTTTTACTAAAATATTTTTATCACTCACAAGCATCTATTCTGAATTTATTTTTATTTACTTAATTTTTAATTTTATAGGATTTTTTACATTGAATAAATGCCCAGTGCTTTTATTATGAAAGAGAGAAAATTTTTTTCAAATAATGGATGATTTTATAATTTAATCACAAACAAAATAAAAGTGACTTGCTATCTTCTGAGGAGATCTCTGCTGTCCTCTGCTTGCACACTTCTTATTAGTCTCCTTGGCAACAGGTAATCACTTGTTTCTCTTAAATAGATGAGATGCCAACAAATATGCAATAGTGGTTTGATACTTCAGCACAGATAATCGCTGTGATGACAGCATAATAAATCTGAACACAAAAAGTTAATAGCCGCATTAGTGACAGCCTAGCGTGATCATGAGAGCTCACAAAGGCTGAATTCCTTCTTCCTTTCCCTTCTCGTCATGATTCTCAGCTCTCCTTTCACTTAAAGTCTCTTGTTCAACTCATGCCTAGCTGAAACCCTTCCTAAAAGAAACAGACCTATTCTTAACTTCTTTTTACCCATAAGAACGGAAGTTAAATTTTGGGGGCATCAGGCAAATGATTGCATAATAAAATAATTTTGAAGATACCCACTGTGATACAGATTTGTAATTTGAGCCCAATATATTTCCCTAAATACACTACATTGGGGAAAATTCCCCTGTTTAATTCCTGGTAAGGTCACTAGTTTCCACTAGACTGTTCCCTGTTCGCCGAGATTGGATAGCAGTTCTGTCATGGTGGGAGAGTCCCAGTTCTCTGTGGTAGAGCCAGAGATCGCTAAAGCAGTCTTAAAGGAACTATTACCTACAAATCACAATCCCAGAGAACCTAGACAACAATGAGGACCCTAAGAGAGACTTACATGGATCTAATCTACATGGGAAGTAGTAAAAGACAAGATCTCCTGAGTAAATTGGGAGGATGGGGACCATGGGAGAGGGTTGAAGGGAAGGGCATAAAGTCTACCTCAACTCCTCTTCTTTTGTTCTCAGTTCTACCTCCTACTCCTTCTAGATTCTTCTCAATATAATTTCCCAAAACAAATTCTGTTCTCTCTCCTTAACAGTATAATATAACCATCAGAAAAAATACTATATCTCCTCTAAGATATCAAGAAGTCCAAAAAAAAGGGGATAAGACTAGAGCATAATGTTGGTTAGACAAATATATGCAAATTAGACAGTATTAGAAATTGATTCCATTATTTGTCAAGCCCTTCTAGTTTATCAAGCAGTGGACTCAATTTTATGTATTATACTTCCATTGAATCTTTGTAATATGCTTATTATGATCTGAATTTGCAGGCATTTAAGATGGACACTGATTTTAAAGATTTTTGTCTAAGGTCACATAACTAGAAATTGTCAGAATCAATGTAGAGTTGAAAGGGTTATTGAAAGTAAATGTGTAATTTACTTCAAATTGCAGCTAATGTTCTTTCAGAATCCTTGGAAGGATAAGAGGTTAGTTTCTGAATAGCTCCATGTCTCTGTGTACCAAAGCATCTACAATGTAACTAATAATAAATGGAAGAATAATTAGAGTTTGCATAATGCTTCCAATGCACTAGATACATTCCTAGGCAAAAAATATGAACAATGGTTGTAATCATGGGATCTCATCCCCTAACTCTCAGTCCCACCTCCACAATTATAACACCTAAGTCCCATGTGTCTTATTATCTCTGTTTTCTCATTTATATGCTGAAGAATAATAGCATTGCACATCATATAAGATGATAATGTGAACTAGATGAAGAAGCATCCCATACATGCTATCTGGACTGTTGATTGTTTTTATAGCTGTTATGTTTCCAATGATGTATTTATCATTTAATTCATTCTTCAAAAATTATGCAAGACACATAGTATTAGAGCATAATGGTCAATATTGATTATCAATATGACAGTTCTACTATCACCTGGACACAAGTTTCCAGTCATTTCTTTGAGGGCATATCTTGATTTGATTAACTGAGGTCAGAAGAGTCACCTTTAAAGTGAGAGCATCACTCCCTGAGATTTAGTCCCTGACTGCACTAAATGGAGAATGTAAGTAAAGTACACGTGTTTGTCATTTTCTGCTTTCTGATCTACGAGGCAAAAGATAAGTAATGCAGATGTAAAAGAATGTGAGCTCATAATATTTTCCTAAATAGTCTGAACAAGATTTGGCTGGGCTCTCTTTCAAATCCAGGCACTGTATTTTCAAACCTGGCTTCCAGGCAGATGTGTACATGACCCCCTGTAGACAATATAAATGGTTAGAAAGAATATCTACTTTATATTTGTCATTATTTTGTTTGTGTGCATGTTAGTACAAACACACATATGCTAGGAGAGTGCATAGAAGTCCGAGTACAACTTTTGAGAGTTGGTTCTTCCTATCTTGTTACCACTTTGCCTCATACTTGGCCAGCAGGCCCTGTGAACTTCTACAAGACAATTCTATTGTCTCCTTTCTCCGATACAATGTAAGAATGCCACCACATTTGGTCTTTTTCTTAAACATGGGTTTCAGAGATGAAACATTAGTCATCAGCTTCTTGTGTGATTCCTTTTATCTAGTAAGTTACTGCAATGGCCCCATGTGTTTCTATTTTGAGTCAATTGTGCTCAGAAAAATCTTCCAAACACTTTATTTAGTTATAGTTATTTCCAGCTTACATACACTACTGACTTTTCTTTTACTTCCAATCAAGTGTTCAACTCTCTCTTTATCCGTATTATTCAAGAGATCTATGTCATTAAAAATGATCTATTTCTATTATAAGGTTCAAATAATTTCAGCAAAATATACAAAACAAACATGCATGATTCAAAACAAGGAAAAGAAACTTTTGTATGTATTTGACAAAAAAATGTGTTTTTCAATTTAATTTGTACATATTCAGTTTGAGATCAATATTTTTTCTAATGTAAAATAACAATGATATTCAAGAGGTAAGACATACTCCCAAGGGTTTCTCTGGTTATTATATCCAAACGTCCTGTTCTAAATCCTTTACTGGGAGAGGATGGAACCTATATGCCCAGACTTTACCCTTTACTCTGTTTCTGATAGCACAGAGGTTCTGGCTTGGGGACTCCCTGCCCCCTTCAAAAAAAATAATAATGAAAACACCATTACCATGCTCTGAGGCTGCTTTTCAGAGAGCAGAAACTTTAGGGAAGTGGTGTGATGGCTACAAACTTGTAGCACAGAGACGTGGGCATTTTCAGTAAACAAATATGTTTCAAATAACTTTATCACCAAGGAGATTTCAGTTTGTCTTCAGGTCTGAGTGTCACTTGATGCCCTGTTCTTCCCATGTTGATTTGAAAATCCCATTTTTTTCCCATTATCAATTATCACAAGCAGAAAATATTTTTCTTTCCAGGGGGAGATGAAACATTGCTTTTCAGATTTCCTCAGAATAATTAGGGAAACAATGTCAGGAAAAAAAGTTTGACTTAAAAGAATGAATGTTTGTCGGAATTCATTTCTGAATCTGCTGCTGGAACCACTGGATGGGCTAAGGAGATCTTCTGATATCTTTTCCAGCAAACTCAGAGCTGGTGGGATCTTAATGATCTTGTAGTTAAGTAGTTAAAAAATATTGGTCCACTACAGCAGCTTGTAAGATGTGGTATTAAATGTGCATAACATTAAATTAATTTCATATACATAATTATATCAAAAGTGTATAGGAGAAGGTATGACATAGAATAGTTTCCAGGCAGTCTCTGGGAACACATGTCTTTGTTTTGCCTCACTCCTAGCCCTGCTATCTATTACTCATGATCTATTTGAAGACATTTAAGAAACTTAAGAGTCTTTCTTGTGCACATGTCTCAATGATCAAAGAGAGCCCTTACCCTTCTGTGGATCAGAATCTCATCCATCATAAGCATTATGGTACCTCTTCATGGGTAGCTGAGAGAAATATTCATTCTACTGTGTCTTTCATGTGACAAACCTTTTCCCAGTCTTTTAACACTGCCATTCTCTTCTCACTGAAAGCATCCATAGAATAACTTGCACGGCTTTGGTAGCATTATCTTATCCCTCCTGAAATATAAGCCTTTAAAAACAGATGTTACATTCTATGCTTTTTAGAAAATTTTCTATGAACCCAGCAAAAGGCTCTTCCCCAAGAGTTTATTGGATGGGGGTATTAGCTTGATGGACATCTTCATTAAAAAATCAGAATTTATGGTAAGAAGTTTGTTATTGCTATAGTCAAGGTTTATGAAATAGTCACTAGTTTCCACTAATTAAATTTGGTTAAGTTGGTTAAAGAACAGTTAATTTAGAAACAAGAATACTAGAGCTTAAATGCCTATGATTCTTCTTCCTTGCTACTTAGTGTTTCATGATTATATGACTAAGACCATTGACATTATTTTACATAGGTTGGGTGCAATTAAGATTACTTCCGAGGAATTTCATAAAAATTAAATAAGATTGTAAATCTAGAAAACATCATATTGAGTCATGTAACCCAGATCCAGAAAGACAAATATCATATGTACTCAGTCCTGAGTGGTTTTTAGAAATAAAGCAAAGAAAACCAGCCTACAAGTCACAATCCCAGAGAACTGAGACAACAATGAGGACCCTAAGAGAGACATACATGGATTGAATCTACATGAGAAGTAGAAAAAGGCAGAATCTCCTGAGCAAATTGGGAGTATGGGGACCGTGAGGGAGGGTTGAAGGGGAGGAGAGAGGAAAGAAGGGGAGCAGAGAAAAATGTATAGGTCAACCTGGTATCAGAAGATATTGTACACATAGTACTGGTTTGAATAATATGCAAAAGAGCATGGCAGAGTCATAGAGACATGCACCAAGGTTCCAGAGAAAACCCTTCAAGATCAATAATAATAATACTCATTATTATTTAAGAGAACTCTTTGAAATTGTGATAGGGATCCTGAGGTGTAGCTTTTCACAACTGATGCCTTATGGAGGGAGGAGAGGGACTCAGTTTTCTTTAAGGGGCTGACCACTGGGAGTATGACCATGCTTCAGTGAGTACGTGGACAACACAAATTGGATTTGGTATTTTTTTTTATTTCTTCCACTTTCTTTGATGGAGGTCAAAAGGGATGGAGTGGATGGACCGGATATGACAGGACACATCATATGAACCTTGCAAATAATCTATAGAAAATATTATATTCGAAAAAAATAATATTTGGTAGGATCGGATTATGCACAAAGAGGTCTTTAATGCCAATATGTGAAGTGTGAATAGTGATGCCTAAGTTACAGTGGAGTCCCCAGTATGTTGGAGATGCTAGGAATATGGAATATCTGCTGAGGAAATCTGTAACCTTTCTGTGGAGTGCCAAAAGAGAACCATTTGTGTAACAAATAGCAGGTCCATAGAGAAATGGCTGAACAAGGCTACCACACTTCTAAAATATTAGCCATAAAATTACACAATTTAATGTTTTTTCTGGATAGTTTGAATTTGCTTTGGTGCAGTCTTTTATGCTATTTATATTTTTCAGGATTCTCTACAAGAATGGAGAAAATATTCCAGGTAATAAAGCAAAGTACTCTCAAACTGGAGAGTCCAAGAACTGAGTAATAGTTTAGTACGTGAGGCTGGACATCCCAGCAGTCCCAGTCTGGTGCTGAAGCCCTGGGTGATTCATGGAGAGCCCCTAATACTGGTGAAGGAACAATACAGCATAAAGTTAGATGAAAGAGAGAGAGAGAGAGAGAGAGAGAGAGAGAGAGAGAGAGAGAGAGAGAGAGAAGAGAGAGAGAGAGAAGGAGGGAGAGGGCAAAGAGGCAAAACACAAATTTTCTTCTTCCATATTTCTTCTTTAGGCTGCTCCCAGAAGGTACTACACAAATACATGGTAACTCCTCTTGCTTCACATAATTTGAGCAAGAGAATTTCTCAGAGAAGTGCCAGGTTACTTGTGTTTTGGTTGATTTCAGATGCAGTCGCATTGATAACTG
Source organism: Microtus obscurus (assembly GCA_963919715.1). NCBI lineage: Eukaryota > Metazoa > Chordata > Mammalia > Rodentia > Cricetidae > Microtus > Microtus obscurus. The sequence continues at coordinate 22,029,279 of CAWTZC010000355.1, read as the reverse complement.
AGATTAGCTCTTGCACTTTCCATCCATTGCTGTCCGTTGGAATGATCAGCTGGGTCAACAGAGTAAGATCCTAGACAGACAAAGGTAAACAGAGACTCCCTGTCTCAAAAACCCAAAAACTGAAAACAAAAATAAAAGAAATAAGGTAAAACAAAAAGCCACACAAATCTGGAAAATACACAGAGTCTGGATTTTGCATATGATTATGTTTCTTTTAAATTTTTTTGTGGTTTTTTGAGACAGGATTTCTTTGTAGCTTTGGAGCCTGTCCTGAAACTAGCTCTTGAAGATCAGGCTGGCCTCGAATTCACAGAGATCCACCTGCCTCTGCTTTCTCAGTGCTGGGATTAAAGGCATGTACCACCACTGCCTGACTTCTTTGAATTTTTCGACTATGAAATTATACAAGTTAATAGAGTGAAGAAGTAGTATAAAGATTGGATAAGCTCATCAGTCTTGCAGGGATTTGAAATAATCTTACTGAGTGGCTGCAAGTGTAGGTCATCTGTGTTTTAAAAACTGTATACACCTGATTTTACATGTAGAAGATGGTGAAAAGAAACGCACACTTTGGAAACATGCTTTGCTAGTGTAGGGTGGCTGTGGTTTACACAGAGATTTACAATTATCCACTCAAGTAAACAATGTTATTTTATTGTTATGTCTACTACTACCAATGTTAAAGGTTTCCCAGCACAATAGGTAGCCAGCCAAAGAGGGGATGGTCAATATGTCTAAGAATGCCATTTTAATTTGGCTTCATGACACTTTGTGTGTGATTTATCTGTTAAGTGGAATATAGAAATTATCTGGGCATGTAAACTCATAAGTGTATCTCTGTTATGTAAACTTCCTTCCCTCTAACACCCCCTTTTCTTTCTTTGATACAAGGTTTCTCTATGTAATCAAAGTGGCATCAAACTTGCAGTACTCCTTCCTCAGTCTCTAAAGTGTTAGTATTACAGACTTCTGTCCACCTAGTCCTTAATTCAGATATATAATCTTATAAACTGATAATGAATCTCTATTATATTTTTATTTGTCTTCATAATACTTTTACCTATTACATATTTATGTAAGTCTTATTTTACATGAACTTACGAAGACATTACTGAAAATAGCCATGGCAAATACATTTTGTGTGTACATTTGTGTTGCTGTTGTTGTTATTGTTGTTGTTGTTTGGAGATATTTCCAATAAACACAATAGACAGCAGAATGCCCTGTCTATAATGTCTAGGTTCAGTGATATGTTCTGTTGAAGAATTCTTATTTGACAGGGACTCATCATTGATTGTGTAATTGATAACCCTTCTAGCATCAATCACATCTCATCATCTTATTTAATCAACTGTAATATTAAAGATTGAACAAAGGGAGATAGAAATTTACACATAACAGATGCTGAAAAGAACAGTGATAATGTGGATAATATATTTTTGATTCTTCCGAAGATCTCATTTCACTCTTCCGTGAAGGAAAATACAGAAAATAAACTGAGTTGTTCTGGACATAAGAAAAGTTCAGTCACCAGAATCATCTTTACCATGCTAGCCTCGTCACCATGTTTACTAAACTGTATAGAAAGTTGCACACTTTGGCTTCTCCTATAAATGAATTCTAGCTATCTGATCCTTAACTAGACTTAAAGAAATTTTGTTATTCTCCACAAGAAACATCCTGAATGGAAAACTAGACTTTCTAGGCCACAAGATTGTGCGTGTAAATACCATCATCAAAGTTCACTTCCTGTTTATCCTGAAGAAGTGGATTCACCTTTGTGACAGTGCTTATTCCATATTAGTCATGGGACATAGTAGTATTTTGCTATCATTAAGAAGACAAAATAAAATATGCATTTAACATAGAGTTTATCAGTAAAAATGCCTCAATCCCCTCCTCACTCATTCTATATAGTCTAGGGAATCTTATCTCTGTGTAATTATGGAGGACTTGTGAGTAGGTGGATTGGGGAATAGGTGGATGGGCAAATGAAAAAATTCTTACATTTATTTTAAATTTAGAGTATAGAACACTTATAAAGAAAAAAACTTCTTGTTCTTTAATTTAACACAATTAAATAAATCACTTAGTTTTGGTAAATTCTGAGCACTAGACAGAAACAAAAATTTTATTTCAGCATGCTCATTTTATAAGTAAAGAAAACAAGAATTTTAAAAAGGCGAGCATACCAAGAAGGAAAATTTCTGACTTTGAAATGGAGCAGCATCCCTGAGCCTTCAGTGTAGCATATATAATGGCTTGTCAAAATCCTCAAGAGCTGAAGGTATCCATTGTCATTTTGTCTAAATGCAGTTGCCTCCTTTATTATGCCATTCATTGAATATGATAATGATAATATTATATTGTTTTCAGAAGAACAAGTTAAAACTAGCTCTTACCTGGTTTCTCTCTGCATCACTCACTTGCTACAGAAAAGGGTGATATTAGTCACACAAAAAGGTTAAGAATTCCATTCCTGTCTTTGATTCTAAAGGAAAAGATACAATGCAACACCCTGAGGACCAAATATTGTGACATTATTTTTAAATAGTCTCTTTTAAGATATACTTAGAATTATGTCAAACAGAAGTGAGATGATTCTGAAATTCAATATGGTTGATAAACTTATGAGAAAAAAGAGGACAGGCATACAAGCAGACCTCTAAAAACAAGGACAAAATTAGAACAGGTGATTGCAACCCATGAGACCCCAAAGACTGCAATAAATCAACAGAAGCTGAGCAATATTCATTGGACAGTATCCACCAGGAAATTTCTAAAGCAGTGGTTCTCAACCTGTGTGTCATGGGATTACATTACAATGCAAAAAAGCAGCAAAAATTATAGTTATGAAGTAGAAAAAAATAGTTTTATGGTTGGGTGTCACCACAGCATAAGCAACTGTATTAAAGGGTCATAGCATTAGGAAGGGTGAGAACCACTGTAGAAGTTCACTGTAGAAGGACTGTAACATTTCGGACTTTGAATCTCCGGAACCATGAGAGTGAATTCCCGGTGTTTCAAAGCACTCAAATTCATGGCTACTTCTCTCAGGAGCTCAGGGAAAACAGTAGAATTGATCCCTAGTAGCAGTGCCTTTGCATAAATGATATTTTTCTCCATTTTGTAAATCTTTAATACCTATGCCATACCAGTGCCCCTTGCAACCGAGCTTTCTGTTTTATGTACCTCTCACTCAGAAAAAAATCCAGAGAAGAATCAGCAATTAAACTATATTCTTTTACCTTGGATAACATATTTTTCCTCCATTAAGTTCTGCTTTTAGACTAATGAAAACAAGAGTTTATTGAGGTTTTGTTTGTGTATGTTTTCCTCCATAAGCCAGCCCACCTGAACCACCCTTATACTCTCAAAAAGAATTTTAATTAATGAATAAAACATGATAAATGGATAATTAGCTTTTGAAGGTGAACTCTTTAACAGGGAGGTAATTCAGTAGTGTCCTAATTGTTTCCCCAGCATCAGACCTTAGCTGACGTTTGGTTTTAGCTTCAACAAAACAATTTCCAGTCTATGTTTAGAAAGAGCATGAACAATTTCCAATGACTTGGCCAGATATTATTCACAAAGCCTGAATTACACACTTTGAACAATGTGAAGTTGTGTGTTATTCAACATTCGGAATCCCATTTTGGCAAGGGATTTTTGACTTGAAACGCTCAACAGAAACTCACAGACAGTTCTGTAGTTTAAATTTCTAAAAAACAAAAACAAAACAATATCAAGGATATTTTTGATGCTGTGTATTTAACTATTGTAAACTACGGAGCCTAATATCATGTGAATTAATTTACTTTATATCCTATGTGCATGTAAAAGATATGTGGTTTCCACACTGTAGACAAATCTAAACACTGTTTTCTCCTGAATGTGGGAAGTATCAGTACAGAACTTTTGATTGCATTCTTTTCAAAATGACAGATTGTATTTGAGAAAGAGTATCAAACCCCTTGAGAATCAAAATACATTCAGTATGTACAGAAACATTTCTGCAATTACCTTCAATTTATTTTAAAGAAAGAGCAAGAGAAATAAGGACTCATTTTCTTATGAAATATACTTGGCCATTGTTCCGGAAATCCAATTTTTACGTTTAGCAGAAGACAAATCCTCCTGTTCCGAAACCCAGATTGCATGCCAAAATCACTTACTTCCTTGATTTTGATTCATAAGAGAATCAAATGTCTCCTGATTACCACGGAATGAAGCCCTCCTTATCCCATTTCACCATTGATCTGTCGAAGACCACATTCTTTCTGGTGAGAGAAACCTCTTTTGAAGTTAATATTTCTAAAGCATTTCCCCTTATGGACACTGCCTCTCCGACATGAGAGCTTAGTGCAGTAACAGAAGGAACTTGGAGACATGAAATTCTAAGTATGGGGAGTGGGAAAGCCTAGAGGCCACCCATGTGGCTGTAGCCCAATAGTTAGGGAGTCTGGCCAGAAACAAGGGAAAAGGACCTCTCTGCACGAAGCTTCCAGAAGTCGTGTCCATATGCAATAGCAGCCCTGTGACAGAGAGTATTCATCAGTGTGAGAAAGCAAATGTTATTACCCGTAGAGGTGGGATTCTTCTGCATGCCAAGGCATTTGCGTTTGAGTCAGAGGTCAACTTTGGTAGTTTTTTTTTTGTTTGTTTGTTTTTGTTTTTGTTTTTTTCTTCTTTGTACCAAACTCAGGTCATGCATAGCAAGCAATTTACCTACTGAGCTGTCTCACTGGGGAAGAACAAGTCCTTTTAAAACATATTTGGAAATGAGTTAAATTATTTTAGCTCTGTAGAAAGATGGCCAGTGTCTTTAAGTCTCATATCTTCATTGAGATTTTATTTTAGCAAATAAAAACATAATGCTTGAAAGTTACCATGAAAATGATTGTACTGTTTTCTCACTAAGAGGAAGTAAGCAAGGACATGAAAAAAAAAATGGTTCTTGTCCTTCAAACAAGAAAGAAAGATGAGCATCCAAACTGCCTAGGCTCCCACAAAGCCAATACGTGCAGTAGGATCAAAAACCCATTTCCTTTGTTCTTGAGATCTCAGTAGTCCTCATTGTCTCTATGTTTTTTTTTCCCAAGATGGTTTTATCCCAGGCTTTTTCAAACCCAGGTCAGCTGGCCTTGGTGAGCTCCTGGTAGAAAATCCCCATTGTCTCCGTGTGTGGGTGCACCCCTCGCGTTCCTGAGTTCCTTGCTCGTGCTCACTCTCCTTCGTCTCCTGATTTGGACCTTGAGATTACTGTCCGGTGCTCCAATGTGGGTCTCTGTCTCTGTCTCCTTTCATCGCCTGATGAAGGTTGATATTCAGGAGGATGCCTTTATGTTTTCCTTTGGGTTCTCCTTCCTATTTAGCTTCTCTAAGATCACGTATTAGAGGCTCAATGTCCTTTGTTTATGTCTAGAAACCAAATATGAGTGAGTACATCCCATGTTCCTCTTTTTGGGTCTGGCTTACCTCACTCAGGATCGTGTTCTCTATTTCCATCCATTTGCCTGCAAACTTCAAGAAGTCCTTGTTTTTTATTGCTGAGTAGTACTCTAATATGTATATATTCCATACTTTCTTCATCCATTCTTCAATTGAAGGGCATCTAGGTTGTTTCCAGGTTCTGGCTATTACAAACAGTGCTGCTATGAACATAGTAGAGCATATACTTTTGTTGTATGATAAGGCCTCTCTTGGGTATATTCCCAAGAGTGGTATTGCTGGATCCAGGACCTGGATGGAGGTGGGTGGTCCATGGACTTCCCACAGGGCAGGGAACCCTGATAGCTCTTTGGGCTGACGAGGGAGGGGAACTTGACTGGGGGAGGGGAGGGAAATGGGAGGCTGCGGTGGGGAAAAGACAGAAATCTTAAATAAATAAATAAATTTAAAAAAAATAAAATAAAAAAAAAGAAAGAAAGAAAGATAGGTCGATATATCAAGTACTGGCTGGAGTTGAACAAAAACAAAGTATTTTACTTCTTCCATGCATGCAACACACTTCTCCAACATAAGTAAGGAGACACATTTATTGATTCACTCAGAGCCTCTATACAGCCTGGAAATAATCATGTTGTATGTTGTAATGGAAAGACATTCAGAGGAGTTGCCTGAAACAAGTAGAATGTATAAACATTTGTAATTTTCTTCTTCCAAATAAACTTAAGGAAAGAAAAGTGTATCTGAAATCAGAAACTTTGACTGTGAATTATATTTTTGGAAACCTAAAAATAAGCAATTGCTTTCATTTTGCAGACTAGGAGAAGAATAAAGACAAAGGTGAACCATTCTCCCAGAATCATCAGTGACTATCCCATACCCATGGGCAAAGTGGATTATTGTCAGAAAGGAGGCAAAACTTGAAGATGTTTTTAGAACTACTAAAGCAATGGGGAGATTTTAGTACATAAAATGATTGCTAGAATCTTTTACTAAAACAGAAAAGTTCAGATAACCCCCTTACAAAAATGAACATTCATGTTTTTGCAACTAGAAATTTAATTTAGTGTAAGACCGCAGGTGAGATAAAATGTATTGTGCTTTACATTTCTGTACATGAAATGGGAAGGTGTATGTCAGACTAGAGAGATGTTGCCATTTGGGAGCCTTTACTACATGTCATATAGGGACAGTGATTGACATATGGGAACGTGCGATTGCATGTGCACACACGACTGCATGAAACACAGTGTGTTTATTTCCTGGGTAGCTGAGCAGTTTTTGAGGCAACCACAAGGCAATTAATTCAACTATAATTAAGATAAAATAAATGTAGTAACAACATTGATAATCATCATTTAATAATTATGATGTATTTTTTAAACAAAATCTCCATTTCAAGTGTAAAGGCCCTTTGAGAATATCTAGGACCACTGAGGAAGGTTCCATAGCCTTTTTTGACAGAAGAGCAGAGCCACTGACGGTGGGTGTGCAGGTTAGTGGAGTGGTACAGGTTCACATCCTGAGCATTTGGAACCATACTAGTCAAGTTAAGCTCTCCATATACAAATGAGGACATAGCAAGGAATCCGGTCAGTACCCGTAGAGGGAGTCCTTGATGCAACCAAGGGTTGCATGAGAATCTGCCTTTGTGCAAGTGGTAACTATGGGGAAGTCTATGTACCTGAGGGATGCTTGAGAATCTTCCCCTGTATCCAATGACTGTGGAGAAGATCATGTGACTGAAGAATGCATCAGAATTTCCCTTTGTGTAACTGGTAACGATGTGCAGGTCCCTGTCTTCTCTCTCTGTCTCTCTGTTTCCATTCCCCCCGTCTCTCATTTATGCACACACAGAGAGACACACACATTCTCTCTCTCTCTCTCTTTCTCTTTCTCTTTCTCTCTCTCTGTCTCTCTCTCTCTGTCTCTGTCTCTCTCTCTCTCTCTCTCTCTCTCTCTCTCTCCACACACACACACACACACACACACACACAAGCAAACAGAAACTTCCTTGACAATATACACTATATGCAAGAAGTTGTTTTCATTTGTTATTACTTACTGGATTTCATTAGAGTTGCTCTCAGGAATGTGGATGGGACTATTATCTAGGGCTTAACCACTGCAGAAAACGAATCCCTTTCCTCTGGTAGCTAAATGCTCCCAGTGATTCCTCACCAAGGGATAGAAGCTCCCAAGAAATGTCTCTATCCCCAATAAAGTGTGGACAGACAGACACATCTTGTGAAGGTCTGTGTAGGTAACCACGGCTATTGTGGTTTACGAGGGCAATGGTCATGTTATCTTCCAGGAGACATAATTCCACAGCAATCCTCCCTGTCCTCTATCTCTTACATTTGTCCTCCTCGCACCTTCTGTGATTATCTCCAGACCATGGTGGCCCATTTAGGACTGAGTATTCAACAAGTCAATGTCCTTAACCTTCTCTTTTGTTTGTGTGATCACTTGTTTTAATAAACCCAAAATAAACACAGATACTGCATGTCTCTTCAGTATCTGTGACAATGCATATCCTAAGAAGCTAGAGCTCTCACTCAAGGCTTTGAGCCTGCTAGCCAAGTCCATCTCCAGTCAACAATGCCTTTGGGAATCTGAAGTGTCATTATTAAATTGAATCAGGCAAACATTGCCAAAGGATTAATGATGGACAGAACTCTAATTGTATTGTTTAAAAATTGTTTTAGAACATTTATTTATTTATTTGCCCGTGTATGAGAAACTTGTGCATGTGTATGTGAGGCCGTCAGGCATGTGCATGACAGCTGCTTGGAATTCATTATCTCTTTCACACTTCATGTGGGCTCTTCGGATTTAACACACCTTTAGACTTGCCTTGCAAGCTCTTTACCTGTTTGCCTGAGAAGTTCTTTCATAGGACCCTGCCTAACACTATTTCCTAACTTATGGGGACATAAGAGAGGAAAAAAAATTCACATGAATATTTTTCCATTTTTTTTCCAGAAAGGCAAGCATGTAAACCACAGCCCCTTCTGTTTTCGTTTCAAAAGTACTGAGTTTTAAAATAGCGATTTAATGTCAAAGTTTGTAAGAAGCCACTTGATTATTAGAGAAAACAATATTGTCTCTAATTTGTTCTCGTGAAATGCATATATATTAATCTATGTTGAGGTTTGCTATCTTTAGCACCAAACTTGTCCTGTCAGTAAATAGGTGTACTTGGCATCTCATCTGTTTTGACATGATTTCTGCAACTCTTTTGTTAAGAATAAGCATTTTAGGGGGTGGCAAGCTGGCACAATGGTTAAAAACAAGGTTGCTCTTGCAGAGGACCTGGATTTAGTTCACAGTAAACACAGGGTGGTCCAATCCATCCTTAATTCTAGTTTCAGGGGGATAAAACAACCTCTTTTGACATTTGAGAGCACACCATACACATGGTATGAATATATACATTCAGGCAAAGCAAACACATAAAATTAAATTAGTAAATCTTGAAAATTTTAAGTAAAGATAGCCAAGCATGTAATTTTGTGAGAACTGAACATTTTGTAATAAACTGGCAACAAATTTTCTCTAAACTGGGCATGATGACACATGTCCAAAATCCCAGGAGTCACTTGGGTAACTGACAAGAGGGACATGAATTTAAAGGCTGTCAGGATAATACAGCAAGCTCTGTCACAAATTTTTCCCCTGGAATCTCTTAGGGGTTAGTTTAAAATTAACTTCTATTAATTAAATGTTTCTGGAAAAATGCCACATTAAGAAGTAGATTTTAGCTGTTAGGGAAATGTGCTTTCCACTGAGAAAAGAAGTGAAAAAATATGACTAAAAAAATCTCAATTAAAAACATTATTTTAAGCATGAAGAGCCATGGTCCCAGGAAGAAATCTTTTTAAAGCATGCCATCAATTCTTCAGAACAAAAGAGAGTGCTTAATATCAATGTAACTCTGGCCTGAGATAAGTTTCATTTCAAATATGTAAGCATTTGGCCATTATCAAATCACGTTTTGAAACAATTTCATTCAAATATATTGAAATAAGCTTGGATTTTAAAACTATTTGAGTGTCAAAGGGCTTCCACTAAATTCAGTTTCTTCTTAGCACAGTATGAGTTACTATTGATCATTATCCAAATTTATTTGAAAAAGAATTATAATAATAGGAAGTGAGTTTTCCCAGGGAATCTTGGCCCCTGTTCTCTGACACTCAATTATGGTATCAGACCCTATGGCCACCTACCCGTTTCTCTTCCACTACACAATACGTTCACACAAACCATATCAAAATTAATTAAAATATAGTCTTTTAAATCAGATGTTATCAAATAAAATTTATTTTAACTATTTAATAAAAATTAAAAATGTAATCTCAATAACTATTTCTTCCCCATTTTTGGTAACCTGAACTCAAATCCATAGTAGATCCACATCAGCTCCAGAAAGACATTTTTTTTTCCACGTGTGCTTTTCCTAATTTGGGTACCTCATACTATAATTATTCACTGGTAGACTTTTCGGTTTTGCTAACAAGGTGCAATGGAGCCCACAGTAGGTTTACTCAGTCCAACTTCAGAGAAATACTCATGAAAGCTACAAAAATCTACAGTGTTCCTCAGTCAGGAATGGTGGGCCTTTGCCTATAATCACAGTACTTTGGAGGCAGAGGCAGAAGGGTTGAGGCAAGCTCAAGACCAGCCTAGGCTAACGAATGAGTATCAGGTCAATCAGCCTAAATAGCAATACCATCATAAAATATTTCTGAATGAATTTATATTTCACAACTCTAAAACATAAAGACTAATTAAATATTAATATTATTTTCATCTTTACCAAATATTTTCTTTTTGATAATTTTCCTTCTTTCATGTTCTGTTCCCTACTTGGTCTTGAGATAAGATTAGGGCTAAAATTTATCACTCAAAATCTAGGTTCTATGAAAGGGAATAGTCAGCGTACACAACCCCAACAGTTAGCACCATGATCTTTGTGTATAGCATTGATTCTCTACATTGCAGCCATTTTTCATCCTTCTACTGCCGCAAAGCTACTATTATTCTCATGTAAAATAAAGTTTTTCTTTTTGAATTATATATATATGAGTGTATTCCTGAATGTATGTATGTGTATCAATGCATCCAATGCCCACAGAGGCCAGATGAGGGCATTGGTTCCTTGGAACTGGAGCTATAGATGGTTATAGCCCACCATGAGCATGCTGGGAACTAAACCCCAATCATGGAAAAGAACAGCAGGTGCTTTTAACTGTTCAGCCACTTTTCCAGTCCTGGTTTTTCTTAACATAAAGCCAATCTAATCATTAAAAATAAAACAACACCATAGCTTTAACAGAAATGGCAGATTTGAAAAGCACTGAGAGGCCCATTCAAAAGAATTTTGTATACATATGCGGGTACTGTTAGAACAGCTTGCTACACAGTCGTTTATTGTAGAATACACCTTTACTCATTGTGGTGAGTCAGACCAATCAAAGACTTTCTCATGGCCCTGATGAAAGGACAAAGGGAACTTTAGTTTTTTTTTTTTTTCTCCTTGTCCAAGAGCAGATTTTGAAAGGCTGGTCTAGGGCAGGATCCAGCATCACACAAGAGTCAAGTTTGCATCTTTGGAGACACAACTCTTCTCTCTGGGCTGTGGTTATCAATCATAAGGCATGTGTTTTTGTGGTATCCTATGTGGTCTTTGTCAACATTGTCTGATTTAGCTCTCTATGGGTCATGCCCATTTTCAACCTACAAATTTGTATGATGATCTTCTTCTTTATAAACTTGTTTGATATAAGCCATCAACTTACAAAAACCCTCCTGATCCCAGGTATTGCTTTTGTCTTCTTTATTCCTTGTCTTCACTATATCTTGTTTCCAGTCCTCCCAATTGGACACCTAGCTGTTTGCGATCCTTATTTCTGTGGGTTTGGTAATTATTTTAGTCTAACTCTGGACAAATTATCTTTAGATATGGCATGTCATTCATGGAAAGAATTTTCTCTGTTCTAGATAACATTAGTAAATGTGGTAGATCATTAATACTCAATTTGATCAAAATAACAATGGTCAGATCAAATCAGTTCCAAATATATATGACTGTTTGTAGAGTCAACCCAGACATTAGGAAGGATGAGTTTCTATCAGATCTAATGGGAAAGAAGATCTCCCTATTAAAGATATTCTTAGTTCATTCAATGTTGCTAAGCACTTTTCTTCTACCCTGAGGTCATTCCTTAAATTTTGGGATCTCTCATGATCTACATAGACTTCTCTATCACAAAGGAGATTTTCCTCTCAATGAACCTGACCTACATCATCACGTGTTATTCTGGTAAGCTATAAATCTATTTCTGGAAGAAACAATTTTGACAGTTACATAGGGAAAACATGTCAACAAATCCATCTTTTGTTGTTAGCTGCAATGCCATTCTCAAGCCTAATAAGTGGGCAATGGAGATCTGCCACATAAATGATCCAATTCACCTCTGCTTAGAAGTGTTTCTGTTTACTGAAGGATGCAGAACAAAGACTAGAAGAAATGCTTTGGAGATAAACCTCTCCCTTTATCATGTGCATCAGCATTTACTAGACAGGGTATTTATTGTCAAGACTTGGTTCAGGCATGACAGGAAGAAATAACTAATATTTTAGCTGTAAAAGGAAAGGTCTGAACAAGGAGTAGGTCTTGGCTGAAATTGAAAACTGAGACAACATTAATTAAGCCTTAAGTAGTGGGATGAGGTCCTCAAATGCCTACTGATTCTGTTGTATATTTGTTAACCCAGCATTGGAAAAGAGAGATTGCCCATAATAAATGGGCTTGATTACAATGAGTGAATATAAATCGAGCCAGTTAACAACTCCCCCGGTATTAAATTATGAAGCCTGGATTCTAGTTGAGAAGATAAATGCCTTACTGTGCTGTATACACCCAGGATGGGAGTGTATAAGTAACTAACTTGCTTTATTCACTATAAAAATGCAGTTTCATATCAGAGATGATTCCAAAAATACTGCTTTAATGTACAAATATTAAACTGGCTTAGCTTTTAATCTGTCAGTATTTTACAAATGAATTTAAAGCAAGGTATTTTTTGATTATATTAACTAGCCTTGCTGCTCAGAGACAAAATCTACAATAGAGATTCGCCTTTAGTGTGTGTGTGCTAGTGTGTGTGTTACAATACTAGTAGGCCTCATGCATGTTAGGCAAGCAGTCTAGTACAGAAATGTATTTCCAGCCCTGTTTGTTTGTTTGTTTGTTTTTGAAACCATTGTGCTGGTTGCTATTTCATAAACCTGAGGAAAACATATAATATCATATACATATCTGGGAAGAGGGAATCTTAGTTTAAAAATTCCTCCAACAGACTGGCCTGTAGGCAAGTATATGGGATAATATTTTGCTTAATGAATGATGTAGAAGGACCTGCTCACTGTGGGCCCTATCGTTCCTGTGAGGATGATCTGGGTGTAGAAGAAAGTGGGCTAATCAGTCTAGGTGGAACAAGCCAAGGCAACATTCCTTCACTTCTGCTTCAGATTTACCTCTAAGCTTCTGCCTGCTGTGACAACCCATGGCTACCAGGACTTCCATGATAATGGACTGTGATGTAGAAGTGGAGGTGAAATAAACCTTTTCTTCCCCAAGTTGCTTTTGGTCACGGTATTTTATTGCAACAACATGAACCCTAAGTAATGTAGCTACTGTATTTCTGTGTGTCTGTGTGTGTGTGCCTGTGTGTCTGTGTGTGTGTAGGAAACGGAATAGCTTGAATACATTGTTTTCTCTTTCCACTATTTGGGTCCCAAGAGTTTTCTTGATGGCAAACACTGTTACTCTCTAAGCTGTTCTATCAGTCCCCAGCACTGTTGAATTTTAACTTTTAAAAAGATCTATTTTTAATATTTTATATGTGTGAATATTTTCCCTGTATACGCCATGTGCATGCTTGGTGCTGGAGGCTAGAAGAAGGTGTCAGAACCCCTGAAACTGGAGTTATGGCTGATTGTGTGTCATGAAGCGGATACTGGGAATTGGATGCAGATTCTGCAAGAGCAACCGATGCTTAAGCTATTGAGCCATCTCCCCCCCCCCCACCAAAGTTTTATTTTATATTATTTTATTTGAGGTGCCACTACCTAAGCAGCTTTGGTTGGCTTTATGCTTACAATTTTCCTTCCTCAGCCTTCTGAGTGGCTGAGACTGCAGGCCTGTACCACCAACTAAACTGACTCTCACTTTCTCTAAGCTTAGCCTGTCATGCTTATGCCTTGCAGAACAATAGTTATTAGTAAGTGCTACCCATGCTCCCATACAAACATACAGATATGTCCTTCAGTGTACACACAGAATAGAGGCCTTTAGATTCCTTTGCACTTTCTACTCATGGTCTGATCTTGGTATGGTTTCTGTTTGACTCTCTTTCTTTGAAAAGAATAGTACATTTTGTCCCTTGGACTTACTGTTTAATCCTTGAACTTCTGGTCCTTTTGCCTCTGTTTCCCCAGTGCTGACATGACGGGCATGTGCCACCATGTCCAGTTTTGTGCAGTGCTGGAAATCAAATCCAGGGACATAGGCATGTTGGGTGGTTCATAAGGTCTACCAGCCAACCTGTATCCCCAGCCCTCAGAAGCTGGCTGTTTCAGAAATGCTGAAACATGAAGACACAGAGACATTCACTCCAACCTGAGCTGCAAGTAGAACAAATTGCTGAGCCTTGTTGAATCTAGTGGTTTGCAGATGTACACAGTCACATCCACAGTGTCTTCCACCTTATCTTTTTAAAGATTTGTTTTCAATCATGTGTCTAGGGGGAGGGGTGTACGGAGTACAGACACACCTATAGGCCGGAAGCTTTGGATCTCCTGGAGCTGGAGCTAGAGGTAGTTGTGAGCTCCTCTATGTGGATACTGTGACATGCATGCAGGGCTCTCTCTCTCTCTAGCACTCCCATATCTTTTCTTGAAAATGTTATTTTTTTAAAATTTAAAAAATCTTTGATTTATTATTTTTTGTTCTCCTGAGTTCTAAATAAAGATTATATCATCTTCACTAATTACTTCATTGCTAACAAAGTTATGTCTCCAGTCACATAGCGATGAATTTTTGTCATGGTAAGAAGTTCCAAAAGCACAGAACGAGAGCAGTCCTTTCCAATGAGGCAGTGGCTAAAGAACTTGCCAAAACCCACTTATTTTCTGTTTACGGAATGGAAACAACCATTCTTCAGAGTTCCCATCACCTATCTTTGCAGGAGAAAAGCACAGTAGAACCCCAAGAACCTTTTGCTCTGTCCTAAATTTTTTGCAAATATGGCACAAATGTTTTCTGCATTTGTAAATGTATTTGTATTGTTTCAAATGAAATATAAAGCACTCCCAGATCACACCTGCAGTGGGTATGATACACAGAAAGGGAAGTATAACCCTGAAGTCAGACAGCCTTCGGGGATTTTCACAGTACCATTGCTAAACTCCCCAGGGGAAAGACTATGGCTTTAGCAGTCTGTACGGTAATAGATGCTGATTGAGTAAAGATAAACAAGGCAGAAGGAAGAAATCACAGAGAAGCCACTGGAAGTTCAATGGTTAGGCTTCATCCTTTATTAGGTAGTGAATAAACGACAACTGATGCTTAAAACTCCAATTTAAGAGACCATTTAAACAAAGGAGGTTCCGTCGCGAAGTGAGGCAGACGGGGTCCAGGTTTTTCTGAGTGTTCTCATATGGCTGATGAAGAAAATATGGCTGATTTGTTTGTTCCCAGCAAACCGTTGGAGTTACTAAATGCCTTGTAACCCAGGACGCCATGTGACCCGCGGGCCCTGACTTCTTGTAGACTGGTTCCTTCACTTTGGTGAAAATGGGAGGAACAGTGGAAGTACGTGATGATGGAATTGCATCGGTAATGAGCACAGGGCCTGAGATGCAGTGAGTTCAGTGAACAACCAAATAAGAAAATAAACCCAACACAATTAGGAGATGCTGGTCACATGGTAACAAACTCTGGGTAACTAAGTCCACCTGGCTGAACTAGCTCCATCCATAGGCAAAAAATAAATAAATGAAAGAAATGCTTGCTAGAACAGAAGGCCGTGCTTGGAAAGACTGTAAATGAGAAATCACTAGGTTCAATGGCAGATATGTCTAAAAGATCTTTGTGCCAAAGACTGATGGAATGATTATATTTTCATAATCTTGCTTTCCTTCTACTTTCCATGTTTTTCTTTACAATCTTTCTTTTTCTTTCCTCTTTTAAAAATGTTGTTTTGGTTGTTAAGTAACAGGTATATATAGCCAACTGCTTTAAAGATACACTTAGAGACAAGTTCTACAGCTAGACACTGGAAACATCTTCAAAAGACCACAGTTAACAGTCAGCACCAAGCACACTATGCTTATTCTCTTAATATAAATGACAAAGGCTAAACACCTCTCTCTCCAGGAACTCCTTAGTTCTCTGTTCCTCTACGAAGGTCACTACAATTGAGATGAAAGAAGTTCCAGAAAGGCCACACTCAATCCATCCCTATATTTTTAAATAGTCTTTATAAAACCTTTTCAAAAATATTTTTTTTTATTTTTAGTCCTAAGTCACAGAAGGCTGATGTGTACATGTTTTGTTCTTGTTCTCTTGTCAAAGTTCATTATTCTTGAATGCAATAATCTGTCTGCATCCAGCCCCATCTTATCCACAGGGGCAAGCTAGCTTTCTATGGGAAAAAGCACACTGCCTTTATCGCAAATTAAAGGCACAGCTATTTCATGCCATTTGTTACCAATTTAATGATAACATGTAACACTGAGTGGTTATAGAATTATCTCATATAGATTTTCTTTTTATAAGTTATTTTCTTAATCTTTCTAACATATATACAATATACATACATTTATATATTTATATATATATTTCCCCTGATAAATCTTTTTTTTAAGTTAAAACATCAATTACTTTCAGCTCTGTGGTGAATATAAAGGCAGTTCTTATCTCACAATGCCACTAGAGAAATGATGGTCTAGGGGACCTTGCTAATATACTTTGTTGATGCCCTATCATTGGTGTGCAGTGAACTCAGATTAATTTTTCTTGACAGTACTAGTATTTAAAAGTATGTTAGGTGTTTATGTCATGTCAGTAGGGAAAAGATAACAATAAACACAACCAAAGCTCATGCTTACGTCTGTCTTCATACATTTCTACTTAAAGCAAAGCCTTCTGCTATGGCTCTAGAATGACATAAAGGGTTATTGCAGATGGCTAGTTTTCTCGGCTTTTGTGAATCTGTGCTCATGTTACAACATCAACTGAGGTTCTGATGGCTTCTCATGTTAGAATAAAGGTTATACTGATTTCTTACTCCTTGCCCTTAACACATGGGATGATATGTTTTCAGATACACTGCCATTTCCAACACATCACTTTCGCCAGCAATGCCTGTTCTGAGTCAGAAAGTAGTATTTGGTGATGAAGTGTCTGTCTTATTGCCTCTCTACCTCTAAGTTTACAGGAGGGGGTGTTGACCATGTATGCTTTCAGGATACCATCTGATGTTTGCTTGGGTTTTTTTTTTTTGTTTGTTGTTGTTGTTTTCTCTTTTTTTTTTACTGATTAATAGGTATGAAATAGCAGTTCATTCTACCTTTTTTTTTTTTTTTTTTTTTTGCAATTCCTTAAAACCTAAAGGCAAAGATTGAGACACAGCACTATTGTTTGACAAGACATCTACTGTATCTACTTTTGCTTGGATACATACCCAGGAACTGCTATCTTAGTCAGAGAACCAGCAAGGGCACTACTATTCACAGTGTTGTTTTTGTTTTTGTTGCTTTTTTCTTTTATATATATATTATTATTATAATCTACAGAGTAAATTATTACATATACATTGGAACCAGTTAATGCCCTTAGACAATGTATACTTGTTTTAGAAAGCAGGAAAGACAATGCAGGGGAAACAGGTGCCCAAATAGCACAGTCACAAAGATTTCAGAAGTTCTAGATACCACTATGAGTCAGTGCTGGAGATAACTTCTAAAACAAACAGTGTTCAAGAAGAATACTTTAATTTGGAGAAAATGCCACTCCTTCCCTCCCCTCCCCCAACCCCTCCCCCTCACTTTTATTTATTTATTTATTTTTAAATAACCTTTTCATTTTACTATCAAAAGTCCTGGCTCTTCAGGTACACTGGAAACGATAAATAAACACTGCATAGTTCTCTTTTGTTTGATTTTAGTTTCATTTTGTTGTCTTAAAAATTATTGCAGTACAACACCTCCTGTTCGGGGAATTCAGTAAGGAGCAAAGAGCACAGGAGTGTGGGTGGTCCGAATGGGTCCAGGAGCTGGCCGCAGGAGGGCTGGAGGAAGTGCTGAGGTCTGGAAGAGGGTGGCTGCTGGAGCAGTTCGAAGACTGAAAGGGGAATTCACTGCCACAGCAGCTGCAGCTGCAGCCGCTGCCAGCGGGTTCGGGAGAATTCTGGGAGCCAGTGGCTTTGAAGCTTCTTTTGAAAATACTAATTTTACCTGGAAAGGAAAGAAACTGTTAAAGGATCAAGAACAAAAGCTTTAGAGTTTGTAGTTGAAATCCAGAATGGTAGGTCTTAGTAGTGAGCAGCTACAAAGGGAAGTACTGGTGGAAGGCTAAAAACTGGAAACTGTATAATTGATCCCTTTGGAAAGGTAGAAGATAACTACCCAAGCGTGCTAAAGTATCTTCCAGATATGGAACTCTACAATTTTTTTGCATTTTGGTTAAAATTTATACCACCACATGAGGTCCCTCTTTTGAGGAAAAGTACAGAAGATACTATGCTAATTAGTATACACTCAGCAAATGTCTTGCAGCAAATACTTGTTCTAAAAATGGCATTAGTCACACCACCATGCTGTCAACTCTAGAAAGAATGGCTGACATATTGTGAGAGGACATGTTCTAGTACCCATTTCTCTCGGCTTCTAAATGTCCTTCAATGCATCATTATACAAAATCTAAACCATAACCATGAGGCAGTGTTTTTAAAATAAACTCCGAAGGATATGAAATAACAAACATGCTCAGGCAAAATTTAAGAAACACAATTTAAAGACTCATCCATCTCTGGCATCCTTTTTGAAAGTGTTCAATACCATCAAGACCACATTCTAAGTCATTGCTTACTTAGCTCAAAAGCCACACTTTCTCAAGTCTCTGTGCTCAGGGACAAATCTTAGCTTAAATAGATAGATGAGCTGAGGATAAAGGTGGAAAACACTGGGACAAGCCATGTGACTCAGAGTTCCATTGGTGGAGGCCATGCTGGACCAGAAATTCAACTGTTTCTAGTTTCCCCAGTATCGTCCATCCATTCTACCTAATAACTGACAACCTCCACCCCAAACACCTACAAAACAGACTGTGGGGCATGAATAACTTCGTGTTCTCTTTTAGGAAGCAGCAAAAGTGTCACTCACCCCTAGTGGATTTGTTGCCTTCTGCAGTTTGTTGTAGGGACTGTATTTTGGTTTGGGGGGCTTCCCAGCAGCTCTGTCTTTGTGCCTTCTGCTGCTAATGTGCTATGGGAAGCAACAAAAATGACAGCTTTCAGAAACACATTTAGAACACGTCCATGAGTATTATTCTTCCCTGGAGGGAGATGATGCTGATTTCAGGCAAGTTTCACAAAGATAAAAGGAAAGGAGCGTTGCACACTTCCGCGTTTGGATACCGAAGCCTTTCACACGATCATTTTTAATATACTTTCAGTAAATATAATAATTTTCTTTTCTCCTCTGCTTTTGCCTTATCACTGCACACATCTCCCAAAAGTATTTACAGAGGACAGGATGTCTGAAGGAATGTTATGTGCAAATAAACAAACATGCCCAGACAGGCAGGAATGAATTTCCATACTAATATTTATTCTCATATTTGTGCAGCCAAATGCCAACACCTTAAATTCTAAAAATAAATAACTAAGGTGCAAAACATCATCCATCCACAAAACACAACACAATATGAGGGCTGAACTTCAAGCTGGCAATGTACCACCATATTCTTTAGGAGGCTATTTGGAGCACAGTTAGTGCCCATTGTTAGTCATTGCATCCCCAGGTGATTGTAGGAATTACAAATAAAGTACAATGAATAATAAAAAAGGACATACACTAAAAGAACAACGCAATATGAAATTAGTTGTAGCATAAAACTATCTAAGTATGTTAAAAATAGAATAGTATAGATTGGTCTTTAAAGAATACTAATAGTTTTCAGTGGAAAACTCAATAGAGAAAAATTCTCATAATGCCGTTTCCTCCCAAAGTGCCTACACAAGAAACAGACAAATTCATTGCCAACAATTTCCAACAGGTTTTATTTATTTACCATTGCATCTTAGTATTCTCTCAACTACTAAATTAAGCAAATGCTAACGTAAAAACAGTGAATAAAAGATAAATGAAGGTGTGATCAGATGGATGTACTACTAATAGGTAGATGAAGAGGTAGTTGGATGGCTTAGTGAATGAGTGGGTAGATGGATGGCTGGAAGGATGGGGAGTTGAGTGAGCAAATGGATGGACTGAGGGATGAGTGGATGGGAGGTTACTTAGATGAATGGTAGATTAATGAATGTTTATATGGATGGTTTTGTTGGTAAAAGGACTGGTAGATGGATGAGTTGTGGATTGGTGAATGGATGGACGGTGAGGTAGATGGATTGGAAAGAAAGATGTGAGAAGAACAGGAACATACACGGACAGCTCACAGAGTGGCCCCTTGGGCTTTCAATTTTATGGTACCTGTTTGAGTTGTGTTTCCGAGTTGACATGCACATCACATATTTCACAGTGAAATGTTTTGTTTTGGAGGCCTGTGCTTCCCTTAGTAACAGGTCCTTTGCCCTTCATTCCTGCCCGAGGAAAAGCCTTGATAGTTCCACTGCCATTGCGGGCTTCTAGCATTGTTTTGTGCTTAGTACCTACCAGGGATATTTAGAAAAAAAAGAAAAAAATATTTAAAAAGGAGAGAAAAATATTGTAATAATGATAACCTTCAAATGGAACACCAAACCTGAGGCTGGACTAAAATACATCTAGGGCACAGTAGATTGTAAAAAGGAACATTTTTTTTTACAAGATGGTATTAAATTATTAGCTTTTTAAAATACTTGATGTCACATATATCACCATTCATAAATAGAGTAATTAAACGGTAGGCCATGGGCAAAATTCAAAGGATGTGAATTTGTCTCATTTCCTGTTAATATGACATAAATGATAGCTGATGATGAGGAGTGGCCTGTTTGCTAAAGGTGGTGTGCACCAAATATAATCAGCTTAGGCATGGTGGTCTCACAACAGTGGCACTAATTAAATACCTACTTCTAAGCAGAATGCAAGCAAGCTATCCTGTTTCTGTTTTAGGCTCAAAGAAGAAGACCAACAGTAATAGCAAACATGGCATTATTTTATTTTAAATTTTATTTTTGTCTGTGAGCCGAGCATTTAATAGCCAAGCCATTTCTCAAGACTTTTTTAAGTTTTAGAATCCAGAAGATGATGTTGGATCTTCCAGAACTGGAGTTATGGGCAGCTGTCAATCACTTGACATGGGTGCTGGGAATAGAACTGGGGTCCTCTGCAAGCAGTCATAACCACTAAGCAATCTCTTAAGTTAAATGTTTACCGCCAGGCTGTGCTGGCGTTCGCCTTTAATCCTAGCACTCGGGAGGCAAAGACAGGTGGATCTCTGTGAGTTCGAGGCCAGCCTGGTCTACAAGAGCTAGTTCCAGGACAGAAACCAAAAGCTAAGGAGAAACCCTGTCTTGAAAATCCAAAAAAAAAAAAAAAAAAAAAAATTTGTTACCTACCATTAATACTTGTTTTCTGGGATTACTACTGTTATATATAGTTCAAAGTGACAATTTCCCCTCAAAAATTACTTAAAATGTTCCATATTTTTCTAGCTAATAATTCTTTTTGTCCACTTGATGACATGCTTTTGCTATGGAATTTTATTATACCCTTTATGGCATTCAAATTTTGAAATTTCTTTTCTGTACCATTTCCTTTCTACTTGTATTTATAAGATTGTTGGTCACTTCTATGAATATAGAAATAAAACTGTTTCTGAGTCACATGTACAGAATTCTTGAATATTCATAAGCTGTTTCTGAATCGCATGTAAAGAACTCATGAATATTCATGAGAAAATAATGCTATGAGCATGATACAGATGACATCATGCTAAGCAAGGGACAAAACCAGCAAAGTGCTTCATAACCACATTTTCCTCATTCAAAGAAAAAACCCAAGCATTACTTCAGCAGGCCCATGGCTGCTCACGTGGATGATGACTATTCTTAGTGCGCAGCTGTTAAAACGCTTTTGTGCTAAGGGAGAGAATCAGTGTCCTGCAGGAAGAGACGGTGCACCGGGGCATTAATACACAGAGTGGGCTCACAGTGCTGCTTTGAATGCCATGCCGCTTGTTTTTGGTGATCACCCTTGCAGTGTGGAGTACACAAATGCTTCCACGTCCTCTGAAGATGGAAGAGAGTAGGGGACACTAAGGCCCCAGGGAGCAAGCAAGACATATGTGGGTATCTATCCAACAGATGATTTTACAGACATTTTAGACAAAATGGGAAACATTTATGAGGCCATTTTGGCTATGGAAGGTGGAAGGTATGGGCCAATTCTCATTCTGATTTTCATGAATGACCTCTCGTTCAGCTTAACTTCAAATCATTTGTGACTTGGAACTGGTATCTAATATGTAGAGAGCACACACACACAAAAAAATACACATATACTCACATTCATACATGCAAAGCACAAAAGAGAAATCTAAAAATGTAGCAAAGGTGTCATAACCAGGACCTCTACTAAGTGCTCGGCTCTCTGGCTATGATTAAACCTCAAATACAGATAAACTTTTGTGCAGCTTGACCTTATGCTCATAGCTGCACAATGTCAGCTACTATAAATAGCTACTATGTAGTTTTTTATAAGATTTTCAAAATGAACAAACTGTATTTTCACTAAATGTAACTAAACTTCAAAAATAACAGTATACTCTTAATTTTAAAGCATTTATATATTTGAGAGAGAAAAATTTGCATTAATGATATAAACATCATTGCTATTAAAAAGTTACCTTTATTGAATATTTAATGCATTTCAGAGGCTATGCTGAAAATCTCCCCTACTCACTAGCACTAAGAGTCCAGCGCTATTAAAATCCCTTCTCTAGGGAGAACAAAACAGGAGCTTAAAGGTTGGGTTACATGCATGTGGTCATAAAGCAAACACCATATGAAGTCCAAGTAAACAGAAAATATATTTCTGGCTATTTTTCCAAATACCAAGAACTCATAAGCCATTAGGGCACAGTTGTATACAAGGCTTTCCTCGGCACACCATTCTACACAGCAGTATAGCCTTTAAAAAAAAGATGGTTTTCACTTCAAGTCTTTTGATGGTCTCCACCCTGTGCTGTTCCCTACAATCCATGTTGCTCCCACTTAGCAGAGCTTTATGAATCCTGACATATGGAAAGTGCATCTCTGGTCAGTGATGCCATCTCTGTTTACAACATCCTATGAGCATTTTGTACAACTGAGACCTGCTTTCATGACTGCTCAGCAGGGCATTGCAAACTCACTTCTGCCTTTGACTTCTCCCCTTCTGAGGAAAAAAAAAAAACCTTTGGAAGTCAGGTGGATTGAAACCTTTGTAAGAAGGACGTTGGCATTGCCTCCATTTTAAATTCCATGCCTTCTGAAAGGAGAAACCACAATTTAAACTCATAAGCCATAGGGTTTTCAGAAACCCTTGTATGTGTTTGTTATTTAGTTTGAGATACCTTGGGCAAGGTGAATACTGTTTCAAAATGGGAAGAAGGGGTTTGTCTTCCTCATTGTTCTCTGTTATCCTTGGGGCTTCTTTCTCTTTATCCTCCTCCCTTTCCTTTTCTTTTTCTTGCAATTCTTTCATCTCTTCTTCCTATCTTTCTCTAACTCCTCCTCTTCCAAGTCCTCCCTTCTTCCGTCTACTCTTCCTTCTTCTCTGGCCCTGGGGATTGAACCCATAGCCTCACACAGACCAGGGAAGTACCCCCTGTAGCTCTCTACCCAAGACCTATGACTTTCTTTTTTTTTTTTTTGTTCTGCGTTGCAAGTTGAATGTTATAGAGAGGAAAGGTGAAGGAGATGGGAAACAAAGGCCTTATTAATAAACATTCAGTTATAAATAATTTCTTAGAAAAACGGGGGATATCTTTTTAAAAGAAACCAAATAGTTCTACCAACTCAAATTTATCAAAATGTGAAAAATGGCTTTTATGTACCAGTACTTTATTTTCTATTTGAGTTTATTTATAATTAGTGCTATTTGAGTTTATTTATGATTAGTGCATGTATCTTAAAGGGATCATACGTGCCATGGAGCACTGGGGCGGTAAGCAGACATCTTTGTGGAGTCTGGTTTTTTTTTTTGTTTTGTTTTTTGTTTGTTTGTTTGTTTGTTTTTATGTGGGAATTGAAATCAGATTGCCAGACTGGTGTGGTAAGGCCTTTACTTTACCTAATGAGCCATCTCCCGTCCTCTTTCTTATTCATATGTCAGTTTTTAAAAGATTGGAGAACTTAGCTGAAATGATCATGCATAAAATGTCTTATGGAATCAAATATTCTTTTAGAAATGCAAGTGATTTTTAATGACAGCACAATGAATAATCACTTATCCAACACAAGGAATTAGAACTACTTCCTTTTTCGTAAATAATTAGGTTACAGTAAGCATTATAGTCATTGAATTTTCATTACAGATCTGATAGTTTCTTTATAAAAGATTTCTGTAAATGGAAAGAATCTGCATATTTTTAAGTGTCTTGATCTACATTTTGTAAGTGTTACTAAGGTAGTTCCAGAGGGAAAATATATCCTTCTACAATCTATATTGGTATAGTTTGAAATTTTCCCATTTATAAATAATTCCAATGCTTTGATTTTAATCCTTTAATGCCCATTTACACTCCTGTGTTTAATACCATGTAATTACAATCTCAGTGCTTCACGGAACTGCCAATAGTCATCTAGCTGCTATCTTACTCACAAGTTCATTTCTTTGGGCTATGGATAAACATTAGTCTACGAGCTTAAAGGGATCCACAAAAACAACACAGTGCCAGATGCTGTTTGGATGTGTTTGGTTAAACTCTTCATTATGTACTGTCTTTTGTGTGTTAAATAAGAAAAGCACTAACACCTGTACACTCAAAATGAATGCTGAGCAACGCAAGTCCAGGTACTCTTCTTTAAGACTTTTAACTATAAAATTAATCTGTTGTCACCCAGAATCCCATATAGAATGCATCTTCTATGTTAATTACATTTTACTTTGTCTCTGGGAAAAATGAAACAATATATTCACAAACATCACTAGAATCCATGGCATCAGAGGGCCAACCAATGCCATAAGTGATTAAAATTATAGTATTTCTGATGTTCTGACAGAAGGCACCCCCTCCAACAGATGCCACACCAGCAGCCAGATCCCAAGGAAAAGCCCCCACTCTTGGACTACCAACACACCCTTACACCCCAGAACTCTTACAGTATAACTCCAATAGCTCCTTCTCTCATTACCACCCTATTTTTCCCACACCTCCAAGCCTACCAGATTTCTAGCCTCCAACTCAGGCAGAAACCTCCTGCTGGACCACAGATCACTCTTGCCGTGAGAAGTTCAGGCTCCAACTTGGCTGGAGACCCTCTATGCAAATCCAATAAAGACAAACTCAGAAATTCTCAGCTCTATCTTTAATCACCTCAAACACAGGTGCCTAAACACCGGTGTAAGAAGACAATCAACAATAGCCAAAGCAGTATGTCACCACTAGAGCCCACCCATTCTATTACAGCAAGCACTGAGTATTCCAACACAGCTAGAGCATGCGAAAAACATCTTAAAACCTACTTGGCAAAGATGATAAATGTCCCTAATGAGGAACGAAACAAACCCCTTGAAATCATCCAGGAAAATACAAACAACTGGAAAGAATAAGTGATCCCTTAAAAACCGCTAAAGGTGGGGGGAGGGGCAGTTGATGTAAATGAAATAAACTGTACAAAACCTGAAAATGGAAATTGAGGTCATAAAGAAAACAAGAACTGAGGGAGTTACAGAAAGGGAAAATCTAGGTAAGTAAACAGGAACAACAAACACAAGTATCACAACCAGGATACAAGAGATGGAAAAGAGAATCTTAGGCACTGAATATACAATAGAAGAATGGATAAACTGGTCAAAGGAAATGTTAAATCTAAAAAATCTCTGATATAAAATATACAGAAAATCTGAGACACTATGAAAAGACCAAACCTAAAAAATTATAGGAATAGTTGAAAAGCCCCAAAAACATATTCAACAAAATCATAGAAGAAAATATTCCCAACCTAAAAAAGAACATGCCTTTAAAGGTAGAAGAACATTAAAGTACATCAAATAGATTAGAACAGAAAAGAAATTGCCCTCTCCACATAATAAGCAAAATACTAAACACACAGACAAAGAAACGATATTGAAAACTACGAAAGAAAGGACAAATAACATATAAAGGCAGACCTATTAGACTTACACCCAATCAACGAAGTCTTTAAAAATCAAAAGGGCCTAACAGATGCCCTGAAGATTCTAAGAGAATGCAGATGTCAGCCTAGATTATTATATGCAAGAAAAATTTCGATTACCATAGATTAAGAAAACAAGATACTCCATGGTAAAGTCAAGTTTAAACAATAACTATGCACAAATCTAGCTCAACAGAAGTAGAAAGAAAACTCCAACCCCAATATGTTAGCTACATTCTCAAAAACACAGAAAACAAGTCATCACTCACAAGTAAAACCCTGAGAACAGAATCCACACACACACACATACACACACACTAAAACCACTACAAACAGCAACAACATAATAATAAGAATTAACAATCATTGGTTATTGATCATTGCCCTCAATTTCAATGGATTAAATTTTCCAATAAAAAGACACAGACTAAAAGAACAGATGTGAAAACACTATTGATCCTTCTCATGCCTAGAAGAAGCATACCTCAACCTCAGAGATAGACATTACTTCAGAATAAAGGATTGGAACAAAATTCACCAAGAATGTAGGCCTAAGAGTCAAGCTAGTGTAGTCATTCAAATACCTAACAAAATAGACTTTAAAATAAGCTAACAAAACTAACAAAAAGACATAGAGGACATTTATTACTCAACAAAGGAAAAGTCAACCAAGATGATGTTTTTAATTCTTAACATCCAAGCTCCAAAAACAAGGGCACCCATATTTATAAAGAAAGCACTGCTAAAGCTTAAATCACACACTGACCCTCACATAATTTAAAGTGAGAGAATCAAATACCCCACATTTGTAAATACATATGTCATCCATACAAAAATGAAACAGAGAAATATTAGAGCGAACAGGCATTGTGAATCAAATGAACATAACATATATACAGAATATTTCACCCAAACAAAAGGCATATCTTTTCTCTTCAGGATCTCAAAGAACATTCTGCAAAACTGACAATGTACTAGGTCACAAGACAATTCTCAAGAAGTACAAAAAAATTTGAAATACACTCCTGCATCTTGTCAGACTACCACGAAGTAAATTTCAACAACAACAGAAACAATAGAAACTCTACAAACTCATTGCAACTGCACAACTCTGTACTAAATGACTATTGTGTCAAGGAAGAAATATAAAAAAATGAAGACTTCCTAAAATGTAATAAAAATGGATGAACAACATAACAAAATGTATGGAACCCAACAAAAGTGGCACTAGGAGGAAAGTTCAGAGTACTAAGTGCCTACATAAAGAAACCAAAGAAATTTTATACTAGCAAGTTAGCAATGCACCTGAAAGCTCTATAGCAAAAGGCAGAAAACACACCCAATAGGAGTAGACAACAGGAAATGGTCAAGCTGAGGGCTGAAATCAATAAAGTAGAAATAAAGAGAACAATGCAAAGAATCAATAAAACAAAGCGTTGGTTCTTTGAGAAAATCAACAAAATGGACAAACCTTTATCCAAAAATTCACTAGATGATAGGTAGAAAAAATATTAATGTTAACAAAATCAGAAATGAAAATGAGTATGTAACAATAGCCACTGAGGAAATCCAAAGAATCATTAGTTCATACTTCAAACACCTGTACTTCATGAAATTGGAAAACCAAAGAAATGAATAATTTTCTTGATAAATACCCCTTACCAAAGTTTAATCAAGATCAAATAAATAATTCAAATCATTCTGTAATCCCCAGGTAAATAGAAGCAGTCATTAAAAGTCTCCGAACAAAACACTCAGGACTAGAAAGTTTTAACATAGAATTATACCAAACTTTCAAAGAAGAGTTAATATTAATACTCCTCAAATTATTAGACAACATAGAAACTGAAGGGACATTGTCAAATTTATTTTATAAGGTCACAGTTACTCTGATACCCAAACTACACAAAGACTCAACAAAGAAAGAAAATAACAAAACAATTTCCCTCATGAATATTGATTCAGAAATAATCAGTAAAATACTTGCAAACAAAATCTAAGAACACATCAAAAAGATCATCCATCATGATCAAATGGACTTCATCTCAGAGATGCAGGGATTGCTCAACAAATCTGTCCATACATAAACAATCTGAAAAAGTAAAAAAACATCATCTCATTAGATACTGAAAGTCTTTGACAAAATCCAACACCCATAAAAGATAAAAGTCCTAGAGATATCTGGGATACAGAAACATGAGTAAATATAATAAATGCAATTTACAACAAGCCTATAGTCAACATTAAAATAAATAAAAAATTCAACACAATTCCACCAAAATCAGGAATAAAACAAGGCTGTCCACTTTCTCCATATATATTCAATATAGTACAAAGTTCTAGCTAGAGCAGTAAGACAGCTAAAGCAGATCAAGGGTTTGTGTGCACTCATTCTCGTGTATATGTGACCTGTGCCTGTTGGTTCTCCTAGTGGTCAGAAGAGGGTAGTAGGTCCCTTGGAACCAGGATGAAGCACTATGTAGATGCTTCTGATGGAACATGGATTTTCTGTAAAAGGAGCAAGTGCTCTTAGCCAGTGAACCATTGAAACTCTCTTTGTTTAGTGTCAAATTCAAACTGTAGAACACAGAGTTTGAATAATAATAAAGCTGTGAACACTGACCATGGCTAAGTAGCTTACATGAGTTCTGCATGTGGATTAAGACTCCACATATTTTTTGGCCTGTATTATTTCAGTGCTTCTTGAAGGCAGAATCCAGGTCTTGCTCATAGCTACATTATCAATATCTAATTCACAGTAGATGATCAATGAGAACCAGTGGAGGTATTAGGCATTAATTTATATCAAGTAGAAAGTATGATTTTTTTTTCATGTCAGAAAAGTTCTGTTTTCAGAATGATGATGAGATCCTGTAGTCCTCTTCTACCAACTGTGCAAGGTTTATCTATGTCTCTGTGTCACGAGTCGAAGAAGGAAAAGCCATGTTGTCTTCATTTGAGCACCCTATTTACAGTATGTCCTTTTCTAATGGTTCCTGCAAGCCTTCCATGTGCCCAATAACTTTTAGCCAACTTTCTCTTTATCTTCCCTTAGTTTACCTTTATTAACATAGAAGAAAAAAATCCCCAGGGATTTTAGGAATGATGAAACTTTTCAAGTGTCTTAAAACTTTGTAAAGTCCACTTTCTAATAGCAATATTTTGTGCTCATTAAAACTTGGAGAGAACTAGAATGAATAGTCAATGTCCCATGCAATTAAGTAACAAATCTGCCCAAATTAGTCATCAGTTTGAGTGACAAGCCATTTCAAAGGTTTCTCTTTTCAAGTATGTAGAGAAAAACAAAATCAAAATTAGCAGAACAACTTCAATGTTCAAGAGGACTTTCTTTTTAAAGGCATCTTCTATAAAGTTTGTGTCTGTCTCATGCAAGGTTAAAGGGGCTTTCTGCTCACTTGGAAGAACTGGGTCTTCATGGCCTTGTGGATTTACTAATCAGCTCCAGAGAGCTTCTAAGTATGGCAAAGCAGAAATGTTTGTTCCAATTTTGTATTCAGGGGCATGGAATGCAAACCAAATAAGCACAATGCCAAATGGTGACACCTTTGCAGAAGGAATGAAAAGAAGCAGCTGAAACAGCTTCTCCAATTCCCAGATAAGTGCTTGTAGCTGTGCTTCTGCAAACATTGCTCCCACAATATCTGACTCTTAAAAACTATCATATCTTCAAATAACACCATTAAAGACTGAGATGTCAGAGACACAGATCAGAGAAGACAGCTTTCCAGCCCAATGCATATTCTCATAAGAAGATATCTTATTTGAGAATAAATATTAAATTACTTCTAGTTCATTCTACTAGGCTGCATTATGGACAGATTTTGATGAAAATCCTTATTACCCAAACATGCTTGTATCATTTGTTTGGATTAGGAATACATTTCTAAGTATTAGAAATAAATCAGGAACATTTTCTGAAAGGCCATTAGCTTTTCTCTGGCAGCCCAAAGCTGCAGATTTAACACTCAGTGTTGTGGACACAATTTTGGCTTTAAATATTATCTCTTCTCAGTGGGAAAAAGAGATAACTATTATTTGGATATAGAAGAAGAAACATCCTTTTCCCCACAGCTTGGGTGCTTCTGAAGAGAGCTACTATTTAAACCTACAACTAGTTCCAGAGTAAGATGAGAAGATTTGTGTTGTTCTCCAGCTAGGGAGAGGGACAGTAGAGAGACCCAAAGTGAACAGGACTTTCTCTAAGTACATCAAAAAAATCAGGAAAAAACACTACATCATTAAATGGACTAAATGAACTAAATAAATCTTCATTCTCCTAGCACTATAAGCCATCAGTGAAAGACTATGTGTAATCCTATTAGCCTATATTTTAATCAATTGATGTGGTTACTATGGAAAAAGGAGAATATGGCCACTCTTTATCCTAGAGTAGGCATAAATCTGGGATCTAGACATGCAATTCAGGATTTTATTTCGTCACTAAACTCCCAACATTTTGAAAGGCTATGAATAGTGGGGATATGGCTCATGACCCCTTCATGACTACATCCTTTGAGAAATTACACAATAGGTGATAAGTAAGAAATGGCACCACAAGACAAGAAAGCAGAATTAAAGTCAGTACAGCTCTGAATTCTGTCATTTGTTCTTTGAAATCCAAGAGAACAGGGTGACATATGAAATGAAGACTTCTATTTTCAGTACTGGGAATTGAAGTCAAAACATCCAACTGGCTTGTAGTTCCTGACCAAATTAAGGTTTGATTTTAAGATCTGTTTTATTCTGATAACAGATCGACAACCTGTAGGGCTAGAGAATTTAGATATAGAAGAAAAGTCAAAAACACATGGATCTCCCTGGAATGGATAAAAAGAATAGATTTTATGGGTGGACTGAGGAAGGTTGAGGAAAGGAATGAGAGGATCAGGTGGTAAGGGTGAGGAAAAGTAGAGCTGAGAAATAGAATGTGGGAAGAGAATATGGAACTAAGGAGAGATGATGTGGAAACCTAGTATAGTGGAAACACCCTAAAATATATGATTGCAATCTTTTTTTTTAAATAAGGTCTCTAATAGCTCCACATACAGAATACCACCTGGCCATCTCCTATCACCAAACAAGGCATCTAATACCGGGACTAGGTTCTATTCAATTGATTTGTTAGCCAAGGTTGTGCCATGGATATACCCCAAAATCTCAAGCTATTGCCAAGACAGTAGATTTCTTCTGAAAACTGACAGCAGGGTCCTATTGCCAACCACAACACCTACACAATTCATTAAACATGGAAAAGTTGAGCTTGTGCCTACATGGAGCCCTCACCAGGCTACCAAAAGAGAAAAGTAAATACCAACCCGACCACAAAACCTTTGACCTACAATCTGTCCTGCAAGCAAGGTATGCTAAGGCAATGATAAAATAAAGATTGTGGAAATAACACACCAATACCTAATTTGACTTAAGGTCCATGCCACAAGATGGAACTCCATACTTAACACTACTTAGGTGACTAAGAACCAGAGATGAGATAACCCAGAGACCTAGGGTAAATCCAAAAACTACTGATCTAAAAATAGGAGAAAAAGATCAATAAAAAGCATCAATAAAAGTGGTATTCTGTTATACTCATAGATCAGTGCCTTATTCAGTTATCATCAAAGAATCTTCGTTTTGCAGCAGATGAGAACAGAGACCCATAGCCAGACAACATGCAGAGAAGAGAATCCTTTAAACACAAAGCTTTAAATGGAATGTCTCCATCAAATGCCTTCCTTCTGCGCTTGGGGAATCCCACTGAAGAGGAGGCAGCAAGATGGAAAGAACCAGAGGGGATGGAGGACACTAGGAGAACAAAGCCCTCTGAATCAACTCAACAAGGCTCATGAGAACTCGCAGAGACTGAAACAGCAA
This sequence comes from Microtus obscurus, assembly GCA_963919715.1. Lineage (NCBI taxonomy): Eukaryota > Metazoa > Chordata > Mammalia > Rodentia > Cricetidae > Microtus > Microtus obscurus. The sequence goes on along the minus strand of CAWTZC010000355.1, from coordinate 21,997,327 downwards.
GCACAATGACTAAATGGATCTGTACCAGGTCCTCTGTATATGTACTATAACTTTCAGCTTAGTAATTCAAGCATGTGAAGAAGTCAGTCTCTGATTCTTGTGCCTGCTCATGAGACTCTCTTCCTTCTGTTTGGTTGCCTTATCCGGTCTTGTTGTATTGATTTTGTTTTATTTTGCTATATTTCATTTTGTCAAAAAATAAGTGGAAAGCTAAAAACCTATTTATTTTATTCTACTGTGTGTGTGCAGGTGCACATGTGTGTATATACATGTGAGTAATCCAGAAGAGGCCATTGGATCACCTGAAGCTTGAAATTTGTTGTACTACACACTAGATTCTGCTCCAATGCCAGAGCAGCAAGCACTGTCAATGATTGAGCCATCTCTGCCCAGCTTTCCAGCCCTTAAATATTAACTGTTTTTGCCTGCTGACTCCAGCAGCCCTCACTGCAAACCAGCTAAATGAAGCAGCTTGTGCTGTCTGCTTTCCCTTTGTCCTTTCTTTTTCCTTCCTACCTTTGACCCTTCTGTTCTCATCTGTTTGCATTCAGATCTCTACCTCAGGATCTGCTTCTCTATGAAGTCAAATTAAAATACTCTGCAGCAATCCCGTGCTGATTCCTTTAACTCTACATCCATTCCAGCAGAAGTGTGCTGCATATGGAGGCTTTCTTCATTACATCCACCCCTTAGATTTCCCTACAGAAGACTGCACACAAAAGACCCCAGAAGCTGCTCATGTGTGACCATGCAGCTGGAGTATGGATACGGACACCACTATATGACTTAGATGCACAGAGGCTAAAGTCCAGAGTCTGTGACCTCTTGACACTGTTGTAGTTAACAAAAATAGAGCAAGTCAGAGATCAAATACATTGTGTGCTAGGGAGGAATCAACAGTCACTGGCTATTTTTGTCTTCTTCCTTCACCACTTCTAGTCCAAGGGCAGAACAAGATCTAAATGAGCCGGAGTGTCTGGTGGCACATTCTAAATAGAAACATCTCTCTGATTCAGTAAGGTAAATAAAAGGAAGAGGAGTAGCTGCACTGGTCAGCACAGGCTGCTCTTCCCAAGAGAACAGTCCTATACAGGGACATGAGGAACAAGTCCTGCTAAAACTCAAATGAAATTCTTCCAGCCATCTTCCAGTTTCTCAGCAGAAGACACCAAGGGTCCTTTCTCTGTCTTTTCCCAAAAGGACACCTTTCCAGGCCCCAAGTTAAAATCTTGGAATCCCTAGGTGTTGTGCCTGGATAAATACACATGTATTCCTTCTTGAGACATTTTGCTACACAAAGTGGAAATGAGGACCACACAATTGGAACATAAAAATAATAACCTCATGTGATTCAATGAAACATGATTCCTTTGTCCCGAAATCGAGAATATTCTTAGAAAAATTCAAGGTGCCCCCAAATCTTTCAAACCACACAGGCATGGTTGGCTTGTATTTTTGACTATCATTGCACAGAATGATCACATGTTTGAGTAGCAAGTGGGTCCTGACGGTGTTCACTAACTCTTGATGTCTACACATCAAGGTGGACTTGCATGTTGTAGATGCTGACTTGGGGCAGAAAGCTTTTCTGTGTTTTTATCTCATGAACTCTGCTGAGGGCAGCTGAGGGACTCACGCTCCATTTGCAATCACTTCTCAGAGCATGGGGTCTAAACTTCAGTGTCACCTGCGTAGCACTGGCACTTCTCAGTGGTGACACTTCCATCAGTAACATGAAACGAACGCATGAACAACAATGATGCCATCTACTATGTTCATTGACAGAACCTGGCTTATCATTTTAGGGTAAGCCAGAATTTTAGGGTAAGGTTGATCTTGGCAATCACCTAATGTTTGAGAGAAAAGCTCATGTGTTTAAGTATGTATGCACAAATAAAAAGAATCATATGCATATATGGTCATACACATATGCACATATGTGTATGTTAGCATGTATGCAAATATCTCACATATGCAAACAAAAAGAGAGCAATTTGATGGAGCCATAACTGGAAGGCCAGTTGTATCCTGATCCTTTATATTTCAGTTTGCTTCTTTCTGATTTAAAAAGTTTGAAAAGATAAAAATAACTCACTAAAAATGCTTAAGTAAGTGAAAAAGGCTTGAATCATTGTTCTGCCAGTTTGTCCCATGATCTTCTCTGTGCCCAGTCAAATTAATAATGTCCCCCTGGTCTACATAGTAAAATCTCTGAAGTAGACTTGCACACATCACACTGATTTGGCTCAGGCATTGATATTAACCTGCAGAAAACATGATAATAACTGTGCCTGGGCAGCAGCAACACTGACTGGGTTGAGTTGCAAAGGTTCTCAACCTGTGGGTTTGGCCCCATTTGAGAGACACATATCCAAGATCCCACATATTCAATATTTACATTGTGATTTATAACAATAGCAAAATTACAGTTATGAAGGAGCAACAATATAATTTTGTGGTTGGGGGTCACCACAATATGAGGAACTGTAGTAAAGAGTCAGCGTATTAGGAAGATTAAGAACCACTGGAATAGAGGCTTCATATGAAAGCAAGTGTGTAGTAATAGAGAAACAATGATAGAAATTACATAAATACTAAACATATTCTGAAATGACATTTTACTTTATTTCTTGATGCTTCCCATGTACACACACGCACACACACACCTACACCCACACAACAGCACACATACTCTTGACCTCAAGCCATGGAAACTTTCCCTTGTCCCCACGTAAATGATATTTTGCCTGTCGTTTTTATGTTTTACTGGCTGGTGGATTCCATGTAATTATTGCCAGTTTTCTGTTACTGCTAGTTCCCCTGCTGCAAACGAGCTAATCTGTTCAGAGGAAGATAATTGCAGAGCAGTTGAGATAAAAAGGAAAGGCCTGCATCTCACCGCTGTTGTGAGCCTCCAGCTGCGAGGCAGAGTTCACAGCCACCTTGCATAGCGAACAGTAAAGCAGCCTCTTTGCCTTTTCTTCCTCAGTCTCTGTGGAGGGACTTGAGCTGTTGCCAGTGGCTGCCACCGCTGTGGGGCTTTTCTCCGGTTTAGAGATCTCGGTTGTTACAGTGTTGTTCTTGCGCATTTCCACATTTGTCATTGATATCACTGTTGTCTCTGTGGTACTGTCTGTATTCGAGACAGAACAGGAGAAAGAGTTAGGAAATCATGGCAGCATCTCTCCCTACTCAGAAACACATCACTAATGTAATAATCTACTAAAAATGATAACAGTATGTAGCCAGAACGGTTGGACGTCCTGACATCCATCACAAATGATCACAATTAATTTCACACATTAATATATGTTAGATGGTGCCTCAAAACATACACAAGTACAGTTAGAAACTAACCTTTTGCCCCAGAATAGGCATAATACAAATTTCTCTGAACACACTGCCTCCCTGGAGGAACTGTGATAGTAAGTATCCTTCTTTATATACACGTTTTAACGCCAATAGTTTTTAAGATAAAGATACAGAACGAATGCTCTTCACTGCTTTCCCTTTTCTTAGTTCCTGTCTTCCTATCTTCCTACATGCATTTCTTTATTTCAATAATAGTATATATCCTTTGGTACACAGGAAAAAGTTTACAGGATGTAAGTGTCACAATTGTTGTGTTCAGTTCAGCAACTCATTGAAATCATGGCTGTATTCATAAAGAATTCTAGCTCAGTACCCGGTACCAAAATCACTGATATAAAAAAATAAGTGAAATTCTAGTCTGAATATTTATTAAAGGCTTGCTCTGTTTCAGCATGTGTGCAGGAAATTCATGGCAGGTGTAGTCAATCAAAGACACTACTCTCAAGGCATCCCAGGCTTGTCATACCACGTTAGTATTTCAAGAAGTTGACGACCATGAAAGTCTTGATGTACTGTAACCCAACAACCCTCTCACTCCAAGTTCTGATACTAAATCTCGAGAGATCAACCTTCGAAGTGCAACCACCTCACCCTAACTTCCCTCAGAGACACACTAAATTCCCTGAATGTATGCCAATCAGCATATCAGTAATGTTCATCATACCCAATGATTGTTTACAAATAAAATCTGTTCTTGGGTACTACCTAAGCTCATATTTCTTCTGCCTCTCAGGTGATGCTTAGCCTCCCTAATTCTCTCAGCCTACCTCTCCAGCTGCTCTTAGTTTGCTCTTCCACAAGTCATCGTAGACTGCCATGGTCACTGTTTCATGCCATAATGAAAAGTCTGAAGATAAATGCATTTGTCAGTGGGTATACGGGACTGTGATCTGTTTGTAATGGTGTATGGTATGGGTAAATATATATGTGTGTGTGCGTGTGCATGTGTGCATGTGTGTGTGTGTGTGTGATGTGAACCTGCATACACACCAGGATGACAGGTGTTTTTCCTTGGGTGCCAACACCCTTGTTTTTGGAGACGGGTTTTCACTGCTCTGAAGCTTCTCAAATAAATAAGACCGGTTGGACAAGGAACCCCAGTGACCTGCTCATCTCTGCTTCTACACCAGTGCAACTACAAATATGTGGCACAATTCTCAGCTATTTTATGTACGTTCTGGGGGTCAAACTCAGGTCTTCATGCTTGTACCGCAGGCACCTGACAGACTGGACTGGACTTCAGCCCTCTGTAGCTCATATTGCTGTGTATTTACTTAGGTGTAGGGCTATGGACTGAGGCTATTTATCAGTTACAAGATGAAAAATGGGCTTTTCTTAGAGCTGTTCTATAAGAAGATGCATCTGGATCTAGCATCCTTCAACTGACATTCACACCTTTTAATCACTTATTTAGCAAGAAGTCTCTTACATTGGAAGGGAACTATTCCCCAATTAGTTATACATTTTTAAAGGGTCATCTGTGAATTAGTACCTCATGGGCAAAGAAAAACAGAATCATTCTAACTTTTGCTTCTGAATACAGGTAGGCATTCTTTCTTTCTTTTAATTTATATTTATGTGTATATATGGTGTGTGTGTATATATATATATATATATGTGTGTGTGTTTGTATGTGTGTGTTTGTGTGTGTGTGTTATGCCCCACATGTATGCAGACACCTGTGGAGGTCAGACTAGAGGATTGGATTCCCTGGAGCTGGAATTGCAAGTGGTTGTGAACTTTCAGACCTGAATGAGGGGAACTAAGTTTGATTTCTCTGCCTCTGCAGTAATTTCTCTGACCCACTAAACATCTCTCCAGCCCCAAGAAGTTCATCTTCTGATTAATTTTCTCTATCCTAGTAAATTCCCATTATTGAAAACCAGATAATAGGTCCAAATTGTCTCTAAGAGTCTAGAAGTAGCAAAAAACCAATAGCTTTCAGATAGGTCTATAACTGTTCAATGTCACCAACAAACAAAAACAATTCAAAACACTTGTCTCTAAAATTATTACCAACATCGAGTTTACCAAGGGTTTATATTATAAAATGAATTTTATGTACTTCTCAAACCATTTAATTTTGCCTTTTCTTGAGCTACAGACATCAGAAATCTCCAGAATTTAAGGAAATATTACAGGACCTCAAAGTAGGACAGAGGGAAGCAGGGTAAAATACTTTATGAAATTTATAAATTGGAAATTTAATAAAAGAGGGAGACGTTAATGGCAATCTTTGCCATGACTGTGATTGTCCATGGTAAGATCACAAGCAGTTCTGAGCTACAATCACTGAATTTGCTTTGCATTCATCTCTATGGGGAGTGAGAATTGTAACTACCATACTTTAAACCCACTGTGTCAGTATAGTGAAGTCAGAATGCATTGGTGTAGACATGTATTTCGGGGAATGACCATGGGAAAGATTTCCCTGATAATATCCTCCTTCTAAGAGCACTTCCTATGGACCAGTATATTTCTTTTTATATATTGATCTAAAAAGGGTACATAACACAGACCGTATTAATCCTAAAACAATGTTCTTATTTACAGTCAGATTTGTAATTTAAAAAATGCAGTCATGGCTCTTCCAATCCCCCTCCCCCCAAATAACTGTACTAGTCTGTTCTCCTGAAACTAGAGAGCAGTGCTCATTTATCCCTGCTGTGGAATAATGTTCTTGTACCTTGTAAAGATTTGCCACTCATATTGGTTTCCTAAAATGCTAATTGGCCAATAGCCAGGCAGGAAGTATAGGCAAGGCAACCAGAGAAGGAGAATTCTGGGAAGAGGAAGGCTTCAGTCTGCAGTTACCACCTAGACACAGAGGAAGCAAGATGAACATGCTGCACTAAGAAAAGGTACCAAGCCACGTGATTAAACATACATAAGACTTATGGGTTAATTTAAGTTATAAGAGCTAGTCAGTAATAAACGTGATGTAATCGCCCAAACAGTTTATTATTAATAGAAGTCCCTGTGTGTTTCTTTGGAACTGACTGGTTGCAGGGCCAGGTGGGATGGAAACCTCCAACTACATATTCCAAAAACACTGTAAGGTGAAAAGCTCCAGGCTCTGTGCTTAGGACTTGGTAAAGCCTTCACACCTGATGGAGACTCCTCACTAGAAACAGTATCTGGGAATTCATCACTAAATGCTTAACTTCCAACTATCGTGACTACATAGTTGAGAATGTGTTTGTTGTTTTTTAAGCTTACAAAAATTGATAAAGACACAAAACTATATTTTTCTAATTTTAAATTTAATGTGTAGATCTTGGGTTCATAAGGGAAGACTCCTATTCATTTATAAAAAGACACTTGTTTTCTCTTGTTTTGTTTTTCTCCAGTAAAGGGACATTTACTCAAATCAATAAATTAACCTAAAATTATACTGCATTAAGAGAAAATTAACTAGTCTATATTTGGTAATAAAATCAGCATAAAAGTTTTTTTTTAACAACATGATACATTAAATCACCAATTATACATAATTCTTATTTACCCATTAAAAGAATGTTCAAGTCTGGTGATAGCTCAGTGAGTAAAGGCATGTCTCACCAAGACTTAGAACCCATGTTAAATCTCTGTGTCCCGTACAATTTAAGGACAGAACTACATCTCTCTGGTTGTCCTCTGACCTATATATGTGTGCCATGACATCACACAGACAGGAAAAAAGACAGGCAGACAAATGGGCAGAATGACAGGGACACACAAACACACACACAAATGTAATAGAACGGAGAGAACATTATTCAAGGCAGAACAGTACCCCAGCACACCAAGTGGTGAGATCCACCCGAGGTCCTTTATCCTTGAAATCCACAGTCCCCATTGAGTCTCAGAAAATAAACTAAAAGTCCGAGGCACCCCATTTACTTCCTAATCAGTTATCTTCTATACTATCAAGGTTGTAATGGCAAAGGATGTCTTAGAAATTGTATCAGTGCAGAATGTTCAAGGAGACATGATGACTGAGTGACAAGATACAGTAGTGATTCAAACAAACAACCTCTCTCAAACCCAGTGCTCCATAAGTCAGAATGAGACAGAAGCTTTAGGAAATTGCTCATCAATGTGAGTTCATTAGTTTTAAGGAACAAATCACAGCAGCACTGGGAAATACTGATAAGGGGAATTTGGTAAAGAGCCTGGAGGGTTGGTGCTATTTTTTAATATCTATTTCTAAATCTAAATTTAAAATTCAAGTCTATTAAATGTAAGAAAGAGGACTTGCCAACAAAAGTGCAGTACAATCAGAGGCACATCCAGAGCTATAGAACCCAGTTCTCAGTTTGGAGACAAGTTAACTTCAGGACATTTTCTGCGGTCAAGCTGTGCTCTCAAGTGGAAACTCAGACTTGGTATTTCATAGCCTACTTCTAAATTTGAGCCTGTCATTGTACTCTGGAATGACTCATGTCTCTAAATTCCATTTCATCAACATTTCATATTAAGCAGTTAACTTCAGCATTAAGACACTGTGGGTAGCAAGGTCGTTAAATATAGGTCATGCGCTTAGTGGAAGGGACACACTCAAAACTTCAAACACTAAACTCTCACAAACCTAGTTTGTCACCTGCTCTGTTCATTTCTGTGCTGTTATTTTGCACAACCCAGGCAATTGATAAATACTTATGGAAAGAAGTGAAGAAAAGAACACGATTGAGCATGGTGAGGCACTTTTCAATGCATTTGTAGGGTCTAACTAATCCAACTCATAAAAGCCTAAAAGATGCATATCATTCTTGTACCCAGCTTCTCAAGAAATTGGGGCCTTGAAAACTGTTGGAAATTCCAATTCACAGATGAGTAGCAGGTACCACTTTGGTCTGAATTCAGACTGTTTCGATGGCACTGAACCGACACTCTTTTCTTTATTGACAAAATTGTATATTCAAAAGATTTCGAGTGAGTCATGATTCACCTTGAAATCTAAAAGATAGTATCTCGGGAAGCGAACCCCGGCGCGGCCCAGACGCGGCGGAACCCGGCGCGGCCCAGACGCGGCGGAGACCTGCAGACACCAGCGAGCAGAGGAGGATCACGGGGCGGCAAATGGTGAGCCTAGTCGTATCCCTGAAGACCACCTTGTATAGGGAGAGTGTTCTTGCCCCGGGGCTGGACACAGGAAACTGAGTGGGGGCACTCCCCAATCACCTTGATCCCCCAGTTAGCCTGCTAGGGCTTCTACCCTCTGCTGGGGCTGCTCCTCCTAGCTGAGACCCCTCTCTCCCTGGAATATCCCAGATTGCACCCAGGGTCCTCCTTCGCTCCCCCCCCTTCTGCTGGGTGCGGGACCACCAAATTTAACCTGTTTGGGCACTGGATAGGGAGCTCAGAGCAGAGGGCACTGCGAGTTCCTCTGTTTTTTTGGCTGGCCTGCAGAGGGGTAGGCCTTTTCTTGGCAAGGTCCCTGACAAACCAGGAGCCTGGTCCTGGTCCTGAAGACCCTTCAGAGCAGTGAAAGAGATCGTGTCCAGTGGCGGGTCTCAAGAAACGGGGAGAAGGCATTTTGTAAGCAGGGCCCCTGGCCAGCAGGAAAACGCATTCCTGCATTAAAAGACACATTAGACAGCATGGATAGGACGAGATGGGCAGGCGCCAAGGCAAGAATTCACCCAACAATCTGAAAAGCAACATGAAAACACCAGAACACAATGATCTCACAACAGAAGGACTTGGACACCGTAACACAGAAGAAGTGGAAAAAAATGATCTTATGAAAGCAATAGAGTCCCTTAAACAACAGGTAAAAAACACCTTTATAGAAATAGAGGAGAAGTACGACAAAAAGTTTGAAGAAATGAGTAAAAAGGTTGAAGAAATGAGTAAATACATACATGAGACCCTGGGGGAAACAGTTCAAGAATTGAAAACTGAAATGGAAGCAAGGAAGAAAACACAGACTGAGGACCAGCTGGATAAAGAAAATCTAAGTCAACAAGCAGAGTCTACAGAAACAAGCATAATCAATAGAATACAAGAGATAGAAGAAAGAATCTCAGATTCTGAGGACACCATAGAGAAAATAAATGCACTGATCAAAGAAATCAGCAAAGCCAACAAATACTCATCACAAAACACTCAGGAAATATGGGACACAATAAAAAAGACCAAACATAAGAATAATAGGGATAGAAGAAGGAGAAGAGTCACAGCTCAAAGGCCCAGAAAATATTTTTAACAAAATTATGGAAGAAAACTTTCCCAACATAAAGAAAGATATTCCTTTGAATATCCAAGAAGCATACAGAACACCAAACAGACTGGATCAAAGAAAAACATCCCCTCACCATATAATAATCAAAACACAAAATATACAGGTTAAAGAAAGAATATTAAGAGCTGCAAAGAAAAAGGGGCAAGTAACTTATAAAGGTAAACCAATCAGACTTACACCTGACTTCTCTATGGAAACTATGAAAGCCAGAAGGTCCTGGATAGAGGTTCTGCAAAAAAAAAGGGATCATGGATGCAAACCCAAACTACTATACCCAGCCAAGCTATTGTTCACTATCAATGGAGAAAACAAGACTTTCCAAGATAAGAACAAATTTAAACAATATGTAGCCACAAACCCAGCCCTACAGAAAATAATAGAAGGAAAATCACAACCTAAGGAATCCAGCATTGCCAACACTGCCTACAATAAGTCGGGTGTCTAGCGAACCTTCACCTGCACACCTCAAAGAAGGGAGACACACAAACGCTACCACCAAAACCAATAATAATAACCGGAGTAAACAACCACTGGTCATTAGTATCACTTAATATTAATGGCCTCAATTCACCCATAAAAAGGCACAGGCTAAGGGATTGGATACGAAAACAGAACCCAACATTCTGCTGTTTGCAAGAAACACACCTCAACCACAAAGACAGGCATCTACTCAGAGTAAAGGGTTGGGAAAAGGTGTTTCAAGCAAATGGTCCTAAGAAAAAAGCAGGTGTGGCCATACTAATTTCTAACAAAACTGACTTCAAACTAAAGTCAATCAGAAGAGACCGAGATGGACACTTTATACTCATAACAGGAACAAATCATCAGGATGAAGTCTCAATTCTGAATATCTACGCCCCTAACATAAAAGCACCCACCTATGTAAAAGAAATATTACTAGAACTCAAGGCAGACATCAAACCACACACACTAGTAATAGGAGACTTCAATACACCTCTTTCTCCAATGGACAGATCAATCAGACAGAAACCTAATAGAGAATTAAGAGAATTATTGGAGGTAATGAAGCAAATGGACTTAACAGACATCTATAGAACATTCCACCCAAAAAGGAAAGAATATACCTTCTTCTCTGCAGCTCATGGAACCTTCTCAAAAATTGACCACATACTCAGAAACAAAGGAAACCTCCACAGATACAAAAAAATATCAGTGTCCACCTGTGTCTTATCCGATCACCACGGACTAAAGCTAGAAGGCAATAACAATGCTACCCCCAGAAAGCCGACAAACTCATGGAAACTGAACAGTCAACTACTGAACCACACATGGGTCAAGGAAGAAATTAAGAAAGAAATTAAAGTCTTCCTTGAATTTAATGAAAATAAAGAGACAACATACTCAAACCTATGGGACACGTTGAAAGCAGTGCTAAGAGGAAAGTTCATAGCACTAAGTGCCCACTTAAAGAAAACAGAGAAAGCATACATTGAGGACTTAACAGCACACCTGAAAGCCTTAGAAAAAAAAAGAAGCAGATGCGTCAAGGAGGAGTAGAAGACTGGAAATAATCAAACTGAGGGCAGAAATCAACAAAATAGAAACACAGAAAACAGTCCAAAGAATCAATGAAACAAAAAGTTGGTTCTTTGAGAAAATCAACAAGATCGACAAACCCCTATCCAAACTAATTAAACAACAGAGAGAGAACACGCAAATAAATAAGATCAGCAATGAAAAGGGGGACATAACCACAGACACAGAGGAAATTCAGAGAATCATTAGATCTTACTACAAAAGCCTATACGCCACCAAACTGGAAAATGCAAAAGAAATGGACAGTTTTTTAGATAAGTACCACATACCAAAGCTAAACCAAGACCAGGTGAACGATCTAAATAGACCTGTTAGTCGCGAAGAACTAGAAACTGTTATCAAAAATCTCCCTACCAAAAAAAGCCCAGGACCAGATGGTTTCAATGCAGAATTCTACCAGAACTTCCAAGAAGAGCTAATACCTATACTCCTTAATGTATTTCACAATATAGAAACAGAAGAGTCATTGCCAAATTCCTTTTATGAAGCCACAGTTACCCTGATACCAAAACCACACAAAGACCCAACCAAGAAAGAGAATTATAGGCCTATTTCACTCATGAATATCGACGCAAAATTCTCAATAAAATACTGGCAAACCGAATCCAAGAACACATTAGGAAAATTATCCATTATGATCAAGTAGGCTTCATCCCAGAGATGCAGGGCTGGTTCACCATACGCAAATCTATCAATGTAATCCACCATATAAATAAACTGAAAGAAAAAAACCATATGATCATTTCATTAGATGCTGAAAAAGCATTCGACAAAATTCAACACCCCTTTATGATAAAGGTCTTGGAGAGATTAGGGATACAAGGGTCATACCTAAATTTAATAAAAGCTATTTACAGCAAGCCGACAGCTAACATTAAATTGAACGGAGAAAAACTCAAAGCCATCCCACTGAAATCAGGAACAAGACAAGGATGTCCACTCTCTCCATACCTCTTCAATATAGTGCTTGAAGTTCTAGCAATAGCAATTAGACAACACAAGAGGATTAAGGGGATTAGTATTGGAAAGGAAGAAGTTAAGCTTTCGTTATTTGCAGATAATATGATAGTATACATAAGCGACCCCAAAAACTCTACCAAAGAACTCCTACAGCTGATAAACGCCTTTAGTAATGTGGCAGGATACAAGATCAACTCCAAAAAGTCATTGGCCTTCCTATACACTAAGGATAAGGAAGCAGAGAGGGAAATCAGAGAAGCATCACCTTTCACGATAGCCACAAATAGCATAAAATATCTAGGAGTAACTCTAACCAAGGAAGTGAAAGATCTATTTGACAAGAACTTTAAGTCTTTGAAGAAAGAAATTGAAGATGACACCAGAAAATGGAAGGATCTCCCTTGCTCTTGGATTGGGAGGATCAACATAGTAAAAATGGCAATTCTACCAAAAGCAATTTATAGATTCAATGCAATCCCCATCAAAATACCATCAAAATTCTTCACAGATCTGGAGAAGACAATAATCAACTTTATATGGAAAAACAAAAAACCCAGGATAGCCAAAACAATCTTATACAATAAAGGAACTTCTGGAGGCATTACCATCCCTGACTTCAAACTCTATTACAGAGCTACAGTATTGAAAACAGCTTGGTATTGGCATAAAAACAGAGAAGTCGACCAATGGAATCGAATAGAAGACCCTGACTTTAACCCACATACCTATGAGCACCTGATTTTTGATAAAGGAGCTAAAAGTATACAATGGAAAAAGAGAGCATCTTCAACAAATTGTGCTGGCAAAACTGGATGTCAATCTGTAGAAGAATGAAAATAGATCCATATCTATCACCATGCACAAAACTCAAGTCCAAGTGGATTAAAGACCTCAATATCAGTCCGAACACACTGAACCTGATAGAGGAGAAAGTGGGAAGTACTCTACAACAAGTGGGCACAGGAGACCACTTCCTACGTATAACCCCAGCAGCACAGATAGTAAGGGCCTCATTGAATAAATGGGACCTACTGAGACTGAGAAGCTTCTGTAAAGCAAAGGACACTGTCGCTAAGACAGAAAGGCAACCCACTGACTGGGAGAAGATCTTCACCAACCCCGCAACTGACAAAGGTCTGATCTCCAAAATATATAAAGAACTCAAGAAACTAGACTGTAAAAGGCTAATCAACCCATTTATAAAATGGGGCACTGAGCTGAACAGAGATCTCTCAACAGAAGAAGTTCAAATGGCCAAAAGACACCTAAGGTCATGCTAACTTCCTTAGCGATCAGGGAAATGCAAATCAAGACAACTTTAAGATACCATCTTACACCTGTCAGAATGGCGAAAATAAAAAACACCAATGATAGCCTTTGCTGGAGAGGTTGTGGAGAAAGGGGTACACTCATCCATTGCTGGTGGGAATGCAAACTTGTGCAACCACTTTGGAAAGCAGTGTGGAGGTTTCTCAGGAAATTCGGGATCAACCTACCCCTGGATCCAGCAATACCACTCTTGGGAATATACCCAAGAGAGGCCTTATCATACAACAAAAGTATATGCTCTACTATGTTCATAGCAGCACTGTTTGTAATAGCCAGAACATGGAAACAACCTAGATGCCCTTCAATTGAAGAATGGATGAAGAAAGTATGGAATATATACATATTAGAGTACTACTCAGCAATAAAAAACAAGGACTTCTTGAAGTTTACAGGCAAATGGATGGAAATAGAGAACACTATCCTGAGTGAGGTAAGCCAGACCCAAAAAGAGGAACATGGGATGTACTCACTCATATTTGGTTTCTAGACATAAACAAAGCACATTGAGCCTCTAATACGTGATCTTAGAGAAGCTAAATAAGAAGGAAAACCCAAAGAAAAACATATAGTCATCCTCTTGAATATTAACCTTCATCAGCCGATGAAAGGAGACAGAGACAGAGACCCACATTCGAGCACCAGACTGAAATCTCAAGGTCCAAGTCAGGAGCAGAAGGAGAGAGAGCATGAGCAGGGAGCTCAGGACAGTGAGGGGTGCACCCTCACACTGTGACAGTGGGGATGTTCTGTCGGGAACTCACCAAGGCCAGCTGGCCTGGGTTTGAAAAAAAACCTGGATTAAAACCGTCTTGGGAAAAAACATAGAGACAATGAGGACTACTGAGATCTCTAGAACAATGGCAATGGGTTTTTGATCCTACTGCACGTATTGGCTTTGTGGGAACCTAGGCAGTTTGGATGCTCACCTTAATAGACCTGGATGGAGGTGGGTGGTCCATGGACTTCCCACAGGGCAGGGAACCCTGATAGCTCTTTGGGCTGAAGAGGGAGGGGGACTTGACTGGGGGAGGGGGAGGGAAATGGGAGGCAGCGGTGGGGAAAAGACAGAAATCTTAAAGAAAAAAATAAATAATTAAAAAAAAATAAAAGATAGTATCTCAAACCTTTGATGTAAAATGCAAGTAGCCATAGTCTAAGTTAATCCCATAGTCTAAGTTAATTGTGACTGTCTAATTGTGCTTTTATGCACTGCTCAAACCCACTCAGACAAAGAGAGAAAGAGGAAAAGTTACAACTGTCAAATCACACAGGTAAGAATCAGTTTCCTGACTCTATAGCTGGGGAGCCTGCATGGGACCAAACTAGACCCTCTGCATGTAGGTGACATCTGTGTAGCCTGGACTGTTTGGGGGACCTCAATCAGTGGGACCAGGATTTATCCCTGGTACATGAGATATTTTAGGGAGCTCATTCCCTATGATGCCTTGCTTAGCTTCGATGCAGTGGGAGGAGTCTCGGTCCTGCCTCAACTGAAAGTGCCAAGTTTTGTTGACTTTCCCTAGGAAGCTTTACCCTCTCTGAGGAGTGGAAGACAGGATGGCTTGGGGGTGTTGAGGAGAGGGGAACTGTGTTTGGTATGCAAAATGAATAAAACTTTAAAAAAAATCAGAGTCAAGAAATCATTGTTTCTTTCCACCACAAAATACAGAGAATGCGGGGATAATGATTCACTCTTTCCAGTGTTCCCCAAAGGCTGTTCAAATTTCTTTGCACTGTTCAGCCAGTGTCTCTAGTAACAATATATGTGACAGGAAGCTGAAAGTAATGGGTGCGGTTCAGGCAGAAGAAAAATGGTATGAGTTTATATTGCTATGCTCTATTTCTGCCAGGGCCCCACAGCAAATATTCATTAATGCTACTGTCACTGTTTGGCTTTGCCATCCAAACAGGTTGTTGATACTTTGTGGAGTGGGCTTTAGTTGAAAATGAAAGGATCTATGTCAGGAAACATTTGCAGTCCCATCTTCTATGAAAAACCATCCTAAATACGGATTTTTTTTTTTTAAATCTTCAAAGCACTGCTCTCAACTTGAATTCTGTATAACAAAGCAGAGCAGACAAACTATTCAGATGTATTCCCCTGGGGACTTCAGAACTTCAGAACCAGAACCAAGTGTGGAAACATATCTGGGTCCCACCAGGTTCCTTAGAGGTACCAGGGATCAATGCTGTGACACTCAGGTTATCATTACGTTGTCCTGTGGACAGAGGAATCTGAATTGCATGTATTGTTCCTTTCTTCCTCATGAGAATTTCGTTCCCAGACTTGCCGACAGATAAATAGTGAAACGCTTGAATATGCTGACAAAATGAATTACAGGTTGCAGAAAGCTCTAGGTTCATCCCAGCACTGCTTAAAAGTGACCCCCAATGGGAAACAGCTATAACCCCAATACTGGGAAAGTTCAAAATCATTCTTTTTATTTAGAAAGTGTTAAGGCTGCCTAGTTAGATATATGGGACACTATTTAAGAAATGAAAGGAACAAAGTGAGAGAGGGATGAGAGAGAAAAAGAATGAGAGAGAGAGAGAGGTGAGTGGAGAGAGAGAGAGAGAGAGAGAGAGAGAGAGAGAGAGAGAGAGATTTCATGACTAGAACAATAAACCCCACTGAAGAGCTGTTGGCAGTCTATGGCTGCTGGGGAAGGAGAGTCAATATTTTGATATGAGTGTTTCCTAATAGGTTGACCATATTCCAGTAATGTGTACATGGGCAGACTAATTGGACCCAATGATTATTAAAGACAAAACAAAAAACACCCATGAACTTGAGAGGGAAATGTGGCAGCGGTATAAGAATGGAAGACTAGAAGTAGGTATGACCAAAAATATATTGTGACCATGTATGAATTTCTCAAGGAATAAACAAAAATGCACTAAACAGAATCAGGCAAGGGAGAATGAAACAAGGTTATTATGACTTTTAAGTCACCTTTTACGAGGTAGTGAAACACTGTCGCCAAATTAAAATAGTAGAATAAAAGGTCTGGAGCCAGGCAGCTAACAGTGCGGCTTCTGAGAAGTAGAGAGAGTGAAGGAGATTTGAACCAGGCAGAGGGGTGAGGCTGTAGCTCTCACAGGCTTCAAAGAAACAGGTCCCATCAGAACCTGCCCAGCGTCTCTCAGGGAAGTTAGGAGAGTGCAGTCATTGGTCAAGCACAGCTGAGATCTATTTTGCATCTTCACACTGGACAACTTTGAAATATCCTTGGCATTTCACAGGATCACACTAATCTGAACTGGGATTTCACCCAGTAAAAGGAGACTACACTGTCTAGGGAAATGTTCCCTTCCACACGACAGCAGCCAACAAGTCAATGGAAGAAGCTAAGTTGAAAACGAGGTAAGTAAGCCAACTGTGCAGTGTTAAGGGTATGCACAGCTTCGCCTTATGTTTTGGCTAAATCCCAAATGTAAGTTACATGTAAATATTCTAAACCATAAGTGACTATGCCTCTGTTAACATACGTATTAAAATTCTCAGTTGGCCACAGGCTGTATGGTCTGGTCCACACACTGCTAGTGTTGGAAGGCACTCTGGTATGCAGAGCTGCTCATGGTTACCACAGTTAAGGTACAGTTGTGGGGCTTTATTGAGGCTTTTTTCAGAATACAAGGACAGATATGCTTATTAGAAACTATTACAACATTTAATTCTTTTTAATTTTTTCCCTTTTTAAAAACATTTTCTTGTTTTCATATCCTAATCAAAGTTTCCCCTACCTTGCTTTTCCAAGTGTCCCCCTTCTCTCCCCTACCGACCCCATCCACTCTTCCTCTTCTGCTTCTCCTCAGATACAGGCCGGCATCCCATGGATATCTGCCAAGCTGCAGTGAGACCAGTTACCCCCTACTCCACTAAGATTAGATGATCCAATCTAGTAGGAGGAAAGGGTCCCAAAATCAAGCAACAGAGTCAGAGACAGCCTCTGCTGTCACCGCTAGGAGCCCCACACAAAGACCAAGTTGCACAACTCTAGCATATATGCAGAGGGCATAGGTCCGTCCCATGCAGATTCCCTGGATGTTGGTTCAGACTCTGTGAGAACCTGTAATCCAGGTTACTTGATTCTATGAGTTTTCTTGTGCTGCCCTTGAGCCCTCTGGCTTCTACAATCCTTCCTCCCTCTCTTCAGCAGGTTTCCCTGAGCTCTGACTCTTGGTTGGCTGGGGGTCTCTGCATCTGTTTCCATCAATTGCTGGATGCAGCCTCTCCAATGACAATTGGGCTAGGCACTAATCTATGAGTACTGAAGAATATAATTAGGAATCATTTCATTGGTTGTTTATTTTCTTTGCCTGTCATGTTTCTGTGTCTCTGATGATGTGGGAGTGACTTCTTATTAATAAAGAAACTGCCTAAGCCCATTGATAGGCCAACCCTTAGGTGGGAGGAGTAAACAAAACAGGATTCTGGGAGAGAGAAGCTGAGTGAGGAGTCGCCATGATTTTCCTACCAGAGGCAGAGGCAGGCTAGAATCTCCTCGGTAAGCACACCTTGGGGTGCTACACAGATTATCAGAAATGGGCTAGTCCAGGTGCAAGAGCTAGCCCATAAGAGGCTGAAACTAATGGGCCAGGCAGTGTTTAAATGAATACAGTTTCTGTGTAATTATTTCGGGGCATAAGCTAAGCCACTGCAGGCGCCCCGGGTGTGGGGACACAGCCCGGCCGCTCCTATTTCAACACTCTGGGGTATCCAGGCTCTGGGCCCTGGCCTTCAGCAGGGATCTCCCTCTCAGAGTATAAGTCTTCAGCTGGGCCAGACACTGGTTGGTCAGTTCTGCAATTTCTGTGCCATCTTTACCCCAGCACTAACTTGCAGACAGGACAATATGTGGCTGAATTGGCATCCTAGTCCTTCCCCTGGAAGCCTTGCATGGTTATAGGATGGTTCAGGCTCAGGATCTTCTATTACTAAGGCTCTTACCTGGGGTCACGTTCATCAGTTCCTGGCACTTTCCATTGCTCTGGGTTTCTTTTCATCCCAGGGATGCCCCATGACGTTTGCTTTATTACAGATAATTTTTCCTCTCTCCTTTCTTTGGAATCAGAAGGAATAGTGCCTAGGGTGAAAGCCTTCGTGAACCTTCCTACCTCTCTTAATTCCCTGGCATCCTCTGGGTTGATAATAGAAAGACAAGCCATGTAGGAGGACTTCATCACATCAGAATTACAACTTCTTAGGGTTAATAATGAAGCTTTTCTTCATATGGTTCCTGTTTCAATATACCACAGCTAGCTCTGAATCTGATAGGTAAGTGATGATGTCATCAGATACATGACGTTAGCCTTATCTCAGCCTTTCAAAGGATGCATTTCTATCTTTGTCAAGGGCTCAACCAAAAGCTGAGCAACAGTATACAACAGCACACCTGTGGCCACCTGAACTCAATTCCTACCTTTATTCATTTTCTCCAAATACTTGGAAAACACTTTCATTCTTTACTTCATTGGTTCCCACAGTATGTCACTGAAATGGGCACAGTAATGGTGCTTCTGAAATTCATAATTCTGGAACTTCCCTTGGCCTCATGACCAGGGGAACATTTTAGAAAGAGAGGTTTAAAATTTCACTGCCCAGTCTCTGATTCAGTATGGACTGATGGGAGCCTGAATGTTTGCATTTCTAACAAATCACCAAGAATTACTGCAGCTGTGAGAAGCATACTTCAAAACCGCCACGGATATAACCGCCAGTCAGTTTCTGGCTCAGAATTATTGGTGTCAGCTGTGAAGTTAAATACCACTTAAACATCAAGTCACACACTTAAGAAAAGAAAATTAAGGATCAAGTGGCTTAGTGTCTCTCTTTTCCTATGGCTGCGGAAGTTCAGGGACATGGGACTTTTTGTGCAAAAATGGAACTCTCTGTGTGTCCCAAGAAAGCCAGGACAAGTCAAACACTCATGAAAGCCATTTCAGAAAAGTAGAAAACATACAAACAGACAAAAATAGAGCTGGAGATTATAGCTCAAGAGTTAAGAGCACTTGCTGTTCTTCTAGAGGAAAAAGTTCACTTCTAAGCACACAGGTCAGGCTGCCAATAACTCCAGATGCAGGGTCTAATACCTCCTCTGGACTCTGTGGCTATCCCCCCAATGTATGCATGTATGCATACATATATGTGTGTGCACACATATGCAAACACATATATATATATATATATACATAAAAATCAAAATAAATGTTTAAAAAGAACAAGAAACAGCAATAACAAATGCAGCTAGCTGTATGAATGTTTCTGCAAGTGAACATGTATACAGGCATAATGTATGCATTATGCATAATGATCCCACGCACATCATGTGCATTTCTATCATGAAAGGCAGGTTTCAAAATAATTGTTATAATCAAGGATATAAGAAGACACATTCAGATATCTGATGCAGAGCTCAATCCCAATCCATCTTACATACAACTGTAAGACCAACTTTTTTTTTTTAACAGAAAAGGGGTCTCATCTCTAATTAGAGTTTGTATTTCTAAGAACTTTTTCCCTCTCAGAGGTTTCCTTATAAATCCAGTTGTTTCATCCCCTCTGAGTGTAAATTAAAGCAATGTAAATTAATCATGAGTCAGGCTCAGTCTATCTGGGTGGATCCAGTCACTGTACCTGGAACTAAGAAGCACCAAGATAAATGTGTGCATCTTGTCAGACAATATTCTGAAAACTATTAAGGGAAAGAAAATGAGGAAAAACAAACAAAAATGGCGTGTTACAAAGCTAATTTAAGCAACTGAATGCAGTCTTAAGGTTTTATTACTGTGAAGAGACACCATGACCACAGCAACTCTTATAAAGGAAAACATTTAATTGGGGCTGCATTTCAGTTCAGAGGTTCAGCTCATTATTATCATGGCTGGACACATGGCATCACTCAGGCAGACACGGTGCTGCAGAGACAGTTGAGAGCTCTATGTCCAGATTGGCAGGCAGAAGAGAATGAGAATGGACCAGGCTTGAGAATCTGAAACCTCAAAACTCACGCCCAGTGACACATTTCCTCCAAGAAGGCCACATCTCCTGATAGTGTCATCCCTTATGAACCTATGGGGGCCATTTTCACTCAAACTACCTGTCTCAGTTAGGATTTCTATTGCTGTGAAGAGACAGTATGACCACAGCAACTCTCATAAGGGGAAAAAAATTAATTAGGACTGACCAGAGGTTCAGTTCATTACCATAATGGTGGGACCAGACATGTTGCTGGAGAAGGAGCTGCTACATGTTTTACCCAGGCAACAGGATGTAGACTGTGACACTAGGAGTGCCATGAGCATCGGAGACTGCAAAGCCTAACCCCACAGTGACACACTTCCTGTAACAAGGCCACGCCTCCTAATAGGCCCACTTCCTTTGTCGACCATTTTTTTTCGAACTACTACATCACCACAGATGACATGAGATTAGAAAGATATCTTTTTAAGCCTCTTAGATAATATCTTTCCCTCAGTAGCACAAAAGAAAAAAATCAGTAGTTTTTTCTATAGTTTCTCATGTTTCCAAAGCTTTCAAAGGTTAAAAAACATGTAAGTACTATATATGGTAGTAAGCCTATATATTGAAAGCCTTGATTCCATATCCGACAAGCAGTCAAGGTTTGATTTTGCAGTTAGTGGCTGAGGTAGTGATCTGCTTAGAACATATAGCAAAAGCCTTTTCCCTCTGACTGAGTGCTCTAGGAGGGGCTGCTTGTTCATCTCAGCCACCCCAGAATAACCACACAGAAACTGTATTAATTAAATCACTACTTGGCCCATTAGTTCTAGCTTCTTATTGGCTAACTCTTACATCTTAGTTTAACCCATTTCTATTAATCTGTATATTGCCACATGACAGTGGTTTACTGGCTAAGTTTCTGCAGCATTTCTTACTCTGGCAGCAGATCCATAGCGTCTCCCTGATTCTGCTTTCTTCCTCCCAGAATTCAGTTCTGTCTTCCCCATCTACCTAAGTTCTGCCCTATCAACAGGCCAGGGCAATTTCTTTATTCATTAACCAATGAAAGCTGCACATGGACAAAAGGATCTCCCACACCACTCTAGGGAAGAAATTAGAAAGGATCTTTTGTCCTTAACTTCTTTTGTAGCTATACATCTGTTAAGAATTATAGCACAGAGTACCATGAAGTTGGAAATATTTGCTGATTGAAATGGAACACAAAATGAATGAGCTCTTGCCTATTTATATTTCTGATATGTAGAGGATATATGGAGAAGTTAGAAAGTCATCATGTCAAGTTACTGAGAATATAGATCATTGGTCTAGGATTCTATTGGGCAGAACATAACAGTGAAGAAAATAACAAGTTCTCATAATTGACAAGTGCCTGATGAAATACTTAGTACGGATATAATTTAGAACATTATCCCATCTGGTTATAGGCATTTTAGTACCTGTAGAGATTACTCACATTTTCCACTATAGTGCTAGAGAATTTCATGGATTAACTAGAAAGAACCCATTTTAATTATCAGAAAGAAGCCACAATGTAACCAAGGAGTTTACACCACAGTCTATTATGCAGACATACAGAGTAAAGGTTTCTTTAATTTCAGGCTACTAGGAAAAGGATTTCCAGGGAGGTAATTCCATTAGAGAAATGATAGAATACTTCTAAAGAGGAGGAAGAAACAAGATAAGGAAAGGCCTTCACAAAGATGAAGCGAATACTCATTTTTATAGAAACATTATCTACAATTGCATATGGTCTTTTCAACTGAAAACTAAAACTAGCAATTTATTATTACTTTTCGCCTTGAGAGATGAGGGAGAAAGAAGTCACCATACAACTACCTGACAGAATTTCTCCCTTCAAAGTTGTTGCCTCTTTACAATGTTAGCCATGACAAATTTTAAAGATCAGAACACTCATAAAATAATAGAGAAAATATACAAGTTAAAATACAACAGGAGAAAGCTAAATCTACTATTTCTCAGAAGAATGAAAGCACAAAGGTTCCTAGAACTTCCTGGAAAATCACGGAACAGTGGCATGGATCCCATATTCCCAAAAAGGACGAAGGAAAATTTTCTACAGAAATCATATAGGCACACTTTCATGAAATTCCAGCTATAGTAACAAAACCAAATAATTACTCTTTAGTTTTTTCCCAAATTGTGAAACTGTTTTCTCTCTCTCTCTCTCTCTCTCTCTCTCTCTCTCTCTCTCTCTCTCTCTCTCTCTCTCTTTCTCTCTCTCTTCTCTCTCTGTAGCTTTGGAGCCTGTCCTGGAACTAGCTCTTATATACCAGGCTGGTCTCGAACTCACAGAGATCTGCTTGCCTCTGCCTCCCGAGCGCTGAGATTAAAGGTGTGTGCCACTGCCATCCAGCCTGTTCTGACTCTCTATAGGCTTCACTTAAAAGTGTTCATCTGTGAATAGTTTAAACCTAATTGTTTACATATACTGTATTTAGTTTAATACTGTAAAATAGTTTAGAGGCAGAACTGTGCTCATAAGAGCATTGTGTTTGAGAGTTAATTTCAAAGGACACATGAGAGCTTTTGGATAACCCTAGTGGCTAGCTCCATCCTGCAGAATGTTAAATATTTTTACGGCCACAAAAGGGCAGAAATGGGCTCCCATGTGTCCTAAATTTGCAAGAGATGCTGATATTTTTCTTTTATTTTAGGAGGCAGAACATCCATCTAATTAGAGATCTTCTTGTACAGACAGAAGATCTAGACTCTATCATTAGTTTAAGTAAGTTAACATTTAATAAAATTAACATTAAAATAACATACAAGACAACTCTCGCATCTTAGGAGTCAGCATTTTCATTAAGAACCACATATCTTTTGTAATGTCTTGTTTGGATTTCGGTTTTTGTGGTCATAGCCAATCTTAATTTAGCTTTCTTCATTCCTCCAAGAGATTTATGTATGCTTTATTATTATGCCCATGAATTGAGTTAATTATCACCAGAATAAGATTTCACCCAATTGTTCTGCATTTAAATATGCCTGAAATAAACTACACGGGGTCACAGTCTCAAAGTTTGAACTAACACTGGCTACTTAGTTATGTTGAACTGAACTATTTTCTTGCTTTCCAGAGATCATTACTTTACCGGCCATGGTGGTCTCAGAAACTCCGAAGCCAGGAAGGAGACTGATTCACTGGTTTAACTGTGGTGAAACTGTGTGAATACAGCAGTGAGTAGGAAGCCCCAGAACCCTGCATCTCCTCCTGCTAGGCCTGTCTTGCTTTCTTCCCACCAGTCTGAGTGCCCAGGGGACAATGACGCCTTACCTTCTTCTCCTTCTGGCAGCCCCAGTCAAGTGTCTGTTGGTTCTTTTTCAACTTTCTAAATGAGTTATTTCATAAGAGAAACAAAAATGGATCTGAGGACACATATATCTTATGGGTATCCCCACTAGTTAGTTGATTTTTGAGACCAGGGTGGCCTCAAACTTAACATCTTTCTGCTTGCCTTAGTTTCCCTAGTACAAGATGTGCATCAACCAGTTTGGCAAACTCTGTTTTAATTATTGATATTGTTGTTACTTTTAATCAAAGACCAATTATGAATAATAAAGTAATTGCTGGTACCTTGATTGTGTCGACTTGCCTTATAGAACGTTTGCTAAAAGCAGTTTCATTTTTGGGTTATGGAAGATGCACTTCTGGTGAGTTCTGCTTTCTGTACATCTGTTATAAAGGCAGCATAGTCTGGAATTGCTTCCCTAGCAATGGAATAGCCTTCCCATGCAGTGTTCCATTCTTTGTCCTCTCTAACATGCTTTTCGTGCCTGAAGAGGAAGTCAGTCCAGGAACACTAGCACTCCAGGCTTGGAAGAGTGTAGTCAAACATCTCAGTGTGTCAGGTGAAGAACACAGCCAAGTCTTGTATTTGTAAGTGTTCTGCCAAGCAATCAAGATCACAGCCAAGTCCCAACAGCCAATCCACAAGGTTGAGGAGACAAGGCAGAGCCAGGAGGCAGGCTGCTTTAGAAGAAACAGGGCCTAGGGTATTTGAGGACATGGTTTAAGTACACATTAGGCAGAAAGGTGGTAACCTTGTCAGTTTATTTTTAGCATGACAGCCTGGCATTTTGGACAGACCTCATGGCTTCATAGAGGACAATTCCCAAGCTCACCATCTGGCCTTCCAAAAAAGATGCCAAGGGATAAAGGCAGCAGTGGTCCAGATTCTACGCATCGTGTCTTGAGATCACACTGGTCTAGACAGGTGACTTCCTACCTCATTACAATAAAAGGCCAATGCAAACAAATAGCATATGTGTGTATGTATTCTCTCTGTGAGATTTTTACTAGCTTCCATAAACTAGCCCTTTTGGAGGGCATTTCTATTGAAAGCAAATAAAAGCTTTTCTCACTTCTCTGTAGAAAAAAATAAAACAAAAATCAAACAGAAAAAAATGAAGAAGAAGAAGAAAAACAAAAGTTTTGTCACTGCATACAATAGAATCCATTTGTATGGTCTGGTCCAGCAACATAATCCTCTCAGAAAGAAAATGTACTTGCCTAGAGCTGTTCTATGAAAAGTATCATGGGTTTCAGAAAAATTAAATCCCAGGATAAAGTAATCAAGATAACTCAAGGGAACAATTTCTTCTAAGGATTATAGGAATTTTTGAAAGATAATTGAATATTAAAAATACTGTATTTTGTTTTTATACAACGTATTTCCATAGACGGTGTGATGTGTTTATGTGTGTATGTGAGTATAGGTGAATGTGTGTGAGAGTGTGGGGGGTGGTCATCACGGTATCATTTCAGGAATTATTTCTCATTTAGCCGTTCAGAAAAAATAATCCACCATGCCCCAATATTTAGAAGATAATTTGAAAACCAGCTGGTCTCCTTTCTGCTGACCAGATTATTTCAGTCATAGGAAATAATCATGGCTCTGACTAGAGGTCAATTAATAAAAGCTGAATATATTGGAGTAAGAAACTTTCTTGTATTTGCCCATTAACAGACACAGAGGTATGTAATTTATGCCTTAATATTGTATTTCACACAGAGGTAAATTTTGTGACCTCCTTCTTTTCCTTTTTCCTCTGTTTGGTTTTATGTTTTACCTAAGGTTTCATTCTCCAGGCTGTCTGGGATCTCATTTGCAGCCCCAGCTGACCTGAATGACCTTCCCGACTCAGCCTCCTAATACCTGGTTTACAGGCACTAACCCAGCAAACCTTTCATTCATAAAATAATGTTTTATCATCGATAATCCCAGGACTTAAGAGGTAGAGGCATGAGGACTGTCATAAGTACAAGATCTCTACAGAGTGAAAGCACATGCGAAAAATAATTAATAAACAAATAGGTTTATCATTGACCTTGATAGAATAAAAAGAAAGGAAGGAAGACAATAGGCAAAAAAAAAGGACTGTTGATTTTTAGCAACTCATCTGGATAGATGCCTAGGATTTGGCTGCAGTCCATCAGGTGTATCTCTGAGGTTCCATCATCACAGGTGCCTTGATTTTATGGAAGGTCTGTCCTCCTAAAGTTTCTGAGGTGAAAATGGAAATGATATCCACTGTGTAAATGCTGACGGTGATGATGCTGCACTGCAGGAAGTGAATGAATGGCAAATGTGGAAGAATATAGTCTATTCTGCAAGTTCCCAGTTACACAGCACGTTTACAGTCATCAGTTGCCATGCTAAGATGAAGACTCCTTTCTCAATGACTTTAATGACTCATTAGCTTTAGCTATGACTTTCTCTAGATAGCTAGAGCCACAACTTGGCTGTCTAATTTTATAAATGATTATTCTAAATGGCATGACTGTTACACTAATTCACTATTAGGTGTAGCAATAACTGTCTCTTCAAAGTAAACCTGGATCATTACAAAAATTAATATGTGATTCAAAATATCAACAAGCTATAAACCAATGACTCCTATTTGGTTCTTTTAGATTTCAAATCATTTTGTGTATTCTCTGCTTTTAGAGCAATGCTATAAGACAAACAATATGGGTTTTATAAGATGTGTTTTAATTAATATTTTATTTATAGTCACATGTCAGTGTGTGTTTGAGTATGAAGAGGGAAGTACTCATAGAAGAGAATCAATTCCCCTAGAGTTAGAATTACAAGATGTTAAGGGTAGCCTTTATGGGCACCAGAAATGAAACTCAGGTTCTTCGTCTGTAAGAACATCAAGTGCTCTGCTGACTCAATTCTAGGGCAAGAGGCCCTATTTTATAGTTAAAAATCTACCATAGAATGTACATACTTTATGGAATAATATAGATACTAATTATAAAATTCATATTCAGAATCAAAATTATTTACACATTATTGTTATCACCTGGCAGAGAAAACATTATCTCTAACCTTAATGAGCAAAGTATAAGAATCTTAAGAGGTATCAATCAGACTTTGTTTCAATCATACAGTTAAAATTTTCTATTTCGCCGGGCTATGGTGGCGCACGCCTTTAATCCCAGCACTCGGGAGGCAGAGGCAGGCAGATCTCTGTGAGTTCGAGACCAGCCTAGTCTACAGAGCTAGTTCCAGGACATGCTCCAAAGCCACAGAGAAACCCTGTCTCGAAAAACAAACAAACAAACCAAAATAAATAAATAGATAAATAATTTTTATTTCTACAAAAATATTTCTAAGTTAATGTTTATTACTAGAAAGTAGTATATAATTTTGAACTATTTTTAGCTAATACAACAGAAATATGTCTTAAACATTTTAGTGTGATATTGTTATATTATTGTAAATTGGATGCACTGTGCCAGGTTTGTAATTCTTATTGACTTTATTTATAAAGTATTTAACTTTCTCTAAATACAATCATTTAAAATGCCAAATTTTCAGAGATATGCTTTAAAACTGGGGTTTAGATTTCACTTTATGAATTACTATGATGAGACTTTTTGTTGTTTCATGTAAGAAGGGATGTTCATCTGTAGGCTTTCCCCTTAGATAAAGAATATACCAAGGCTTGAGGGATAATGCTAAGGTGAAGGTCACTTGTTGCTCTTTCAGAGGACTCAAGTTTGGATCCCAGTACTAACATGAAATACACAACCTCCTATAACTCCAGCTACAGAAGACCTGACATTGTCCACTATTTTTCCTAGGAACTCACTATGTGACATTATACTGGCACATGCACATAAACAATGACTTTTAAAAGAATAAGCCACGCTTTCCCCTCTGCTCATGTTACTGCTATTCATCATTCTGGTGAAAGTTCTAGTCCCCTGACTAGACCCTCGTTAAGCAAGAGAGAAAGGGACACCCAGATTAGAAGGAACAAAGTAATCCTTTCTTTGCTTTCAGCTAATATAATTTCATGGCCTAACTCTTGTCAAAACCCAAAGAATCAAGCAGAGAATAATAATTTATAAGCTTGGCAATGTCATAATGCAACATTTATTTACAAAATCAGTTGTATTTCTACTAACAGCAATAAATAATCTATAGATTACTGTAACAGATGAGTTCATTTATGATAGTATTAAAATATAAAATATTCAGCACTAAATTCAACCAATATCATGAGAGTTATGCATATAGAAAACTATAAGATAATGTTGAAAGACATTAAAGAAGGCTTGAAGTACAGAAGTGGAAAACACATGCTCATTTATTGAAACAGTTAATATTAATATGGCAAGATGGTCAAATTAGTCCACATTCTCTGTGTAATCACTCAAAATTTGTAAGAATAATTTTTATAGAGTTTGACAATCTGATCTATAACTCATAGAAAGGCAAGGGTCCTTAACTACAATGACAAATTTTGAAAAGGATAAAACTGAATAACTCACACTTCTTGGATTAAACATATATTAAAAAGTATAGCAATCAAAGAAGTATTCAGCCTAAGGATGAACTCTATCAAAAAGAAGGTGTCTTAATTAAGATTTCTATTGCTTTGAGGAGACACCATGACTGGGGCACTGCTTATAAAGGAAAATACTTAATTTGGACTGGCTTACAGTTTCAGAAGTTTAGTTCATTATCATCATGCTGGGGAGCACAGTGTTATATAGGCAGACATAATGCTAAAAAAAAGCTTCTACATGCTTATATGCAGACAACAGCATGTAGACTGACACTAAGAATAGCTTGAAGTCCTCAAAGCCCACCCACACAGTTACATACTTCCTCCACAAGGGCCATCTCCACCCCCAACAAAGCCACACTTCCTAATAGAGCCACTTCTTGTGACATTAGGGCGGACAATTACATGCAAAAGGAAAGAAAACAACATAGAATGGCAGAAAATATGTACAGATTGTCTATTTTACAATATACAAAGAAACCGTGCAGTTCAACAATAGAGAACAAACAAACAGAAAGTAGACAGGAGATTTGTCAATGTACAAATTAGATCTGCACAAACCAACAAAGACATGGAAGAAATTCAGCATGATGCGTTAGGAAAATAATTGTATTCATATTCACTAGAACCAAAACAAAGCACAAAACATCAGTTCAGATTAAAGCAAAGCCAATGAGAAAAGAGTGTTGGCAAAGCTGCCAAGGAGCTGGAATCTACCCATGATTGGTTATTTCTCAAAAGTGGAAGTTTCTCAAAAAGTTACACATAGGTTTCTCTGTGGCTCAGAATCATAGCTCTTTGAAAATACACATATCAGTGAGAATGTATGCTTACAAGGAACTTGACCGTGAACAGGCATTGCTAAGTTACACTGTTCATACGCATCAAAACAAACTAACACTTTTGACTATGCACTGATTTAAGGATACATCAAGGCTGGATGCTTCGACATGGAAATTCTTCCAGCCTGTAGAGAAGGTAATACTGGTTGAAGTTGTGTTATGGCTGAGCCTTGATAGCATATGCCAAACAAAAATTAGTTGATCACAAAAGTCCACTTTTTGTGTGGTCTTATTCATATAAAATGTCAGGAGTATCAACAGAGACAGAGAGCAGATTGGCAGTCACAGGTATTGAGACAGGGTGAGTTAGGAGGCCTGGGGTTTCCACTTGTGGGGAAAGAAGCAGTTATGATTGTACTAATGGCAGATAATTACAAATATATTTAAACCACTTGTTATATACCTTAATCTGATACAATATTTTTATATTATATATATTTCCTATCTTTAATTTATTATAAGACCGATGTTTCTGTAGTGGCCAAAGCCTTGGGTGGCCCTGGTCTTCCAGGCTTTATCTATCAACATTAATGATAAAACATTATCAACACAGGTGAAAGTGTATCTACCCATCTTGCAACTTTCCCTTCTGCCTTCTTTCTCTCAATAGCATCTATCACATTCAAATAAGCTTTACCACACGTTAAACCCCAAATTGTTTTTATCTGTGTCCCAGACTTGCAAGCAGGGACTTGGGTTGTTTTAATCTCTGCTGATCCTTAGTATCTAGAACAATTTCTTAAAGAGAAAGATTTCCTGATAAGTAGTTTCTGCATCAATGAATGAGACAATCCGGCAAAGCAGTGATGCTTTGGGACGAGAGGAATAGAGAAATTCAATACCATCGCATGGTCACATGTATCAAAGTCATTTTCATTTCTCACCAAGTTTCATCATCTTTGATTGAGGTGTGCTTTAGTTAAATAATTTAGGGAGAGTGGTGATTACTTCATTGAGGGTAGGTATATATCCCAAGATTCACCAGGTTCCTTAGAACTTTAAGCTAATTGATTTGGATAAACAAGATGGTTATAAAAACAGAAGCTTTAGGTCTGCTCTGGACCCCTGGAGCAGCAGAGTGGGCCTGTGTTGATGCTGGGGGTTGTACAGGAGCCTGTAGTATAGGCGATCACCAGGGACCATGTTGGTGTCTGAGAGCCATGCTATCTCAGGAGCCATGCTGCTCTGCCATCTGAGACCATGGTGACATCCAGGCCTGGGGTGCTGCCTAGGAGCATGTCTGGGGCCATGGTTCTACCACAGCCAGTGTCTGTATTGAAGCCCAGGGTCCATGTTTCTACCAAAGGCCACATAGATGGACAAGGTGAACCATAACCTGTGGCCATGGGGCTACCCAAGGACCATGCTGCCATCGAAGACATCATGATCTGAGTGATCTGCACTGCTACCAAGGGCCATGGTGTCATCTGGGCCAGGGCTGCTGCTGAGGACCATGTCTGGGTCCATGGTGCTGCTGCAGGTGGGGTCTATGGTGATGTCAATGGCCCTTGTTAGCACAGCAGTCTTTGGAACCATGCAGTGCTGAGACAGTCTCCCCCTTCTGGTCCTGGAATGGCGGGCCCTGCCCTCAGGGGATACTGAAACAGGCCGGCTAGCCCTACCCATCAGGGCTGAGCTTGCCACAGCACTAGGAAAAGATGGCCCCACTGTTGACTGCAGGCATGCACCTCTCCTGGGCAGTACACTAGAGCTAGGTGATCCTATAGTCAAGACTCAAGTAAACAAACCCTGAAGGCCTGAGAGCAGAAAAGGTGGTCCTGTCCCCTCTTATCTGCCTTGTGGTGGCATAAGAGAGAACGGTGCCAATCCCCATTAACCCATTGCCATCTGCACCAGGCGATGGAGCTGACCCAGGGGTCACGATAGTAAAAGAAGTAGCCCTGCCCCACTCCAGTTTCAGCACGCAGGAAAGCAGGCCCTAGATCTCGCCTTGGGCAGCACTCTAGAGCAGACCCTGTTTTCAGGGTTGTGGCTGAACCAGACATGAGGGTATGAGAGCAGGATTGCTGCCCCTGCCCTTACCCCTGCCTCCCATATCCCCCCTTCAGCACTCATGAGAGAAGCCCCTGTACCTCACCTGCGCAAAACAGTAGAGCTGGTATCGGTGAAGTGAGTGTGGACCTGGATCTGAGGTCCTAAGGACAGAAGAACTGCCTGCGCCCCTTGCTGCAGGCTGCATTGGGTGAGCTAGGGGAGGCAGTGTTGGATGGTTCACCTGGCTAATGACGATGAGGGAAAGCAAACGAGCTGATCAGCCCAGTTACCAGGCAGGCCCAGAACCAGGAATATGAGTTGACCCCGCCCAGCACCCACCCCATCTATGAACTGGATCATGTGAAGGAGATGAACCTACAGATTCAAAATAGCAGGAACTCCATGACACAGGACAACAGCAGGATATCCAGTGAGATCCCATAAACAGGTTTGAGAAAACAGAGGCCTAGAGCCAACAACTTATGGCAATAAACACTTGTGCATAAAGAGTAAATTGTGTGATTCAACAGACCACACTACAGCTTCAAAACCAAGATCCATTATTATTTATTTCTTTTTCGAGACTGGATTTCTGCGTAGCTTTGGAGTGTGTCTTGGAACTAGCTCTTTTAGCAGGCAGACTTTGAACTCACAGAGATCTGCCTGCTTCTGCCTCTGCCTCCCAAGTGTTAGGATTAAAGACATATACCACCACCACCCATCTTTTCATTTGTTTCTTTCTGTTTGGTTTGTTTTTTGTTTTTTCTTTTAACTTTGGTTTTTATGTGGGGAGAGGGTTACAAGAAAGGGCAGAGGGCAGATCTGAGGAACCACGGAGATAAGTAGGATCAGAATGCATGATGGGAAATCCACAAAGACTCAATAAAAGGGTTTTTTTTTTTTTTGGTGCTCTTTTTTTTTTCTTTTTTTTATTGGGAAAAAATAAAGAAATTTCTGCCTCCTCCCCACCTCCCATTTCCCTCCCACTCCTCCCTCTCCTCCTCCCCTCCCCCCACTCCTCCCCCTCCCTCTCCAGCCTGAAGAGCAGTCAGGGTTCCCTGCCCTGTGGAAAGTCCAAAGTCCTCCCCCCTCAATCCTGGTCTAGGAAGGTGAACATCCAAACCGGGTAGGCTCCCACACAGCCAGAACATGTAGCAGGATCAAAACCCGGTGCCATGGTCCTTGGCTTCTCAGCAGCCCTCATTGTCCGCCAAAGTTAGAGATTCCGGTTTTATCCCATGCTTTTTCAGTCACCATCCCGCTGGCCTTGGTGAGCTCCCAAAGAATCAGCCCCACTGTCTCCGTGGGTGGGCGCACCCCTTGTGGTCCTGACTTCTTTGCTCATATTCTCTCTCCTTCTGCTCCTCATTGGGACATTGGGAGCTCAGTCCAGTGCTCCAGTGTGGGTCTCTGTCTCTATCTCCATCCATCGCCAGATGAAGTTTCTTTATTTATCTCTAGAAACCAATTATGAGTGAGTACATCCCATGTTCATCCTTTTGTGTCTGGGTTACCTCACTCAGGATAGTGTTTTCTATTTCCATCCATTTGCATGCAAATTAAGTAGTATTACTACTTACTATTTCTAAAGATGGATCAATGGGTGGGGAAGTGTATAATTCTGAAGCTGTGGCTTAACTGGCTAGGGTGATATGGACGGTGCTTTTGGAAGGATGCTGTTGCAGCTGGATGAGGTCAGAAAGAAGGAAGTGCTGCAGCCAAGGAGAAGAATGCTGAGACTCTTAGGAAAAACAATAAAAACTTACACAGCTGAGAAAGATATTAGGATAAAAACATGAAAATCAGGCCAAAAAGACAGTGGGGGAATGTGAACTCTAAGGCATCAAGTAACCATGGAGTCCCAAAAATAGGACCGGAGATGAAGAAGTAGAGCTGAATTGTCTGCATTTAAGAGATTTATGCAAAGACATGAAAAAAAAACCCTGAATGTAGTAAATACCATGATTTTTTCAGCCTTGCTCTGGGACAAAGGAGCCTCCTGCTTGTCACTTGCTAATGCTTGCACTTCATGTTTGTATATTTCACAGTTTTATGAAAATTCCATCATTGAATAAAAACACATGCTTCTTTTTTTTTTCTTTTTGGTCCAGTTAATCTATCCTGTGAGGAATCCACTGTGGAAAGTATCAACCCG
Organism: Microtus obscurus; assembly: GCA_963919715.1. Lineage (NCBI taxonomy): Eukaryota > Metazoa > Chordata > Mammalia > Rodentia > Cricetidae > Microtus > Microtus obscurus. The sequence continues at coordinate 21,964,082 of CAWTZC010000355.1, read as the reverse complement.
ATGAAACTTCAATAACATTTTTTTCTTTATGGCTGCGGATAAATAATCTCAAACACAGTGTCCAATAAGCTGTCCCACTTTGGAATCAGTGTGAGAGAAGTCATTCAAATCATAAAATACAAAGTTTCAATATGACCCATAAGAGCACTGCTTGCCCAATTTCACACATACTCGATAGAAATATAAATGTATCTACAATAAAAGTAAAATAAAATTTCTTAGGAATATTGCTTATTATCTGAAAAAATTAGAAATAAGAAAATACCATTTCTGAGGAGATGAAAGGAATGGTAAACTGTGGTTTATTCTAACAATGGAATATTATCATGCTCCCCAAAAGAAGTCATCATGACAAAGTCCGTATTGCCAAAAATTTGAAAACATTGCATTGCACTTAATTAAAAGAAATGAGTTGTAAACTACTGTCATATATCATTTCTTTATATGGACACCAAGTATAGATACATCCTCACTAAGATACCAAGGGAAGATACAACCCAGTATGGGTACATCCTCACCGTGATACCAAGGGAAGAGGGTCACAGGAATGAGGATAATAGCTGATGGGGGTGGTGTTTCCCTGGAGGTCTGGAATTGACTGTGGTGATAAGTACATACCTCATCATGTACTCCACAAACTATTGGGTGCACCACTTAAATGTTATGTTACCTGGTGAGTACACAAGGATCCAGTATACAATAAGAAATCCTTTGAAGCTCTAGTTCCTTCATGTCCTGCTTAGTATTCAGGAGCATGACCTTATGATGACTTCTGCCTTCTTTAAGAGGCTTGCAAAGGGGTCTGCACAGATTAGCTCTTGCACTGGTTCACTGATGGCTCATGCCGAACCCCAGTAACAAAGCTTCTGAAGAGCTGTGTGATCCATGCTTCCTGGATGTTCAATTTGATGGGTGAAAATTATGAACCTACTTACATGAATGGGATGGTGAGACTTGTAACTAGAGCTACTAAGTTTCTTCTAAATGATAACTCTAGATCACTGCTCTGTTAAAATCACCATAACTTCAAAGGCAATATTCATGTTCAGTCTGGCCCTTGAAATACCTCAAGATTTAAAGCTACCTCCTCACTATACTTTGCATCTTAATACTGTCAAATACTGGCCAGAATTTGAATACTGAATGTTCCCCCAAAGGTTCATGTCTCAGAGATTGGATACCCAGCACTACCAAGAAATGACAGAACCTTTAAAAGATGCGACCTCATAGAAAAAAATTAAATCACTGGGACGATATTTTAAGAGAAATGTAACTAGGTGGTGGTGGCACACACCTTTAAGTCCAGCACTCACGAGGTAGATGCAGGCAGATCTTTGTGAGTTCAAGGCCAGTCTGGTCTATAGAGATAGTTCCAGGACAGTTAGAACTGTTACATAGAGACATCTTATCTCAAAATAGCAGAGAGGAAAAAAGAGAGGGCTGGAGAGAGAGAAGGGGAGAGAGATTTTTCCTAATGGACCCTATTATGATGGACTCCCTTGGGACCATAGGTGACACCTCTACACCCTGAATCAAATTAGACCCTTCACTTCATTCTCTAGTCATCTCAGGCATTTCCTAAACTGAGAGAAAGCTAATTGTCACCCTATCCCAGCTGCTGGAAAGGAAACCCCTCTCCTGTTTTGTCTTCTTCCATGCCTCTCAGAAGAGCCAGTGAAGATGCTCTGGGAGTTCTCCACAAACTCCAAACCCTGCCCATATTCCTATTTTTGTTTTAGTCACTATACTGCAATTATTTTTGCAATCAGACATATTTATCCAAGATTCCAAGCCTCAATATCTGTTATGTTAACTTTTTAAATAAAGTACCTATTATTTGAGAATTGGGATGAATGGCTGGATCTAGTGTTGCATATAACTATTTCTGCTTGACATCTCTGTTTTAAAGGGAAGGAGGACAAGAGGGAAATAAAATGACAATATATAAGTAAATGGAAAATGAAGTTAAACAACCTGGATGAATTAGGCAATCATGCATTCAATGGAAAAGACCGAAATGTGGAGTAAGCTGAAGATGGACAGTTAGGACATGTTCTACTCTGTGTGAATTCTCAATCACTGTGAAGAACGTTCTTCCAGTAAATGTGGCCCTTAAACAGAAGCCACTTTCCTCGTCTACTGATCATCCCATAGACCATCACCTACTGTATTGCTTAATGATATGTGCTGTGAGTTGGGCCCTCCAGAGGGATGGAATGTTCTCTTCATATTGCCATCATTTAAATATCTTTAGCTAAGGCTGTAGTCCGTGTTCACTGTAAATTGTAAAGAGTTTTAAAGTAGGCTCTCACATGAGTGGGAGCCTCAGCTCTCTCAGTCTGGGCATATGAAGCTGTGTTCAAGCCCCCAGATGACTACTTACAATCCCCATACTCCTGCTTCCCACCCCAAAGTGCAGTGAGCATCTGCCACATCCTCGACACCACAAGCTGCTGCTAAGTTGCTAGTTGGAGGTTCTGAATTAGATCCCACCCCATTAGTGCTTAGCTTGCTAGTCTGTGTGGTGTCTCTGTTGAAGCTGTTCCCACAAGGATCCCACAGACATTCCAGGATGATCTCAGCTTTGTGCTCTGATAGTTTTCCAGCAAAGCCACCTTTTGCCTTTACAGTATTAGGAAGCAAAAAGCTCAACCATTGTTTAGTTCCCTATGTCCTGACTTGCAGAATTACTGAAAAAAAAATTGAAGAAGACTGTCTTTGTCCTCATTTCTACCAGAAATTCAGATTCTTTCACCCAAGTCTCTATGCATTTAGTCCACAGAAATAGCATATGCCAAAGGGTACTTGGTGGACAATGAGCTTTAATTGCCTAAGTTGGTTCCCTGCAAGTGAGAATTGGTAAAAAGCTTGAATGACATGCTGCTTAAACTTTGTCCATCAAGAGGAACAAAGGATACAGCATTGGGTTTCTCTTTAATATTGCCTTGCATGCAGCACAGCATTAAACCCTTCTATTATATATTGTCAAGGAACTATCATTAGTGGGTCATTTAATAAACACAAGTGTACAGGAGGGCTACTGATGTTTGAGTTAATCTTGTGTCCTGTACCCACAAACAGAAAACTCTCAACAGAGGAATCAAAAATGGTTGAAAGACCCTTAAGGAAATGTTCAACATCCTTAGTCACCAGAGATATGTAAATCAAAACAACTCTGAGTTTCCATCTCACACCTGTAAGAATGGCCAAGATCAAAAACACTGATGATAATTTATGCTGGAAAGGTTGTGGGGTAAAGGGAACACTTCTGCATTGATGGTGGGAATGAGAGCTGGTATAGCCTCTTTGGATGTCAGTGTGGTGATTTATCAGAAAATTAGGAAACAAGATTCCTCAAGACCCAGTAATACCACTTTTGGGTATATATCCAAAGGATGCTCAATCGTGCCACAAGGATATGTGCTCAGCTATGTTCATAGCAGCATTGTTTGTCATAGTCAAAACCTAAAAATAACCTAAATGCCCTTTGACAGAAGAATGGATAAGGAAAATGTGGTACATTTACACAAAGGAGTACTACACAGCAGAAAAAAATAATGACATCTTGAATTTTGCAGGTAAATGGATGGAGCTAGAAAACATACATTTTGAATGAGGTAACCCAGACCCAGAAAGACAATTATCACATGTACTCACTCATTATTGGTTTTTAAACATAAAGCAAAGAAAACCAGTCCACAAATCACAATCCCAGAGAACCTAGACAACAATGAGGACCCTAAGAGAGACATACACAGACCTAATCTACATGGGTAGTAGAAAAAGACAAGATCTCTTGAGTAAATTGGGAGCTTGGGGACCTTGGGAGAAGGTTGAATGGGAGGGGAGATGCAGGGAGGGGAGCAGAGAAAAATGTAGAGCTCAACAAAAATCAATAAAAAATAAACACCAGTTTATACCTATTTTTTATAGTGTGTATTATAAGAAGTGCTATTTAATATCAACACTTGGTTTTAGGAAAATGGGAGTTGATAAAGTTTCCCACTAAAGCAGCTGTAATCTCTTAAATTGATGGTTGCCTAATTTGATTTGGATTCATGAGGTAGGTCTCTATAAAGGAAAAAGCAATTAATTAAAGCAATTGGGTTCATGAGATATTCCCTACAGGTCTTGAGGCTCATCTTTCTCTGGCATGACAAAACTTTTAAACTGATATGCCTTAATCATTTCTTGGCTTTCATACTATAGGATATGCAAAATACTTTGATACCCATTCATTCCTAAAAGCCTCTGTGAAATCAAAATAGTTTTGTTTTCTTTAAAGTGTGGTGGACTGGTTCCTAAAGAGAACCTCCACCCCTACATTCTAGCATCTTTGTTACAAGACAGTAGCTTTGCAGGCTATATATATATATATATATATATATATATATATATATATATATATATATATATATATATATATACCAAGACAGCCACAAACCCTTTAATGTACAATGATATACTATCTGCAAGATATGTTAAAGAAATGATGGTGCAAATCTTGTGTGAGTAACCAGCTGATTTGATTTAATGCCCACTCTGATGTGGGATTCCCCTCTGTATATTGTGATTACCATTGATTAATAAAGAAACCGCTTTTGTTCTGCAGGGCAGAACAGAGGTAGGCAGGAAAAATTAAACTAATGCTGGAAGGAAAAAGGCAGTGTCAGGAGACACCATGGAGCATAGACAGATTCAGATGCTGGAACTTTTCCCAGTAAGCCACAGCCACATGACAATACACAGATTAATAGAAATGGGTTAAATTAAGATTTAAGAGTTAGCCAATAAGAAGCTAGAGCTAATGGGCCGAGCAGTGATTTCATTAATAGAGTTTCTGGGTGGTTATTTTGGGAGTCTGGGTGGCCCAGAAACGAACAAGCAGTCTCCTACAACAACACTCCACAAGATAAAACCAACATCCAGCACTGTTTGTGTGACTACGAACCAAAGACTAGAGAGCCCAGGTACCTAAGATAAAAATGAATAACATTGGTCTAAAGAAAAAGAAACAAAGAAAAGCATTACAGTAATAAAATGACTTCTAATGATAGTCTCCTGTACTCATATATCAGTACCTTGCTCCACCATCACTGGAGATCTTTCTCCTGCAGCAAATGGAAACAAACACAGAGACCCACAGCCAGACAATATGCAAAGAAGGAAGCCTAGAAAGAATCAGCTCTAAATGAGATCCTTGCCCCTTGGGGCTCTGGGAATCCCAAGAAAGAGGAGATGAAAAGAGTGTAAGAGCCCAGGGGGATGGAGGGCACCGAGAAAACAAGGCCCTCTAAATCAACTGAGCAAAGCTCATATGAACACACCGACACGGAAGCAGGATGCACAAGCCGTGCATAGGTCTGCATCAGGTCCTCTGAGAGTATACGATGGCTTCCGTTCACTGTTTCTATGGTGGTGCGGGAGGTCTCTCCGCCCCTCCAACCAATAGCTGCTGAGATACCAGCCCATTGGGCGTGGTTTCTCTCCATTCAAAAAAGCTTCTACTTCCTCCACGCTCTCTCTTGACTTCCTGCTGGTCTGGCGACTAGACTCTTTCTCTAGTTGTGCAGAGAGCTGTTGTCTGGGATCGTGATCTGTAAGTTTTTCCTCTTTAAATAAATACTTCCCTAGTAATAGTAATTCCAAACTGGTGTGGCATTGTTCGTGGTTTACACCTTTACCTGGCGCCCGACGAACGTTTGGCTTTTAGGACCCCCCCCCTCGGCTGCCGGCCGCAAGTTCGGCTTGGCGGGAACGAGCCCTCGCTTCCTCTGCCCAGTGCCAAGTCCGAGATACACTTGGCCTTAAGGCCCATAATATCCAGAGAGGCAGGACGATCTCTGAGGCCGGACAGGTGGTGGTGGCATACACTCGGGAGGCAGAGAAAGGCAGATCTCTGTGAGTTCGACCGGACAGGTGGTGGTGCACGCCTTTAATCCCAGCCCTCGGGAAGCAGAGACAGGCGGATTTCGGATTTTGGTGAGTTCGAGGCCAGCTGGATAATAGGTAATATGGCAGTTTTTGTTTCCAACATGACTTTCACTGTTTGGGCTACCAATACAATGGGTCTAATCATGCAAAATTTATATGACTATGAGGATAACTTAATTTACTGGTAACTAGGTTTTAGTATTCTTTTGAATATTCTATCATTTAGGAAGATTATGATACTCTCAAGAACTCATGCAGGTCAGGAGATTCAGGAGATTCAGGATGATTCAAAAGAGGCAATAATAAACAAAATAATAAAAAGACTTGAAATGCTTGAAAAAATGATTGGAACTGGTGAACAGAGTAATAAGGCACAAGGACAGGATACAAAGCCAACACCAGCTACTAGAACTGGCTTACCCAGGGTTTTAGCGGCATACCCTATACTTAATTCTGACAAAGCATCAACTTCTAAAGGCTCAAAGGGAGTCAGAGAAGCTAGATGGATGCCAATAGCAATGAATGATCTGAAAATTTTGGCTTACAAAATGCATATGTACAGGAAATGATAAGGACTTGGGCTTCTAATGCTAGAGCTACCCCCTATGATTTCCATCAGTTAGTGTCTGCAGTTTTAGATAAGGGACCTTCCTTGATGTTTGGAATTTATTTCAGAGAAGAATCCAAACATATGGAACAGCAAGGAAGAGCAAAAGGTTTTGAGGTTTCCCAAGATCAAATTCTTGGTGCAGGAGAATATGCTGATCCACAGGTCCAAGCTCTTTATGACGATGAAGTACTGCATCTATGTCACCAAGCAGCTTTAAATGCTTGGAATAGGATACAAGATCCAGCAAAAAGGGTTGAATCATATACCAGAATTAGGCAAGGACAGAGAGAACCCTTTATTGACTTTTTGCAAAGATTAATTAAGGCTCTGGACGTAGGGGTACCAGACCCGGATTCTAGACGAATACTTCTTGAATCTCTAGCGTTTGAGAATGCAAACATAGAATGCAAAAAGATAATTGGGCCTTTAAAGTCTAGATCAGCACCTATGGATGAATGGATTCAGCATACAATGAATGTTGAGACATTTAGCTATAATGATGAATCTTGGGTAGGAGAAGCGATTTCCACAGCAATGAGGAGACATCAAACTGCCAGGTGTTTTAATTGTGGAAAATTAGGACATCTGAAAAGGGATTGCAGGCACAGAATTTCTAGAAATACTATCTCCTCTGGGAATGACAAAAATAGGGGACCTAGGCCTTCAGGTATATGTAGGAGATGCGGTAAAGGCCGTCATTGGTCCAACGAATGCAGGTCAACAACAGACAAACAAGGCAACCCGATACCGTCGGGAAACTCCTTGAGGGGCCTCTCACAGGCCCCCAAGCCAACAGTGGCCCAGTCATTCCCAGTCACAGTGGAGAACGTGCCTCACCAAGAAATCTAAAAGCTCCAATTTCTGCTGTAAAAAGTAATACTAGTCTAAATGGTGAATTACGTGTAGAGGATGAGTCAAAAAACCCAGTAGGACAGAGTAAACGTATATTTTGGCAGACTTCTATTAACGACCAAAGACCAAAGCTAAAAGTCTGTATAAATGGCACTTTTATTGAAGGCTTATTAGACACAGGTGCGGATGTAAGTATTATTACCCCAGAATCTTGGCATCTAAATTGGCCTCTTCAAGAGGTAGATGTTCAGTTTCTGGGAATTGGAACCCTATCTCGTGTAAAACAAAGCACAAGATGGGTGGAATGCATAGGGCCTGAAGGGCAAATAGGAAGATTAAGGCCATATATAGCCAATATTGCAATAAATTTATGGGGCCGTGACCTGTTACAGCAATGGAATACTCAGATTAACATTCCTGCAGTTCCAGGAATTCATAATTCTGGGAAAGATATGATGAGGTATTATGGAAAAAGGTCACCAGCCATTCAGGCTGTACAAGAACATATAGCAAATACCAAACCTTTAGAGGTACCAACAGCCCTACCTTTAAAATGGCTAACTGAGAAGCCAATATGGATCAAACAGTGGCCTCTAGCTGAAGATAAATTACAGGCATTGGAACAGCTGGTGCAAGAGCAATTAGATGCTCACCATATTGAAGAATCAACCAGCCCTTGGAATTCTCCTGTGTTTGTTGTAAAAAAGAAATCTGGTAAATGGAGAATGGTGACAGATCTAAGAGCTGTCAACAAAGTAATTCAACCTATGGGCCCACTACAATCTGGAATTCCTTTGCCTTCTCTATTACCAAAAGGATGGCCTCTTATAGTTATTGATTTGAAAGATTGTTTTTTCACTATACCATTACAAAAAAAGGATAGAGAAAAATTTGCCTTTACGGTGCCTACTTATAATAATTCTCAGCCTAATAGGAGATATCAATGGACTGTCCTCCCACAGGGTATGCTCAATAGTCCTACATTTTGCCAATATTTTGTAAGTAAGCCATTGGAAATAATTCGTAAACAATTTCCCAAGTCCATAATTTATCATTACATAGATGACATCTTATTATCAGATTCAAATAAAGATACTTTAGAAAGGATGTTTGAAGAAGTAAAGAAAGTCTTGCCTAGGTGGGGATTACAAATTGCCCCTGAAAAGATTCAAAGAGGAAATTCTATTAATTACCTAGGTTACAGAATAGGGTTAGAGAAAATTAAAACACAAAAGGCACAAATTAGGAGAGACCGGTTAAAGACTCTTAATGACTTCCAAAGATTGTTGGGAGACATTTCCAGTCTACGACCAGCTGTTGGGATAACACCTGATCTAATAGTTCATTTAAACAAAACCTTAGATGGTGATAAAGATTTGAATAGTCCAAGAAAACTGACAGCTGAAGCAGAAAAGGAACTGACAATGATTGAGGAAAAATTACAGGAAGCACATGTGGATAGGGTGAACCCAAACCTTAACTGCATCCTAGTCATATTGCCTTCCAGAATCTCTCCTACAGGGATTCTAATGCAGAGGGAAGATATTATTTTAGAATGGATATTTATACCCAATAAACCAAGTAAAAAATTAAAAACTTATGTGGAAAAAGTCTCTGAACTAATTATAAAAGGTAAGCTGAGACTTCGTCAACTAGCAGGTATAGACCCAGCAGAAATTATAGTGCCTTTTACTACTGAAGAAATAAAAAAGTTATGGGAAGACAATGAACCGTGGCAAAGAGCTTGTGCTAATTTTTTGGGAGAAATTAATAGCAACTATCCCAAAAGTGGTAGACTTAACCTCATAAAGAGAACTTCTTGGATTCTTCCTAAAATTGTACGTGATGCTCCACTAACTGGAGCCCGTACGTTCTATACTGATGCAAATAAATCAGGGAAAGCAGGTTACAAGTCAGATGAATTGAGTAAGGTGGAACAAAGCCCTTATAATTCTGTTCAGAAGGCAGAATTATATGCCATTCTTATGGTGCTAAGGGATTTTAAAGAACCTCTTAATATAGTTACAGATTCACAATATGCAGATAGAGTTATCTTGCATATTGAAACCGCTGAATTTATACCAGATGACACAGAGTTGACTTCATTGTTTATCCAGGTATAAGACATAATCAGGAACAGGCTTTGTCCGATGTACATAACACACATCCGGTCCCATACAGGTCTGCCTGGTCCTCTAGCACAAGGCAACGCTGAGATTGATCAATTATTGATTGGAAGCGTGTTGCAGGCCTCGGAATTTCATAAAAAGCATCATGTCAATAGTAAAGGCCTAAAGAAAGAATTTTCCATTACTTGGCAACAAGCTAAGGACATTATAAAGAGATGTCCTACTTGTTCTTTCTATAATCAAACACCGTTGCCCGCAGGGAGTAACCCAAAGGGTACTTAGAGAAATGAAATCTGGCAGATGGATGTGTTCCACTTTATGGAATTTGGTAAATTAAAATATGTACACCACACCATAGACACGTATTCAGGTTTTCAATGGGCTACTGCCCTGAGCTCAGAAAAGGCAGATTCAGTAATCACACATTTATTGGAAGTTATGGCCATCATGGGTATACCTGCACAAATAAAGACAGATAATGGTCCAGCATATGTATCTAAGAAAATGAAACGCTTTTTTGATTATTATAATATAAAACACATTACAGGTATACCAAATAATCCTACAGGTCAGGCAGTTATAGAAAGATCTAATCGTACTATAAAGGATATGCTGAACAAACAGAAAGGGACCGAAAATACCCCCAGAAATAGATTACATAATGCTTTATTAACCTTGAATTTTCTTAACGCTAATGAGAAAGGAATGACAGCAGCAGAAAGACATTGGATAATGGAAAAGTCTGCTGAACTAAATCAACCGATTTATTTCAAAGATGTGCTGACCTCTCAATGGAAGCCAGGAGATGTGCTACGTTGGGGAAGGGGTTTTGCTCTTGTTTCCACAGGAGAAGAAAAATTGTGGATACCATCAAAATTAATAAAGTTTCGATTTGAAGAGGAGAAACCTCTTGGAAAGGAGAAATGACAACTCATCCACAACGATATTCATACAGGTGGTAAGAAAAACATATAGAATGGGGGCAGGGTTCTGTTCTTATCTGCACAGGAAAACACCTTTGAAAAATTCAAGGGACCCTGGATATTTGGATACTGACAGATGGAAAAATACCTGCCCAATAGGAAATATCAAGAAAACTGAATGGGTAAGTAACACGTACTAAACCATATTTCTAAATTTATAAAGCTGGTTTTGAAGTTGGACTCTGGCTCAGTCCCGTTCCAATTCCAAGCCTGTTAGTAAGAGAAAAACCCAGAGTTTCTGGAGGTTCTGTCTCATGTCAAGAGCCGTGATATGGGACAGAAAGAAATATGAGTTTAGAAAACATCTTTGCTTTTCTTCATATCTATCATACCTTTCATTGAATATATCTATCATGCCTTTCATTGAATATATGTATATATATATATGCCTATATATGTCTATATGATTAATGTTTAAGTTTTTTACAATAATCAATGAGTCTTTTCTGAAGTGACATTTGAAGTTTCCAGGAAGAAGATGGGGCCCTACAACAACAACTCTACCTGGTTGATATGATGTCATGATACTGATAGCGCTACTACAAGACCTGTTTTGGGTACCAGCTGCACAAGAAGATCCCAACTTGGTTAGCTGAAATGGTGCACATCTTGTACAACATTCTGGCCAGACCTCCACAAAATACTCAGAGACTATTTGCAATTTTAAAAGACATTGATCTTGAAATTTAACCATCATTTTGCTTTCACAGGATCCCCCAGAAAGAACGTCGCCCCCATGACAGCTGGAAGTAATTCTAGAGGACGACGTCCCCTCTCCCAGTAAAGTTTGCCCCCGGGTTTAGGGACATCATTTAGGGGTTGGGAGGTTGGGGGAGGAATTTTATAAGCTCAGGGATCATTTTGAAAAAAAAAAAGAGGGTGATGGGATAATAGATTTGTAATTGTGAGTTATAATTTTTAGACAAATATATTGGTATTGATACTTGTATATTGATACAAAGTTAAATTATATTGACTATTGTATGCATGCATGTTTCTACCCCTGTTTAAAATATTTTTTTATGTATTGACATATATTGTATCGATATTTACCATATTGCAATGTATATTTGTACATTGTTTATATTTGGAGGTCATTGTCCTCATTTGTTACACAGATGTTTATTGATGTTTATTGTCTTAGTCTTTAAGTTAGATAGATATTGAGAATTATATAGATTAATAGTCATCTAAGTTTGCCATTTATAATTAGACTAATTAGGTTATTTAGATATATAGAGATTATACTCAGTATAGATAGATGATCTTCAACCTCTTCAAAGAGCTGTAGAAAATGGCCTTTAATCTAACTCAGAGTTTTGTGGTAGTGAGACACAATTGCTCCTGGCAACACCGCTCTATTCCCGAGTGAATGTTGAGCACCAAAGACACTCCACCTGGAGCCTTTCTTTTTGACAGAACTGGCCTTGGGGCAAAGAAATGCCCATACCTCAACCACTGACAGAGATACAGAGTGTGCATCAATGGATAAAACAGGACTGTCATATCCTGCCAAGACAGGGTAAGATAGTTTTGAAAAGTTGCTTGCCTTTGAAAATGGTATGTCAGTGATGTTAGGCCTTAGCCAAAGTTGGTTGCTTCAACGCTGCAAATGTGACTTTGGGTGATTGCCCAGGTAGCTAGTTGTCCCTGTGATTTGTTGCAGGTTTTGGAAGTTGTTTTACTGAACTTCCTAATTACCCAGGTAACATTATTTCCCTTCTCAGATCTTTGATGGGGTTGAAGACTATATAACTATAGTTACTTTTCTCTCATGACTTGGCCAAGTTATTTATTATACAAGTCCTAAGCTAGTTAGAATAGGATATTTGTACTTATTGTATATAATTTCATAGTAGGTTTAGAACTCTCTTACTTAAACAAAAGGGGGAGGTGTTGCGGGAGGTCTTTCCGCCCCTCCAACCAATAGCTGCTGAGATACCAGCCCATTGGGCGTGGTTTCTCTCCATTCAAAAAAGCTTCTACTTCCTCCACGCTCTCTCTTGACTTCCTGCTGGTCTGGCGACTAGACTCTTTCTCTAGTTGTGCAGAGAGCTGTTGTCTGGGATCGTGATCTGTAAGTTTTTCCTCTTTAAATAAATACTTCCCTAGTAATAGTAATTCCAAACTGGTGTGGCATTGTTCGTGGTTTACGCCTTTACTATGGGATTCCTGAGTGAGTCACATTCTTCTGCCTTTTCTTGGACTCTTTTCCTTCTGTTGGTTTTTGGTTTGTCCTGTGCAATTTCAATGTGATAGATTTTGTTTTGCCTTTTGAATTTTATTTTGTTATATTTTTTAAAAATTAATGAACATGAAAGAATAAATGATTTGATAATGAATGAATGAATGAATGAAGAAACCTAACCACTAGGGTAAAGCTTACAAACTGAACTGTCATTTATGCCTACTGAGAGAGGGAAGATCAGTTTTCTCCAACGGAGTGACACTGGATATGTCAACCACTCCAGGGCAGGTTTCATCTTCAGGAGTTGTGAGCAACATTTAATGAACTTCACAGTTGTTTGTTTTATTTAGTTACAGTTTGATGACTTTTTTGCTTTTTTTTTTTTTGTTTTTCCTTTTTGAGTAATGTTTTATTTGTCGTTTTTTTTTTTTGCTTGTTTTTGTTTTGGTTTGTGGGGTTTTATTGTTTCATTGAGTTTTTGTTAGTTTATTTGCTTTTTCCAAAAGAACTTAAAGAGTGGATAGAGGGCAGAGATGATCTGGAAGGACTTAGGGGAGGGGAAGAATGTGATCAAAATAAGTTTAAATTTTAAAAATGTTTTAAATAATAAAAATGATTGAAAAAAATCAGATAATGTTGGGGAATATTATTTTAATGTGTGTGATTTTTGTTTATGCTTCATTTGTTTAACTCTGTGAGCTATGACTCTTTGCCTGTCCAAAACACCTGATGGTCCTAATAAAGAGTTGAATGTCCAATAGTAAGGCAGGAGCAACAATGGTGGGGGTGGGGCACTGGCAGGCAGAGAGTATAAATAGGAGGAGAAAACAAGAAAGAGGAGTAGCAAAAAGAAAACAAGAAAAGGAGAACTTCAGGGGCCAGCTACCCAGTGACCTAGCCAGCCATGAAATAAGAGTGAAAGTAAGATTGCAGAAATAAGAAAAGTGAAAAGGCCAGAGGCAAATGTAGTTGGTATAATTTAAGTTAAGAAAAGCTGTCAAGAAACAAGCCAAGATAAGGTTGGGTGTTTATGACTAAGAATATGTTTCTATGTATGATTTATTTTGGAGCTACGTTCTGGGCCTCATAAAAAGCCAAAAGACTAAAAGAGTAAAATATAACAAAACAAAATAAAAATAAAGGAAGTGTGGAGGACTGGATTCACGTGAAGACACGCTCTGCATTGCACCTACAAGACCACCAGGTGAGGTTCTTACCACATGGAACTCCTTACGGAATAGCAGGGAGGAAAGACCCTTTATCCCTGCATTCACATTGATTCTCCTTGACATTCACATTCAAGCTACGTGATTAACAACATTAAAATTCATCTTGAAAATTAAGTTGTAATTTTGAAGCAAACTGTTTAAGAGAGCAATTTTGGTAAAGATGCTAGAAATACACATTATTCATGTTGGGCCAAATGTTAAATAGTAACTTAATTGCCTTCAGATTTGCACAGTAACTAATTAGGCCTCCAGCCAGTTGAAATCACACACTATCACCTTGTAGCTGGATATCTGAGACGCTTGTGGAAAGAGGGCAAGTAATCTCTGGAGAGTTCGCTCAACGGATAGCTGCCAATATCCAGGCAAATTGTTTGGTTGGTGAACAAGGACAGATATCCATCTGCAGCCATGTGGATATTACCCTACACCTCGATTTACATATGTGTCTGCACTTGGAGTCTCTAGTTCTTAAAATAACAGCTAAAACTATGTATGCAAGAACACCTCATAAAGTAGTCTGACATGTAGGCATTGCCTAATAAAATTTTACATGTAGCTCAATTCTTTAAGTTGCCTATAAAACGTTCATGGCTAAAAGATTATAGTATGTCATATTATGGCCATGCTTAATACAGAAAGCACACACTTTATACCAACTGACTAGAACCCCCAGAGATCCATATGGCTTGAAGTTTAGTCAGTTTTAAATATTACCATTTCTTATTCTTTTTAATTTCTTTCTCATTTTTCCATTTCCCCCACAAAGACAGGGGAACTTTCCAGGCTCTGCTCTGTGAGACAAGCATTTGTAAGCAAGTTAAGAGAGAAACTGTAACTTTTGAGAAGAAATGGGTGGGTAGGCAGGAAGATTTCTACATAATATTTTAAGGAAAAATGCACATGAAATGTGCTTGGTGTAATGTCAGAGGTAAGAGCAAGACTGAGGATGGTGAGGACAAAAGTGTGTCACACATCAGGAAATCAAAATATCTTTTAAAATTTCATTACATATGGCATGAGATAAGTCAAATTAGCTTATTGAAAAGATAAACAGGCCATACCAAAGAAAAGGACTTTTAAAATACTGTAATTCTTGAGTTTTGATACATTTAAAATGTATCGAATGTAAAAATATAAATATGTAAAAATACAAATGAGGCTAAAATGTTGCACATATCAGAATATAACACTATTAGATTGAGTTATTAAAATAAGAAATACACTAAGATCCTAAAATGAAGAGGAAGACAGGCAACAAACAGAACAAAACCCATTAAATGACTTGTAAAAGACATGCAGTCTAGTCAAGCAGCCATCAAAACAAAATCACTGTCTAGTGTTCATTGTGTGGCTGTGATAAAACATTTGACCCAAAACACTATAGGAGAAAAAGATGTAATTGGCTTATAGCTCCAGGTATCAGTCCATTACTGAGGAATTCAGGGCAAGAACTCAGACAGGAACTCTGAACGAACACCCGTTGCTGGCTTGCTCCCAGGCTCATGCTTAGCTAGATTTCTTAAACTAGGATCAATTGCTCAGGGAAGGTGCAGATCACACTGAGCTTAGCCCTTCTCTATAAATTGGTAAGCAAGACAATTCCCCCAGAAAGTTGCCTACATCCAGTCTGATCCCTCAATTGACACTTAGTCCTTTCTCAAGTGATCCTAGGCTATGTCAACTTGACAGTTAAAGCTAAAAAGAGCAACATATACTTTTAAAAGGAGACTAAAATGAAGCCTAAGGGGTCTAGAAAGGTTCTGTGTTTCTCCATTAAAGTAAATTGTAAATTCTGTTTTCACAATTAGATTCTGGCCCAGTGAGTTATACCAATTAACAGAGGGCAGTCAAAAATCTCATGACACATGTCCTAGATGCCAGGGTGCAGTGAAAGTCCTAGAGCCCTTCACATGTGGCCTTGTAGAACCAACTTCTTTGGGATATTGACTGGCTGTCTCACCCATGTGTCCAAGATGGCTAGTCAATGAACATTTATTGTTTGTGGTACCATCATAGCCCAGATATCTGGAAAACAAGATAAGCTTGTTCGGGTGTGAGATCTCTCATTTCTTGGTGACGGAATCTATTGCTGAATTCCAAAATATTAGGTCATGGTAAACATTTTCCTCCTGAAGAGTTACACTGCATGTGGTACATTGGTGGGAGACCCTTCATGCAACAGGAACAAGTGTATGTCCTGTATTTTTTTTTCTTTAGACTGTCCCACAGGTACAAATGAAGCAGAGCAATTACCTGAAATGAGTGCCTAAGGTAAATTTTTTGCACAACTCCTGGTTTACTCAAAGGAAGAAACATTAACAGGAAACCCTAAACTCATTTAAATCTCTACTCAAAGCAAATATTTCACTGATTACAATATTCTCAGGGTGTTTTGTAAAGAAGTCCTTCGACCATATAATGTAGATGTTAGAGAGAGTAATTGCAGAGATTTTATAATCACTGACTGCAATTTAAAATAGAGAAGCACACACATGTTTTTATGAACCATGTAATTTCATATTCTCAAATGGAAACCAAAAAGCCCTCTTTTAAATAATTCTCAGAGAATAGTTCTACTAACATGAAAAGAATAAATCTTTCTGCTAATGTATGAACTTTTTAAAATTAAAAAAAGCACAATTTTTTTCACAAAAAGTACCAATTATTTTTATTTATCTTTCTCCTTACTGTAGTTAAAAATTTCCAGGCACGGGACCTTATATAGTCAGATAGTTATGGCTTTTATCTGTACAATATTCATTAGCTTCAGAACCAACAGTTGCAGTTGGCAAAACATAGCTCTTAGAACCTACACTTCAATGTTCATATGTATAAGCCATGTCTGCCAAGACAGACACACATGTCCAATTACTCATAATTATCAAAAATAAAATACACAGTATACATATTCACACAATAGTGAGCTGCACTGCTGCAATAATTTATGAATATAAAAATAATCCAGCTGTTATGTGGCACAGTGAAATGTCTATAGACATAGAACACACATGCACTTCTTCTCTAACCTGGGGAGGCACAGAGGGATCTCATTCATGTTAACTTACTGGTTAAAACATGCTAAAAAAAGAATAAGCTCTAAATTTCTGTCCCATCAAATACTTAAGTTATCTTCACTCAACTTCACAGACAAACTCTATATATCCTGGAATAGAGAGATAGACAAATATATCTCTCTCTATAGAGAATACTGTGTATTATTCCTTTGGTCACCTGGTGAACCTCCATTATAGGCCTGCATCTATCGTCCTATTTGTTATATTTCTATGCATCCTGCTAAGTGTCAAATACAAAGCACACTAGTCTCTAAGGATTGCTCTTCCATTGTATATTTTTGGTCTACTAAGACATAAAGGATCTCAGTTAATTTGAAATGTGTCCTCTTTTCAAACTGGAGGAAAATGTAGAGCTCAATAAAACAAAAAAAGCATCCCTAAAATGGTGAAAAATTTTGTGGCTACCTACAGTTAACTGGATTACCATGAACTAAATACTTGAACTGAGTTCTTTATAACCTCTCAAATAAATAATGAAGAGAGCTACATTTAATCTCAATCAACTAATAGAAAAATTCAAAAAATAGTTTTAATCATGTCCGCACCTGTGTGTGTGTGTTTGTGTGTGTGTGTGTGTTTGGTGGATGGGTGAGTATGTAGATATGAATTTAGGTACCTGTGAAAGTCAACAGAGGGCACTGGGCTCCCAGGAGCTATAGTTACAGTTAGTTATTAGCCACCCAATATGGGTTCTGGGAACCTTACTTGGATCCTCTCCAGGAGCAGCAAAGGTTGCTGAGCCATCACTCCAGCACTTGTCTTGAAAGAATTTTGCAATTCATAGACCTAGTGGACCTCTGTCTTTTGTTTATTTGTCTTTCCTTATCAGGGTCCTCCTATATAGCTTGCACTGCTAGTGTCACCCAGGTTTGCTGTGAACAATAGTCATCATCCTTCCTCAGTACCCAAGGTGCAAATATTACAAGCTTGTGTCTCCACACCAGGATGCAGGCCCTCTCTTTTGTGCCACACTTTTACAAGTCCTAGCCACACCCTAATCTCAACCCATACCTAAAAAGGACTTCATCTTTTCATCACCTGGCCAGGGTAGGTAACCAAGACAAAATGCTTCATAAAATCCATGGTGAAACAGTGAATGAATCACACATCATATTGTCAGTTATCACTGTGGTTGAGCCTAACTCTCAAAGCACTCAAAGAATGACTTGGAGGCACTGATGTTTTTGGCTCTCCTTTCTTTCACATCTGTGTGAGTCTCTGGGTCTCTTACGTCCTTTCACAAATGTAATTCTAACTGTACTATGATAAGGCCACCTGCGTGAATTTCAGCACTACTGCAATTTGTCTCTCTTTCTGCACATTTCATGCATGCGATTAATAGCACAGGAGACCCAATCCAGGTTCTGAGCAGCAGTATTTGTCACATAACCAGCTGTGCAAGCTGCAGAGTTAGACAAGCTCTCAGATTACACACACTCCTGTCTCCATCACTCTCCAGGGTGTAGGGTCTGGCTGTGATCACCAAGAAGGATGTCTGTGCCAAGCCTCTCCACTGAGCTTGACCAGATGCTCGAATACTGGAGTGTTGTCTTTCCTAACAGCAGAGTTCAAGATACCACTTTCTCTATGGATGAACACAACCATGCTGTGAACCTGGCTTCATAAGCTGCCTCCCACCTCCCAACCCATGCTGATAGGCAAATGAATTCTAGAACTTTACTTTGCAGCACGTTTGCTTGCTCGGCTTTGGGAAAAAGGAAGTTTCAGGTCCTCAGTATGGCTCCCTGGCTCCTTAAATTTCCTCCCATACTCCTTGTGGGGCATAAGAATCTATATTACTGGACACACATAAACAACTTTATTACTTTATGTAAGAGTAATGTAACTGCAAATGGTAAGCTAGACATGGTAGCACATGCCTGTTGGTCTGGCACTCAGGGAGCTTAGGGAGGAGGATAGCCAGTTAAAGCCAACCTGGACTATGCAATGTAGTCTTGCCTTAACAACAATAAAAATAATACATCTACTTTATGTGTATATCTCTAGATTAAACCTTGTCAGTTCACCCTAAAATATCTATCACACTAAAAAATAACACTATTGGCCCATTACAGTTAATTTTCCAGCTCCAACAAAGGCTACAAGGGAACTTGCTGCCACAGTAGTTTTCCCTTTTATGGAATTCATTGTCCATGAAATTCTTCATTTTTACTCTTTTGTGCCTTATGCCTTTTGCTCAGTATGTTTTTTTTAAGGTTTTTCATCAGTTTCAATTTCACTGCTAGCTAGGGTTCACCCTTATTAATTCAGTTTTCCCCTTTACCTGATAGAGACTTGAGTTGCTTGAAAGCTCTGTTTTTATGTAGGAAGCCATCTGAACATTCTTATTTACATTTTTCATTCATTTATTATTTTTTATTGGAAAATACATAGAATAGGTATGTCCTAGCTTTGAACCATATTTAATTTTATAAGAAATGCCAGGGTTTTATGTCAATCACTGTAACTTTTGCATTCCCATAATAACATACCAGTCATATGCCTCATTATTGACAATAAATAAAATTACAGGCTTTCAAGTTGTAGCATTTAGTCTACCACATGATATCTAATTAGACTTGATAATAGTTTTCTTAGAGAGGTGCAGAAAAGGTGGTTTAGAAAGGATACCTTGTCTAAATCTACAGCATATGTCAGGGCTAGGAGCAATGTCTCTTGTGTGCTACATGTCCTTTGGCACACGTTCCTGCCAGAAGGATTTCCCAGTCCTTAAAAAATGTGGTATCAGGTAAATCTCAAGGGTTTCACAGGGTAGTTTGTGTTCATTGGGGGTGGAATAAGAGTTAACACTCTCAGTTGTGAGACTCAAGAAACACAACACAAGAAACGCTGCCACCAACCATCTGAGAACAGGTCCAAGTTCTAACGCTGGACGGGAACTGAAGTTAGTACTTGCTAGCTCACTTTCCTCTAACAACCAGATTAGAGAGAATGTGACACACTGAAGGATGTCAGATCTACCATATTTCAATTAATGATGTTGTTGCCAAAATATCATGACATCTGCAGGCCCAGATAATATTGCAGAGAGTTCAGGTTCTGTGCCTTCCAGTTTGTTTGTACTAAGAGACAAATCTTATTTTGTTATCAAAATGTTGAAAGTCAATGACACAAATTCTTATTAGCAAATATCACAGCCAAAGACTTTTGTCCCAAGAACTTAGAAAAATCATGGCAGCATTGGAGTTTAACCCAAGTAAGTGGCTTCTGTTCCCTTTTATCACCTACTCTTGAGAGTATGTCCACCCCAAATGCCTCAGACTCCTGAGTTGTCCCCAGGGTCCCCTCATATTGCACTGATTTCTCTGTGAGGCAAAATATAACTGGTTGTTTTGTTTTTAATCCCTTTATTGATAGTGAATTAACACTAGGTATGTGGGTACTCTGAAAACAGCTGGTATTTTCTCCAGCGATAATAGTGGAAATAAGTTGAACACAATACATTGGGTGAATGAATAGATTGAGGCTTATCTTCTCATGGGAGTTTTAGCTCAATGTTTATCAGAAGTCATTCTAGACATGCTCAGACTCCTTCTACTCCTTGAATCTACTTCTCTCATATTGATGGCAGTTCAATTACATCAGAACAGTTATAAATATTCTTTTTTGTATTTTAGTGTCTCAAGCAGTTTGGCACAGGTGTAGTCACATAAAGCTCAAGTATTAAAATGCATTTTCAGAATTTAAACAACTATACAAGGAAGACTAAGGAAGGGTGAAAAAAGTCAGTGATTGCTTTGTGGTGGAGAAATTTAACACCAAAGATGAAAAACAATCTCTTATTATTTTAGAGTGTGACATGAAGCAGGTGCATTAAGGGAAGATTGGTGGGTGAAAGGGCTGAGGATTTAGCTACTAATGGAAGGTGTAGAATTTAAACTTGGTTAAAAGGGAGGTAACTGCAAGGCTTTTCTCCAACACTTTGCTCAGCGTGTATATTATGCACTTAAAACACTTGATGTTTTCCCTTTGAAAGTACACCATTGTTGCATAATTATTACAGGAACACATTGGATCCTTCTTTTTTCTTCCTTTTTTTCCATTTGCCTAATATAAGGCTTCCCAGATTTGTGATTAGACCAGGATGTACTGGGGCAATTAAAGAATTAAGCTAGTATTATAAATGTTCTTCATAGTAAACACAACTCCTTCCAAAATGTTTACCTAGGTCTCCTCGTGTGAATGGGAAGCTGTTTGGTTGTAGAACTCTCATCCCATATTCAGTACTGTTGCTCTGAACGGCAGGGGTTTGAAGCTTTGAAGGAATGATTGAAAACAATACAAACTTAGAAACAAAGCTTTCTAAAACTTCAAAATACCGTATCAGAATTAGCAACAAAGGAATCATGTAAAATAAATTGGAGACAAAAAAAAAACATAAAGGAAAGGCCAAAATAAATTAGGTCTGACGTGTAACCGCAGTGTTTTAAATATTTCAAGTCTTTGGGGAAGCTGTGCTGCTGCCATTGTTTATAGTCTACTCTTTAAGTTCATGTCTCTATTCAGTTTCTGTATTAGCTAGACTCATGGTGAGAAAAGTGTTCCATCAGATATGAGTATCTTCTAGGGTTTACTCCAGAGGTGAAAATATCAGGATAGTAGATAATCCTGTCTGTGGTTGATTTTGCATTATCACTCACAACCTTCTGTCATCCTTGGGCACAAATATCCTTTTACCTACATGGGACAGAGAGGCTTTGTAATTACATTCCAGCACAAGGGATAACTGAACTTGGACAATATACTAAGGAAGCAGTAAGACAACAAATTCATATGTTATATGTATATAGCCCTCAAGTACTAACTTTCTTAATTTAAATAGGAAAACACAGAGGTTTGGGAATGAGTCAGTTTTGTGCCAAGATAGCATGCACACACTCTCTAGTCAGGATCACCACTGATTAATGTGATTGCCAATTTGACAGGCTCTATGAAGGGCCAAAGTTAAATGCCTCTGAGCTTCTTCCTTCCTTCTTTTTTTCTCCTTCCTTCCTTCTTTCCTTCCTTCCTTCCTTGCTTCCTTCCTTTCCGTCTTTCCTTTTTTTTTTGTTTTTCAAGACAGTGTTTTTCTGTGTAACAGCTTTGGCTGTCTTGGAACTCACTGTGTAGACCATTCTGGCCTCGAATTCAGAAATCTACCTGCCTCTGCCTCCTGAGTGCTGGGATTAAAGGTGTGTGCCACTACCACCTGGTTCCATCAGAGTTTCTTGAATGAGTTAATTTGAGAAAAGTGAGGTCCTAAAATGTGGGTGGCATCCTCCCATGGGCCATGGTACCAGACTGATGAAAACGAAAAAGGTATGCTCAGCAGAAGCACTCGCCATTCTATGATTCCTGATTGTAGACCGCACTCAGTCAGCACCCTCACACTTTCTATTGCCAAACTTTCCCCCATGACACACTTTCCCCTTGCCCTGTAAGTTGGAGTAAACTCACCCTCCCTAAAGTGATTCTGTGAGAGCATTTTAGTCTGGGCAACAGGAGAAGTAGCTACGAGAGTCTTCAAGTCTCCTGAGCACTGGGCTAGATAGAGTTCACCTCACTGTTTATAACTATTGCTTGCTTAGATCGATTCACATGACTATATTATTTATATGGATAAAAACCCGTGCGATAGTCTGCTGATATTTCAGAAGAGTCACTAATACATAATCCTCAGAGCAACTCAGACGTTCAGTCTGAAAAGCCCAGAGCAAACACAGCCCATTTATCTTCAAGTACACTGTCAGTGGGGTATTTATGGTGGAAATGGTCTTCTGTTAATTAATCTAGTATGAGAAAACTTCAAATAATCAAAAACTCCCAGAGGAGAGAGTACAGAGAAACTCTTCACACCCCTCAAGTGAAAAATATCAAAATATTTAATAATAATCAGTTTTTGTCTCATTCAAAATAGCCTGCAGTAGGGAAGGAACATTTCCCTTAAGACTCCTTAATTTTGACACAATTGAAAAGATGATTTCTTTTTGAAAATATTTCAGAGCTTTTGTGAATATATTTGTGCATTGAAGTCTCAGAAAGTTAAAGTAAATAACTCGGTATTGTCTATGGTATTCGCCATTGGAGTCAAATGTAAGAATTTCTGTTTCTCATTTCATACATGTGTGGGTTCAAAAGACAAAACTGCGGTTTGATAAAAATAATTGACTTCTCTAACAAGGAAATACTGTGCTCCATGAGGACTGATGAGAATTATGATCCTTTGAAATACATTCAACACAGTGTGAACTGAGTGTTCAAACTATATCTCATACTCTTCAATAAAATTTGAAGGTCGTTTTTCAGAGGCTGTGAAGTAAAGGAAGTTTCTTCCCTTTTTTTCTCCCTCCTTTCCCTTCTTTCTTTCTCTTCCCTTCCCTTGTTCCCACCCCTTCTCTGTTTAATTTGTTTTGTTTATCAGTGTTGTAAATTGAAATCCCTAAGGCTTGTACATGCCAGGGCCTGAGCTATGTTCCCAGCAGGAATTTTCTCGTGTCCCTATAATAACTTTATGGCCAAAGTAACAACTCAAACATTGGAGGAACATTCCATTCTGTGTTAACATTCAATGACTTCAGGAACAGAGTGAGAAACTTTAGAATGATTAAAAAAAAAAAAAAAAAACTAAACTAGAATCTGCAACTAAAAACCCCTATGGTTAAAGTGCTGAGAATTAAGAGTAGAAGGTAAGAGGTATACCCAGAATGGCACAGAAGAGGTGGCTCTTGACCAGAAGAACATTGGGAATGCGAGTGTCTTCAAAGATAATGGGAATAAGGCCTCTTCAGAAACTATGATGAGCAGTCCCAAACGAACCATTTAATGAGCATCCAGGTAAACCACTGCATTCATATATTATTAAATTGAATTGACTTTACCCTAAAACTGACTCGACAAAAACAAATTTTGTTTTGTTTTTGCTTTTTTTTCACATACATATATTTGTGTTGAGAATAACTAAAACCTATTTTTATCAACTAAATATAAAACACTGCTATTAACTACAGTCATTATTCTGGCAGGTAATCCTAACCTTATGAGTTCAAGAGTACAATAGCCATGTTATATTTGGAAATCAATGTTCTAAAACCATGCCCTACTTCTTCCAGCTCTTACATTCTTTCTGCACTTTCTTCCATCATGTTCTCTGAGCCCTAGAGGGTGTGTATTCGTGTGTGTGTGTGTGTGTGTGTGTGATATGAATGTCCCATTTATGGCTGAGCAGTTGTCACTTATTCTGTGCGGTGCTGCAGAAAGTCTTACCGGTCTCTTTTCCGGCCACTTTTTCTGGTTTCTGGATTCGGTTTCTGTTCTCCATTCAAGCAGAGGATTCTGATTTGTGAGTTTACCCCTAAATAAACAACCATCTATTTCTCAATTCTGAGCTAGTGTGGGATTTCTTTTATAGTGTCCTTCCACACAGCACTTTGGCCAGCTAAGAATTTCTGCAATTGTAAAGATAAGAAATGCTTCTTAAATTTGCATGCTGTCTTTTCATAAGGAAGCAGTCCCAGTAAATTTATAGTTTTAGCTTATGTGCTGCTGAAGTGAGTGCCCACTACACTTTTGCTTGTGTGTTATTTTGAAAAAGCAAATTTTAATCTAGCTTTATAAGATATGGTAAGCAGCTGGATCTCAACCAATCATATCAGTCAACCTACAGCCAATCATGGGCTAAAATCAAATCATGTCCATGGAAGCCAGAAGGCTGACCCTACTACATCTGTACAAGACAAACACCACGCATTAGCCAAACTGACTGTGAAGGCCACTTCCTCTTTTGTGACTACCTATAACCTGTCCAGAATGTTGGGTGGAACACTCTAAACCTTTCCTTCTCCTGAGAACTGTTGATTTTCAAACTGGCTTTTTGTAAGTAATTTAATTCCTTTAACAACATAGAGATGTATTTTAAGCCTGTCTACCACATACATGCCCACACTTGTCTACATCCTTTTCACCTCTTGCCTGGAAGATGGAAACATCCCCAATCACCCTGCCCCAACCCATCCTTACTTATAATCTACCCTCTGTTCTAAAATCATAGAAAGTTTTTGAAACTTGAAATCCAGATGAGTTCTCCTTCAAATCTTCCAGTAGCTTCCCACCACTCTTCAAAGTCCACCTGCTTGTCACACCTCGCAGCCTTCCATTGTGTTTACTTCCTGCATGTTCAGAGGTCATTGCCTCTTTCTGTGTAGAGGATGTGGTGGTGGCAGACTGAGGAACTAAATCTCTCACCAGGATCATGCCCACACATGTCCTTGCAGTGGCTTAGTTTCTCCTCAGTATACCACATGAGATTAAAATGAGGAATTAAGTGCCTTCATCTTTTTTTTTCTTCTTTTGGTTTTTGGAATTAGCTTCAGGAAGGGTCTGAGAGCTTGGAGAAGTTTGTTCTTTTATTATTGGTGTGTGTTTTCTTATGCTGGAATAATGCCTGGCTGCAGCTGCAACTGTTGTTGTCTCTCAAGGTCATCACTTATCCCTTTAGATTTTCCAAATGAACCTCTAAGTATCTTCATCTTGCCTACTGAAACTACAGTGAACACTAAGACCTACTGTTCAACATTAAAAGATATATTAATTTATTTTCATTTTCTCTAGCAGGACTTTGTTTCCCCTCGTTTCAATATGTTTCTGCATACATTCCATATTGGCTGATTTGGAATTCTTTGGCATCCTTCTTGTCAGTTTTCTCTAAGTCCGTCACACGTAAACTGGCTTCTGAATACTCAACCCAGTTTTGATGTTCCCCCACTTCTACTAACCTTCTGCATCTTAGGTGAATAATAGAAATATAACATAAGAATTTATAATGAAACACAATATGTGTTCTTTTGTAGTAAGAGGAGCGGCCTGGCCGCCCACATGGTTTAGCTTATGCCCAGAAAGAATTACACAGAAACTGTATTCATTTAATCACTGCCTGACCCATTAGTTTCAGCCTCTTATTGGCTATCTCTTGCACCTGGACTAGCCCATTTCTGATAATCTATGTAGCACCCCAAGGTGTGCTTACCGGGGAGATTCTAGCCTGCCTCTCTGGGGAGTGGGAACATCATGGCGACTCCTACTCAGCTTCTCTTTCCCAGAATCCTCTTCTGTCTACTCCACCCACCTAAGGGTTGGCCTATCATCAATGGGCCTAGGCAGTTTCTTTATTGAACCAATGAAATCAACAGATTGATATATGACACTCCCACATCACTTCCCCTTTTTCTGTTTAAACAAATAAGAAAAGCTTTAACTTTAACATAGTAAAATCACATATAACAAAACAGTTATCAAGTAAGAATTACAGTTACAATATTTATATTTACTTTATCTTTTATCATAACTAAGGAAAACTATAACTATAACTAACCATTCTTCAACTCCATCAAAGACTCCAGAAGGATATAAAATTATTTAAACAAACAAGAAATCCAAACTCTAGAAATGACAGAGACATCTCGCTGCCTGGACAGTCACCCAAGGTTCCTCTGTATCGTTGGGGCATCCATCTTCGGCCTTCAGGCCCACAGTATCCAGCAGACATTTCCATGAAGCAGGAAATTTCAAAGACAGTTCAGTCACTTTCTGCTGTGTCCTGCAGAATGTCTCGTAGACTCATGAATCAGGAACCCCGAAAGACCATCTCACCTTTAGGCAAGTTCAGCAGTCCTCTCTCTGTGGGTTCTTTGTGTCCAGTTTATGCAACAGTACAGGCAAGAACAGTCTCTTGCCCAAATGGCTATCCAATTCCATAAGGATCCTCTTCGATGCCCATCTTCATCTCAAAGTAGATTGGTGCTGCCAGGAGCAGACGTGTCTCATTGTCATAAAAAGCCCTAAGTTATTAAAATATTAAATGCCATATTCTGCAGTCTTTGAAAGATATGAAGAATGCCTATCTAATTGAAATATATCTCCATATATCTAGAAAATCTAACATGACTACAAGCTTGACTATTATTTACGATTATTTAACAACAACCTATATTTCCTAATTATACATTACATTTTAAAAATGAACTATATAATCACAATACCTTAATCAAGATCAGAAATACATATACATGTAACAAAATTGACCTTAAAATCCATACCAATGCAAATTATTTATATCTATATCATATCCCCCTTTAAATGTAAACGAGTATTTATAAACAATATTTGGGAACGTGGGCGCAGTTTTTTCTCTCCAAACTGCTTCCTGCTGAATGGGGGCGTCGTTAATTAGGTCTTTCATGGTATAACCTGTGATAGTTTCATCTCAGTTGGCAGTTGAGTGAAGCAATTTTCTGAGGGTGTTCACAGCAACCTTTCAGGAGGGCGTGGTCTATCATACCAAATCGGAATAGATGCAATCCATAGGGTCTGGTCCTCTGTGAAAACAAAAGAAGACCCTCTCCGAAGCATCATATCCTTAGACCCAAATTCTGAAGTCATACCCTCATGATATCCATTCTGGTTCCACTTGGCAGCCCATATAATGAAATGTCTCTCTGTACTTTGCTCCTTCACAGTCAAAAATCTTAAAGAAAACACAATGTACATAATCCAGACTCTTTGTGGATTTTCCATTTTTACGTGGCTTATTTTTCTTTATTTTTTTAATCTCTTAACCATCTGTACTCTGTCTCTTTAAAGACTTTACCTTTTTATTCTTAAAGGCATTAACTTTATTTTTTCTCTCTCTATATTTTTTTTTCTCTCTCAAGCCCACGTACATTTATCCAACATTGTGACTCATTTAGTGGTCTGTCTGAATCTGTTTTATTGTGAATCTGTAATTTTTTTACTATCCAGGAGCATTTCTTAAAATGTTAAGCATTTCTTAAAAACTTAAGTTGCATCATGTAGGAGTAATACGGTACTGCCTGTGTCCTGTAAAGTCTAAACCTTATGTGCGCTGTTATCAAAGTAATTACGGTAGTTCCTGCTTGAGACCAGCTCAGTTCAGCATGGCGGAGCTGAGCTGCTACTGTCTCAGAGCCATTGGGTGCCCCTGAGCTGAGCACAATTCCAGGCACACAGCAGTCCACATTGCCATCAAGCAAGCCATAGCAGTTTATTCCAAATGCTCCATTCAAAAGCTCTGTCTCCCACAGGAGCCAGACAGAAATCGTAATGGCGGCACAGCCCAGAAAGCCGGCATTTTAAAACAGCCAGTTTTTTCCTGTTCCTGAGTCAGGACAATTTCTTTGCGGTACGCAACCCAGAAACAGCAAAAAGCTGTCTTAAATTCTCTTTTTGTCGTTTTTAAGCCCTCTCAGGTTTTACGTGGAGTTCATTAGCACGTTTGAGCGCCAATTTGGGCGCCAATTTGTAGTAAGAGGAGCGGCCTGGCCGCCCACATGGTTTAGCTTATGCCCAGAAAGAATTACACAGAAACTGTATTCATTTAATCACTGCCTGGCCCATTAGTTTCAGCCTCTTATTGGCTATCTCTTGCACCTGGACTAGCCCATTTCTGATAATCTATGTAGCACCCCAAGGTGTGCTTACCGGGGAGATTCTAGCCTGCCTCTCTGGGGAGTGGGAACATCATGGCGACTCCTACTCAGCTTCTCTTTCCCAGAATCCTCTTCTGTCTACTCCACCCACCTAAGGGTTGGCCTATCATCAATGGGCCTAGGCAGTTTCTTTATTGAACCAATGAAATCAACAGATTGATATATGACACTCCCACATCATTCTTTCTTATGCCATCGATGTGAATGTGAACAAATACCAGCTGTGAGACTGGCCTAGCCACTGTCCATCAATGGATACCGTGTGATCCTGGAGAGTAGCTGGTGCCTACACAATTTTTTCTTTTTTTAATTTTTTTCATTTATTTTACATTCCAACTATAGTTTCCTTTTACTTTTCTCTTCCTGTTCCCTCAGTCACCTCCTGTCTATCCCCTGCCCCATGGGAGTCAACAAAGTATGTCATATCAAGCTGAGGCAGGACCAAGCTCTTCTGCCTGCATCAAAGCTGGGCTAGTCATCCAAGCATGGGGAATAGGTTCCAAAAGCCAGCTCCTATGCTAGGGGCAGGTCTTGATCCCACTGCTAGGGGTAGTACAAACAGACCAAACTACACAACTGTCATCCACATGGAGAAGGTCTTGGTTTGTCCCATGCAGGCTCCCTGTCATCCCAAAGTCCTTGAGCTCCCATTATCTCAGGTCAATTGTGTCTGTGGGTTCTCCAGCCATGATCTTCACCACCCTTGCTCAGACAATTCCTTCTCCCTATGGTTAAATGGAATTCTTGAGCTTGGCCCAGTACTTGGCTGTGGCTCTCCACATCTGCTTCCATCAGTTCCTGGATAAAGGAACTCTGTTGTTGACAATTATAGTAGTCACCAGTCTGATTACAGGGGAAAGCTAGCCTAGGCACCCTCTCCACTACTGCTAGGAGTCTTAGCTGAAGTCATTTTTGTGGATTCCTAGGAGTTTCCCTGGCACCAGGTTTCTCCCTAACCCCCCAACTGGCCCCTCTATCAAGATATCTCTTTCACTATTTTCCCCCTCCATCCTGCTCCCAACTTGAACAACCCTATCCCTTATGCTCCCATCCCCAACCCCTCCCCATCCCACTCCCCCCACCCCCAAGTTTCCCAGGAGATCTCATCTATTTTCTCTTCCCAGGGAAATCCATGCATCCCTCTGAGAGTCCTCTTTGTTACCTAGGTTCTCTAGGGCTGTGAATTGAAGCCTTTGCTTTATATTTAACATCCACTTAGGAGTGAGTACACACCATGTTTGTCTTTCTTGATCAGAGTCGCCTCACTCAGTATGCTTTTTTTCTTGTTTGATTCATTTGCCTG
Source organism: Microtus obscurus (assembly GCA_963919715.1). Classification (NCBI taxonomy): domain Eukaryota; kingdom Metazoa; phylum Chordata; class Mammalia; order Rodentia; family Cricetidae; genus Microtus; species Microtus obscurus. The sequence goes on along the minus strand of CAWTZC010000355.1, from coordinate 21,934,279 downwards.
GCACAATTTTAGTTTTGAACTACAGGGTACTCTTCTTGTTTTTAGCAACCATTCTACCTTTCGTCAGTCTATTCTGCTTCTGCTGCTTTCTGCAGTCCATGCTTCAGCTAAGAAAACATCAAGACTCAAGCCATTACAGTGGCTGAAGAGAGTCTCCCAGACATCAAAGCAAATTGAAGAATTACACAGTATGGAGATAGAAGAAGACAGTGGATGCAACTGTTCCATTGCACTGTAGGCTTTGAGTAGGTACCTGGGAGAACAGCAAATAAACCAATCATATACTAACTTATTTATCAAAATCTACTACATTATTTTCAAATGGCTTTGAATAAAAAAAAAAAACATCAGACACACAGAAGCTGTCCTACCCTGAAACCACATTAAAGCAGGCTTTCTCTGAAATTTCTCCCATTTTCACTTCTAAGGTTAGAAATAAGTTTCACTTACTTTAAATCCATGCTGAAAGCAAAAATTATATAACCACTTTAGAGACTTGAAAGCTATGAGATATTTTATAATCAAAACCTTTCACAAGATTTTTGGTCCTCATGAGCCTGAATGTTCTTACACTACTTGAAAGTCGGTTCTGGCTTTCCCGAGAAAATTCTACCGAAGTAACAATCTCTTAACCATGACTATAGTGTTCCTCCTGGCACGCTGTCTAGAACAGGTTTATGGTTTAAGTATGATTGTCTCAGCTACCTTGACTATAATCTGAGGCAGTATAGAGTCACCAGAGAAGGGAGTCTGAAGTGTGGGCTGGCCCAGTTCAGATTGGTGTGTGCATATGTTTCTAGAAGACTGTCTTGATTGTTAATTTGTGTTGGAGGGCCCAGCCCACTGTGCCTTGCCATCTTCAGGCAGGTATTCAATTCTAGCATGTTTAAGAACTCTAGGTAAGCATTAGTCTACTAGTGATACAATAAGTAGTATTCCTCCATGGCCTCTCTGTTTCAGCTCCTGACTTCAGATACTTGTTTTCAGTTCATGCCTTAATTTTCCATAATGATGGACTGCGATGTAGAGGTGTAAGTCAAACAAATCCCTTTCGTCCTGTGCTAATTAATTTTTGTCAAGTTGATACAAACCCATACATATTGGGAAGAGTTAATCTCAGTTAAGAAGATGCCTCCATAATCTTGATTAGATTAATGCGGGAGGGCTTAGACTACCGTGGTAGTCAGTGTCATGCAGTATGGGGATCCACAAATGTGAGCCCGTTCCACCTTGACTGGAGGTCATAGAGTCTGAGCTTACTTTTACTCTTTCAAAGATGTTGACAACAGGCATGGCTACATACCCTGACCTAGGGTGTATTTCCTTGGTGCTTTGGATGTTAAGATGGCCCATAGAGGTGGATCTGCTCCACCCTGATCAAAATTCTGAGAGTTCAAGTATATTTCTGTTCCTTCATTTAAAATAGGAGGCTTGACATAGGAAGTGTCTGCTTACAGGGTACTTGGCCTTGGGTGTGGTCGCTGCATATCCTGCCAGAAACATCAAATCTTTACTCAGGAAATAATGGCTCGATGTCCCAAGTATTGAAGCAAGTAGTTGTTCTGGTTTCCCTTTGTGTCATTTTAAAGCAGTCTTTTGCCTTCTTCCCACTCCCCATTTATATTGAGGTATAAAAGCATATGAAAAATAAATGCAGGTAAATTCAGTATTTAATATTCACTGGGTTGCCATCCTGGTACTATCTTGTATCTCTGTTTTTCTTTCATATTTCTGTTTCCCCTACCAAACATTTTAAATCCACATGTTCCCTACCCTGGAATGTAAGAACCTGTCATGGCTGGACTATAACAGAAGTCACCCCCAAATGTGTGGTTTACAGCAATGTGGTCCTATGTGGTATATGAAAGCAGACTTAGCAAGCTATGAGCAACAAGCCGATAAGCAGTGTTTCTTCATGGTTTCTGCTCCAGTTCCTGCCTTATATTCCTACTTTGATTTCCCTCAGCAATGGACAGTCACCTACAAGTACCTGATCAAATAAACCTTTCCCTCCTGAAGTTGCTTTGGGCATGGTGTTTTTTCACAGGAATAGAAAGTTTGACTAAGACACTTCACAGCAGCTGAAAGGAAACTAAACAATGACGAGGACACAGTGGCATAACTGATGGAGCCCTTTTCTCTAGTTGTCAATGAGAGAAATTTTGTAGAAAATACAACATAAGAAAAAACACCATTTTTAGTTTTTCTTATAACTAATTCCCTAATATTATGTTTTCTTTCACATGGTTTATACAAATTGAAAAAAGCTGCCATGTAGGCAGTCAAGCTTGCAAAAGAAAAGATCAGAAGACATTGGCTTGGGGGGGGAATAGGACTTCTTTCTTCTCTTCTCATTAACATTACTAGCCGTGAACTCAGTATTTCCATGAACATGTGGTTAAGTGGAGAGTTTTACATTAAAATATCTGTTTTGTGTAATGGGTGTTCAGGCACTTATTTTGAATCTGAATCAGTTCACCGCTGCTTGTGATGATCATAATTATTTCACATAGAAAACAACATATTTTTTTTATTTTCGAATACTTAACTGGCATAATTTCTGTGTTCACAAAGTTAGTATTCATGATACATTTTAAACATGTCCTTGATACAGAAACAAAAAGTTCCTCTTGAAACCTAAAGCAGCTACTGAGAGCAGTTGATTACATTTGGGGGAAAAAAAAAGCAAGAAAAATAGATTCTTTCACGTCTAACACATCAAAATTATGGAGCCTTTTAAAGATATTTTAATTTTTTTAGTCATAGTACTCTTCTGCTCATAGATAAAGTCAATCATTTAAAATGTCCTGTTCACTACACCTTTCAGACTTCCATAATTGTAGAGGAACAGACCCACTTCTGTGCACTGCATCTATAAGGCAAGGAGCAACACACCTACCTCTGTGCACTGCGTATGTAAGGCAGAGCAACAGAGTGTCTAACCTAAGACTTGAAACCAGCATGACAGGAGTTTCTAGGGAAAAGCACTTCTTTCCTCATGATTTTTCAAAGCTTCATATAAAGTAATTTCCAGCACATTATATTAAAAAAAACTCATGTTTTCATATAGTTCATATGCATCTCAGTGGATTTTGAATTCCCAGTAAATCAACAGAAATAAGGTAACTGCTGAATGAGAAATGAATTACAGGTAAATATTCCAGTTTTGAGGTGTGAATGAGGGGGTAGTCTTTCCATATAGCCAAAGTTAAGCCAGTATTTCAAAATCCTGGTGGTTCTAGAAATATAGGCCTATGCCACCATGGCAAATCCTATTCCAGACTACTGAACACGGTTCTATATTTACACTCCTGAACTCTGACTGCAATGGCTGACACCCTTCCCCTAACCATAGCCTGAGAATTGAACACAAGAGCTTGTACCTCATAAGCTATTGCCCCACCACATAGTTAAAGCCCTAGTCCTTCTGTCTGTGTGTGTGTGTGTGTGTGTGTGTGTGTGTGTGTTGTAGTTGTTGTTGTATTTTGAGCCAAGATTTTATTACAGTCTCAGGCTGGTCATGAACTTGTGATCCTGCTAATGCTGCCTCAAGAATCACTGCCATGTGACTTCACAGCTAATTTTTTTTCAAGACGGGGTTTTTCTGTGTAACAGCCCTGGCTGTCCTGGAACTCACTTTATAGACCAGACTGCCCTTGAACTGACATATATACCTGATGCTGGGATTAATGGTATGCATCACCACAAAATTAAAATTTGTTTGAATACAAAAGTTACATTTATGGAAGTATTTGTGGCAGCTTCACACTGTTTTCATGTAAGATTTCAATCTCATGTGAAGCTCACTGCTAGGGGTTGGGTATTATGATTTTAGTGTACTTCTACAAGTTTGTGCACTGGAAACATCTCAGGAAGATGTTGAGATGGTGGTGATTCTCAGAGGTGCGTCCTAACACATTTCTAGGTCACTGGATGTATCAGCTTTGGGAGGGATTGACAGAGTTCTCCTGGGATCCTGAGAATAACTTGTCATAATGAGATTGAGCCTGACTTCTCAGTTTCCCAGGCCTTCTGTCTTGCAGAGTGACTCTACTGTCTCTCTCATATCTTCCCACCATGATGCCATCTGTTAGGTTGCAACAAAGCCCAGGGCTGTCTCTCTAGGAGCTCAAAAGACGGAGCTGCTGGATCTTGGACTCTAAGTGTCCAAAAACATTAGAAACAAACACATTTGCTTCACAGATTTCCTAACCTTAGATTCTTTGTTATGACAAATTGATTAGTGGACTATAAACACCCAGTTTAATCATAGTCTTGGAGTAGGATTGGACATTGTCCAACTTGAAGAAAGCATCTCATTATTGAACTCTTTCCTGAGGAGGAGTAAAGGGACGATTTCTAGAGATCATCCTTTGAATTGGTTATACATCAAATAGATAATTATAAAATTTGTTATTTGACTAATGATTCTAAAAAATAAATATAATTCAACCTTCACAAGTAAATTATAGTTTTTATTAATGGCATTGAGGTATATTTTCTCCTACTTATGACAAAAGACTATATGTATATGTGTGTATATATGTATATGTATGTATGTATTATATATATTTGAACCATATCTTCAAGACACTCAGGTGTATATGCATATGTCCATATATGTGCACTTTATGTTCATGTATGTGGCAGGAGACCTCTGTCTTCTTTCATTTGGCTATTACAACATGCAAAATCTACTGAGTAGCTGTTCTCTTCAAGTAACAGAACCCAAACTTTGTCCAAATCAAAAGACAAATTTCCTGTTGCCACAAGTTTTATATTCCTTTGTCAAGAATCTATTTTTAGTTTCTTTTCATTTTTCACTTTGGCCAGAATCTAATTTTACCTCCAAACACTAGTTCCAGGAAACTGGCCTTCTTTGCCATCCATGGAGGGTGCTGGTGTGCCAGTACTTCCAGATTAAGAATCCCAGCACATCCACCGGCCTCTGTTTCCCACTACTTGAGAAGAGACCCTGGGGCCATGAACTACTCTTACCAACAGTCTTACCGTGTTTATAACAACCCATCTGTCACCTAAGATCCTTTTATCTTAACTCATTCCCAAAGACTACATGACCTCTTTCTATACTGTGTCTAACACATTCACTCCATCAGAACACACTGGTACTGCTATGCCCTCTTTCTTTCCTAGGCGTGTTCTCACCACTTCCAGGCTCTGGGGGTGCTGGTGTCATATTTACAACTAACACTTTCACAAAAGTCTCCCTAGCCCGGTTTCTTTTTCAGGTCAGTGCTGTCTAGTGACCACATGTGTCCCTGTGGTTACATCCTCAGTCATCAGCGGACTGTGATTCCCTTCAACTGCTAGCGATATTATCTGCCTTTCCAACTTGTGCACCTACACAACACAGTAATGTACTCTATAGCCATACTTTCATTTTATATTTGTGCATGAAGATAGCCTTCCTGGTTTGCCTCTCCTTTTCCATACTGAAAGTTCCATTAAATTATTCTATATCTCCCCTGGAACTTGATTGCTAGAAGGTAAACCTGGGAACATCTAAACAGCAACCAATATACTGCTCTTGATGCTATTGTTTACATTTACAATAGATCTGAACACACAGTGTCTTTCCTCTACTATTGTGATGGGAAGGGCATATTTGCAGAGTTGTATGGAATCTCCAGGGACATGCATAGAAAAGAGCTTGGCTCCAATCCTATTCTCTCTGCTCCAAAGAGACTTTCCTTCAAAAAGGATTATTCACAGTCTCTACAAAAGTGATATGAAAGTGAAATCTATGCACTCTCCAGGGGAATATACAGTGAATCTATGTTACTGATCCTTCCAGACTAAAAAAAAAAATACAAAATTAGCACATATTAGACATTCCAAATTATGCACCAGAAGAACAGATATTTACTGCACAAATGTTAGTGCTATTGTTCTTTATATGTTAAAAGTCTTTCCAGTTCCTGTCTCTAATGTGGAGTTGTACATATCTGATGTGGGATTTCCCTCTGTAGTCTGTGAATATGTTTTGTTACCATTGGTTAATAAAGAAGCTGCTTTTGATCAATGGTTTAACAGAGTAAAGCCAGGTGGGAATTTCAAGCAGAGATAGAGAAGAAGGTAAGTGAGTCAAAAAGACACCATGTAACTGCCAAAGGAAACACACCCCAGGAATCTTATTTGTAAACACCAGCCTCATGGTAAAATACAAAATAATAGAAATGGCTTAATTAAAGATGTAAGAATTAGTTAACAAGAAGCGTAAGCTAATGGCCCAAAAAGTGTTGTAATTAATACAGTTTCTGCGTGATTATTTTGGGTCTGGGCAGCTAAGAAATGAATGAGCAGTCTCTGCCTAGACATATCCATACCCAACAGACATTAGTTCTCACAATGCTATTGACATGAACACCAACAACAAAAAAGGAAATATAGAAGGTGGCATAAACCACCTTCTCATGAGGATATGAGGTTTAACAAATAAAGTATTCCTAAATTTATATTTATATAAATTTTAACCAACACTGACCCATATACCTGTTCCCTTAAACTACACACAGAAATAATATGTTTAACAGGACCACAGCAAAGAGCAAACTATTGAGATCAGGGTTGACAGAAAGGACTCAGCTTAAACTAATAATACACAGAAAATAAATATCTGAGGCAAGACGACCCTCTCCTACTCCTGACTGTTTTGGGCAGGAATAAAGGGAAAGTCCTCTTAGAACCAGTTTATGACTACAGAAACAAAGTGCCCAGAGACATAGGAAACTGACTGAAAGAAACATGGGGAGAAGCAGAGTCAGAGGATTTAAATTTTCTTTTTAATTAATTTTCGTCCTTAATGAGAGAAATTTTTGGAAATAGATTAAAAGTTGTTCTTAAAATTTTAGGTCATAGAAACATTTTTAAATGTGCCTACTGTGTTTGTGTAATGTAGGCATAAAATGGTGGAGATTAATGAAGATAAAGGGGTGAGCTGAAGAGCTAAAAGTACAGCATGCATTTCTTATTGACATTTTATGAATACATTAACTACTTCATGTGAAAGCATGAAGTATCAGCTTTTTAAGTTTTTATAGTCTAACAGTATTGGTATTAATAATAATTATAATTATTATTTATCATTTTACTATAAGCTTTAGTGAATCCTACAATTCTATATTAATTCCATTTGCTAGTCAACATTCAGGCAGGAAATGCATTTGTTGTCTAATTTCATCCCGGATGCCACCAAAGAAATTCACTGCTGCTTTGTGTGACTTCTGTGGAAATGTTCCTTCTCATGTCAGTTCCATAATTTAGCATGTATAATTAACACATGTAATGATGTGTTAATGAGCTCTTATTTATACAGCATCTAGCTTCAATGAACACAAAGTGCACTATTTACCTAATTTGTTCTCTGAACATATGCATCTGGAACTATCTTTGGATTTAAGAAAAACTGACGACACTAAAGAGTAGCTTTCTTCAGAAGGTTTTATTGGAGGGCAGGACTTAAAAATAAAGACATGTGACTATCCTTTTGTAGGACAGAATTATGTGAGGCTCTTGATTTCGATTTAGAACATAAGAAACACCCTTCCAACACCCTATCAATGTTCTGCAGGCTTCTGATGGCTAAGAGCCTTACATTTGTATTGCTTTGATAACAACTTAATTTCCAGTGAGAGGCTACTTTGCAGATCCTGCTAATGCTGCATTTACCTGCCTCTGTAATTTGCTTCACTTATGACTGTCTCTTACATTAATATTCATTACAAAAGCCCTCTCCAATATTACTTGATTTGACAGAAATGCATTAGCTATGACAAATGCCCCATAAGTTTCTCAGTATTAATGCAAGCAGATCCTATGCTAATTATTGCTATTTAAACATACAGATTATTTCTTTTGGCCTATTTTTAAAGAATGGAAGTAAAATCTTCAGCCACCAGGGATTAGAACTCTTGGTTTCCTAGAGAATAATTTCTGTAATGTCACTTCGCCGTATTAAAACAGCCACATACAGAGATGGCGGCCTGTAATAGGTCATATATTTTGTTAGGTCCATATATTTTAAATACAGAAAATAAGATAATATTTTACTAAAAGACAAGGCAGAGTGTGAATTGTAGTAGGCATAAATCTCATATCACCATATCACATTTGATCCAAGGAATTATCTTTTATTTATGCATATATTTATTTATGGTTTTTGAGAGAGGGTGTAATAGCTCTGGCTGTCATGGACCTTGCTTTGTAGACCAGGTTGCCTTTGAACTTGTTTCACAGATCTGTCAGCCCCTGTCTCCCAAGTGTTAGGATTTAAGGCTTGCGTCACTACTACCTAGCTTATCCTGTTATTTTTAATGTAAACTTTAACCACAAGTCCCTTTCCTCAGAAAAAGATTATAAAGAAGTCAATTCCTTAAGAAAAAAAGAAAAAAATATGGCAGGTATTTAAATAGGGGTTGGAGGTCATGCAGAGATTTGAATTCTACAGTTAGATATTTAGGGGGATCAATGAGAGACATAGAGAAAACAATAAATTATTCCCTACATCTCAGCCTTTCAAATACCCGAGGCCAAGCCAGTCTATTGCTATACTGCAGTGTCCCAGCTACCAAAGTGGTAGACTAAGGACTTACCATGTCAGACATCACATCAGTCCATTTTCAGACAGTTTTTTGTTTCCACATGTTTAAATTGCAGTCTTTGGAGATAGAGCCTCACTGTATCTTACAGCCTGCTGTGGAACCTGGGACCCTCATGCTTCTATCTGCTGAATATTAGAATTACAGTTGTGTAAATCAAGTAACGGACTATTAGTTTTAAAGAAGTCTTTTTTATTGTTGTTGATTTAAATGCCAGATTTCCAAAACTTCCCCTTCCACTGGAACTTATTTGACCTAGACAGCATGCAAATGTAGTAAGGATCGAATACTTTGTTACTGAGTGGATGACAGATGGGCAGATTTTGAAAAAAAAAAAAAACAATTCTTCAGACTTTGGTACTGTTTCTCAACATTTTATTTAGGTTTAGTCTTGTAATCCCCACCAGTACTTTTCATGTGGTGTTCTAAACATTTGTATTCCTTCCATGACAACATCCTATAATCACAGGAATATGTTTAACACCCAAAACTTTGACATTGAATGGTACTAAGTGACCTAAAGATCTCATTCAGGTTCCATGAGTTTGAGTTGGTACGATTTCTCTAATATATATTTCTATGAAATTCTAATATTGTACAGAATTTTACAGTCTCCACAGCCAGGAGCAACCCGTTATACAACGCCAATGAAACTGACTCCCCTGGCACCCCACGATGGCTGTCTTAAACTATGAACACTATCTCATCAGCATAATTTATAGAATATCGTGTGAAAGAAATTGTAAGGAGGGGTCATTCCAGATCAGCTTTGGTCTCTCCCTTGAAGGCCTTCGCAATCCTCCAAAGTGTTTGCATGTTTACATGTTTGTTCTTTTCAGCTGCTGAATGAGATCCCATGTGTTAGTCTACCACTGCTAATTCACTTGCCCAATTGAACACATTTGGGTTGTTGGAGAGTTTGGGGAAGATTAACAAAATCGCTGTAAATATTTGTGTTGTGTTGTTTGTATGTACATAAACTTTTATTTGCCTTAGGCAAATACTTAGGCAGAAATAAGCCCAAATCAGATAAGTATGGCATATTTTCCCCTCATTTCTAGATCCTAGAGAGTACACCATGCCTAAAACTGTATGTGTATGAATGACTTGGGAAAGAAAGGATGATAGCAGGATGGTGCAGGAGAATTGCCTGTATTCTGTCAATCATGTTTTAAATAAACGCTGATTGGCCAGGCAGGAAGTATAGGTGAGAAAGCCAGACATAAAATAGAAATGAAACAATGAGAACAGAAGAATTCTGGGAAGGAAGAAGTTGATTCCTCCCACTCCTGCCCAGACCACCAAAGCAGCAGGACGTGAGCTGCCCTGCCAGCTGGAAAAAGGTACTGAGCCACATGGTTACATAGATCAGAAAAATGGGTTAATCAAGATGTAAGAGTTAGCCAGTGAGAGGCTAGAGCTAATGGGCCAATCAGCTTATAATTTATGGAGACCTATGTGTGATTTTCTTTGGGACTAAACAGTTGCGGGTTACAGGGCGGGACAGAAAACCAAAACAACAAACAAGCCGCCCAGTTCATGTTACAGCAGGAAGGAAGAGGCTGAAAGGAAGAGAATTGGACACTTGAACGTGGTCAAGTACATGATATTTCAAAAATATTCTTAATAGAATTCATAGGCAATGGATAAACACCAATAGAATTTTAATTTAGAGAATAAGGTTGCTTGGTTATATAGTTTAAGTACTTGCTCACTTTGGTAAGAAACTGTGGAACTGTTTTTCTATGCAGCCACATTAGTTAGCATTTTTTCAGTGGGACCTAAATTGTCCCAAAAGAGCCACAGTTTTATCAGTATTGTTGACTTATATTAGCCATTTCATTTTAGCATTTCTGATATGTGTGCAGTGGTATTTTATCCTGGCTTTTATTAGTTACACAGAGTAATTTAGTTGTCCTGCATTATCATATGTTCTATGGCATGCGTGTGGAGGTCAAAGGACAACTTGCAGACTGATCAAGAGTCTCAAGTTTGATAATATGCACTTTCCTGGTGAGCCTTCTTGACAGTCCCTCTGTATCTTCTGCTGCATTTATTAACCATTGGGGTACTCATCAGTGGAATATCTAATCAAACATCTTGTACAGTTTCAAATGAGATTGCTTCATTTCTTATTAGCAGGTTTCAGGTGTTCTTCACATGCTGGGGCTTGAGTGCCTCAGGCAGGTATGTGAATAGAAACCATTCTCTCTCAGACTGAGGCTTGTCTTTCACAGAAAAAAAGTTTTCAATCCTGAAAAATGTCCAACTTATCACTTTTTTTTTTTTGCAGGTCCTACATTCAATGTCATTCTTAGTCAGAGTGCACTTGAGATAGAGAAAACACCACAACACTTTGAACATGGACTGCTTCATGTTAACTGTGATAAGATTGTGTAACAAGAACTTGCAGGTCAAGTGTAGGAGATCTCTAAATAATAGAGAACTATGAGGTACTGGGACAGCTGTGTGCCCTAGGAAGGGCCATATTTCTCAAAGAGGGCTGAACACCAGAGAGAATTGGACAGTCACCACCGCCCCTCATTGTGTAGTTTCCTGAAATATATCCTCTTGTCACACAGACATTGCTCATGAAGTAAATCAGGAGGGGTATAATTATAGGGAAAGAGATGTTGGTACAGAGATGTTCTGGCCATAAGTTTTGCTAGTTTCTGGTCATTGAGCACCATTAGAAATGAGGCATAAAGCTAATCTCTTCTTGTAGTAACTTTCTTGCACCTCGGATAAAGGTTAACATCATGCCTACTTGTCAAGTAAGCTTAAAGGTTCCCAACCAATCTCCCCAGAGTAGAACTGGCCAACAGTTCTTCACCTTGCTCCTCTCCAATATCATTTTCCTTGGCTTTTACTGTGGTATACAAATAAGCTTTATGTAAGCAGATGCCTGGTCCTTGGGAATTCTATTAGCTACTTTTTTCCTGACTGTAACTAAGAAAGTGACTAGAAGCAAAGTAAGGGGGGATAGGCTTATTTTGGTCACAGTTCAAGAGACATAAACTCATGGCAGAAAGACCCGGAAATGCAACATGTCCATGGTGGAAGGAGCTACTGTTGGAGGAAGGTGACTGCAGGGAGGGGAACAAAGAAAAATATAGAGCTCAATAAAATAAAAAAAATAAGCATGGGATCAAACTGGACTCTCTGAATGTGTTTGACAATTGGGGCAGATTGAGTAGCCAATGATAATGGCACTGGGATTTGTCTCTACTGCATGTACTGGCTTTCTGGGATCCTATTCTCTTTGGATGCATACCTTCCTAAGCCTGGATGTAGGCGGGGAGGGCCTTGGACTTCTCACAGGGAAGGGTGCCTTACCCTCTCTTGGAACTGGAGGGGGGAGGAGGGGGAAGCAAGGGGGAGTGGAAGGAGGGGAGAAAGTGTGAATTTTGATTGGTATTATTTATAAAGTAATAAAAAAATCTTAGAAGATCAGGAAACAGAACTCTGAGAGCAAGCATTCAGGTAGCTTTTTGGTTTTTGTTTGATTGTTTCATTTTGTTTTGTTTGTTTTTGCCAGTTTAACATTCAGAAAATAGACTTAGCTGAAAGATCGGGGAATGAAAAGTATCTACAGAGCCACAAATCCAGCCAAAACTCAGCTGAGTGGCAGGGACAATCTGGGAATAACAGGGCTAATCTGACTGATGATCAAGATTCAGTCATGCATACATATGAGCATCCAACTTGAAATGAGGTGTCACAAGGCACCCATTACCTATGAAGAATCAGAGCCAAGTGTCATAAATGAAAGTACAAGCCTTTCCAACACTCGAATTTCAAAGACTCCTGTTTGATGCTGACATGTGATAAAGCCTCCCATCACTCATGCTGCAGCCTCCCTTCCTGATTACAAAGGACATGCTGTCCATTTCTCTGAGCACGGTGACACATTATCAAAAGATGATGAATGCCTTCACAAACAGAAAAGGCTGAAAAACGTTCGCAATTTTTCTCTGTCATTCTACAACAACAAACGTCTTGACTGGTTTTCTGGTTGGCTAGTGAGTAATAAGCAAATGCAATAGCCATTAGGAAAGTTCAAATTCAAAGAGATAAGCATAATTCAGAAGATAGAACTAGGTTATATCTACCATATCCACAATGCAGAGGTGTACAATAATGTTCTACAAAGTGAGCCACAAGCCTGTATTCCAATTTCCCCAAAATTAGGAGTGTATGCCTTATTCCTAGTATGGAGTTCTTTTGTTGATTTATTCATCTCTTCATGCATTTATTTAGTGGCTGTCATGCTTTCCTTATTATTCTTTCTAGTTTTTGTTATTTTTTTAGTTTTTTTTTTTTTTTTTGAGACAATGTTTTTATATATGAGCTCTGGCTGTCCTGGAACTCACGTTGTAGACCAGACGGGGCGCCTCCCTCTGCCTCCTGAGAGATGAATTAAAGGAGGCACCACCACTGTCTGGCCATGCTTTTCATTATGAGCTAGGAATATGCAAGTCAATAGGATAATAGCCATATGAAGGTCACATTCCTCCCCATGAGTAGCTTCAGGAAACAGGCAAAAGTAAGTGTGAGTTACCAATGCAATGGAATGTCAGCGATATTATAAGAAATTCTACTTGAACTGAACCTAATGAAGCTCACTGGATCTTTTTTCAATTTCTCAGTCACTTCCACTTCCACAGGAAAGGGCTTTTCAGACTTCTGCATGGAGTACACCAAGCAACTGAAGGTATCTTACCTCTCACTCCCAAATCTTGCTTTAATAGATGTCTCCATTTCCAGTTTTTTTCTCTCTCCTCTTCTTTTCCCTTCCCTTCTTTTCCCTTTCCCCCTGTCTCTGTTGCTCTGTGTCTCTCTATCTCCTCTCTGCCTCTCTGTCTTTGCCTCTGTCTCTCTGTCTCATTACATGCCAAAAACCTTTGACAAAAATCAAATACCCCCTTAAGATAAAAGTTCTGGAGAAATTAGGGATATAAGGGGAAGACCTAAACATGATGAAGGCAGTTTACAGCAAGCCTATAGCCAGCATCAAATTAAATGGAGAGAACTCCAAAGCAATTCCACAAAAATCAGGAACAAAACAAAGCAGCCCACTCTCTATCTATTAAATATAGTACATGAAGTTCTACGAAGTTCTAGCTAGAGCAATAAGACAGCTAACCAAAAGAGAAAAAGGGAATACAAGTTGGAAAGGAATAAGTCAGAGTATTATTTGCACATGATAGGATAACATGCATAGGTGACCCTAAAAATTCCATTAGGGGAATCCTACAACTGATAAAAACCTTTCAGCAGAGTGGCTGGATAAAAGACTAACTCAAAAACATTAGTAGCCCTCACACAAACAAATGACAAACAGATTGATAAGAAGTCATAGAAATAACACCCTTCACATTAGCATAAAATAATATAGAACATTGTGGGGTAACTCTAACCTAGCAAGTGAATGACTTGTATTGACAAAACACTCAAGTATTTGAATAAAAAAAGTGAACATGATACAAGAAAATGGAAAGTTCTCCCATTCTCATTGGTAGATAGAATTAACATAGTTAAAATGGCCATCATACCGAAGACAATAGGTTCAATACAATTCCCCTTCAAAATTCTAACACATTTTCTTACAGACATTGAAAGGACAATTTTCAACTTCATAAAAATCCCCAAAACCCAGGATAGCTCAAGATTCTGAATGAAAGAGAAAAAAAAACTTTCAGAGTTGTCCTGACTTCAAACTGTACTGTACTATACAGCTATAGTAAAAACAAAAGAAAAATTTTCAAAAAAATCAAAAACATAATAGTGGAATAGCAACAGTTTGATCAATGAAATCAATTTTAAGACCCAGCCATGAATTTACATAACTATGGAAACCTAAATTTTGATGAAGTCAGTCAAACTGGATGTCTGTATGTAAAAAAAATGCAAATAAATCCATATTTATCACCCTGCACTAAACTCAAATCCAAGTGGATAAAAGATCGTAACATAAAACCAGACGAACTGAACCTGATTTAAAAAAAAAAAAAAAAGTAGGGAACATACAACCAGACACACTGAACCTGATTTTTTTAAAAACAGTGGGAAATAGCCTTGAACACACTGACACAGGGACCACTCCCACTCTCTGAAAAGAACATTGATAACGCAGATGCGAAGATTAATTATTAAACAGGGCCTCATGAAACTGAAAACCTTCTGTAAGGCAAAGAACACCATTAATGTGACAAAGAGGCAAACTATGGAATGGGAAGAGTTTTTTTTTTTTTTCTCATAACCAACTCCACATCCAATTGAGTTCTAAGGCCTCTCAAATGATTGAGGTACACTTAAAGAAATGTTTAACATCCTTAGCCATCAGGGAAATGAAAATCAAAGCTACTTTGAGATTCCATCTTATACCTGACAGAATGGCTAAGAACAATAACATAAATAATAACTTATACTGGCAAGGGTGTGGAGCAAGGGGAATGCTCCTGCATTTCTGGTGGGATTATAAATTTGTACACTATCGTAATTCCTCATAAGATTAGGATTCAATCTACCTCAAAACCCACTCTTGAGCATATTATCAAAGAAAAAAGGAAGCTTCATGCTACCACAAGGACACTGGCTCAACTATCTTCATAGCAGCTTTATTCATAATATACAAAAAAATGAAAACAATCCAAATGTCACTCAATTGAAGAATGAATAAAGAAAACATGGTACATTTATACAATGGAGTATTACTCAGTGGCACAAAACAATGACATCATGAAATTTGCAGTCAAATGCATGCAACTAAAAATAATCACCCTGAGTGATGTAACCCAGACTCAGAATAACAAATGTGGTATGTACTCACTTCTAATCAATTGGATATTAGCTATTAAGTAGATGATAATCAAGTTACAACCCACAGACCCACAGAGGTTAGGTGACAAACACCTCTATAATGGAGAAGAATGCATCTTCCTGGGAATAAGAAGAGAATAAATTTTGCAGATGAACTGTGGTCCAATATAGGAGCATGAGGAATCAGGTGGGGAGATTGGGGAGATAGTGCCAGGGGAGACTGCTGGTATTGTGGGGACATTTGAAGGGTGGTGTTGAAGCCTAGTATAGTGGAAGCTTCCTGGAATCTATGTGGCTGACCCTAGTGAGGACTCCTAGAAATGGAGCATGTAGAGTCTAAACTGTTAATCCTTTCTAGACAGGCAAGACTTCCAGTGTTAGAAATGGGTGACACCCAGTTGAGTTATTGGTTAAGGAGGTGTCAGGCATGGCAATTCCTAAACAGCCCAGGTTATGCTAGGGCAGAAGGTTGATCTCTGAAAACTTTCAGTAGGGTGTGGTTGCAGAGAACAACTTCTACACAGCTCATTGAATGTAGAGATGTCCAGCTGGTGTGGACTTGGAGCCTTCACCCCTAAGTTCTAGGCTCTTTGTTACTAGATGGTATTCTGCAGGTTACCAAAAAAGAAATCTGGACACCATCACAAAACACTCCAGCTACAATCTGCCCTGGCTGCAATATGTGCTACAATATGTCCTGGGACAATAGTGGCATAGAACTTATGGAAGTGGCCAGCCAATGTCCAGTTTAACTTGGAGCCCATGCCAGAAGGGAAAGTCTATGTCCTACACTGCCTGGATGGCCAGATACCTGAAACTAAATAGCTCAGAGACCTCAGGTAGAGTTAAATAAGTCTGACAAAAACAACAACAATATTAAAATTATTCTTAATGATAGTCGGCTAAACTCATAGATCAGGATCCTGGCAAGCTATCATCAGAGAGGCTTCCTCGGAGAGTAGACAGGAGCAGATGCAAAGAATCACAACTAGACGTTCAGAGAGAGAGTCTATCTAGAGGTCTCCATCAGGTTCTTTTTTTGTGGCATAATCCTTTTGTATAATGTAAAGACTTGTCGCTCGGATTGGTTTAATAAAAAAGATGACTGATCTTTAGTTGAGCAGGATAAAGCTAGGCAGGAGAGCCTAACTGAGAATGCTGGGAGAAAGAAGGGTGAAGCTGAAGAGTAGCCAGCAGATGAAGAAAGAAACAAGATGGGCATGCCATACTGAGAAAAGATACCAAGCCACATGACAAAAAATATAGGTTAAATAAGACTGTAAGAGTTAGCTAGTAACAAGCCTGATCTATTGGCCAAACATTTACAATTAATACTAAGTTCTGAGTGATGATGTGGGAGCAGCGGCAAGTACAGGTTAGCTCTGCCTTTGTCTGGCATTCCAACATGGGGCTGGAGTTTCCACATATGAACTAACGAAGCTTTAAAAGTGGTTCTAAACAAATGTATTTATTGTGTACAGAAACCTGCACTATAGAGTGCTTACACATAACATGTGAATACACAAACAAACTAGAGTATGCACACATCCATAAATCAGAGTGCTTCACTTGTAAGTTCTACAGACATGTGTGCTGCGGTTATGATCCACATAGATATGAATGAAAAAATGATCTCATTCTCAAAATCAAGTCAGTCATCCTTTTGACACTCACCATGTTATATATGTGTAAAACTATATATATTGTATATATGTAAAGTTTATATATGTTATATTTTTAATAATAATTAATGTGTTGTTTTCATAGTATCTCCAGGTCCCGTAGGTTATTTTAAATGATTCATAATCTCTATAAGACAATTTCAAGAAGGATTACAGCTGTTCACAGCATTTATTCATCTTTCTGAAATTTGAAGCAAAAATGGAAACAAATTTATTTGACAAATAGAAGACAGGGCATCTGCTTAAGAAACCAGTCTCTTTGCTCTTCTGGTACCAACATGCATCTTGTCCACAGATCTATGATATAAGTTCCTATTGAATGACTATGGAGGCCAAGTTAATTTTATCTCATCCTTGTAAATTTATCTTATCCTAGTGAATTCTAATTTTATGATAGGAAATTTGGTTCTCCTGCAAGAATTCTTGTGACTCCATCCAGTCATCCTGTCTCTCCCCCTTCTGTGCATCTAGTACCACCACAGCTCTGCAGAATAGGGGTAGGACTGACATCCAGGAGTTCAGGACAGGAATGAACTTGGGCCTGTGGTGCAGTTTCTACTTATACTTGGACTATTTTCTTAGGCCATGGTTTTCGGAGCATCATAAATCCAGTCAGCCCAGCTCTCTGTAAGGAAAGTTCTAGCATTTATTTGTTTAATATTTCCAAAACAGTCCCAAAGCATGACCCCAATACAGAAGTCAAAATTGGCTTTCTGGTCCCAAAGGACAAGGCTGCTGCTGGGAGAGACTTCCCAAAGCCCTGGTCCATAATGAGCACATCTGCAGTATAAGCCTATTAATATCTAGGGGAGGGCTCAAGAGCTAAAGCTGAGCAAGGCCATGTATTTCTCTCTGTTGTTTCTAGTAGACTAAACTCTGTTAAATGTTGTGAATGATACGCAAAGTGTTTCTGCAGTTCATAGAGAGATAGAAACTCACACATGCACGAACACGCATATGCACACGTGCGCGCGCGCGCGCGCACACACACACACACACACACACACACACACACACACATACACATACAAACGAGATGGATTCCTATAGACTCTGCACCAACAGCTACGGGTGTTTAGTCGTACCTAGAATCTGCAGGGTTCAGGAGTCCCAAAAAAGCCTGGCGATGTGACCGGAAAAAGTCCACTCAGATAGAACTTCTATGATTACATTGTCAACTTTCCTGGGGCTATTAAATCGGTGGAGCAAAAAATAGGCACATTTTGGTTCATAGACAGTGAAGGCCGGGTGGAGAGAAGAGAAATGAAAATGGCCTGGCAGCTGTCTCGGGGCTCTGGCATCAAGGTGCATGCTCCAAAGCACTCTTCTGAGGCCGTTAATGCAGAGAATGGCTTATTGAGCACAGAAGTGGGAGAAGTTAGGGGATGGAGTTTTAAAGACTTTTCTCATTCTTTATCTTCCCAGATGGGCCGTTTCCATCTATTTTTGGATGTGTGATGTCAAATCAGCCGGCTAATGTAGTCAGTTCGGTGACGCTACTGCTTCCGTGACACCTGGCAGGAATCAGCTTCACTAGTTAATCCTAGCTTTTTCAATCCCAAACCCTCATCTGTTCATCGACCCATCACGTGTACCAGGCCAGCCTTGGGGCACAGCAGGAATCAGAGTTCAGGATGGTGTGAATCTCCTTTTTGAAATAGAATGTGGCCTTCTGTGTCGTGGGAACCCCATTCTTTGACTTCACAAACCACTTTCTGCTATCCTTTTAGTCTCTGAATGTGACCCTTTCTTCTATCTGTTCAGCTTTTAAACATATTGTTTACCCTATACCCCCCACATTTTTTTTTAACTTAGCAAGCATGGCCCAAATGTTTTGGGCCTTATACCAATATGGACGTTGCTTCAGACTTCATAAGTTACTGTTCTCAGTGTGTCCATCTTTTCTAGCTTCACGCTCTATTTTGCGACTCTGCCAATCTTGATGCTCTGTTTTGTTATTTGATTGCTGTTTGTTCAGCTGTAAAATGTAATAATAATGTAAACCTAAATCTTCAATGTGTCTGATTGTACTTTCCAAAGACGGTCCCAAGTGTTCTTGCCTCTTTGGTGCTCGCTTTGCAATGTAACTGTGCCCTTCCATTATCAGTGCTTGGGAGCCGGCCTCTCCAACCCATTTGTAACCAATAAAGTAATGCGAGTGGATAGTGGACATTAGTGACCGGGTCACGAAGGAACTCATCACTGACCTGACTGTCACATACTGAGATTCTGTAATTCAAAAAGCCCAGGTCACACACATCGAAGAGTTACTAGTAGTTGTCATGACTGCATTTCTTGCTGGGGTACAAGTCTGAGGTAAGAGACTCCATGAAGCTGCTTCTCCTTACTAATAGTGCTTGAGTACCAATTCCTATACCTAGAAGAACATCTACTTAACTTTAGCCAACCATCAGAATTGCCATAAAGACTACCACTACAAACTTTGATTTATTTGTGCATATTTAGACAATTGAAGCAACCATTAAGTAGCTGAACATTTGGAAATCTCAAGTCTAAAAGTCTGTCCTATGAGCCAAGTTAATATTAGGGCATCTTATAGTAATAAAATTTTGTTGGAGCACAGACATGTTCATCTATCTGTGTTGATAATGGCTGTTTTGTGCAGTAGTATTGCAACCGTGACATTATGGCAGAGGTGAGCATATTGCTACCTGGACCCTTGAAGAAAAAAAAGATGAATTGTAGAGCAATCAATAGCCAAAAGGGTGGCTTTCTGATTTTGAGAATTGATATGTACCATTTCATAACCTAATCCAGTGGCGTAAAATTTTATATTTGATTTGCACACTAGAGGTAATATAACACAAACACACACACACACACACACACACACAGAGAGAGAGAGAGAGAGAGAGAGAGAGAGAGAGAGAGAGAGAGCATAACTCAGTAAGAAAACTTGGAAACAGCCATGCATATGTGTCTGTAATTCTAATATGC
Organism: Microtus obscurus; assembly: GCA_963919715.1. Classification (NCBI taxonomy): domain Eukaryota; kingdom Metazoa; phylum Chordata; class Mammalia; order Rodentia; family Cricetidae; genus Microtus; species Microtus obscurus. The sequence continues at coordinate 21,914,199 of CAWTZC010000355.1, read as the reverse complement.
AGTTGAGTGTGCAGTAGGAGTCTAAAAAGCAAATTGGTTCATCAGCCATGCCAAGGAGGTGGCTTTTCATAATGAAGTTCCTCTTTTTATCTGGAATAAAGACAGCTGATGAAATCAGAAATTCCTGGCTGTGCAGAATGTTACAATATTGGGAAGGGTTTTAAGGAAAATAAACCAAAGTCCATTTCATGTTTTTAGTAAAGAAATATTCTTTAAAATCTACATCTAAACTGAATCAATCTGATGTCAATTTGCTCACAAATGAAATAAGCTTGTTTTATAGTTTTTACGTGTGCTTGTGTGTGGGTACATGTGTATGTGTGTGTACATATGTGTTCTTGTGTGTCTGTGTGTTTATGAAGCGGATATGTATACATCAATATGTGATACCTAAAGAGGCCAGAAGAAGCACTGGGGTCCTCTGGAACTGTAGGTACAGATGGTTATAAGCTGCCCAACATGGTAGTAGGAACTGAATTAATGTCCTCTACAGGAGCAGCTAGTGCTCCTAAGCAGAGCCATAGGTCCAGCTCCTTAGTTCCATTTGGAATTGAGACGACAACAACAGTGGACAGAAGCACTTCATGGACTTAGAGCAATGGGAAGTAAATTATTCCGACATTGCTCCAGGCATAGATATTAGGTCCAGTTGTTAAATTATTTTTTAACATATTCACTTATGTTTATCACTATTTTGCCTGATGTATGCCTGGTACCCACAAAAGCCAGAAGAAAGTATTGGATGGCCTACAACTGGGGTTTCTGATGGTTGTGAACCACATGGGTGCTGAGAACTGAACCCAGGCCCTTTGTAAAAGCATCTACTACTCTTAACCATTGTACCATCACTCCTGCCCCCCCCCCCCCAGAATTTGGTGTGTGTGTGTAACCCAAAGGCACACAACTTTTTGGAGTCTTTGATTACACAAGAAAAACACTTTTATTTGATGCTGATAGAACAAAGCACTTTTTGTTAAAAGTGTCTTAAATGTCCATTCATCACTCAGGATGCTAGAATCTGGAAATAGCTAGAGAAGATACACTATTTTGATAATTACAGATCCGTGGCATTTTCATTAATAAGGAAATACTGATTTTGCCCAATTCTGGGTATTCAATATCTTCTGCAGTTCATGTTCTTTAAAATTAGGTGTTAATAGTCAAGAGAGACCTCTTCACTGGGGGTGCTTTTATCACTTATGTGAAGAACGTAAATCAAGGGCAGACATACATCGTAGACATTTTTGACAGGTTCAAATTTTGAGAGGCAGGGCAGGTATTTAGGCATGCCAAATAAGAGGAACAACACTGAATAATCTAACAGGCATAAAAACACCAACCAGTAAGAGAAATTGGAGTTAGTGCTAACAAAAATTATGGAGGTAAATGCTTACATGACTTTCTCAAGGGTCTAGATTTGATCCTTAGTACTTCACTGACGGTCAGTGTTTTTTTCTTTCTTTCTTCTTTTTCCTACAGACTGGTTGTTTCAATTGTGAAAGATTTTAAACGCTATTATTTTTCTGCTATTTTCTACTCCCAAATCACTACCGGCAAGGAAATCAGGGTTTGGTGTCACAAGCTTTATTTCTGCTTCTGGTTTTACTAAATCCTAATGTTAGGGAAACAAAAGGCTGAACAAAGCACAACCCGAGATCTAAATGGCTCAGGATCATCCTACAGTACCTTGATACTTATCTTCTCCTTGACCTTGGCTGCTCCGAGAGTGATTTATTTGAGCAATCATATAAAGTGAAGCATTGTGAAGACTGTCCCAAACTGCAGTTCTAATCAAAGCAAAGTCAACTAGAGGCTAACTGTGACCTGGCTGAATGGCAGCCACTCTTCCCAGTGGAGTCTGTATGTCCTCTGCCCCAGCTTTATGCTGTTACCAATGTCACAGCTGGAAGGTCAATAGATAGTCAACCTGATTCAATAGAGGTTTCTAAAACATTCTTAAGTCTCATTAGAAACCAAAGTAGCACAGTAATTGAAGGATGAATCTGAATGCAATTATGATAATTAAAATAGCAACTTAATTTTAAGCTCTGGGAAATGTTCAGCCCAGTGCTCACACATTCAAATCCTGAGCTATGCTGCTTAATAACTTAGACTTGTATTGCAAAGCCATCAAATGTAGAGTTTAGCTACTAAAATTTACTGACTACAAACACTCAAATGGTTACTATATATTTGGAGTTTGTTGTTTTTATTGCTAATAGGATTCTTGAAGTAATCTTTCTCAAATATAGTACAGTTCTATTTCTGAATATTGGTATTTGCCAGCCCCTAGATGTTAGGATCAAGATGTATGATGAGATTAAGGTGGCTGTTCTACAAGGAAGTAAAATCTTCATGATGTGGACGAACAAAAACCTATATAATATCAGAGCCTGATGGGGTTGAGTTTGCATAAAAGCCTTAAAGGTGGAATAAGTGAGGAGTGGAAAGAGATCTGTGCACCCATGCAGATGTACACAAAAAAAGAACACATGCCCCTGTCTACACAGGATTTAACAGTGAGTGAGATAAAAGGTGGGTTACACTACAGTCCTGACTTCTAATCCTCAAGTGATGTTATTGGACTGGAGACAGAGAAAGGGGCAGAGAATGCACAATCAAAGAAGGACACCCGTATTCAGGAGATTGAAACTCTAGGTGATAAAGTCAAGAATAGGTTTGAACTGAACCACCTGTTCTTGAGTTTTATTTTTACTAAGAACCCCACAGAAGCCAGTATGCCCTGTCTACAGGAACTATGCTATTAAAGTGCTTTCCACATTGGTGTTCATCACTATTCTACATAATCTCATGGCTGCACATGCGCCATTCTGTAGCTTTTGATCATCTTTCAACTCCTTTGTTATGCCATTGGTTTCTAGTTTCCATCTTAAATATTTCACAATGTAAGAGTATATGTACTCAATCCATTTATATAAATGGCACAAAGAATTGGAGGAGGACCTCATGTGTGAAGATGCATAGACACAGATACTATCAACTTATCTGAAGATAAAATCACTGGGAATTTTGATTTAATTTTAAAATTTAATTATGATAGCTAGAGTTCATGGATATGAGTAGTATATTTAGCTTGCTATTTATTTTATAGATTTTATATTTCTGGTGAGGAGAGTTTTATAACACACATACATATCACTTATTCATACTACACACATAGATACAATTGTGCATTTGCTCTGAAGAACTTCAGGTAATGCTGCCCTGAAATACACCAGTGATCAGTTAAGCCTTCAAGCTGAGGACAAATGAGGGAATAGTTGATGTAGGGAAGTACTTTGTTCACCAGGTCCACATCTTCTAAAGAACAGAATCTGTAAAGGGAGACTCACTGTAATTGATTCCCTTCTCTAGACACCCATTGGCCAAGAAAGAGTCTATCCTATAACAGGAGAGGAAAAAGAGTCAGGGCCATCCCCAGAGGACTCTGTTGCAGGTTATCAGTGATGCTTCCATAGCAAAGTCAACATTTATTTAAGTGCATTACTTGTGCCTAAGTTGTCTATCTTCCTTCTCTTCTACCCTGTGCCAACATGGTATAGAGCTGGCAGATATCACTGGTACTTGGGAATTCTTTTTCCTCTCAGCTTGGCACCTTTGTGTGCCACATGGCACCTTTGTGTGCCTTTTCTCCTACTAATCTGTGGATACCATATGTTTATTTTAAAGCAAAATCATCAAGCCCATTGAAGGCAGACAGAAGGTGTTCTACCCTTCACAAGAACATACAGGTATATGTATAGTCAAAAACACAGATGCGTGTAGACTCCAATGTAAAATTACACATAATCATATCTATCTGGCAACAGCTCCTCTTCCCTCGTGGATGTCATACTGCTATGGGATATTACTTTAAGATGTGTTACATTTGCTTATGTTGTGGAAGATTTGTTTTAATGATGTAAAGGTGTGTTGCATTCTTTGATGTTACATTTGTTTAACTCTGTGAAGCTGTGTTACTTTGCCTGTCTAAAACACCTGATTGGTCTAATAAAGAGCTGAACAATCAATAGCTAGGCAAGAGAAATGATAGGTGGTGCTGGCAGGCAGAGATTAAATAGAAGGAGTTAGAAAAGCAAGTGATCAAAGAATGAGAAAAGGAGAAAGGAGGAGGACTCAAGGAGTCAGTCACCCAGCTACACTGCAAGCCACAGAATAAGAAGTAAAGAAAAATATATAGAAATAGAGAAAGGTAAAAGCCAAGAGATAAAAGATAGAAGGAATCATTTGAGTTAAGAAAAACTGGCTAGAAATAAATCAGGCTAAGACTGGGCATTCACAAGTAAGACTAAGCCTCCATGTGTTTACATGGGAGTTGGATGACAGGCCCCCAAAGAATCACAAAGTAAGGTAATCAACAGCAACATACAGCAACACCTCAATGAGACTGAGGGCAGAAGCTCAGAGGACCAAATCCTAATGCTTACTCTTGGCACTAAGGAAGATGGTTGACTGTTGTCAGAATGAAGAATCCATTCTGCATTTCTTCTATGACTCAGGAGTGCTTTTAAATAATGTGCCCAAATTTTTATCCACCTTGTCTAACCAGCAAAATGCCATTATCTTTAATCATGAAAAAAGCTGGGTATATTTCTGCTATTTTCATTTCATCCTCAAAGTGCAATTTGTAACCACTGATTCTTATTCAATGATCTTAGAATCAGACTACTTGAGTGTTAGTTGTGTTTTTTCTCTTTTGCTTCATTTTCTTTAATTTTTTTCAATCTCTTTTCTCATCTGCTACTCATACAGTATATTGGTACTTATAATACATTTGATAAAATCCCTTTCTTAACCAATCTTGAGCCAGTGCTGAGAGAGAGAAACCAATTGATGTATAAATAGCTTCCTGATGGTGCTTGCATTCCTGTGTGAAAATGCTTGTAGCAGGATGCTTTACGTTAGGAGTGCATGTCCTGGGAGAGTGGGAGTTTTGCTTGAGAAGTATCTGAAAAAATGAATCTGGGAGCCATCCTAGTCTCCACGTGCTGCAGAAGCCTAGTACCTGCCCCGTCAGACCTCTCCAAATCAGTAAAAACATTTCCCCGATTCACCTCATGATGTGGGATTCCCCTCTGTGTGCTGTGATTACCATTATGGAATAAAGAAAACTGCTTTGGAATGTTGCTAGGGAAAAACTTAGGTAGGCAAGGAAAACCCAGATGCTGAGAAAAAGGAGGCAGAGTCAAGGAGAAACCTTGGAGCTACTGTCAGAGACGTGCTGAAACTTTAGCCAGTAAGCCACAGCCACGTGGTGATATACATATTAATAGAAATGGATAATTGATATGCAAGAGTCAGCCAAAAAGAAGTTAGAGTTAATGGGCCAAGCAGTGATTTAAATAATATAGATTCCATGTGATTATTTCAGAGCTGAGTGGCTGGGAACTAACTAGCAGCCTTACTCCAACAAATTGGCACCAACATGGTTGAATAAATCCACACAAAACCTGTGAAAGCTTAAAAAAGGAATCTTAGACACTAAAGAACAGAGTTAAGCATGGTTTAGTAGCAGCATTTTCTTGAGTGGGTTCTGTTTGCTGAGAGCAGAGGAATGGCTCCTTGAAGAGAGGTTTTCCTGACTCAGTGGTAGCAGAATAAAAGCCAAGGTTTTGAAATGCTGGCTTTCTGGACCATGCTGCCAGAGCAACCTCTGGCTCTTTCAGGAGACTGAGCATTTAAATGAGTTTTTAAGCAGCATGATATAGATCTGCTGCAAACTTAGAATTGGGGAAATATATGTGGCTGTCAGAGGCTGTGAACAGACAGACCTTTTCCACAATTTTGGACTGGGTGGAGCAAGCAGGCAAGGATGAATTTGACCTAGTAATGATGCAGCATAAGTTCATTAGCATTTTAAGAAGCCCTCCTAGTCAGTAAAGAATTACAGATACAGAAGAGGACAGATTTAGACATAAAAGACCTGTATATTAGTCATAGTATTGGAGAAATGTACATAGGCTTAGAAGAGAGAAGAAAATGAGTATAGAGGTATAAAAGGAAGTAAATGGTTAATAAAAGAAATATAAGCCATGTCAAGATGGAAAATTCACAGAGAGTCTGGATTATGTATATTATTCTGTTTTCTTGGAATTTTTTTGACTATGAAGGAGCTAAGTACAGAGACACATTTTATTGTATTGGCTGCTAAGCTAAACCAGCATGTATATTATAAAGGTATCTTGACTTCAGGATTTGGATCTAAGTATATTTTTGCTTTGGAAAAGAGGTTCTTCTTTTGTTTACACAGAGGATGAGAACCCGTGGACTGATTCTAGACTAATATTGTTTGATTTAACAAGACCCCCTGAAGTGTCACTGTAAACATCCCCCCAAAAAATTACTTTGCCCAACTGCTCACAGAAAACATGTAGGGCCAGTGATTAATCTAGAGTTTGGTGCCTTTTCATGCTGGGGAGTACAATATCCCCAGACTGTGAATTTAAATTTAAAGGAGAGAGAGAGAGAGAGAGAGAGAGAGAGAGAGAGAGAGAGAAAACATGCAACTGAGTGCATGTCTAAATCATGAAACTGAAGAGTACAAATTTGCAATTTAGCAGCTTCATCTGATGAACATATTTGCCATAAAGACTTGATAAAAAGACTTAGGTAAATTAGGAAAATGTTCTCAGGCCTTGCAATTATAGGATGTGAGTAAACCATACACACAGTAGGCTCATTAAGTCCTGATTGACAGTCACTGCAGGACCATTGCAAATGTCAAGTATTTTCTATCTGGACTTAGTAGGTCTCAAAAATTAAGACAAAACAAAACACAACAACACTTCCCTAGGGGCTCTGCTTGATGACCTTTTGTAAAATTTGCAAGTCTAAAATTTGATGACCATTGCAAAGAATCATTGTTACTTAAGAGAACCATCTGAAAGAAAAGTGTAAAATTCTAGAACTTACTGTGTTCAAATGCTGAGCTTTGTCTTCTTATTTATTTGTTTGTTTACTTATTTTTAGATAAGGGCTTTTGTAGCCCAGGCTGTCTTCAAACTACCTATGTAGCTGAGGCTAGCCTGGAACTCCTGATCCATTTGCATCCATCTACCAAGTGCTATGTTTATAACCAGGCACCACCATATCCAAATGAGGACAATATTTAGAATGTATTCCTGGAATATGCTAAATATTGGCATTAGCACACTTTCTGAGTAAGTGCCCAGCAGGTATAGGAAGGCAGAAGTAGGCTCACATCTGGCCTGGAGAAAGCTCAGGTCTGGCCTGGAGAAGAGGCCAGTGTCTGACCTTGAAGGAGAAAAGAGCCTATCCTGACTCAAGGTCATCAGGCCTTGCCTTAGGATTTTTGAGTAAAAACTGAAAGGAATGCATTACGTCACTTTCACTGAAATTTCAGCTTCACCCACAAGCTGACACTCTTTTCCACTGATGTGGGATTAGCAAGTCACAGTTAGTGGCTGCTTCAACAGCCTGACCATAGTGTTAAATCCATGTAGAAAGAGATAATGCTGCTGCTGAGATAACTGAGAGAAAAATAATTAATTACTACCTAAGTTACAGGGACACGGAGGTTAGGACGTCAGTGTAACTCAAACCCACGTGACTACTTAAAGAGATAGTGAATGAGAGCCCTCAACATGATAAAGATCTAGGGACAAAGACAGAAAACACAATCTGGCCATTTATAATTCATTCTACAGCAGAAGGGCCGGGCTGGGCCACCCTCAACCCAAAAGGACTCATGGAGACTCGGGAGCTCCACAACCTGGTGGGGGGGGGGGGTGAAAAAAACAGTGCGCTCGGGAGGCACATGGGAGCAGAGGACCATGGAGACTCCGGAGCTCCACAACCTGGCCCCCCCCCCCCCCCAAAAAAAAGCACCCGGATGGTAAGGGAGAAGCATCGAGAGACAGGTCCCACCATCCAAACAGAACCGGCGACAAACCACGAAGCGGGGACGCCTGACACAGCTTCACCACGGGCAAAAGCAAGGAAGCCGATCATCTCAAAAAAGCCGCTCAGGAAAGCACACAGGGGCCCAGCCCCAAAAGGCAGCGAGAAACCCGGGGATGCGGGCTGGGCTAGACAGAGGGAAAAATAACACCCAGAGGCTCAGGAGACCGCCACCTAGCGTCCTTTAATGTCACCCAACTAAAGGACAGCGGTGGTGGTGCACGCCTTTAATCCCAGCACTCGGGAGGCAGAGGCAGGCGTATCTCTGTGAGTTCGAAACCAGCCTGGTCTACAAGAGCTAGTTCCAGGACAGGCTCCAAAGCCACATAGAAACCCTGTCTCAAAAAAAAAAAAAAAAATCATTCTACAAAAGCACACCACAGCATAGATACATTTTTCAAGTTGATTGGGGTATAATTTATATTAATTTTTAGATTTCAGTTTTACAGTTTTTTAATTTATATTTTATTTAGTATCATTGTGTGTATGAATTTAAGTGTGGGCCTATTTGGAGCATCTGTGAACAACACAGGGCAACCTGTAGGAGTCAGGTCTCTTCTACTACAGTAGCTCTAGGAAATGAATTATGAGGTCAGCAGCAAATGATTTTACCTGCAGAGCTTTCTCAATGGGCCAGCTTTGTGTTCTGTTGTTGTTTGGAAAAGATGATACAATTATATCAATTCCCCCTTCCCTCCCTAAAAAGTGCTCCATATAATCCCTCTTGTTCTCTTTCAAGTTCATGGATTCTTTTCTCTTTAATTTTTTGTGTGTGTGTGTGTGTGTTTGTGTACATACTTGTGTGTATGTATGAATATATATGTCTTAGTGTTCTATTGCTTTGAAGAGACACCATAACCACAACAACTCTTATAACCAAAAGCATTTAACTGCGGCACGCGCACGCCCTAGTTTCAGAGGTTTAGCCCATTGTTATCATGGCGAGGAGCATGGCAGCTTGTAGGCAGGCAGACATGGTACTGGAGACTTAGCTGAGAGTTCTACATCAGATTCTGAAGGCAGCAGGAAAAAAAAGAGCCACTGGGCCTGGTTTGGGCCCTTGAAACCTCAAAGCCCAACCCCAGCAATACACTTCCTCCAAGACCAGACATCCTCCAACAATGTCATACCCCCCCTGCCCCCCGCCAATCCTTTCAAATTTTGCCACCTCCTATGCATTCAAATATAGGAGCCAGCATACAGAGCCCATTCCTATTCACATCTACACACAAACACAAGAAAACATTACACTAGACCGAAAGCACAATTCTTCTTTATTTTTCTAATCTCTGTATAATCTGAGAATTTAAGGGAAAATGTCTGACAAAATTTCTGCTTTTCAAGCGGGTTTGCAATTCAAACTTCTTTTACTATCTTTTTATTAAAACTCCTATAATTATTTACATGTATACATGTGTGTTTGTATGTGTATGTGTGTATGCCTGTGTATGATGTATATTGTTATTCTTTCCATAGTACATGTTTGAATGTTAGAGGTCAACCAATGGTGGTGTCGTTTCTTTTCGTATATTGTGTGGGCTTTGGGGCTCAAACCCAGGTCATGAGGTTTGGTGTTAAGTGCTTTTTCTTGCTAAGCCATCTTGGCAGTTTTTGACTGCCCCACAGCTATATTTCAGAGACAATCCCTACATCCCTACATCTACCTTCAGATTCAGGCCCATACCATCTCCCCTCTCTATGCCACTGCCCTGCTTTCCTACAACTCTCCCCCTCTCTATGCCATTGCCCTGCTCCCCCATACCTGCCCCCTCCCTGCCACTGCCTTGCTTCCCCACACCTTCCCCCCTCCCTGCCACTGCCCTGCCCCCCACACCTGCCCCCTCCCTGCCACTGCCCTGCTTCCCCACACCTGCCCCCCTCCCTGCCGCTGCCCTGCCGTCCCACACCTGCCCCCTCCCTGCCACTGCCCTGCTCCCCCATACCTGCCCCCTCCCTGCCACTTCCCTGCTCCCCCATACCTGCTTCAGTTCTCTTTGCTTCTCTCTCTGTTCTCGTAGGGGATCTCAGAATTTTTTAAATTAGTTTTTTCCCCCGATTTTGTTTGGTTCATTCATCCTTTCATAATTTTACAATGTATTCACATAATTGGATTATTTTTAGTGAGATGATTTGGTGAAATCAGAAAAATGTGTTTTAATGTACTTCAACTTTTTTATACATAGACAATATGACAGATTACAACATTCTTGTGCAGGAAAAGCAGAGTTCTGATTTCTTATTCTTAAGAGACACACAAATTTTAGTTGTAAAGTCCCATCCCCCCCCCTTTTTTCTGACAAGTATCTAACTGTTCTAGAAAACTAGTTCTGAGCCTAATTTTGGCACTATTTGAGAGAATTAGGAGATGTGGCCTTGTTGAAGCAAGTGTGTCACTGGGAATGGGTTTTGAGGTTTCAAAAGCCCACTATATGCCTAGAGTCTCTCTCTTCCCACTGCCTGCAGATTCAGATACACAACTCTCAGATATTTCTCCAGTGCCATGCTTTTCTGTGTGTCGCCATGCTCTCCACCATGATGACAATGGACTCAATCTCGGAAACCATAAACAAGTACCAGTTAAATGCTTTCCTTTATAAGAGTTGCCATGGACGTGGTATTTATTCTTAGCAGTAGAACTGAGGCGTCTTTCCTTGATTCCTTGGGCACTTGTACATATACACATGCCCACACAATACACACACGAGAGAGAGAAAGAGAGAGAGAGAGTTAAGACATACAATATTTTTTTTAGAAAAGACTACTCATTTAAAAAATTATTATATATTTTTTTTCAATGTTTGTGCCTAAAAATTGGGGTAATTAAGAATAGTACTCCAATCTTTAATATCACACTCACTTCTTTCTTCACCTAGCCACTATCTTCTCTGCATTAGAAAACTATCTGGACCTTCTCCATGAAAAGAGCAGCATTGGGAATACTCATTCTTACACTGCTTTTTGACAACAGAAATCATGGCACATTCTTCTACAGCCACAAAAATCAAGCAGTAAGGCTTTAACAGTGATAGAAAATGCAAATGTTTTTACCATGGCCTTCTACATTTCCATTAAAATGCAAGAACATCACTCTTCTGCTAGATACCCAAGAAGGGAAAATGATAAGCACCCACAGCAACAGCCTGCTCACCCCTAAGACAGATGGTGACAACAAAGGGAACCTACCAGAGCGTCACTAAAATGATCATTTACAATCTACAAGAGAAGAAACCAGGTGCCAGCACAGAGGGGAAGGATGCTTGAAGCCTCAGTTGCAAGATGCACACAGACTCTTAGAGAAGGGTCACGGATACCCATCCATAGCAGGTTGGTATGGAATACTCAATGTGGTATGAAAATGTACAGTCCCATTTAGATCTATAAGGAAGTATCCTCAATCACAGATCACTGGAGTACTGTGTATGTGCCCCAAGCATTAAACATACAACTACTTTAATCTGTTCTCCTGCTAAGCATTCAATATTTTTGTGTGTATACTCAAAAGGTTCCCTTCTGACTAAGCCCTTTAAGTGAGGTTATAAGCATTTCCTTCTTACCCATACCATCTGTACACTCCAGGAGGCAAGTGGTCTCACTAGCCCCTGTTTTCTAAATTTTATTCTCTAGTAAGCAGTTTGTTACCACTCTGTCCCCAAATCATGCAGGACTACTTGTTTAGTAAATTCCAAGGACCTGTACTCTCGTATTTTAAATGTCGGCTTAGGGAAACCCACTAGCTCCTTAGCTGTGAATAAGCTGGTCATTTGCACACTAACCCAGTAGCCAATCAGCAGGCCATTATTTTCCGGTGAAGATCCTTAAGAAGAACAAATGGCATCAAGAACACTTACCTGCACATGCAGAAGGAATGTTACCCAGCTATCAGGAGCCCAAGCACATAGACACACTGAAAACAATGCAGCGCATGCAATTTATGCAAATAAAGCCTAGGGGTAGTAGTGGCTCCATCCAGCTCTTTCCCACTCATTCAGTGGATTTAGCTGTGTGTTCAAGGCTAGACCAATCACTCATGAAGTTATACTGTAAGTATTGTGCAGAAATTGTTGAAGACATACACAAAACCCATGCCTGAAAAAGCGGGGACCTTGGCTTCCAGATAATCATAACAACTGGGTCTCTCTAAACAGCCATTAGACTACTGCAGTATGCAAAATTCATTAGGAAACTAGCGATCCTCGTAAGGGTTGTGGAAAATGAAAGGGACCAATTACCATCACACAGATGGATTCCAGAGTGAGTCGATGTAGTGGGCACATACTTGAACAGACATGGGGTTAGACAAAGAAGGGAACCCCCAAACCATGAGAAGGACAACAACAAAGATCATTGCTTAACCTGTTTTGTCAGAGCTGGTGGTCATGGTATTGGTAGTGATGGAGGTGAAGGCAGTCTTTGCGCTGTCCTTGGCAGTGACAGATTTCTGCTTATTTTTCATGGCTTCCAGTGCTTTGAGCTTCTTGGCATGTTTCGTGCCTTTGTAGTGGGCCGCAGCCTGGCTCTACAAAGGAGAACACAATGAACCATGCAATCAGGCTCATTTCTAAACTGGCATTCTCTGTATTACCACAAATACAGACTCTCTTTCAATAACAGGTACCATTCATGTTTAATGCTGGACAGTGATGACCTTAAAATGATGCGTATAAAGCAATGGGAATTAATTCTAAGAGGCAGAAGGAAGAAATATCCAGTTGCTTCTCTTAAGAAGCTGAATATTAACACATCAACATTTTCTTTTTAGAGTGTAGAGGTGTAAGAATTTATACCTGCATTGCGTTTGTTCTGCCAGCTGAGATGCTGGGCTCCAAGGAAGAACTAACAAAGGTTCTAGCAGAGGAATTCTCACCTACTCTGTTCACAAAGCATGTTTTCTCTTTCTCCAATGTGACTGAGGAACAGTCACTCACTGGGTCTACAAAACCATTTTACATAACCAAGGATGTGTGCACTCAGGAGGCTGAACTGAAAAACTCAAAAGCAAACACAGGGTTGAAGTCTAAACGGGGCATGGAGAAGCAGGGAGGTTTCCTGATTCTTTCTATCCTTCTGCTTCCTCCCCGGGCTTCCTTAGGGAGTTCTAGGCGATGTTTCTCTCCAGCATTGATGTCATGATTAGGAGGCTTTGTGGCTCTTAAGTACCTGAAGGGATCATTCTTTCATCTGTGGTTTTGGAGATTCTGTTTTAAAGGCAATCTGTGTTTCCTAAGGCTGCTATTTGTTACCAGGAGGGGGCTGATATTGAGCCATTGTCTACATAGCTTCCACAAGTCTGGAACTTGAGACATTCTTGCTTCTGCCTTCTCAGGACTGGGATTTATGGACCTGCAGCATCTCCCCTTGTATATTCTCTTCAAACTCTTTTTAAGGAGTTTTGGACACACTACTTGAAACAAAAAGTCATCTGCTCTGAAATATTTATTAATGTTCATGGAGAAGATAAAAGCCTTTACTAAAGTGGTACATGGATAAAGAAGGAGAGTATTAGATTCCAACACTCTGCAGGACAAAACTTTTTAGGATTACTTCTATAAATCTCATTGAAGGTTTATTGCATCTTTTAGGTTACTCAATACTTCCCATTGCATATTAAGCTGCATGTTTCATTTTCCTAGTAAAAATGGCAATGATTTCATTATATCAATTAGAGCAGTGGGGTCATCTATTTTAATATATTTTAATAAATAAACAAATAGTCTACACCTTAATTTGCATCATTCTGATAAAATGTTCTCAAAGGCCTAGGTACCTTTATTGAAAGAGCACTGGATAAGGAAACTCTATATTAGAAACAGTTTGAACAGAGAGCACACTCATGCACCAGGTACACATTTCTAACAACACAGAACACCAGAAGACATAGTGTGAATCCAACAGAAACTTCAACCATGCTGCAGTTAACTGTGACGTCAGTGACAGGCTGCATTGCTCTGATCCTAAGGGGGAAAGCTGCTCTTGCCTGGCTCTACTTTTCAATTCCCCATGTTGCACTGGAAGGGAAGGACAGACTATAACAGATTAAATGTACGTGGGAGCTGGAAGTGTTCTTCAGATTGCTGCTGCATAATATCCCTTAAAACAAAGTGCTTTTTCCTAGTGATTGACAGGAATGTTTTAGTAATACATATTTAAAAATTGAATTTTAATCAAGGTTACTATCTCCACTTATGTCCTCAAATGCACCTACATTTCAAATAGTGAGACAAGTTCACTCTGTAGGCCATATTGGCCTTGGCCTCACACTTAGCCTGTTCTTGTTTCTTGTTTTCAGTGTGGAGTTATAGGCGTGTTGCAGCCATTGCTTAGTTTCAAAGTATACATGTTAAAATATCCTATAAAATTATACATTTTCAGTGGATGAGAGATTTTTCCATAATATAGCCTAGGTGAATGATTTTGCTTTTGAAATGAAGACTCTTTCTACAAAATAATTCCTGCAAAGAATGAGCACAGTCCACAAAGAAAGAAGTCTTTCTCTGCACAGGTGCAGAAGCCTGAGGTTCTCTGATGGCTCAGGAAGACTCAGCCATGAGAGAATGACTGAAGGCACTGGAGTTGGCAGGCTCTTGCTTGACGCGTCTGACAGGTTGAGATTGAAAACATAACAATTAAAGGCATACTCACACTCACGTTCACCAAGTGCTAGCCTTGAAGTACCACGTTAATCACTTTGGTTACAGATTACCTTTTCCCGACTAGGCAACAAAGACTTGTCTAAGTAAGACAAAAAGAGTCAAAGGGTGGGAAGGTGTAAATAGCTGTGGGCAGTCTGGGATGTGTAGAATTTGAGAGCGATGGACGACAGTGTTGGAGGCTGGCAGAAAAGGCTAGCTGGGTGTGAGCAGGTGCATGCTGCCAAAGGAGTGGTAGAACAGATTTGAAAATGAATACAAGTTCATACCCATCCTAGATATTTTGAATTTCATTCAACTGACATTTCATGGAGTTTGGGAACTATTCTTTGGGCATCCTGGTATAAAGGCTCTAATCTATACCTACTGACCCTAATTCTTTTGTCTGACTTGATTCATGGATGCTATGGCTTGTGTGAAAGTGGAAATCTAACCAACTCGCCTTATGCTTTAGGGCATGTGACTGACTTCAGAGGGTATTTGGGCTCATCTCTCTGTGTCACCGTTGGCAAGGCTGAAGCCTGAGCAGCATGCTTCTAAGGGATTTTCAAAAGCATCGCTTGGCCAAGGCTTATTTGGGGCCTCATCTGCTCTTTGAGGCAGAGAGATGCAAGGCAGTCTTGCTAGACACCAGTGTACTCTGTCCACTATGAGACTATATTGGGTAGTAATCAGTCCGTTTCTGAACTAAATCATTCAGAGAAATATGAGACTCCTGAAGAGATAAGCAAATGTTTATTTTTAAACACAAATGATGTCATCATCAAATAAGCAAATGTGCTTATAATTGAGATGATTTCAGGATTCTGTCCTCCGTAAGTGAAGATGAATCATATACACAGAAGCCAATATTGCAGAACTATGCTATAACAGAGAGCTCATGGTGTCACAGAAATTGCTGCATGGATGTGGATCTTAAGCCAGCATATGGCATCATAGAGCTTAACAGATAGCATCCCAGAGGCATGTCCTGCATAAAGGGATGATACCATTCTAAGTGTGGCCTCTATACCCTGCTTCTCAGTGCTATCACGGCTTTCCTCATCTTCAGATGTTATCACGCATATTTCAAGCTGTCTTTTAGCCCCTGTAGACCTCAGTTTCCAAAGAGGATACAATTAACTTTTAAGTAGGTAACACTTGAGAGGGGAGCCATCTCTTAAAACAAACACAAGCAGCTGGGTGGTGCTGGCACACACCTTTGATCCCAGCATTAGGAGGCAGAGGCAGTCAGATCTCTGCAAGTTCAAGGCCAGCCTGGCTGAAAGAGTGAGTTCCAGGACAACCTCCAAAGCTACGGAGAGAAACCCTGCATCCCTGACACCCTGGAGGATTTGATAATGGCTTGTCATTGTATACTTTTACAACTTGCTCCTTATAAATTTATATTTTGTATAACTTTTATTTGGTGTGATTCTCAAAAATTAAGATTTTTTTATGTAAGATGTATACCTGGTTACCATAAAGAATCAATGTGGAGAGGCTCATGTGGTCTTGGTTAGTTTGTGATAACAAGAACTGCATGCTCCTTAGCACTCGTAAGGACCGGGTAAAGTGCACATCCTCAGTGTCTGTTCTAGGCATCTGGAATCAGAAACACTAAGGACTGCAGGTTATTATACAGATAGTCAAATATTAGAACACTGTGGTCACTGAAGATGGGTACCTCTCCCATAATCAGAGCCTTGTAATATAAGGAGCTGAAACAGCAGCCCTGCTGATTGTGCCAAAGAATGGAATCTGAGTCTACCTCTGGCTCTGGGTGGGAACTTGACCTTCTGAAGTGCCCAGAAGATCATAAGATTACTGTCTAGTGGAGGCCTCCTCGAAAAGAACAAGGACATCCTATAATATTCTCCAAAGGAACTTTTTATTACCTGAACAAGGAAACCGCCCTCTAAGAAGCCGTGAGAGCAAGAAACAGAAAGCCTAGCAGGACATGTGGATCACCACAGTGGTGTTCTGCCCACTCCCAGATGTGAGACTGTTTTCCTCTGCAAAGGCCCCCAACCCTTCAGAGTGCCTACAGTGGTTCTTACAGAACGCCTCTGATCTACACTGCTCCCTGCGAAGCATCTGCATTAATTCAACAGTTGGGAATGGAGAAGCAGCTGAATAGGTAAGAATACTCACTGCTCTTGTAGAGGACCCAGGTTGGGTTTCCAGTACCCACACCAGGCCGCTCACAATGACTGATAGCTCCAATTCCAGGGGATCTGACTTTCTGACATCCTCTTTTGCCTTTTTAGGCATATGTACACATGTAGTGTGTGGTGTATGCATAGAAATCACACACACACATGCACACACACAGAGTAAAAAATAAATAAAAATTTAAATTCATTCAACAGCACCAGAGAACAGAAGGGACCAGAGAGCAGAAGGGGTGGCAGAGTAAGACCCTGTTAACAGGGCCTAAAGTTTTACTGTAGCATAAGCCTGTTGAGTAATTCTGATTTATACCAGCATTTTCTTATGAATTTTCTCCAGGAACTCATTCTCGCAAAAATGCTGCTAGGGCACAGAGACCAACAACCCAACAATGGTGCTTTGGCTTTTTTCCCTCCTTATGTACACAGAACATGGGCAAGTGTGCTCTTAGTTTATGGCATTTGATTAAAGCATTTCTTACAGTGAAGACCCAGTCACGCAGCCCTATCTATTCTCCCTGTCACTCTTACAAAGAGAGGAGATTGAAGGTTATCAATGCCTGCCTCATACAGGAAGGTTCTGACCTATGATCTACAGTGAGAGTTTAGGCTGATAACTATCTGAGAAATAAGACAGTTTTCTGCTTTCCCTGTATTCTATCTCCTTACCATCCTATGACTCATCACCACTGCTTCCCAAAACCTGAACTCCTGTTCACTTTCATAACTTAGGAAGCTATCCAAGTTGTAGTTACCGACAACCTCGAGCCTTATTGTGTTACTACGTGTGCAAGTAATGAGCTTGTTTGTATTTTCTCCTTCCGGTCTATCCGTGATGACTTTATTCCACAGACTCAAATTATCAAATCTTCTAAGGTCCGCATCTCCAAAGTATGAGTTTTTAATCATCTATGCAAAATCATTTGAAGGTTAAATAGTTCTATCCATAAATATAGGCAGTGTATGGAGATGGCAAGCGCAGGAAGCAGCTTAGTTCCCTGAGGCTTTCCATTTGTCTTGGAGTTAGGAACACGGGCCTCTGTGATAATGCACTTAGCAGTCTAGTTCCTGCACCTGCATGCACCATGTGCACAAGCCACTCTCCAAACACTGTACCTAGCAACTTTGATCTTGATTGAACTCATCTGGGGGGCATGCTCAGTGAGACAACTATATTCACTTTTAACTTTTTTAGAGAGAATCTCCTATATGATGCCTATGTAAAGCTGGGAAGAGGCATAGAGCAGGAACAATGTATGTACGACTTAATCTACCAGTCAAAATAGAAAACTACCCAAACCCCGCCCCTTAGTGACCGACTTCTCATTCTCTAGGACCCTATAAAATAAAATGAAGATCTGAGCAGTAATCAGAGTCCTTGGGGATCCTCACTTCCATGGTCACCAGCAAAGCAGATAGCATCTTACTCTATCACCTAAGGCACCATTTTCCTTCAAATAAGTTTGTCCGGCTTCTTTGGCAAATCTGTGTGAGCCAGTTTTCAGCTCTTGGGCTAATAAGCCAAGAAGTTGGAAACACTAGACAGAGCTTCAGACCACTCTGAGTATCAGTGTGAACCAAGAGTGAACCATTATCAGAAATGTATTTTTTTCCTATTTGGGCCTTGGGGCACATGGCTTGTAATCTCAGCTGCTCAGGAATCCAAGGTCTGAGAATGTGAGTTCTATCTCTGTGGAGTGAGTTCAGGGCCAGCTTTGGTAACATAGTTAGAGTCTATCTTAATTTTTTTTTAACAAAAAAAGATGACTGATAATATAGTTCAGTGTTAGAGTGATCACTGAGCATGTAATTTCAAGTACCAGAATAAAACCAAAAATAAAACAAAAATAAAAATAAAACAAAAGTAAAAATAAAGTATGCATACATGCCATAAATTCCAGCACTTAGGAAGTACAGACAGGAGGATCAGGAATTCAAATACAGCATGGGGTATGTGAGACTAGTTTAAAAACAAAGAATAAATTCTGATGCCAATCATAGGGTCCATGTCTATGACTTCGTATGTATATATGTTAGCTATATCTCTGTCATCAATACCTATCTACAGCCCTATGTCTAGAATGTTCTGTCTAGGAGAGATGAACTGAAAATACCAAGTTAACTTGAAAAACTTCCATTCTAGTTGAGTCTGTTCTAACCCTCTATGTGATGTTGCCTGAGTTTCTTCCTTTCATTCTCTGATGTTACTTTTCCTGTTGCATAGTGAAATCTGACACCGTTACTTTCACCTATTACATATATTCTATTGCTTTTCTATGGCCCAAGTTGTGGCAGCTAGAGGAACGTGACTTGTAATGATAATAAATAATAATTATATTGAATAATAATGATGACAATGAACAATAATAGTAAGCAAAAGCTAAGCCCTGTGCCACGACTTTTAGAACTTCATTATAGCAAAGAAGTGTCTCATTCCATTTCACCTGTGGGGATGTGACTTAGAGTTAGGCACGTCTATGCTCTTTAATTATGTATGCATTTCTTTCTCTTATCGAAGGAGTTGTTGGGTGGCAAAGACACAAACACAACTCTGAAACCTCAGGGCAGTTTTTTTCTCTGCTGATTTACTTAATAAAACACTGAAGGAAAAATTTAAATATAGAATAGTGGAGTACTGTATTTTACACCTATGCATATCAATTCTCATAGACAACAGGGAAAAGGCCACAAGGTTGATATTTGCGGTCCGTAATGACATTCCCATATAGAATATTTAATGATTTGTATCTTCTGACGGCATAGTTAAGAATTCAAGTAGCAGACTCTACTAATAACGACTTTTTATGAGTGGTGTGTACAGAAGTACAAAATCACACATGGTGATTCACTCAAGTGTGTTTTGTGAATTCACATGATGGGTGATTCCATTCTTTTGTGCACCCCAATACAGAAACAAATAGTAACAACCATGAGAAGTGAAAACAAAGGTAATATCACAAGAGTGGTTGTCATACACTACCACTATTCAAGGCGGGAAACATCAAAATAAATCTATAGAAAAGAAAAGGCTTTGCCTTATTTTCCCAGATACTTGCGAAACTTTTGTAAACAAAGAAAATACTTTGTTGGGCTTTGCTACATAGTTGGAAAAAATCTGACGAGATGGGTTCATGTGCCTTCCAAATCTCATGATCTCAACCGTGAAGCAGTTAAGAGTCTCATGTTTCTGCCTTATACAACAGAATACTTAGTTGAGTAAGATAAGCTGAATGTAGAATCTTCTCCTGCTGTCTGCTGTGGAGAAAACCACAGTATCTGTGCATGTCAAACTCACATGGCTGCATCCTTAACAAATCACACTGGAGAGCTCACTAGGGGCAGGAAATCATGACCGGATTTAGAAACTGGTACTCAAGGTCATATCTGGTTTGGAGGGACATCTTTCTGGCTAAATTTTCTCATCGACTTTGGGCTGTGGCCAGATGTCTCTTGTGAGTATTAACTCTAGAGATCAAACTGAAAATAATCCAGATTTTTGAAGAATGGAGAAAAAAATCAGAGAAATCTAACTATTCAGTCAGTGCACGGGATGCTTGTCCAATTCTTTGCTCATGTTGTGAATGAGACATTCTGTCTCTAAAGTCTGGAGACAAACTAGAGGTGGTGGATCTAATTATGTCCCAGGGTCAAGCTGTCATAAGGTGTTTGTTCTCTGGAATGACATGAGTGTGATCTCTAACTGGTCTGTAATCCACATCTACCCTAGTTACAATGTCATCTCCAGCAAGGAAAAAACACTCTCACTGGAGATAAATGAGCAGCAGCCCCCGCCCCCTTTTCATTCTATAAAAAAAAATGCCATAAGAAGAAAACTTTTTCAAGCTCTTATGACTGGTTTGCTCTTGCCTGGAGTATATTTACTGCCTACTGACATGGCATCTGCTCTAGTTTTGGGTTATAAGTGATATCCATTACATCACTTATGTCATTACTACAGAGGGTTAAATGTCTGCCCCAATTTGGCCACAGAAAGTAGACCTCAAAATGCTGCCCATTCCGTCTCTAGAATTCACTATCCGTCTCTAAACGCTTGCCTATTAAATGCATGTTGAATTAATTTCTCATTTTGATTTTTAAATGGAAATATGCATATGGTGTCTCAGTGGATTCTATGTGTGTGCAGGGTTCAACTTCATTCTCTGCTGTTGGTTGGCACCTCGCCCTGTCTGCTGAACACACTTCAGGGGAATTTTATGGCACTTAGCGCAGGCAAAGCATCTGGCACAAACACAAACTTTCCTCCCTTTCTCTGGGAGGAAGCTTATCGTGAACCACAAATTGTGCTATTTATGAGCACTCTCTTCGCGTAGAATGTAGCCAAGGGATAATTTGGAGATGGTTTGCTTTTAAATTTTTTAGTGAATAATAGTTCCCTCCCCCCTTCCCAGGAAATGCACTGGATGGCTGCAAGGATGGCTTTACGTTTTAAAGGTTATCTGGAACACCAAATTCTTTCAAATACACAGAAATTTTAAATAGGGGGAAATTTTTCATATAGAATGCTTAATGCCCAAAACTATAAAGAAATTATGACATCAATAATCGGTTTTCTTCCCTTCCACATAGTAATGTAGCTCTTATATTTTCTGAGGAGAAACCCTTAGAGGAGGGGATCGGTCTCTATATGTAAGCATTTGGGAAAGGCTTCCTCCTATAATGTTGTAGAAAGGCTAATCTGAAATAAATGAATCCAATTGTTTTTTTTTAATTCATTTTTCTTTTTAGTTATGTGTATGTATGTGTGTCTGTGTGGGGGTATGTGAAGTTGTCCAAGATGCCAGGAGGAGACACCAAATTCCCCTGGAGCTGGAGTTCTATCTGGTAATCATGTTTGGATTCCTTGGAAGAGCAGCAGGTTAAGAGAAGTACGAGCTCTTAATCACTAAGCTATCTCTCTAGAGAAGTGGTTCTCAGCCATCCTAAACCCAGAACGCTTTAACACGGCTCCTCACGTTTTGGTGGCCTCCAACCATACAATTATATTGTTGCTACTTCAACACCATAGTTTTGCTACTGCTATGAGTCATACTGTAAATATCTGATATGGAACCCCAAAGGAGTTATGGTCCACAGGTTGAAAGTACTGCGAGTCTAAACCCTCCAATTGCCCATTGAGAGATCATGTCTCAAACACGAGTCTCAAAAGTGTGTGATTATCTATCTATAAGATCTATGGGGCCTACAGAATGATATTCTGTATATCATCCAGATGGTTTGTCAGAGTTGAACACCACGTGGGTCTCTGGAGATCTTTTGTATTGTATGAAAAGATGATGAGTTGCTATCATAGATAACCCCAAAACCCTGTAATCCTGTGGGTGGGGTTCACACATACTCATTTCTTTTTCTAACTGTTCATTTATTTACAAAGGACTCACTGCACAGTTACTGTGGACCAGACATAATTATAGTATGTGGTCTGGAGATTACAGATGAAGTCTAGGCTGCTGCTAAATTGGGGAATTAATCAGCAACAGATGGTAACTGAAGTCCCTGAGAAATGCCATTTGTAAGACAAATTAAAGATATTTTTCTGTTTAAACATTGAAACCAATCCCCGGTCAGCTGCAGCATTTAAATGAATGAACTCAGACTCCAGCTGACAGTTATATGGCTACATATTTACAAGTCTTTCAGTGAGCTAAAGCACACTTCAGCACTTAGCTGCTTTTACAAAAATCTTTTCTTAGAGGGCAAGCGCATTCACCCTTGATCTTCAGATGCCAACCATAGTAAACTCTCCTCTTCTCAGCCTAACACCACAGTTAGTTAACTAGGAAAGTCTCCCTCTCCCCCCATCACACACACTTGTCCTTGCCGAGTAGAATGTAGTGAATAGGCATTGTTCTTTGGAGGCCAATTTCAGACTTAAAGTTCCATTATAAGAATCGTGAAATGAAATGGGCAAACCCTAGCTACAGAAGGTTACAACGAGGTGTCCTCAAAACCAGTCAGTAAGACTGTTCTCTCAGAGTGAAAATTGCACCAGATGAAATTAGCCTTTTGAAGGAACCTTATTAAAGGGCAGGTCAAAAGCAGGAAGGCACGCTAGGAGCACTAATCAAGGGCTGACTAAATTCAGGATGGGCGATGACTTAATGAATATTATTAGCATGTCTGAAATAAGGCTATGCTTGCTGAATAGATCTCACCCTGGCATCCAGCAGAGGAAATTTAAAAATATGTGGGTCTTTTTCTCTGCCCCTGATAAGTACAGGAAGAGAAGCCACCATCTGATCCTCTCTGTGGTATGACTGCTGCTTCTGTTTCTTCTGATTCCAAGGGCAGGGGGCTAGTTGGTAAAGCATAGTTTTTCATAAGGAGAAGTGTTAAAGCTCTTGTGAGGGAGAAACACTGGGTGAGCTTCTGTCAAAGCCAATGTAGTGCTAATGACAAGGGATATTAATAAGAGGAGTGTAGTGATCGGTTTAATCAAAATTTGGCATGTTATGAGATGGCTAATCAATAACTTGGGCAAAGCATTACCTTGGTGCTTAGATCTGATGAAGAGTGAATTCAGAGAGCTGCCTCACCAGACAAAAAGACTTGGAACTCATGACAAGAGGCTGTGTGAGCAAGCAGGAAGGCCTTTTGGCTCAGATATCTTTTAGCTTCTCTATGTAGCACCCCTTTTTTCCAGGAATGAGCAGGACTCAGTGTCCCATGGTCTACTGTTAGAAAAGTGACCTTAGGAATGACCAACTCTGACCCAAAGAGATTGGGAGGATGTTGAAATAATTCTAGATTTGTATGGCTGCTTTTAGTAAAGAAGTTCTGGTTTCTATGACTAATTCTAGTTTCTATGACTTTCATTGAAGAACAGAGACCCTAAAGCCAATGACCTGCCTTTAATGAAGAAAAAAAAAGGCAAGAAAAACAAGGAAAAAAGCTGGGGAAGTGGTTGCTTGTGAGCACTGGCCTTCCACTGAAAGTTGTCAGCACGCCATGGACCATGTTTGTTTGTTTGGTTGGTTAGTTGGTTGAATGTTTATTCTAGTACTTAGGCTTGAACCTACTTCTTGCACACCCTAGGCTAATGCTCTATCATGAAGTTAACCACCACCCCCACACCCAAGGCATCACAGTCTAAGGAATCCTCTTCTACACCCTGGGAACAGTAGTAATTGCAACATTTGAGCATTCTCATCCCACAAATAAAGAATTAAGATGCAAACTGCAGCTTCATGCAAACCCTAAAACTAAAGGTTTTGCTTTACGTTTTTCACATCTTCAAAGGTCAGTTTTCACTTTTTCAATTATTCTGCTAAAAGTATATTCAGTGCTCTGGGGCAGGGGACCGAAACCAGGGCTGAATTTATTGGTTTTCAGGAATAGTTGAAATTGGTACTGATAAATAAATTACAAAAAAGCTTTCCCCAAACACAAATGAATAAATTTTGATTTTACAAATGTTAAAAAATACAACATATGATGGCTTATAATATTTAGTGAATTTCTAAGTCGCTTGAGTTCACCCGGGTCAAAGTATGTTTAACAATGAATATACTTTGATATTTTCATGAGCACATTAAATACAGGAGCTTTCTTAGCCATGCTTGTTAATGTTACCACTTCTACTGTTTAAACCAGCAAATGATTTCCCCCCTTAGGCATATATTAACAATTTACTTTCTGTAGACAGTACATAAATATGATTAGCTTTGCAAATTGCTCTTTATTCTGTTACTGGAAAGTAATTTTTATATTATAGCAGCATAAACAGATGCTACTTCCAACTACATATCCAGCTGTAATGAGCTAATGTAATGTATTAAAACAACAAAAGAACTTCAGAAATGATTTAGTGAGTAAAGCCGCAGGGAAGCTCAGAGCAACACTGAGCATAAGGTTTGCTAAAGTTTTTTTAAGATTTGCGTATCACTAAAGAATTGTCGAGTCGCTGTTCTCTGAAATTTACCAATAGCTGTGTAGTCATCTCAGAGGCTGGGGCTTCAAATGTCTAAGCAGAAAAGTTCCAGAGATGTTGTTACTTACTCTCCCATTGCCTCAAGATTGAGATGTCTGCCACTGCTCTAAGTGGAAGATCTGATTTATGTATTTTTATACCTTTTCATTTCAATAGCTGTACTCTCCAAATGTTTCTAGCCTGGGGCATCCCAAAATGGAGACAGATGTTGTAGACGTAGAGAAGGGAAAGGAGATGCTCAGATGTAGCCCTGTAGACAAACATCTGAAGAGTGAGCCATGAGAGAAGGAGAGAGGGAGAGAGGGAGAGAGGGAGAGAGGGAGAGAGGAAGAGAGCCAAGATGGAAGCCAAGAAAGGAGTTGAAGAAAGGGATCTACCACAGCTGTTATGCCAGACAAATGGCGGGCAAAACTATCACATCCAGAGATATGTATGTTGTTAGTGACTCTGATTTAGGACAGGGCACTCTAATTAATGCTAACGAACTCTCTTGAAAATGAAGTTTGAGAAAGCTAAGCAATGAAAGAAACTGTGTTGCTAAATGGGGTGGCTTTCTGAAGCAAGCACTCTGTCTTTAACTTCCCTGATAAGCTGAATATTATGATTTAATTCTACATATATGTACTTCTAAATTACAAGCATTAAGAGACAAGTCTGTGCTTAGCAGTAGTGGCTAATGCCTTTGATTCCAGCACTGGGTAGGCAGAGGGGATTTATGAGTTTAAAGTCAGTCTGGTCTAAGAATGAGTTCCAGGACAACCACAACTATTATTACATAGAGAAACTTGTCTCAAAAAAAAAAAAAACCAAATAAATGAAGAAGAAGAAGGAGGAGGAGGAGAAGGAGGAAGAGGTGGAGGAGGAGGAGGAGGAGGAGGAGGAGGAGGAGGAGGAGGAGGAGGAGGAGGAGGAGGAAAAGGAGGAGGAAAAGGAGGAGGAGGAGGAGGAGGAGGAGGAGGAGGAGGAGAAGAAGAAGAAGAAGAAGAAGAAGAAGAAGAAGAAGAAGAAGAAACAAAGAAGCAAATCTTTATCGGATTTTATCATTTATAATTGCACAAACATTAAACAGCATTTTTAGCAACATTACTCAATATCTTAGCTTTTCCCATAAAGTCTGTAGCATAAGAAATCTTAAAAGTTCAAATAATAAAAACAAACAATAAAACATGATCTAATCATTTTGTGAGAACTCTCAAATTGGCAGAAAATTGTTTTTCCATGAGAAAATATTTAATGGGCATTCAATATTTGGAGTGATAATTATATAATATAACATACAAAGTAAACCATATAAATGATTTTGCTCACTTAATATAGTTCTTCAAAGCTTCTCCATTTGAACAAGATTTATTTTACATTTCTTTATGATGCCTGTATTAATTAAAGTAACTATAACTTGACACAAGCTAAAAATAAGAAGACAGCTCCCAAACAGGCCCAGCACTGTATTTAAATATCCATAAAGAAAATTAACCACAAGAATTAATTTTCTCCAATATCTGTGTTTCAAAGACTATCAAAAATGCTGGCAGTCCCTCTATCTTCATAAGAATTTTATATGTATTTATAAAAATGACTCTAGTCAATCTTTTGGGCATGACTAATTTTTATCTCTTCATATTCATTCTGCAAGATCTGTATATCGTACATCGACCTAGAGGTACGGCCTTTAACTTTTTTAAAAACTGGGAGGTCAATAAAATTTAAGCTGTTTAACCAAAAAAAAATGTATCATCATGTGCTTTGGTATATTGATTCATCAGTTAATTCAAAACTCAATGTGCTTTTTTAGTTGTTATTGTTGTGTTGTATTTTGTTTTGTTTTGATTTTGGATTTTCAAGTCAGGGTCTCACTGTCCTTGCTGTCCTGGTACTTATTTTGTTAGCCAGGTTGGCCTCAAACTCACAGAAATCTGCCTGCCTCTGTTTCTCAAGTGCTGTGATTAAAGGCATGCCCTGCCACCACCAGCCCAAAAATCAATCTGTAACGATCATGAGTCAAGTCTTAAACCAGACAAATACTATTAATCTAAGCTATCTCCATAGAGGAGGATGTTAAGATGGCATCCTGCTGGTTTTCAGTGTTCCAGTGTCTGTCATGGGCATGACTTGCCAAGCCACCAAAAAACAAAGCTGCCTGAAAACTGAATGCCCGCTGCTGGAAGAACGCAAAAAGAGAAATGAACAAACATCTGGATTCTTCCAGCTTCCCCAGCTGATAAGGTATTTGTTGTACTACCTTAAGTGATAACAGAACTAACACAGATACTTTCCATGGAGGACCAAAGACAAACAAGTGAATTAACAATGATACCAATAATTCTAAATATTTGCCAACTATATATTCATGTACCTCTAAAGTTTCTAATTTCTCTCAAAAGTGAAATTTATTATTACTGTTTCAGAGGTGAATAAATATTTTAATAATTAAATAATTTTCCTGAGGTTTAAGAGGATTGAACAGAAGCAAAACTTGAAATAAGGACTCCTTGTCTCCAACACTCATTGTATCACAAATAATTTCCAGAGCTATAAATTTATATAAATATCCAATACAATAAAAACTGGATCCAGGAAAAGGAAAGAGGAGTGTTTTTTTTTTTAATTGTTTGTTTCGGTTTGGTTGTTGTTCGTTTGTTTGTTTTATGTTACATTCTGAAAAAGCGTACATCTCAAGAACCAAATAAAAAAGAGCTATTGCTAGTTTTTAGGGATCTCTTCTATGTTGACACATAACCAGGCCATACTCATCCAGGGGGTAACTGGAAAAAAAAAATCTGCAATGCACTGGACTCCCGTTCATTAAAATCTCCCAATCACAGTGTTGCTTGTTCTTTCCTTTTCTGTTCATCAAATAAACATAACCCTTGTGTGCTTCTCCGTATCTAGAGCTCAATCGGCTAAAATGGAAGAAACATTTGAAACCAGTAGAGCCAAACAGCTAGATCCCAGATCTAAAAACAAGCACAGAAATTACAAGATGGTCAGTCAGGATGCCACCAAATTTGACGTACATACAGCTAGTATTTATTGTTAGATATACTAACAAATTAAGAATATTAATTTTGATTGTAATGTAGGCAAATGTTAATTTTGGATGTTATGTAAGCAAAATATTTTTAGATCATTAGAGGCATTATCCATTGACTTGTATAGCACACAGTTGCATTAAGTGCACAACTATATTTACCTAATATTAAAGTCATATGAGCAGAGAATCCCAAGACAAGATGAACAAGACAGGTTGGGCACACTCGTACCTTATGTAAATGAAGCATCTAAGTATTCTGAAAATCTACAGGTTCCATGGTGTTAACATACAAACAAAAGAACCAGATCTGTCTTCTGTTGGGCCTTTTTTGGATTCTTCTTTCAATAGGGGGGAGTAAAGGGCACCCAAATAAGGCATTGACCCACAGAACGGATCAGGCTCAAATGACTCTTCTGTTACCTCTTTGTTAATTCTTAAGCTGTCATTTTCTTGGTATGACTCACCTAACCAGATTCCAGAATGTTCTTCAAAAGAAGCAGAAAACTGTGGCAGGGTCTTCTCTGCTCTGAATCAAAGTCAGGAAATCTCTCCCACAGTTCATCAGGACAGGTAGCCTATGTCTGTCCGACTGTGACAGGCTAGATCAAAAGATCCTGTTTCTTTGCGAGGAAACTAAGAAGTGACTCAAAATATTAATACAGCAGATGTCCCCAAATAATTACAGGTTTTATTCAGGGAAGTTTTCAATCACACAGCTTTTCTACCCTTCCTGGCTCTCATTTCTCCCGACATAATGAGAAAATACAAAACAATAAATCACATATGAATCTTTATACAGAAAATTACTTTTAGAGACCACAAAGATGATCTTCTGTCATGTTCCTCATGCTAAGCTGACTGCTCTCTATAGATCTCATATGCCTTTGGTAAACAGCAGTTTATTGTTCTGTCCCCCAGTAAAGAAGAAACACTGCATTGGAAAAGGTGGCTAAACACAAAAAGGTCTTTATATCAATGCTTCGTAGTATGCAGAAATGTCTATGAGCTTAGTGTTAGCGTCTGAGTCTGCGTCTAAGAGAATCCAAATGAATTCTCGGATTCATTGACCCTGAGGAGAGATTCTGACGTTTGCTGACCTGCACGTTACTCGTTCTCGAGACCTGTTTCTTCATTTGCAGCATCATTCCAGGAGGCGCTGATCCTCTGATGTGGGGATCAAAACAGAGGATCAAAATCCCCTGGATGCAGTAAAGACTAAGTCTGAGTGGCAAATCCTGAGTATTTAGCCCAGATTTTTGATTTATTTCCTCTTTATTCTTTTAGAAATCCTTTGCGGAAAGAATGACTTTCTCTATCAATTTCCAGATTAATGACCTTTAGAAACCCTCAACTATTTGTCTCTAATCAGCTCTAACATATGGTACAGGGAGAAGGAAAGAGAAGTATTCTCATTAAGGTAAGTTTTTTTTTAATTATTTTTTTTTTATTGAGCTCTATATTTTTCTCTACTCCCCTCCCTGCCTCTCCCCCTCCCCTTAAGCCCTCCCCCAAGTTCCCCAGGCTCCCAATTTACTCAAGATAAGATAAGTATTTAAAATGTCATGAGGGACATTGTACATAGGCTGTGCTTAAAAAAAAAAAAAAAAAAAAAAAAAAAAAACCCTCAGGGACAACATGGGTTTGCTTTGTGGTATTTGATTCTAGGAACCTCAGAATCCGCTGTCTAGGGCACACAGCATCCACGCATGATCTAAAATTGCCCGTTTCTGCTGTTGAGGCACCTAAAGGAAAAGGGGATGAAAGGAGGTGACAGGCAGCACTAAGAGGCATCCAGAGACACTGTCACTGGGGTGTTTGCAGACTTAGAGAATGGTACAGTAGAAAATTCAAGGAGAGATGCCTGGAAGAAAAAAATTCTACTTCTCGCCTGAAGGGACTGAGAGTCGACTTCATGGCAGACAGATAACTAGAGAGGAAAGACAAGTAAAGCGGGGCATACACACACTGATCTCATGAGCCGTCTCCATTCTCTGCAAGGTTATAGACCTTTCCAAGCTACAATTGTCAGCAGCACACCTTTAATCTTAAAAGCTTTCCTAGGAGCCTGGCAGTGGTAGTGAACACCTTTAATCCAGCACTCAGGAAGGCAGAGGCCCTCTGTGGATTTCTGAGTTCAAGGCCAGCCTGATTTACAGGGTGAGTTCAGGGACAACTAGGGCTACACAGAGAAACCCTGTCAAGTTTTTCTAGGAAATGTTTCTTAGCTTTGTGCCACACAGAATAAGGAGAGATGTTCTGCTAAATGCAGAGCCTGGGAAGGTTCTAGACTTCTCACATATATTAATAGGTCTCCTCAGACGATGTCTGTGAATGCTTCAGTAGGAAGGATGGGTGAACATGGCTTTATTTTTCTCATTTTCCCTTCATTTAAAACATTATAAGCCATTATCATGTTAGAATTAGAGAATTAGGGAGCAGGATGTGGTGCTTTAGAAAGGTTAATCTGTATTTCTTTTTTGAACATTGAAATCCTCCTGGAAGTTATTTACAAAGACAGGATGAATGCATTTTTTTTCAAAACATATACAAGATCAATATTTCATTACGAAGTAAATAACACTTCTGTTGTTTTTGCTTTTAAAATCAAATGTTGTGTTGACCGATAAAAATTTAATTACAACTCCCACTTCATTCCCTTTTGAATTTACATTCATGTCACATTTTTCCAGGGCTTCACAAAAATCGGAAAAACAAAAACCACAGTTCAGATTGCCAAAATAAATGCCTTCCCTTTTGTAGAGGCTACAGGAAGGTGTTACATTTAAGAAAATGCAAGTTCTTGGTGCTTCAAGGACAGTGTGCCAGCTTCAGCTCCACCACTTTCTCACATGCCATATACTACAATGTAATATGCTCCTTCCATCGACTCTTCTGTGTGCGGCTATGAGCTGCACGAAGAGAGGGAACAATTAATGTTTGTTTGTTTGTTTATTCCTTCTTGCATCGACAGTGTTACATTTTGCTGTGATGCCACCAGGACTGCATAGAACTTTAAAAACAAACACAACAGAGGCCAGAGAACTAGGTGCTATTTAGGCTGTTGAGAGAGATATAATAACAATGGTCTCATCCACTGGAACCGCACGCCACAGTATTGACCTTCCAGGCAAGATGTGCCTACCAGTGCAAGCTGCCATGCCAGTTATGGGAGTAGCTACTCATTTGCTGTTGGATCTGAGGGCTGGTCTACAGATGGGAATTTGTGGCTGGTATTGTAAACATGGGCAAAGCCCATGGTTAAGGTTTAAGCACGAATCTACTATTGTTTTGCTAAACAATCATATTGTCAAACTGCTTTTTAAATATTTATATTTATAGATCTGTGTTTGGTTCCCAACCTTGGTCAGAGGATTTTTTTGTTTTTGTTTCGTTTTGTGTTCTCCAAAGGCATTAGTTAATAAAGAGGCTCAGAAGTGTTCAAAGTGCTAAGCCTGGGTAAAGGTAAGGGTTCCTGTTGATGGAACAATCTCTCATCTCCTCCCTCAAGGAAGAGAGAGCATCAAGGAAGAGGAGATGGAAAGACAGATGATGGAAAAGGTGCTTTGAAATGTCATCTTGGCATCAGATAGCTGTTGCAAACATGAACTAAGAGCAGCTGTAATTACAAGCCAAGGTGAAGCCTGGTAAAAATTCCAGCATAGAAGCAGAGGGGCTATTGAGACCACACCCCAGCTGAGGTGCTACTGGCCAATGAGTAGGAGGGATCACTCCTCTTGTGGGGGATGTTTGATGGTAGGCTGCTCATGCCTGGGTGGATGGCCCTATACCCATATGCATAAGTAGTACTATATTGTGTAAGAAAAAGGACATGCAAGTTGAAGGAAGACATGTTGGAAGCAGGCCCAGTGAGACTTGATGAAAGGAGACAGAGATAGAAATATTGGAGATATATTATATACACATAACAAATTTCCAAAGAACAAATAAAGTATGCTGTCTTTTTAAGTAAATGGTTATGATTTGTTTTTGCAATTTTTTTTGAGACAGGGTTCCTCTGTGTAGCCCTGGCTGTCCTGAAATTTTCTCTGTAGACAAGGCTACCTCATACTCAGAGATCCACCTGTCTCTGCCACCTGAGTGCTGGGATTAAATGTATTAACTACCACCACTGGCTGTTATTTACATTCTTACCATTTGTGTATAATATGACTATTCACCTATTAAAATAAATACTGGGATACCACAATTTTTTCCATAAAACAACAAAACCAGATGACAAAGAAAGAAAAGATATATAATCTGTCAATAAGTAAAATTGTACTTGTTTATAAGTTATATGATGATCTGTACAGAAAACTCAAAAGAATGAAGCAAAATGCCATCCTGGAACTAGATAAAATTATTGTCTAGCTGTAGGAGTCTGTTCTTGTCCTATGCACAAGAATGAACAAGAAGAACTTGAAATTACTGACAAAAATTAAATGCTTGGCTAAAAGTCCAATGAGATATGTATAAGCTCTCTAATGGGGAAGATATAAATTCGTATTAAAAGAAATCAAATAATAACTGAACTAATGAAAAACCCTATGTTTATTGATAAAGTTGGTAATGTGAGGTTGTCAGTGTCCCCATTTCTGGTATAGTCAATGCACTAGAAATTAAAATCTTCCCAAATTATCTTGTAAAAATGTTAAAGTTAAATATGGAAGGGAAAAAGACTCCAAAGTTATCATAGAATGACTGGTGCTAGTCAACATAAAGAATTATTGCAGAAGTACAATGATCAAGGTAGTGTGTGATTGTTGGCAGATTAGACAACAAGAAATATAAAACACAATGGGATCAGAGCAGGTCAACATACACAAGTCAACAGATCTGTGACAGATTGTCACAGACAGCAGATGATCTGGGATCAACTGTACACTCACACACAAAAAATAAATCTAGACTTTATATCCCTTAAGA
The DNA here is from genome assembly GCA_963919715.1 of Microtus obscurus. Lineage (NCBI taxonomy): Eukaryota > Metazoa > Chordata > Mammalia > Rodentia > Cricetidae > Microtus > Microtus obscurus. Next base: position 21,881,556 of record CAWTZC010000355.1, on the reverse strand, counting down.
AAAACAGCTGAAGATGGAGCATAGATCTAAATGCAAAGCATGAAAGTCCAATGACATAACATGGAAGACACTCTATATAGCCTCAGGTTTTCTTGTCAACTTGCTAATACCAAAGGGAAGCCTGTTAAAAGACAGGATTAAAAAACTGGCTTCATTAAAATGAAAAAGTTTATGCTTTATGAAGGACACTGTTGGGAAAATGAAATGTTATATAATAGGGAGAGAATAATTACCCAAAAAATTGAAAAGACAGAATTGTTGAGGGGATATACAGGATTTACAGTTAGCACACCACATTTCACCAGGAACATGCAGATAAATGCAGCTCTAAGATAACACTCAACACATCCAAGGATAGTGATTGTATAATCTCTGGAAGTACTGAGTCTGATAAGGACTTGGTTCACAGAAGTCCCTTTCTATTGCCCATGAGGACAAAAAATGGCACAGATATTTTGGAAAATAACTAGCCAGTTTCTTTCAATTTTATGTACATTCTTATCACATAATCTAGTAGTTGAGTTCCTTGGTATTTACCCCAAATATTTGAAAGCTTTAATGTGCACACAGAACCTATATGCGGAGGTTTTTAGCAGTTTTATTCACAATTACCAATATATATAGAGAGAGGCCAAGACTACCTTCAGTAGGTCAAATACTAACCTGGGATACATCCATACAATGGACTAGTACTCAGTGCTGTAAGTGAATGAGCCGCCAAGTCTTAGAAAAGAAAACCTAAAAGTAGACTGTTAAGAAGAAAATAAAAATGGTTATATGCTATATTAATCTCATTATTCTTCAGTCTATAAAGTGCAGAGGAGCTAAGGAGACAATAAAAAGACGAAGGGCATTAAGGGCCAGAAGAGGGAGAAGGATGAACAGGAAGAATATAAAGAACTGGTAGGCTGTCAAATTGCTTCTGTGTTACTTCGAAGGTGGCTTTTGTCTCAACCCCCACCATGTACAACCCAGGGAGTAAAAGCTCATGCACAGCACTGGCATCAAACCTAATGATGTGTGAATGGAAGCTGTAATGCAAGAGGTAATTTTTCACCACAGAGAATCTAGCAGCACCTGAGAAAGGGGCTTTTTGGCAAGCCTGCCAGGGAGTATCGTAATTGCACTAGGGAAGAAGGGAAGAAAAGATTGCCTTTGGTGGGTAAGGTCCTTGACTTCATATATGGAAAATGAGTGCCGAGAAGCAAAATGCACTCATTGCCTCTTAACAGGTTATAAAGTGACCAATACTTTAAGCTGCTCTTACTTTGAGTTCTCTGCCAGCCTGGACTATACCCAAAACCATAATAAATCTTTTCTCTCTTAAGATGTGTTTGTCGGGGTATTTTGTCACATTAACAGGAAAAGAAATCAAAACAGAGACTTACAAAGCATAACACAAATGCCACTGTACTGACATATGCTGGTGTCAGCAATTACTTCACAAGTTTCGTCCATTATTGTGCACTTTAAATCGTGCTAGAGAATTTTTTATAGATAGGAATTAAATATAGAAAGAAATATATACAGTCGTACTGTGGTTCTATTTTTAATTACTTGAGGCACCTTTACACTGTTTTTCATAATGGTTGTATTAGATTATATTTTAACAAAAAGCATAAATGCTTCCATTAATCTAAACCCTTACAGAATTTGTGTGTGTGTGTGTGTGTGTGTGTGTGTGTGTGCATGTTTTGCCTTTAAGTCACAGCCATTCTGATGGGAGTGTCATGATGTTTTGTGATGTTTGACCATGGAGACACTGAGAATAGTGTAATGGATAATGGAGGTGGTTTGAGAGGGAGTTGGGTGGCGATGGGAGGAGGTTACTATTGGTTGTTAAGTAGAAGGTATATGTTCTAGGGTCCTAGTACACAGTAAAGTTAATATAGCTAATTATAAAAATTTGTGTGTCCCACAATACCAAAAGAAAATTCAATGCTTATACCAGACAGATTGATAAATGTTGGTAATGGATATGCCTATTACCCTAACTAGATCAGTACAAAAACATACGTGAATTAAAGCACTATGTTATATACTATACAAATATATTTCTTAGGTTTCAATACCAAAACAATAAAAAAATAAAAATAAAAAATGCTTAAAGGTATTGGCTTTCAATTAATGTCATGGGGTAAAATGTACCTCCTTCTCTGTGTGTAGTTCTCTTTGTCCAGGATAAAGACCTGTGAACTTAGGAGAGGATATTTAAATCTGCAGGTGGCAGACGGGAAACAGGGGAAGTACCTGGATCCTCAGTGAGCTTTGTGAGTTCTTGAGATACCCTAGAATGAAGCTGCCCTTCAACTTGGTGTCATAGAGTTTATTACCCTTGCTCATAAAAAAACAAAACACTTTATGTGTCCAATGTAGAACACAACATTTGAGAAAGAAGTAAATAAAAAGATGAATGCACACTGATGAAATACAAAGTTCAAAAATGCTGGTCTGTTCACTATCACATTTAACTGAATAAAGACTTTTAAGAGCTGGATAGTAAGACACCCTTTAACATGAAAAATTCTGCTTTCCTTCTATCTAGAGTTCGCAAAAGTCAAGTAGAAACTACCTAGAAGTGAAGTCATCCAAACTCATATCTGAAGTAAATGCAGACAGCATCTGCACAGAGGTTTTGGCACCTCAGCTCATGCTATGAAACTCTGAGCAAATACAGTCATCTGCATGTGCCTCTCCCATTCAGGTTGCTCCCGTATGTCTCCTCAGCACATACTGCGGTGACTCATTACCATCTCGTGCCCTACTGTCCTATCCTACCTAGGGCCTTTCAGATTTGAGTGTGTTCTTATGTGACAAACATGAAAGACATAATGAAAGGAAATAGACTAATACATTTGTGATTTGACTGTACAAATCCCACTTGCCTTTGCTTTTGAACTCTATGCAAATACTCAGATGGGTAAGGAGATCTAGGGGTTAAACAACATGTAATTCAAAGCCCGAGTCTGGGCTCCATCATGTTGGTTATAATCGTGACCATAAATCTGAAAGTTACGCAAAAAGCTGTAGTGACAAACAAGGCCACGAGCCATCGTAGGCCCCTGAGATTACTGATGGACTACCAGACAAGCCGTGAGGGAACGAGCCGATGCCCTCGCCTCACAGTCTGGCCTCTAAATCTTCCCGATGGACTGAGAAATAAGCACTTCACCATTTAACAAGAGCAGAGGACTCTCTTCATCATCTGCCGTCTGGGGAACTGCTGACATGAGAAACCTCCCACTTAGAGAGGTACTAGTGCCAACCACATGCGAATGAGAGGGAATGGCAGATTTAGCCTGTGATTACAGTCCCATTTGAAAACAAAGGGCAGCTCTCTTTGAGGAGTAGCGGGTCACTCAGTATTAGAATTCCAGTCATCTACAATTCTCATGGTTAGAAACCTTTGGTGGGTCTCACCATGGCCTATAAATTTATTTATAACTTTAGCTATGCCTCTATTATCCATGATCTGACTCAAAATGCCAACTGTCTGATGCTTGAACCTCAATTCACTCGATAACATTTTCAAAAAAAAAAAAATGTGAGGTCAAGCCTGCATTTATTACATGTGATCTCACGGTTTAGGATTAGAAAGGAAGAAATCCACCTGCCAGCTACCAAGAACAGCTATACACTGTTTGTGGAATTAATTTACTTTATCTATTTTTTTTAAATAACATCATTAATATGGAAGCTTAAAACTCTCCTGGAATAGCAAATTGGCCAGAGAGATAAATTACATTGGCAGAAGCCACTTAACATTCAATTATATTATCGCAGAAAACGGAAGCATGGGGTATCTAGTAATCTTTGCCAGAGTTGCCTAGTTTTTTATTTGGAAAGATACTGAGTACATTTTTAACTGTTTTTATGCAAATATCAAATTTAAGAAGGAAAGAAAATTAATAATACCTCTCTAAGAGGAGCCAGACACTTGGTTTATAATATCCCCTCTAACACTCAGAGTTCTTTTGTATACTAGTATTATTTTCATTTTACAAGTAAGAACCCAAGAATTTTAGAAGTTAAGAACACACCATTTCTTCAAAATTACACAGCTACATCCTGAGACAAAATCAACTTGGTCCAAGTCTTCCCATTTCCCAAAGGAGGCAACAATTGTAGCATCAAAAATAATTCCCACGCCAGCTCCATTTGACTGTAGACCAAATACATACAAAGAACTTTGTTCTTCATGGTTTAGAGATGGATCACACAAAGATTTGTCTGGGCTCCTTTGTCAACACTTTGAGGTGCCTATAACTGACCTAAGACCATCCTTCCCCACAAAGACTCACCAGAAGTGGTTCATTTCTCCCAACACTCAAAAATTTTGTAATGAGGTTCAGTTTCCCCAGCAGCAGATTGTCCTATGCTGACCAGAGAGCAGGGCACTTGAGAGGGGCCCACACAAGCTGCTAATTCTGATAGGCACAGCTGGGCAGAGGGAACCTCTTTTCCTAAATTCCACCGCCAAACTGAATTTCATGATCTTCCCTGGCAGATGATCAAATGCAAACTCCTAATTTGCAGCCAGGTTATCTCCAGCAGCTGTCGCAAGGCATCATTCAGAATGCAAATGCAGTGTTAGTCTCTGGATAACTGCAATAGGGATGATGGCTTCTGAAGCAGAAGTTGAGGAGGTGCTGCTTAAATCCCATAGTATTATAGAAAAAGGCAAGTATGGTTGCCATTTGTGTTTGTTTTGTTTGCGGCAGCACCCTTCCAGGGTGTATTGGAAACCTGGGCACAGCGAGTAAATTTGAAGAAAAAAATCTCTTTGAACTCTTCTTTCTATAGAAATAAAATTGAGGTTGAAGACTAAAACATTTCAGAAAATGTCGTCTCGGTGTCTAGAACTATATCCTTCAGGGATGGTAGCAAAATACAGCAGTTGTTTATAAAAGATTCGTGATCCTAGAGAAGCTAAATAAGAAGGTGAACCCAAAGAAAAACATATAGTCATCCTCCTGGATAGTAACCTTCATCAGGCAATGAAAGAAGACAGAGACAGAGTCCCACATTGGAGCACCGGACTGAAACCCCAAGGTCCAAATCAGGAGCAGAAGGAGAGAAAGCACGAGCAAGGAACTCAGGACCGCGAGGGGTGCACCCACACACTGAGACAATGGGGATGTTCTGTTGGGAACTCACCAAGGCCAGCTGGCCTGGGTCTGAAAAAGCCTGGGATAAAACCAGACTCGCTGAACATAGCAGACAATGAGGACTACTGAGAAGTCAAGAACAACGGCAATGGGTTTTTGATCCTACTGCACGTACTGGCTTTGTGGACTTGGAAGGAAGTGGGAGGTCCTTGGACTCCCCACATGGCAGGGAACCCTGACTGCTCTTTGGGCTGATGAGAGAGGGGTAGTTGATTGGGGGAGGAGGAGGGAAATGGGAGGTGGTGGTGGGGAGGAGACAGAAATCTTTAATAAATAAAGAAATAATAATAAAAAATAAAGAAAAAAAGATTTGTGGTAGAAAAACAGTATTAATGGCAACACCTACCCACAATGCTTCCTTCAAAGAGTATGAACTATATACCACATACACTACACGTATAAACCATCAGGGAAACTGGACTTTCTACAGGTGCTCCAAATTAAATACACAAATCACAAACCTTCAAAGTAAGAATTCACTGATGTGAGAAAATATTCGTTGTTTTTCAGGCTCAGGGGATCTCACTCAGTAAAATTTCTAACCACTTCCATCCATCTAGATGCAAATACTACAATTTCAGTTTTATTTACAGCTGAATAAAATTCCATTGTGTATATATACTACATTTTCGTTATCTGCTCTTCAGTTGATAGACATTGAGGCTGTTTCCATTTCCTAGCGATTATGAATAGAATAGCAATGAACATGGATGAGCAAGCATCTCTGTAGTTGGATACAGAATCCTTTGAGTTTCTGCTCAGGCAGAGTATAAGTGACTAAGTTTAAGAAAGCTCTGTTTCTAGGGTTTTGAGGAGGCTCCATACTGATTACCAGAGTGTCTATGCCAGTCTCTTTTCAGTTTTATTCACTGTAAAAAAGAACATCAGAAGAAATCCACCTTCGGTATGAGGGTTTATTCAGATTCACAGTTCTAGACTTTTTGCCCCATGATACTGCAGACCTATTGCTTTGTGCCTCTAGAAACATAGAAAATTATTGTTGAAATGCACGGCAAACAAGGCCTCTTCTTGTCATACCTGGGAGTAAAGACAAGCAGGGCACAGTCCCAGGTCTGTCCACACTTGAGCATCCAAGCTTTCTCCATCAAGCCCCGTCCTCTAAAGTTCCATCACTCCCTAATAATACCATAGTCACAACAACCTTTAATACTTCAGGCTCTTGAGAACACTGACAACTGAAAATCTAGCAATTCATTTAGCACCCACAAAACAGAAACCTTCTAGAATGCACAATATAGTGAGACTGCACTGGATCGTTCAAAAACTTTGATCCCTCTTTCCGGTTGAATGAAATCTTTAAAAAAAAAATGGCTCAGTGTTTGCTATTAAGAAATTGCTTACAAAAGGAACCTGGGACTTGAGCAATATGTATAAAGATCACATATTATGATAACTGCTAGAGTTAAGGCCAAGGAAAAAAAGCCCCATCTGTTCTTGTTTTGTTGGGCAGTCAAGATGATTACTTCAGAATTTCAAATCATTGCACATAATTATTAGGAAAAGAACAAGGAGAAATTGCTCTTGTAAGGACAAAACCAGAAAAGGGAAGATATAGCCACCTGGAGATGTTTTCTAGTCTGGCTTTGCACACGGCAGATGAAAATATTATTTTTGAGTATATCTGGAAACTCTCCTATTCGCTTACCTTAAGTAGCCATGTTTGGGGGATGATTTCTGTTCCATATGAGCTAATACATAAAAGGGGATGTCTAGGCCTGCCCTTCTTTGATCTTATTACCAGACACCTCCAGTGTGATAATTAGTTACCGTTGTGAATTTGACTGTGTTTTCAATCACTTAGGGGACAGATGCATTCCCAGATGTTTTACTGAGGATAGATGGTACACTCCAAACATTCAGTGGTCATACTGAATAAGTAGACGAAAAGGGCAGAGCATCCTGGTACACGAGGTTGAGCTCCCTTTTCTTGACTATGGACACTTTATGGTCAGTTGTCCCACACTTCTGGAGCTGCCTCTGCAGTGGTTCTAACCTCTATTACCATCCCCCCATGTTGAACTGCGCTCTCAAACTGTGACTGGGAACCAGCCTTTAGTTGACCCTTGTCAAACAATTTTTAATGGTGATAACAAAAGCAAGTAATGCATCTACTTTTCTTGGATGCACAGCTCTCTGTATTAGTAATCTTCACAAGAGTGCTGTACAGAGTGACGCTTTGACTGGGACAAAAAATATCCTGGATTTGTTACCATCACACCAGGAATATGCACCCATATCTATTACAGTTAGCAGGTTCGGCTCTATATTCTCCGAGATCACACATTGCTAAAAATCATTGATGTCTAAGAGTTCTTGGTGATTTAGCAGTAGCAAACGAACAATAAAGCTCTCCTCTATTTTAATATATTGTTACTGAGTAGAAGAAGAAATTTTGGGCTGTTGGAATCATTCATGGGCTGAGTGAATGCGATGATGCTACAATGTGAGAAAATGGAGCAAGATCACAGGAGGCTTGTATTCACTAAATCAAACATAACGGGCAAATGTGGCTTCTGCCAGCTCCTCAAAGAATGTCTCCACCTCTTCTCATGAAGGGTAGGGTTTTATAGATTGAGTAAGAAAGAAACCTGGGAAAGAAAGGGTTTATCTGGCTTAGGCTTCCAATTCACTGTTCAGAACAGGAACTCAAGCAATGATGAAATTTGGAGGCAGAAACCATGAAGGAGTTGTGATTACTGGCTTGCTCAGAGTACTTTCTTATAGAACCTAGGACCCAGCTCAGTGATGAAAACCATTCCCAAAAAGTACTAATTAAGAAAAAGCCTTACTATTCCCAACCCCACCTGCTCCCAGTCCACCAGCCAAATCCATTCTATTTCCCATTCCAAGGGAGATCTGTGTATTCCCTTTAAGCACTCCTTGTTACTTAGCCTCTCTGTGGATTACAGCAAGATTATCTTTTACTTTTTCAGCCACTATCTACTTATAAGTGAGTACATACCATGTGTATCTTTCTGGGTCTGGGTTACTTCACTTGGGATGATTTTTTTCCTAGTTCCATCCACTTGCCTGCAAATTTTGTGATATCGTTGTTGTTAACATTATTTTCAGTAATATTCCACTGTGGAAATGTACCACATTTTCTTTATCCATTCTTCCGTTGATGGGCAGCTAGGGTGTTTCCAGTTTCTGACTTTGCAAGTAAAGTGCTATGAACATGGTTGAGTAAGTGTCCTTGTGGTAGGATGAAGTATATCCAGGAGTTGGTATAGCTGGGTCTTGAGGCAGATTGTGTCGCAATTTTCTGAGAAACTGCTATTGATTTCCAAAATAGCTGTACAAGCTGTACTCCAACAAGGGAGCAGTGTTTCCCCTTGCTTCGTATTCACACCAGCATGACTGTCATTTGTGTTTTTGATCTAAACCATTATGACAGGTATAAGATGGAGTCTCAAAGTCTTTTTTATTTGTATTTCTCTGATGACTAAGGATGTTGAACTTTGTTTTTTTTTTTGTTTTTTTTTTTTGCCACTTGAAATTCTTTTGTTGAGAATTCTCAGTTTAGGGCTATACCCCATATTTTAATTGGAATATTTGGTTTGTGGATGTTTAGTTTCTTGAGTTCTTTATGTATTTTGAATACTAGCCTCTGTCCCATGTGGAGTTAGTGAAAATCCTTCCCAGTCTCTGGGCTGCCATTTTGTCCTATTGATCTTGTCCTTTGCCTTATAGATACTTTTCAGCTTCATGAGGTGCCATTAATTAACTGTTGATCTTAGTGCCTGCACTATTGGTATTCTATTCAGTAAGTTGTTTAATGTGCTAATGCGTCCAAGCTAGTTTCAGTTTTCTTCTAGCAGTTTCAGTGAATCTGGTTTTATGTTGAGATCAGGTGTGGGTGAATGTGGAGGGAGAAAATAATGGGAGAAATGACTGGATTGGGGGAATTTGGGAAGTAAGGTAGAAGCCTAGTGAAATAAAAACTCCTTGAAATCTATGAGAGTAACCCTAGCAAAGATGGATATCACGGAGCCTGAACCAGCTATCTTCTGTAACCAGGCAAGGCCTCAAGTAAAGAAATTGGGACACTAATCCAGCCACAAAACCTTTGACCTACAATTTGTCCTGCCTGCAGAGTGTTCTGGGACCTACAGTTTGTCCTGACTGCAGAGTATTCTGGGAGCACAGTATAATAGTCATCATAGAGACTTCACCCAAGTGATGGGAGAAGATACATAGTCCCACCCCAAAAGTTAGGTGGCGCTAAGGTTTAAAACTGTGAAACCAGACTTTAGTCTGCTCTGACAAACTGTCATACCAAACAAGCCATTGGACATGCCTCACACAGTTGAGAAGAAAAAGTGGTTTATTTTGGCTCCCGAGAAGATATTGGCTGCTTATTTTGGGAAGTCACAGGAGTGGGTTCTGGAAAGTACACAAGAAGTACACAAGGTAACTTTTAAACCAGTGGCACATCGATACATTTACAAGAAACTGATGAATTCCAGTACTAGGAAGTTTTCAGAACACAGAGAAAGTGCTGAACCAATCTGAGCTCAGTTTTTGTAAATGCTGAGCTCGCATCCAGTATTGCATGTGTGTGTGTCCTTAAAGATTGCATGCCATTTGACCTAGCTTTGCTTCATAGCTTACGAACCACAAATTGTCCAATGTCAGTACAGTGTGAAAGCACGGAACTCCTTCTCATATCTATTTTAAAGGGAGAAATATTTATATAATTTAAAGAGAACTGGAGATAAGTTACTTATTTTACAAAAAGAGAAAATATTAGTGTGAAATTTTAAGCTATTTTAATTAAGCCATTTAAAGGGAACAGCTGGTTTCTAATCAAATCCACATTATTCTTTAATTTCCAGCCATAATGATGCCAGACTCTTTGCACTTTACCTGTTCAATTATTTTCATGATTTTCTAAATCATTTCTTCAGATTTCACACAATAATAAAAATAATACAAATCGTGGATAGAATAGGTAATAAATGGAAGACATATACTTTAACCATGTGTCTGTTTCAAATATTTAATAAGTAAATAGTTTGCTGTGGGTCTATGCTATTATTACTCTAGCAACTTCTCTGCAATGGGACTAGTTTAAAAATGATAACTTAGAGAAATCAGAAAAATTTTGACTGCATAAAGCATATATTACACACACTGTGTAAGAGCAACGCTGACATTGAGCGATTGGTTTCAAAATATTGACTTCTCGATGTCATTTTAAACCACAGAGGCAGACAGCTAATGTTTCTTAAAAGAAGATGAAAATTAAAGATAAATATTCAGTTTACCAAGCCAAAATAGAAAAAAGAAACTAATTCAGGAAACCATAAAAAGAAATCAACACAATTAGACTTGCAAACATCCAAGTGAAACACACGATAAACTGGTCTTACAGTGGCACTGAATATTCATTGAATTATAATTCATGTGATTTGAATTTCCACAATATCTGCATTAATGATTGGAAAGCTTAATATGATAATAGGGACAAAATAGATTATGAGCAGAATAATTGGGCAAATAATTGAGGAGACTAGGGGAGCTGTTTTGTTGCTGAGGGAGGAGGTAGAGTCGAAGCAGACAGGACAACTCAATGAGACACAATGTAAATGATAAAACCTTCCAGAAAAGCCTTGAGGAAAGTGCTTTTCCCCCATGGAGGGCTGATTTGTACTGGCCTCCAGGTGTAATATTACGTGCACTGATGAGCTGATCAACAGAACAGAACTGCTATCCAGCTGTAATCAAGAGTGATTGATGGTTGAGACAAAAAAAGTTGATTATCATGACAAGTTCACTGATGCAGAGAAAATAAGCCCTGTTTGGGAAAAGGAGAGAAACTGTTCAGAGACTACTTCTGCAACCTTATTTAGAAAGGAGTCTACGGGAAGGTTAAAAGCCCCACCAACGGCCCTCATCACCAATAAGCTGGATAGGATTAAATATGCCATACATCCTTCTACACAGAGCTCCTGTATAAAAGCTGGAAAGCTATTTGTGCCCAGTTTGTAGACTGGGCCTATATATAGATGTGTTATTATGCAAAAAAATCACTTGTGTTTCAGAAGCATCAGAATATATGTCTAGAAAACTGAACTGCCAATCATTCTGTGTCCTGCTTCCAACTTCCCTATTCTGCACCCCTACAAACATATGAAACCCACAGGACTATAAGCTTTATCTTGATCAGGTTCAATTTGTGTCAAAACATTGATTTGGAACAAGACAACAGATGCTAGGGGCATTATTCTGCATTTAAAGTAAGATTTGTCTGACTTCAAAACAGCTGAGCCTGGAACAAAATATTTGATGTAAAACAAGCTTTGAAAACACTGCCTAGATGAAGAAGGACTGATAGAATAGGCTCAATAGCCATGTAAGAAATTCTACCAAGGGACCCGAACCTTGGCATGCAGTTTCCAACATGCCTGCTGTAGCTATAGTTTCAGTTTTATTTACCCAAGGGTCAAGCTGAATTACCGCCCATGAAACAATTACCATTAAAAAAACTCATAGTGTGAAGAAAGTAAACTATATTGGTAGGTGCATTTGATCTACAAAGAGATATGGAGCAATTTTGATACTTGGAAAACATAAATGTGTGTTATCATGATTGCTCTGACTATTAATGCAGAAAGTAAACCTCAGGTTTTTTTTTTTTTTAAAAAGAGCAAATAGAAGTCAGGAGTTGCCACACCTAGTTCCCTGGATAGCTGGAATTTAAGGCAGTTCCGCTATGAGATTAGGTTCGTTAGCAATTAGCGAATAGCTAATTGGGTGTGGGGCAGGTTTTGCCAATATAACTATTCTTAACATAATTATGGGTTTGGGGTTCCCTGCAGGCTCCCCAAGGTGATGGTTTCTGTAACAATCTTTAGGGGGGGAAATGGCTCCCAACATATTCCTCCTTTCTTATATAAAGGCAAGTAGTTATAGGTGGAGGGCACCAAGACAGAGTCAACCATGGTGTCAGATCTAAGGGAGAAGGGACTGGGACAAGGAGAGACCCTCCTCTCGACTGGTGAAGCAATTTACCTCTCCTGGGAACAGAGGGGTGCCTTATGAGTAGCATTAGTTTCTTGGAGCTTCTCAAATAAAAGGTATCTAGTAGGATTAAAGTAAGCAGATCACAGGGCACCCTGTCTTAGGCTATGTGGAGAGCGCCCTCGTACCTAAAAACCATGCCATGTTGAGCCGGCCTGTACGGCCTCTGTATGGTTTGAAATTTAGGTGAGGATCCACACTAACTCCCGTCATTGGGCCCCTGTATCTATCATTAATGAAAAATCTGTGAGGTGCTCCTTAAACAAAAGATATGATATAATTTTGGCACCAATAACTCCATCTCCAGACAAGAAGAAAGGGGCACCTTCCAAACCCAGTATTCACCTTTTAGTCTGGTCAATATGTAAGAATTAGCCAATAAGAAGTTAGATCTAATGAACCAAACAGTGATTTAATTAATACAGTTTCTGTGTTGTTATTTCGGTTCTGGGAGACCAGGACAAACAAGGGGCCTCCTTCAACATCATTGACTTAATTGATTTGAGGAGACCCAAAATGAAAGTGGGTGGTTCCATTCCCTGGTGTTGCTTATTGTTCTATGTAAGATTAGAGAATGCAAGCTAAAGACCATGTATGTTTTTATTTATTCCTGTCTCCCTTGACTGTGTCTAGGACCTGACTAGTTGTTTTAACATCCTGTTGCCTTGTCATCTCCAAAAGAGATGGATTGTAAGTTACAAATGTGAACTAAAAAGTCTCCCTAAAAAAAAAAATTATTTGCAATGTAGCAACTATCCTGGGGTATGTGTAACTGTTATTTTACCTTTAAAATTAATAAAGCATATTTGAATGAAAAAAAAAAAAGAGCAAATAGCAAAAAAAAAAAAAATTAAGAGAAAAAGGTAAAAACGACCACAAAATCCAGATATTTACAAATGGATACTTGACTTCAGAATCTTCAAAGTCCTTCACTCCTCTACCGGAGGATGCAGCCCTACTATTCCAGTTTCATGGCACTGGTGAAACTCCTTTATATGAAGTTAAAATAAATTACAATGAAACATAATATCAGGGTCCTGAGGACCAGTGACTAGAGTTGATCTAAAGGGATAGGCAAGTTTTATCTCTTAAGATTTTGGATTCTTGATGACAATTAGCTCATTTACAACAATTTTTTAGTGGTTAGTACCACTTTAAGAACCACATATGGTTGCCAAAAGAGATAGATAGTCATTGATGAAACTTACATAAATAGGCATATCAGGTGACTGCTGGGTCAAGAACTGGGTTACATAAGGGTTCTTATCCCATGTTAATAACCTACCAACAGTCAAACTGTGAGGTGGTTGCCAACATCCTATGAAGTCAAGTATAATCACAAAGTTCAAATTTGGTAGTTTAGATGCTAGTGAATTTTTTTCCAAATCATCTAAAATTCCAAGGCTGCCACAAAGCAAGTTTGCAGTTCACGAGTGTCATTGGCAGCCCATGTTGAGGTTCAACTCTATCTTATCCCTTCTGATTGAAGACCTCACTTTGCATACTTAGCTTTCAGTAACGCACAGCGGAAGATATGGATCCTGCATAGGGATCATACACTGAGGAGAAGGACTGACTCCCAGAGTTCATTTTCATCCTGCAGTGAGGGTGGTAAACACACAGTAGCGCAGCTGGAGCAGGCCATTTTTCAGACTTTTGTTTTCACTGTTATTTTCCTTCCAGAGAAACAGGGAAAGTGTCTCTAGGCTTGATCGCTCCATTCATCAATCTATTCATAATTTATTGAGTGTTGTCTAAGGCCTTTATAGAATATTCTTGCATCAGCAGGTGCTCACCTCCACGACTGGAGATCCAAGGTCAACTTTTGATGAACTGAGATGGCAACAAGTCTGTTATTTCACTGGCACAGGCTTCCTCCTCACAGGCCTACATGCCCATATATATATTCAGAGATGTCCTCGACAGAATCTTGTTCATGACAGACTTTCAGAATCTATGGCCACCTTCATGGTTACATTCTTTAAGTGCCTCTAAGTTTTAAAATGCATTTTTTAATTTAGTGGGTATATGATCCTGATCAGCTTCTACAGTATATACAAAAGACCAGGAGCCATAATTGAGAGTATCAGCAATTACAAGGTGGCTCCCAAAAGAAATTTCACCCATGTATTATTAGCCTGCTAATGAGAAATAAAAGCACTATGGTGGAACTCAATCACACTCTCTTAGCTATTTCAAGTCTAGGGACCTTCACATAGTCAATGACACAGTCTGTCCTTTGGTTTCTGTATCTATGAAATCCACAAATGAACAGAAAAACTATTAAAAATAAATAGTTTACTTTTTTCTATCTGTCTGTCTGTCTTTCTTCCTACCTTTCTATCTATCTTTTTTGTTATTTTCTCTGTGTGTGAATGTGTGGGCAAGCAGGGCATATATGTGGAGGTCAAAGAGTAACTTGTGTGAGTTTATTTCTCCTCCCACCAAGAGAGATCTAAGGTTGGAAATCGGGGCTTCAGGCTTGATTTGGTATCTGTCTACCCACTGAGACAGCTATCTGTTCCCAGAAGACCTCTTAGACCTCTCTTTGCACGAATATAGAACAGCTCTCACAGACTCGTAGTGCTCAGAAATAGTTAATGGGAGACTTACTGCTCTTATGAAATATCAACTTTTTCTTTTGAGATGTTTAAAATCTGATTTTCTATGTAGTAAAGAAACTTAGAGAAATATAAACTCTTACATTTCTTTTTTCTCTGTCTATCCTTCATTACATCCTCAGATGATGAAACTATGTCCAATTTAGACATTCTTGACTCTCCCATTCCCATTGACTTGGATCCTTACGCTTCCAATAGTCAGAACAGCTTCCTTAGAGTCTAGGCTGAACAATTAAGAACATTGGCTGTTCTTCCAGAGAATCCAAGTTCCTTTGCCAGTATGCACATACTGATTAACTATTGTCTATAATTCTAATTATGGGGACCTCACACATCATCTTCTGGGCTTTGTAAGCACCAGGAGTCTCTCTCTCTCTCTCTCTCTCTCTCTCTCTCTCTCTCTCTCTCTCTCTCTTTCTCTCTCTCTCTCTCTTTCTCTCTCTCTCTCTCTCTCTCTCTCTCTCTCTCTCTCTCTCCACACACACACACACACACACACACACACAACAAAAACATAAAATAATATAAAAATAAATTGTTAAAAGTATTGTTTTCTTGTCAGTAAGATAAAACTGCAGCTTACAGAATGGGAAAAGATATTCACCAACCTCATATCTGACAGAGGACTGATCTTCAAAATTTATAAAGAACGCAAGAAGCTTGACATCAAAATACCAAATATTTCTATTTTAAAGAAATGAGGTACAGAGTTAAACAGAAAACTCTCAGCAGAAGAATCTCAAATAACCAAGATACATTTAAAGAATTATTCAACTTTCTTAGCTATCAGGGAAATGCAAAGGAAAATAACTCTGAGATGCCATCGTCTACCTGTCAGAGTTGCTAAGATCAAAAACACTATTGACAGCTTATGTTGGAGAGAATGTATAGTAAGGGGAACCCTCCTCCACTGCAAAATTGTGTGAATGCTTTGAAAATAAGTATGGCAGTTTCTCAGAAAATTGGGAATCAACCTACTTTAAGATCCCACGATACCACTCTTTGAAATATAGCTAAGGGATACTTAATAATACCACAAAGACACTTGCTCAGCTATGTTCAAAACAGCATTATTTGTAATAGCCAGAAGCTGGAAACAATCTAGATGCCCCTCAACTAAAGAATGGATAAAGAAAATGTGTTACATTTACACAATGGAGTATAACACAGTGATAAAAAAATGGCATTATGAAATGTGCAGGCATACTGCACATGCATGTGCAGAAGAAAGACCAATTTATGGGAGTCAGTTCTTTTCTTCTATCCTGTGGGAGCCAGGGATTAAACTCAGACTTGGTGCCAGGCACCATTATCTACTGACATATCTGGTTGACCCTTGGTTATTCATCTTAAGTCATAAGATTGTGAAACTTTTAACTTCAAAGAGGAGCCCAAAGCAACCAGTCCTGAAGCAGCTGTTAACAACTTGTTCCTAGAAGTTTCTGTACTTCTGTGTTGTTCATTTTTCTGCCCTTTTGCTCTCTTCCCCAGTTTTGTCTTCAAGTTTGGAACTGGATGCACATTTTAAGTGCTGGTCATTTAGGAACCTTTCTCCTATGTCATTTAGTAAGACTACAGTGTTGGCTTAAAGTCTATTAACTTTCCTTAGCACACACACACACACACACACACACACACACACACACACACACACATATATATATGTATATATATATATATAATTTTAATTTTATGGTTTATAAAATCTATTAATGCTTACAACATAGATATTTAGTTTTGTTTAAGAAAGTTGGAGCTGGGCATCTGTGCTACTCAATGGTTAAGAACACTTGCTGCTCTTTCAGAGGACCTGGCTTCAGCACCTAGGATCCACATGACAGCTCACAAACACCTGTAAATCTAGTTTCAGAGGACTTTGTTCTGTAGACACCTGCATGCCTGTAGGGCACCTTAATTCATGAAGGTTTTTACACATCCACAAAAAAAATAAGAAATAAACAAATATTTTAAGGTAGGATGTAAATCAATAGGTCTTTAATGTTGATATAGCCACCAGGTTTTGTTTAGGTTGTATTTAAGCATCAGTCCTAAATAATGTTGTTTTAAATATTAGAAAAAAAAACTTTTAACACATGTTATGAAGAGAAGGTAATTGAGTGATTTGGATACTTGGAAAGAAAAATCACTGCTAACACTGTCTCTATGAGCATTATGAAAACTCTAAACTGTTTAATCTCACTATATCCCTGGATTAAAACCGTGGAACATAAATAATATTAATCAATTGATTAACTGATTAATAATTATTAATACAACAGCATTGGGGAATCTATTAATGATACTGGTGGTTATCTCAAATATCTCCCTTTAGAGGGTCAGAGGCCTCTGAGCAATTGGCTTCTCTAATAATATTTTGTTCCCTCTGTTGCTTCATCTAATAAGTTCCTAGCAGTAATTAATGGTTGGTAGTCATGACTTGTCACAGGAATGTTACTGCATTATAACTCAGGCATTTGACTTTGAACTTGGATTTAAACTGTTAGTGTGTCTGTCTGTTCTTGAGTTGCGAGTGGAAAGTGAGAAGCAGGAATCTTTGTAGGTAAGGCCCACATTATCTCCATATCTGCTTTGAGCCCAACCATTAATCTGCTGAAACTCAAGGCTATCCCTCCAAGATGGTGTGACTTACAAAGAAGTACACAGAGCTCTAGCCTTGCTACACTGCAGCAACCTCTGCAGTGGGAGAACTATCTCTCTCTCTCTCTCTCTCTCTCTCTCTCTCTCTCTCTCTCTCTCTCTCTCTCTCTCTGCAGTGTGAAAACTAACTCTCTCTCTCTCTCTCTCTCTCTCTCTCTCTCTCTCTCTCTCTCTGCTCTTGACTGTGGATGTGATGTCTCAAGCTCTTGCTGCTGTGACTTCCACACGATGATGGACTATCACCAGGAATTGTGAGCTAAAAGGGCAGGGAACCCGGTCTGCTCTTCGGGCTGATGAGAGAGGGGGAGTTGATTGGGGGAGGGGGAAGGATATGGGAGGCAGTGGCGGGGAAGAGACAGAAATCTTTACTAAATAAATAAATAAATAATAAAAGTCCTCCTTTCATTGGTTGCTTTTAGTGAGGGCATTTTATCACTGCAAGAAATATACAACAAGAACACCAGCTATTTGTCACCTGGCCACTTACAAATCTCTTACAGTATCACTTAGCTTTGGTATAAGAAATTATCAGTTTATTCTGCCTCTAAAATACAATAAAACCCTGTTATTATGAGTTTGACTATAAAAAATTTTCTATTTCTTGGCTTGGAACATGAGACCTTATTTCATGTTCTACAAACAATCATTAAGTATTTGTTCTTTCTTTCACTCAATCATCTTGTATCCATATTGGCCCAGTTTTGAGTTGTTTTTCAAAGGCATACTCACTAACTTTCTCAGGCCACATAGTAGACTGGGCTTATTTTAAGACGATGATAAAATAATTGAGCACATTACAACCTTTCAGCCTTTATTGGATGTTTTTGTGTAACCCCAATATATTCATATGAATATTAAAATCTTTTATTCCATGAAAAGTTTGTATCGAGAAAAGGCAATCTGATTTCATTGAATGGAATAAAATTTATGACATTTTAAAACCTGTCTGCAGGAACATAACTGGAAGTTGTAGCATATAGGAAACAGGTATGTACAACATCAAACTACATAGCTTTTAATATGAAGGGTTAAAAAATAAATAAAAGCTTAGTGGTGGAAAGGAAATTGAATTTTCATGATCCAGAGATGAAAAGAATTGTAAGCTATTATTTTCCTTGGAAAGAAAAGAAGCTTTGAAATGTAAAATGGTTCCTGTGGCAAAAACACTTTCCTAGTGAAAGAAAATTCAATCACACATACACGTGAATTACGATGTTGCTCCAGAACATCCTAGGCTTTAAATCAGAAACAAGAAATAAAATCCAGATTACCTGGAAAGAACAAATGGCCAGAGGTTTGGAGTTAGGAAGGGCTTCCTTGGGGTTAAATATTATGATATCATATAGATGTATGTTGATCTATATATAGGGATTATATCATTATGGCATTATTAATTGATAAATCTAATTGATATTCAGCATCTAAACAGTTTATAAAATTAGTACTTTAGATATTGCAGGCCAGTAAACACACAATCACATTACTTCCCATGCTAAGGCTGAGGACATCAGTAGGATCCTTGGGACACACATGTTGAAAGGAAAAATTGACTCCGACTTTCACATGCATGCTCATGAACATATGTGTGTAACTAAACAATATAACAGTCATTTAAAGATTAATCTTATACTGTGAATTTACATCAAACATTAAACATAAAGGGAAATGTAAGAGTAATGAATGTTTAGTAACATAAAATACAGAGAAAATGAACTCTGTGTTTTATAGTTTCATGGCTTATAAGTTAATGTCCATGACACACAGTTGGAGCAATGGTCAGACTTCCTCAGAAAGCATCCACAGTAAAGAGCCACCTCTGAAAGAAGGCTAATATCTCTCCCCTTCAAAACCTAACATGAGATATATGCCATGGAAAAGTTAAGTTAGATTAGCAGATTCAATTAAAGTTGCAAGTCAGTTGGATTAAAAGTGATGCAATTATCCTAGATTATTAGATTGGCCCAGTATGATCTGTTGCTGTGCAGGAGTCAGAGAGAAGTGTTAAAACAACTGAGTGAGGAACTAAACAGCCTTCTGTTATCTAGAGAAATGGAGAGGCTCACAAGTCTCTATGAGCTGGAACCCAGACAGAGCTGTCTTCTTCGGAGCCCCTAAGAGCAACAAAATCCTTTTAATACCCCGATAACACCCAGAGAGACCTATGTTATTCTTCTTGCCACCAGAAAAATGAGGTGATATATTTGTATTCTTTCCAAGGGCAGTGCAAATAGACAATTAGTATCCATTCTGTCTTGTCATGGTCAAGCCTTAAGTGGTTAATTATGACCAAGATCTGTAAGCCTAAATACCACAGTAGCTTGTCTAAATTCCTTTGATCACATGACATGCAGCAAAATTGTGAAAACAGTAGCCAATTATGATAAACATACATGTAGACTCTATGCCACCTAGAAACACTATTAGGAAAATAAATGGATATTGTCTTTTAATAAGAAAATGAGATCGTATTGGAGAAAGGAAACATGGTAAAAATTCTTGTATTACCTTCTACAGATTAATGATAATAATGGCATCTGTGAATGTAAAGTTCTTTAAAAGTTTATTGGATGCCATTTCTAGTTCTTAACCATGGTTTGAATATCACCTTGGAGCAATGTGCCTTATCCTCTCTGGGGAGTGGATCAGGGGTGGTGTTGGGGAGAAGGTGGAGGAAATGGGAGGAAGGGAGGGAGTGGAAACTGGGATTGGTATGTGAAATGAAAAAAGCTAGTTTGTTTTCTCTTTTTAAAATAAAATTAAAAAGGAAAAGAAAGAAAGAAAAGAAAAGAAACACTCTCCCAAATTGGAACCACCACCTGGAAATGCTGAAAGACTCATTACTGGGAATGATCAATCCAAAGTCCTCGTCTGATATGGCAAGAAGAATTCTTGCACCCAGTCTTAGGTCCAGTGGATGCTAGATCTAGATACTGAAACAACCTTCTGACTCCTAATACACACAATTGCTCTTAAATAGAGTAGAAAATATTGGTAGTGGATTGTTGGAAGATGGAAGTAGTAAATAAAATGGTCTCATCATGTGTGAAAAGCTGGCAACTTGGTTTAGGGGAGTCTTGTCATCTTTATCTGGTAATTTTCAAAGTAAAATTTCAATTCAATTTAAGGGAAACAAAAACTAGGCAAAAGCAATGTTGAATAATGGTGACAGAAATGGTTTTCATTTATCCAGTGTTCTGAAATGAGCTCACAGTTTACAACACTGCTCTTGAGTCTTAGGAAGTATAATTACTACTTATGAAACAAAAGCATGTCATGGAACAAATAACTTTTACCTTATTTAAGCTTTTAAGAATTTATAATTTGACCCAAAAAGTATAAGTTGAACACATAAATGAAATTTTAAATAAAAACAGTGTTAACTCAAAAAGAAATTAGTTTATCACTTTTATCTACATGTTAGAAGGATGCTACATTTTTACAATGACTGAGAGAAATCATTGTTTTATAATATGGTATTTTTCATGAATTCAGCAAGTCTATGATAAACTTATATGTACCAGCCAAATGAAGATGCTCAGCTTCTAAAAACAAATAAATTTTAAAAGTTCTAAAACTATCCTGTCCAAAGATATCATGTATCCTTAGTGTCTCACTTTTTTTCTTTTTTAAAAAGAAATAAAACTACCTTTTTTCATTATACATATCTAATTCACGTTCCCACTCCCTCCCCTCCTCCCATTCCCCCCACTTGCCACCCCATCCACTCCTCGGAGAGGGTAAGGCACATTTAACCAGCTAATATACTATTAGAACCATTTAAGTGGTGCTGTGGTTTGGGGTTTCTGCTCCAGTCAAACTCTCATGTTGAAATCCTAACCCATGAGGCAAACCAGTAGGGGTTGAGGCCGTTGTTAATGCGATCAGACCATGAGGACAGAAACTGGTGTTCCATGGAGCTGCTTCATCAGTCTGGTTTGTCAAAGCTTAGTGAGAATGTATCACCTCTAAAGCAGGCAGCAGCTCTCTGCCAGACTCTGAAATTGCCAGCAGCTGAGACTTGGTCTTCCCACCTCTAGAACTAGTAAGTTTCTTCTACTGATTACAAACTACTCAAGTCCACTAGGAGAAGTCTATAAAATTCAAATGCAATGGGACAGGATGAGGGACGCATCCTTATTTCAGTCAGGGGAAGGGCTGTTTGAACTGCAACAGAAGATGTGAGTTCCACGGCCTGAGAAATCCTCACATAAAATGAACTGTTCTGTTACAGAAAAAATGAGTCATCCATCTAGGCCCCATGCATTTTCTGTGGCTGGCACCCTATGGTGTTCTCAACAGATGACATTCTCCACACAGTCTGGAAACTTTGCACAGGAAATGACAGGCCAGGATGGGGGTCCATTCAGATAGAAAGCAAGGGCCTTCCATTTGCTCACAGACTGAGCACTGGGTGTCCAATTCCTGTTGCATCAAGGTACACAATTCTTTCTTCTGTACCTCTCAGGACTAATTTGTCACCAAGGCAGACTTAAGGGTTGAGAAAATGTCACAAACATTTTCATAGTATTTACAAGTAAACATTGGAATCACTGGGATGGATCTAGAATCTACCTTCCGGTTCACAAGAATTGTAAACAGTGTGTAAAGCCTCCCCAGCACTTTCAAACCACTGGCCAAGTCCCCAGATATCTCCCTTCTATGTTGTTCCCCATGGAAATTTTGTTCTACTTGTGTTTTAGAAATTGAGGTCTCTGGAGCTTCCTGTTCATTTGCACTTCAGAGAGTACATGGGTATGTGTGTGTGTGCATGTGCACACACACACACACACAAATACACACAACACTTACTTCCCAAAGCACTAATTTGGAACTGGGAGTCTGTCGATAGTTAGCAGACACAGTTGAAGGAAAAGTCTTGGTCTTAGAGAATGATCTGTCTTACTTCAGAGATGTAACCTATTAAAATCTTCACTGGTTCTGAATTTGCTAATCTCCAAAAACAAAGCATATGATATACATTAAGTATTCTCAAGATACTAAAAGCAAAATAAAGAATAAAACTTTAAGTATATCTAGATATACATGCATTTTTATAGTAAATAATATAATGTGAAATGGTAAACCCCAAATTAAAGAACATTCGGACTTGCATGCTATCTTTGGATTTGGGCATGCTCAGTTGCTGGAAAAAAAAGAAACCTGAAAACTGAAACCATATAATACATTTTGTTATTGAAAACGTTACCACTCACATCTGAATTAAATCTCAACTGGCAAATGTTGCATGAGATGATTTGCTTTCTCCGATGAGGAAGAGGAACCCCGAATGTATGGTTTATTACGGCTTTCTGAATAGGGTCCATCTGTAAAGAGAGAGAACACAACACACACAACAGAGAGAAATAAAGGCTGTCAGTTTCACTGAATGTTGCTTGTTTCATTAAATCTTCACGGCTCCTGTCTACTGCTTATGTTGTAAAGAATGATTGTAGACTAAGAAAAGGCACTCCTACTCTCTCGGAAAATAGATAACAATAAGACCAAAGCATAGTGTGATAAGAAGATGAAAGATGTCCCCATTAGTGTCTGCACACTAAGTGCTTTCCTCATTTAGGAGCAACAATTGCCATAGTCTGATAATACTCATGTATAATTAAAGGTCTACAGAAACTCAAGCTCTTACTAGTTTGTGAAGTCTAACATTGAAATGTGTTTATATCATTGTGGAAATCTGGACTTCAAACAACATAGTCAAGTATGACTATTAATTACGCACCACTATCCAATGCTCGTCTGTGTTTTGTATCATACAGACCCGAAAAGTACATTCCTGCAAATCTAGCAGAAAAGGACACACAGAACTAAACGTTAGCTCACTTGGCAATCCATTTTTGATCACCACTGACAAGCTACATTTCAATCTTCTATGGACTTACATGCATGGGCACAAAGATTCTTGGCAAAATTTCGGTTATCTCCATCCCAGTTCAGAACAGGGTGAGAAACTTCAAGCTCACTGTCACCAGTCCAACCCTGTTAAATGTAGTAGTATTCCTTTACCAAGCACTGTCCCAGGGGCCATGTGCCAAAATCCCACCAATTAGTATCAGTCAACACTTTGGTCTGCACTGTCATCATTGGATGAGTCACTTGTGTCCAACTTCTAAGGTTAGGATGAGGTTTAACTATGATGACTCATAAAAATTACTTAACATCATTTTGTGTGCACAAAGAAACTGATAAGCGTTGATAGCTACATTATAGAGGGTGTAAAAGCGGAAAGTTAACATGAGCCTCATACTTTGATAAACATTGTTGGCATCATTACATGGTCATTTAATGTTTTTCAATATTATGTCCATGTACACAGATATCCATAAGTCCCTAATGTTACTGAATATTCCCATACTCAGGAATTCTTTTCTTCTTTGCTGTCATTATTCTTTTTTGTTTCCCTGTGTAACCCAGGTGGGCCTTGAACTCAATGTTGGTCTCAAACTCATAATCTTTTTGGATCAGCTACCTATAAGCTGGGATGATACATGGTCACTACTACATTTGGCTAGAAATCCTGAACCCATTTTCAGAGGCCTCACTAAAGACTTCATGAGATAGCTTGAAAATGATCTGGCACAGTACGAGGGAAGAGTACGTCCAAGGAACGATGCCTAATGTCCAGTGTGTTACGTATTACAATTCTCTACTTTTCCTATTCATAATTTTGGTGAATTT
This sequence comes from Microtus obscurus, assembly GCA_963919715.1. Lineage (NCBI taxonomy): Eukaryota > Metazoa > Chordata > Mammalia > Rodentia > Cricetidae > Microtus > Microtus obscurus. Next base: position 21,857,369 of record CAWTZC010000355.1, on the reverse strand, counting down.
TGAATGGCTAGATCCAGTTAGCTGGCCCTATCCATCTGCTGGTAGGTACAAGAAAGCTCCAGGTCTCTGACTCATTCTCCTGTCACAATTGCTAGTCTAATCTACCATTTGTAATGTACATTGCAAATAGCCCTCGGTGGTTATTAAATATCTTCCAGGTGTGGCCCCTCAACTTGGTTCTTACTCAACAGTTACAGCAATCAAAAGAACTCATGGACATATCAAATCCGACTTCTTCCATCCTTAATTTGTTCATTCCAGTGGGAAATGAGATGTACACCTGTAATGAGCATGACTCTGGAGACTGGGGTAGAAGGAGGAAAGCTTTGAGGTCAGTCAATGCTGCTGCATTGTGAAACTGTATCTCAAAAAAAAACATACAAAATAAGCCATATGACATTTCTTCCTCCCAGATTCTGGGGTTAACGTTGGAGGGAGTGGTTAGTTCATTCCCGGCTGTCCAGACCATGAAATAATCACTATATTATTTGCAATACTGTTTAGCCAATAGCTTAAACATTTTGCTAGCTAGCTCTTATATCCCAAACTAACCCATCTCCATTAATCTGTGAATCACAACAAGGTTGTGGCCTACCTGCAGAACTTTAGTTGGCTCTGGTGGAGGCATCTCTCTCCTATGGTGGCTACATGACTTCTTCCTGACTCTGCCTACTCTCTCTCTCTCTTTCTCTCTCTCTCTCTCTCTCTCTCTCTCTCTCTATATATATATATATATATATATATATATATATATATATATATATATATATATTCCATTCTGGTTATATTTTGTTAAACTATTGGCCAGAGCAACTTTTTTATTAACAAATAAAAGAAACACATATACAGAAAAACTTCCAACATCAGGGTAACCTAGGCTGTTCCAATGAATTTTATTTTAGTTTGTTTATTTTGATTTTTTGAGGAAGGGTTTCTCTGTAGCTTTGAAGCCTTCCTGAAACTCACTCTGTCGACCAGGCTGGCCTCAAACTCACAGAAATCTGCCTGTCTTTGTCTCCCTAGTGTTGGGATTAAAGGTGTATGCCACTACTGTCTGACTTGTTCTAATGATTTTTATGTTCACTTCCAAGTATTAATGAGTTACAAGGTCCCCTTCTCCCACTTACTGTTCAGTTTCATTGTGCTGTCTTTTAAAATCCATTCTTAGGCATTACTTGCATATAAAAAGTCACCAATGTTAAATGTGAGACCCAGAAACAGCAGGCCTACTTTCTGTCACTGTATTTTAATTCTTTGTGGTACACAGGATACAGAGGCTTGTGCATGCCAAGAAAGTGTTCCTCTCCCTAAAGTTTTATCATTTCGCTAAGTTCATATAAATGGTATTACAGAACATGAGGTCATGGTGTGTAATGATCCTACAGTTCATCATGCTGTCACATACATCCATGGCTTCGTCCTTTTTATAATTGAGCAGTGTTCCTTCAAGTGGCTACATCACATGTATTTTTGCACTTAGCTATAGGCATGCATTTGTGCACTTGCATGGTTTGCAGCATATTCTTCATTATTCTTCAGGCTTAACAATTTAAAAATATTCTTAAATTCAATTCAATTCCTCTAAAGACGGAAAATTAATCAAAAAGGACATGCCCTTTCTTTCACTTGGGTCTACTACAGAAGAGTGGTGGGAACGTTGAGGGGTCTGGTATAGATTTCTTCTCCATTTATACTACCATGTTTTACATCCCAGCCAAGTTTTGGTTTTTTATCACCCCCTCAAGCCCTGCTCACCCCTGTTTCCACAGAAACGAAAATAACACTGAACCAAGCATGAAAACATAGAGGCCACAAACACCTCACTCTGCTTCCTGGGGTTAGCCTCCCTCTTTAATTTGCCAGCCCACACTTGTACAGCACTCATACAGAATGATTCTCCCTGTGCCCTTCTGGTGAGAGGTAGAAGAAGGTTGCTAATTCAGAGGACTTAATCCTACTGAGCTCTGTTGTAAGTATTCATTGCACAAAAAGGTCCCAGTTCTCTCAGAGAAGAAAATGAATTCTTCCCATGACCCATTAAGCCTTAATGATCAATGATGAAGGGATATTACAGTTCTCCTATAATGGTATTTTAAGACATAAACCCCCCTCGTATTTATATCAAAGATTTGCTCTGTAAAATACAGAACTGGTTTTGATCTTCTACTCGTGAGCATGGCATTATTTCAAATTTTAATCTTTCTATAACACTGGAGAAGCAGTGTCTACTGGGTTGAACAACTCAATTTTTGTGGAAGGTATTCCAGATCATCTGGATACTGCATGCAAAATGTAACATATTCTCAAAAATCTTTTGCTTGGATTGAATAATGCCATGATCAGTGATTATGAAATCAGATTTCAATATGCAAACTGGTATATTCTTCAGCAATTATTTTATTTCCCTATATATGTGGCGGGGGAGGAAGACAACTGAATTGTATCTTAAAAATGGATGTCTCAAAGTACAACTGACATCATCAAAAATCCTTGTAACTTTCAGGAATCTAGTCAAACAAATTTACTAAAATATAACACCTTTAACAGTAAAAATAAGTAATAATATGTTATATACAAATGCATACAATGAGTCAATATGAAGAGTTAAGTTTGAATAATAACTAATTCTACTACTAAATGTTAACCGACTGACACATGACACAACATACAGCCAGAACATATATGAACAAACTGGGACTCTCACACAGCCAGTTTCTCCATTTTCCTGTAGTTATAAATGTTTACCATGTTTGCCTACAAAGACTGTTATATACATTTTCAACCCATAAGTCAGCGGATGTACACAGTGGAGAAGAAAGGCAGCTAGTATGTGCAGGAAACATAAAAAGAGGGGTTCTTAGGTCAAATCGGAATCCCAACACAGACATTGATACTACACAATTAGAAATTAACATCTCAGAGGCAGCTACCATAAGTGTGTTCAAAGGATTCTACAGGAGCATAAACACAGTTTTGCTCTTTTGCTTTTAAATTTGTCATTTTCTAATGCAAACAGCGGTGTGAGAATAGAAATTTATTTGAAAATATGAATGAAATATTAAGATTTCCATGTAAATAAAGGAACAGAACAAACACTCTAATACAGAGAACCTCAAGCAAGGAGCCTTGAGACATACCCAAATGACAGCACATGACACTCAGAAAGAGATAGTTTAAAAAAAAATCAACATGGTAAACAGTAGCACATTTGTCCAGTTTCTGAGTAGGGACATTTTAAAGGGCAGAATTTCAAAATTCATTAACTTGGTCTCAAACACAAATGAAAGACAAGAACAACACTTTACCTATTGCTATGCTTGCCTCATCTCTAGATAAACATTGCATTTTGAACTCAGTTTCTGGCCTTATTTAAAGCCAAATAAACATGTTTTTCTTCAGTTCAGATTGAAGGCCCCTTGTATTTCTATCCTAGTCCCAGGTTCTCAATGTGTCCACTCTGGGCTTTGTGTTAAATTGATTTAAAAGTGAGCATGCCCCAGGGGGTACAGCTCCACACCCAGTTCTCCCTGCATGAACCTATTTCACTTAAGCAGGGAAGAAGTTTAAACCCTAAGTTATATTTCTGCTATGAAAGATTTCCTCTCCCTTTGTTCTATTATTGTTGTGACTTTCAGATTTTAAGTCAAAGAAAAATAGCATAAATGCCAGGAAGTCTAGGAATATAAAGGTTGTCCCGTTGCTGATATTTCTAGCAATCCTGAACAACATCACTTCTAAAGGTGATAGGGACACTTTTTGGGTGATTCAGGTCAATGAATGCTATTTTCACCCTAGCTTTCTGTTGACCTGTCTATGTCCCTTGCTAATGTCACAAGACTAGGAAGTGTAAAGCCAGCTATCACCCACAAAACTTTTATGTTTTCTCTGATACTCTTGGATACCATAATCAAATATTTTTCCATGCATCAACATCTACAAATTTGTGTTCTTATAACTCATATTAATAACTACATGTCTAAAGAAAGTACAGTACTTGATATCATGATTTTACTATGAAAATATGAAATAGCAGTGAATCCTGCAAGCTATAACAACAATAACCCTGGAAAGGTCTGCTGGTGACATGAATGTTATCCAACTGGGTAATTGGATTTAAAGCCCATATGGATGATCTCTCAGACATAGATAAATAAAACAAGGATAGAAACTATAAAATCTTTGGTTCCAATTAAGTAACCTATTTTACTTTAAGGACAGAAACCAGGGCTTCCTAAATGCAGACAGTGACCCTTTCTCCCCAGAGAATGGAGAAGGGAAGGTTTTCCTCCTTTTTTCTACACCAAGAGATACACAAGCCTGGCAACCCAGAGATACCAGGATTTCCTAATGGCAACACTGGCCATTTCTCTAGCCTGCTCCCACTTTGTGAGGTCATTTAACTCAAAGAACAAATCCTGGAATTACACGGTTAGTCTTTCTGATGACAAAGCTTCACAATAGAATCTGGTGTAAGGAGGTCACTGTGAAAATGAAGAATCCTCTTGGGGAATTCCAAGTTGTCAGAAGATGCCTCATAGGAAATGGAGACAAAGAAAATGCTGTGGGATCATGTTTTTATACACTAAAGATCTGTCACTCATATTGCTTTTACAAAATGCTGATTGGGCAGTAGTCAGGAAGGAAGTATAGCGGGGGCTACCAGACAAGGAAGATTTTGGGAAGAGGAAAGGCAGAGACTTAGTAGAAGATGCAGAGGAAGCAAGATAAGAATACCTTACTGAAAAAGGGACCAAGTCACATGGCTAAACATAGATAAGAATTATGAGTTAATTTAAGATGTAAGAGCTACTTAGTAATAAGTCTTAGCAATAACCAAACAGTTTATAATCAACATAAGCCTCTGTGTGTTTATTTGGAGCTGTATGACTGCAGAACTGGGCAGGACAGAAACTTCCATCTACAGCAAGTCAAATCACAACAGAGATGCATTTTCTTTAACGTACCTGTGTACAAAATACTTTCATTAAACTTCCACTTTCCTGTTCACTAGTGGAATACAATGGAATTTAATTTCCCTGAATGTCTTGGTCATAATTATTAAAACAACCTCTATTGTTGGAAATTCAATGTATCTCAATTTTAAATGGGCCTAGACTGGTCATCCCCATGCATGTGTTACTTCCTAGGACCAACAGTGTCTGATATCTAGGAAGAACTATAAGGTTATATTTTGTCCCCTTGTTCAATTGACAAGACACTGAATGCCCCAATGGAAAAGCACTGACAGAAAAGGGATAAACAGCCAGTTCATTACATCTCAGATATAGGTTCTTACCAGTATACAGTGCTAAATATAACCTTTCACATTTGCCCCTAGATGAGGAATAACAGATAATTACATGCTAATTGTTAAAGTACTGCACACTGACCTCTAACTGGTGGGTGATACTTTTGCCTCAGCCTTCTGAGTGATGACTAGGGTAACAAGCATCTGCCACCACACCTGGTACAACTAGTTCTTTTGATCAAATTTCCCACATCTTAATTTCTAGACCTCCAAATGGAGTAAACAGAATCTAGGTTATGACTAAATGATTCTACTATGTATATAAGGAGCCATTGATGGTCAGGCACACAAAAAGAAGCTTTGTTAATATAGCTGTTACTTCCAGAAGGCCCTGGATAGATGTGCTGCAGAAAATAAGAGATCATGGATGCAAGCCCAGACTACTATACACAGTCAAGCTTTTGTTCACTATCAATGGAGAAAACAAAACATTCCAAAATAAAAACAAATTTAAACAACTCCAACAAATTCTCATCACAAAACATTCAGGAAATCTGGGACACAATAAAAAGAACAAACCTAAGAATAATAGGGGTAGAAGAAGGAGAAGAATTACAGCTCAATGGCCCAGAAAATATATTCAACAAAATTACAGAAGAAAACTTTCCCAACTTCTTTCAACAATAGGAAAGTCAGATAGAGACTGACCTGTGACCCAGGGAGAGAGAATGAATTCAACCATATTAAGATTCAAACTAATGAAGAAAATAATGACAGATAACAAGAAGCAGGCACTTAAATTGGAGATCATATATGTAGATGTGTGCACATGTGTACATGCCATACAATACTCATGAGGGCCAGAGAATATCTTGAAGGAGTTGGTTTTTTCCTTCTATTCTGCTGGTTTAAGAAACTGATTCTGGTTATTGGACTGAGTGGCCTGTCTCTTTACCCTAAGAATTATCTCTGAATCATGTCACTTTTAATTATATTAATTCATTCACTAATTGTTTTGTGTTGAAGTGTGTGTGTGTGTGTGTGTGTGTGTGTGTGTGTGTGTGAGAGAGAGAGAGAGAGAGAGAGAGAGAGAGAGAGAGAGAACAGGCAGCACGCCATGGCACCCATGGGGAGATCAGAGGAAGTTATCTATTTTTGCTATGTAGTTCCTAGATATCATACTCGGGTATGATACTCAGGTTCTTGGGGGTGAGGACCTTTTCCAGCTGAGCCATCTTGTCATAAGAAACTTAGTTACTGTATTATTTTGTTGGCAAAATATCTGAACAACAAAAATATGGAAGAAATGTTGAAAATACCTAAATAAAGATAACTATTCTGTAGATTACAGACCAGCTTTAGAAATGACAATGTAAAAGATAAAATAATGCTAATGAAGATGGTTAATGTTGATTTAGCATCAAGTATGGAAATACAAGTAAATGTCCAGTCAAAACAAGATATGCAGTTTATTTGAAAAATGAAAGTTGAAAGAAAGACATAATTTTTCACCTGGCTAGTGAGCAAAAGCAAGTCTGATGGCAATGAAGAAACATATTTCTTTATTTCCTTTTTTTTTTACTTAGTATTTTTGTTTTTGTTTGTTTGTTTTGCTTTTGTTTTTGTTTTTCCAGACAGGGTTTTGGTAACCTTGGCTTCCCTGGAACTTGCTCTGTAGACAAGGCTGGCCTTTAACTCACAGAAATCCACTTGCCTCTGCATCCCAAGTTCAAGGATTAAGGTGTCACCACCACTACCCAGCAAAGAAATACATTTCTCCATAAACACAAATAAATTATTCAAAAAGTTGTACAAGCCAAGTATGCATGCAGATACAAGAAAACCTCAATTTCCTCATTGAAGAAAACTGCATTTTAATAAAGTCTATGAACTCTGGAAAAAAAGAAAAAAAGTTTAGAGGAAGCACACTTTACCTTCATCTCTAATTTTCTGATGTTTTAATCAAAAGAAAAATACAAACTAACATTATTTCTCTTTCCTAATCACTAATAGAGGAAGCTTTAGTATCTGATGGAGCAGCCAGAACACTTCTTATTAGCACAATCAATTTTCATCTCAAAGAGTTTTGTGAACCCCAAAGATCAAGGAAGAAGAAATGAGTTCAAGGAAGTCTTACATCCAGAGACAAAAATAGGGGAAAAAAAAAGCTGAACTGAGCTCTTATTGACCAGCCTGCGAAATCTTTAAGTAGTTTTGAAACTTCACAAAATGAGATATGTAACATCTGAAGAAAAAGTAAGCAATGATCTTAAAGACACGTTTTGGGGGATAAATGTTTTTAAGTACATATTGCCTCTTGTTACTTTATAGATGTACTTTTTGTATATCTCACTGTTAAATGATTTGAAGATAACTCAGTGACTCTTTTGCAAACTTATCTGCAGGTAACTTTTATGATCTATTCATTCTTAAAAGTTCCAAGACATAGATATACACATACATGTACTTCACTGTGCAAGACATTTTATCCTACCACAGGACACAGTGAACCATGTATACTGTTGTTTGACTCATAATAGTCAGAAATTTGAAACAACCTACATGTCCTTTGACAGAAGAATGGATAAACAAAATGTGGTACATTTACACAATGTAGTTATTCAGCAGTTAAAAAAAATAATGAAATTTACAGAATGGATGGAATTAGAAAAAATTCATCCTGAGTGAGGTAACCCAGACCCAGAAAGATAAACTTAGTATATATTCGATTATATCTATATATTATCCATGAAACAAATGATAACCAAACTCCGATCAGTTGACCTAGAGAGGTTAGGCATAAGGGAAGGAATAAAAGGAAACACATGTATCTCCATGGGAGGGGAAAATAAAATATATTTTATAGAAGGAGAGATGGGGAGGAACTGGGAAATATAGAAGAAAAAGAAACTATATTCAAATTATATTATATGAGCAAAGAAACTATGATTTATATATGTATATATATATGTGTGTGTATATATACATATATATGTATATATATATATATAAAGCTAGCAAAAAAGAATCAATTCTATGTAGGGTAATTTTCAATTGTTCTTAACTAGGTCTAATTTTTCCAGTGGATATAAAGTGGCATGGGGATTATCATGTTAAAATTCTAACATCTACTACTTAGAAATATAATAGGATAGCTACCAAGAATAATTGACTGTAGACTAAAAATAACAATGGGTAACAAATCAACCTGAGCTGAACAACTGTGAACATATTCCACAAGAAAACAAACTTCAATTCATCATGCAAAAGATACTAAGATATAATTATATCAATCTTTATGGGTAATTACATCTGTATAAAATAAATCTTGTTTTAAGGTAGTCATTAGGTCTACTATAGCTTCTTAGTAAAAGCTGTATTTCTCAAGTGGAATTCGGCTGAGGGAAGATTAATTGTTCAATGCAAGAAATAATTTGGTAATTGTCGAAGGGGAAGAAATTCTGATTCCTCAGACTTTAGTTTTCACTGTGGACGAGATAAGTTCATTATTTAAATTCTGTGCCCTTATTCCATAATGATACATGATATCATTAACTAAAGCTTGCATACATCAAGCCTTTTATTTATTAACCAAAATGATTTTTCACTTGTTTAACTGACTTCTTTGCATACTTAGAGGCAGACACTACAATCTTGTTGCTGCACTTAGGTATCTTTCAGCTTCATGGAATCTTTATAAATAAAAATTATTTGATTAAAAACCCGTTAAATAATAAGGACAGTGGCTATAAAGCTTTAGCAGGCTTGGCAGAACAATTCTAGCACAGCAAATCGGTACAGTCCTAGCTCTACATCTCATATTGGAGACCTAGTAAGTTCAGAAATTAAGGATGAGGAAACATCTTATTTTACTTTACTCGGGTTCATTCAACTTGTGAAAAGACAGATTGCTTAGGCAACTAGGACCTCAGGGCACAACCTCGACAAGGCTTCCTATGACACAGCTCTAGAATGAGAGTTCAGCAGATGGCATTAATGTCATCATTTTCCTAGCTGTTAAAGTATCTGATATGGCCCAGAAATGGCAGCATATTTTCTCAATAAACTTCTCTGCTACATGGGACTTCTAGTTTTAGAAAACATTCTAATCAGTATGAAAGGTCCAATCCTAATACAGTAATGTCAGAGGTTTCAATATCCACTTTCATGTTTACATAGGGCATCTGAATTAAAAACAACAAAGAGGAGCTGGTGAAATAGCTCACCAGACAAAAGTGTTTTTTACTCCACCCAGCCTGATGACCTGAGCTCAATCCCTGGGGGCTATATGGCTAAAGAAGAAAACAGACTCTCATAAACTGACCTCTGCATTACACATGTGCTCCATGGTACTTGTGTACTTGTGCATGCATATAGATCTCTCTGTCTGTCTGTCTGTCTGTCTCTCTCTCTCTCTCTCTCTCTCTCTCTCTCTCTCTCTCTCTCACACACACACACACACACACACACACACAAGACAAATCAAAGTCTCCCGTATCTCAGATGAACTTAAATGATACCTGAAGACCATGCTATCAATAAGAAATGAAGTACACATTCTTTTCTTTATATCACCCCAGTGAAATGACTGCAAATTAGAACACATTCTAGACCACAAAATAAATCATAACAAATATCCCTCTCAACAAAAACAAAACTTTTTCACAATTTATCAAATTTTATAAAATGAAATAAAACTAGAATTAAGAGAAAGAAAAGCAGCAAACGTTATTCAGCTACTTGGAAAATGAACAATATATTATTGGAAGACTACTGAGTCATCACTGAGTAAACCAGGAAGAAAAGGTTAAAAATTCCTGGAATCAAATGAAGATGAAATCAAACTTATCAGCCATTTGTAATATATCTAAGGCACGCCTAACAAGAAAATGTACAGCTATAAATAATGACATTAAAACATTTCAAAGTTGCAAATCAATAAGTAGTGTTGAACCTCAAAGTCTTAGACAAACAAGAATAAACAAACTCCAAATCAATCATAAAAAGATAATAAAGATCAGGATAGAAGTTAATGCATGTGAACTTCAAAAACAATGTCTGAATTAACCAAACTTAAAATTGTTTCTTTGAAAAAGAAAATAAGATTAGCAAATCTCAGACAAAAAAAAACAAAAATAATGTAAGAGAGAGAGAAGACCAGAATTAACAAAATAAAATATGAAAAGGAAGCATTACAACAGGCCTCACTGAAATCCACCTGACCATCACAGAATACTGCAAAAACTGTATTACAAAACAGAAAATCTAGAAGAAATGGAAATAAATGCAATTGCTTACTAAAATTAAATAGAATGGCATGTTAATAGATACAAATAAGCAATATTATTAAAACAGTAATAAAGAGTCTCCCCCGCAAATAAAGCCCAGGTTCAGTTATGAATTCTATCCAATCAAGAGTGAACTAACACCAATACTCTTCAAACTGTTCCACAAAATAGAAAAGCAATAAATACTGACAAAATCCTGCAACATAGCCAGTATTATCCTAATATTAAAAGAAGATAAAGATAAAAATATATAAAAAACTATAGATCATTTTTTTCTGATGAACGTAGATCTAAAAGTTCTCAATAAAATCCACAATTAAAAAATGATATGCTTACTGGTTTGGTCCCCCATGACTTGTTCAGCTTGCTATCTTACACAGCCAAGGACTTAGTGCCCAGTATGACACCACCCACAATGGGCTGGGTCTTCCCACATCAAGCACTAATTAAGAAATGGCCTTTGTGCTTGCTCACATGACAATCATATGCAGAAATTTCCTCTATTTTGGTTCCTTCTGCTCAAATATGTCTGGCTTTATGTCAGATTGACAAAAATCAACCAACACATATACTAAGAAATTCAAGGGATTACTAATTTTTTCTTTTGGAGGAGGGCTGCACAGGACTCATAGTAGGAGCAAAGTTGCCAGTTCAAGACAGCCTTTCTTCTAAAGTCTCAGGAGTCTTAATCATCTTCTTCTTCATGTTGCAGTTGAATAAAGATATTCTGATGAAGTATAATTACTGACTTTTTCAAAATCTTACCTTTATTTAAAAATTCATGATATTTTGTGATTTAATTTTTAGAATGTGTAGTGCCAATGTTTAAATATAAGGGCCAGATGATTAATTGAAGAATCTATGAATAATTTATCTTTCTCCGCAAGAACAAGAAGCATTCATCAGTGAGCAATCTTAGAGGAATAATTTGTAAAACATATTTAAAAAGTGAAGAAAGAACTAAACAAGAGAAGGCTATATCATATTTATGGAAAAAAAGATTCAGTATAAAAAAAAGTGTCATACTGTTGTCTCCAAATTGAACTGAACTGGATGGTGGTGGCTCACACCTTTAATCCCAGCACTCGGGGGCAGAGACAGGTGGATCTCTGTGAGTTCGAGGGCAGCATGGTCTACAAGAATTAGTTCCAGGATAGCCAGAGGCATTAGACAAAGAAACCCTGTCTCAAAAAAAAAATGCAACAACAACAAGAAAACAAATTGAACTGAGACAATATTGCATTAATAACAACAAAATCAATAATAATAATAATGATAAAAGCAATGAGATCTGGAAGAATAATTCTAAAATTTACATAGGATAAAAGGGGATCAAGCATTGATAAACCTCTATTTTTAAAAATGGGAACATGAACAGTCCATGCTCAATTGATAACAAGTTTTATTATAAAGGTATGGGTCAATTAAGATGGTGATATTCACTCCAAGAAAGAGAACTAGGCTCCTGTGTGCACATTATATGGCCATTCAGATCTCTGTTTGGTAACTATTACTGAGTATTGATAATGGACGGGGATTTTTCTATAAACAAAACAGAAACAAATCTTTTTTTTTAGAAGCAAAGCATGGTGGCACCCACCTGTAATTATAAACTCAGGAGGGGAGGGCAGGAGGATCCTGAGTTTAAACATCCTGAGCTACATGACAAGACCTGTTTCAGCAACAATGGCAGTAACAGCTACACATAACCACACTGTCACTATGCCCATGTGCTAGCACCTAAGACAGACACATCACTGTCATAAAAATCATATAGAAAGAGTCATTAATGAATTCTTCACCTACAGAAAACATTGCATTGGGTTTTTATCACATGTCACTCATACTTATATGGGAATGAAAAACAATTTCACAAGACATAGATAATATTTCAGTGTCCTTAAGGTGAGAAACATGTAAATATTTTAATAATTACCATTTTTTCCATTATGGGAATTGAACCCAAGTGGTTGTTCATGCTAGGCTATTGCCTTACCAAGGAGCTACCTTCTAAAACTTTTAGATATATCCATCAGTGTGGAGTCATTCTCTGGGTTATGTAGAAGTTAATGGCCATCCCACTAATAAAAGTAACTCTCTCTCTCCAGCAGCAGTTGAAAACTGCCAATAGCTACTCAGTTACAGTGGGGACTGGGCAGTTCCTCCTTGTTCCCTGCCAGAAGTTTTCAATGGCTAGATTTTGTGTAAGTAGCCACAGCTGCTGTGGTTTTCTATGCATGGTTTCTGCATGTCTAGAGGACAGCATTTGGTAGCTCTCCTTTCCATCATCCAACTCTTCTGTTCTTTTCTCCCTTCTTCCATGATGTACTCTGTGCCTAAGGGGAAGTTTGATAAAGGTGTCCCAAAGTACTTTTTAACATAAAAAATTAAAATAATCAATGAAACTCATTTTTCTTATGTTTGTCTTGTTGTCTTTGAAACAGGGTCTCTTGTAATTAAGGCTAGCTTCCTAATCCTCCTTCCTCAGCTTCCAATGTGTTGGTATTACACACATGCCTGGCCAGATCAGCTAAAAATTTGAAATAATTTTCATCAAGGACTTTCTATGTTGCAGAATCTGCCCCTGCCTGACCTCCTGATTCTCCTGCCTCGTTCTCCTAAATGTTGAGATTAGAGGTTTGTACACTACCACAGACTCACAGAGTGATTACCTCTGACTAGTAGGCAAGGAGCTGAGAATATAAGCAGCAGAGAACACGCATTACTTGAAAATGAGTGTTCAACCCATGAGCCAATGAGATTCAAGACAGCAATGAACGCAGCTCAAAAAAAAAAATTGTAAGCTTAAAATATTGTACGGCTATTTTTGATTGTGGCATTCAATTGCATGACTGTCTGACGTGAATTATTTAGATAATGATAATTGTAAAGCAACATCACACTTAATAAATATATCTCTGTTCTCATTATGGCATATATGGCTTCAGTTTTACAGAAATGTGTTGCTTCCAGTGTGATGTCCCCTAGGAGCAGACAGCTGAACTGGCACCATCAGATAATGCATATGCTTGTGTTGGTAATTGGGCAAGGGAAGCACAGCAATTATTAATAATGTTTAACCTTCCATTGCAATCAATAGGCCCTCCACTTTATTTAAAAGGTAGATAAGTATTCTTCTTTGATTATTGAAAGTACTTCCACACCTCAGTTGTAGCTTACACTCAGCAAGCCACACTTCACAATCAGTCTTCTGCTTCCCTGTCCATCAGCAGCTGAAATGTGAAGGACCTGAAGCCCAGTTTCTGCTCTCCTGACACTTATTTTTATAACAAAAACAAGCACAGCCCCTTGTCTTTTATAATTTTAATCCCATCATAGCTTCAGCAACAGCTCAGGAGACAAAGAACCACATAAGATAAAGGGCAGATGAAGGAAGACTGTTCAATAATGAGTGGACACATAGTTTTTTTTTTAATTGGAGGGAGGGTTGTCTAGGTACACCACATAATTTGTGAATTTCAAAACAAATATGTATCCACAAATCCAGCACTCTAGAAAGTACTAGAAGAAAATCTCCAACCCAAGTAAGTTAACTACACTCACAAAAACACAGGCAATAGATAATGCCATCCTAGCATAACTCAAATAAGGGTCTCTCTCTCTTTCTCTCTCTCCCTCTCTTTTTCTTCCCTCCAACAAAATATAATAATATCCAATATGTGTGCACTCATATTACCAATGAAAAGACACAGAATAACATAAATATGAAAACAGGAGCCATCCTTCTGATGCATACAAGAAAGAAAGATAGACATCTGATGGAGGTGGGTCTTGTATCTTATCTGTTGCTTTCATTGGTTAACTAATAAAGAAACTGCCTAGGCCCTGATAGGACAGAAAATTAGGTAGGTGGAGTAGACAGAAGAGGATGCTGGGAGAAGGAAGCTGAATTAGGAGTCGCTATGATGTTCCCATGCCAGGCAGAAGCAGGTTAAGATCTTCCCTGGTAAGCCAGCTCGTGGGCTACCCAGAATATTAGAAATGGGTTAGATTAATATGTAAGAGCTAGCCAATAAGAGGCTGCAACTAATGGGCCAGGCGGTGTTTAAATGAATACAGTTTCCGTGTAATTATTTCGGGGCATAAGCTAACCATGTGGGCGGCCGGGTGCCGGGAACACAGCCCGGCCGCTCCTCTTACTACAGACATCATTACCTAAAAATAAAGGGTTGGAAGAAGATTATCCAAGAAATTGGACCTAAGAAACAAGCTGGTGTAGCTTTCCTAATATCTAACAAAGTAGATTCAAACCAAAATTTATCAAAAGAAATAGAGAAGGTCATTTCAAATTCATCAAAGAAAAGAAATCCACCAAGATGATGTTGCAATTCTGAACATCTATGCCCCAAATATAAGGGTACCCATATGTATAAAATAAACATTACTAATGATTAAACTACATCAAAACCCCACATTAATAGTGGGAACCTTTAATTCCCCTCTCACCAATGAACAGGTTGTCCAGAGAGAAACTAAACAGAGAAATAAAAGAACAGATGTTAATGACTCAAATGGGCTCAAATAGATATCCACAGAATATCTCACCCAAATAGAAAAGAATATAGCTTCCACCATGGATTAAAGTTGGAGTTCAAGAATGACACAACCTACAGAAAGTCTAAAAACTCATGAAAACTGAGCAATTCACTACTGAGTTGCCACTGGGTCAAGTAAGAAACAAAAAAAAAAAAAGAAAAAGAAGAAATTAAAAACTTCATAGAATTCAACAAAAATGAATGCAGCACACACCCAAACTTAGGGCACACAGTGGAAGTGGTGCTAAGTGGAAAGTTCATAGCTCTAAGTGCTTTCATAAAGAATTGGGCAAGATTTCATACTAGTGACTTAACAGCACACATGAAAGTTCTAGAAGAAAAAGAAGTAAACACACGTGGAGTAGACAGCAGGAAACAATCAAACTCAGGGCTGAAGTCAATAAAATGCAAGGAGAACAATACAAGCACTAATGAAACATAGAGTTTGTTTTGGGGAAAATCAACAAAATAGATAAACCCATATCCAAACTACCTAAAGACAGAGAGAGAATATCCACATCAACAAAATCAGAAATGAAAAGGGAGAATTAACAGAATCCTAGGAAATCTAGAGAACTGTTAGTTCAGTTAATACTTTAAAAACCTGCACTCCACAAAATTAAGAAATCTAAGAGAAATGGACAAATTTCTTGAAGATGCCACTTACCAAAGTTAAATCAAGATCAGAAAAACAATTTAAATAGACCTATACCCAAAAGGAAATAGAAACAGTCATTTAAAATATCTCAAACAAACAGACAATAAATAAATAAATAAAGCACACAAAAAAATCCCAGGGCCAGACATTTTTAGTGCAAAATAATTCTACCAGACTTTCAAAGAAGAGGTACTACCAATATCCCTTCAATTATTCCACAAAAGAGAAGCAGAAGGAACTTAACCAAACTGTGGTTTTATGGAGCTACAGTCACCCTAATACAAAGTCACACAAAGGCTCAAAGAAGAAAGATAATTAGAGACCAACTTCCCTACTGAACATTGATGCAAAAATACTCAATAAAATACTCACAAGCAAAATCCAAGAACATACCAGAAAGATCATCCACCATTATCAAGTAGGCATCATCCCAGAGATGCAGGGATGGTTCAACATACAAAAATATGTCAATGTAACCCACCATATAAACTGAAAAAAAACCACAAGATTATCTCATTAGATGCTAAAGGAGCCTTTTCTAAAATTTAAAACCCCTTCATGATAAAAGTCTTGGAGAGATTAGGGATGTAAGAGATGTAAATAAACATAATAAAAGCAATATAAAGTAAGCTGATTTCCAAATGAAATTGAGAGAAATTCAAAGCAGTTCCACTAAAATCAGAAACAAGACAAGGTTTTCCACTCTTTCCATACATGTTCAGTTTAGTACTTGAAGTTCTAGCTAGAGCAATAAGACAACTAAAGGAGAAAAAGGGGTTACAAATTGGTAAGGAAAAAAGTCAAAGTATCATTTTTATTTGAGATAATATGATAGTATAAATAAGCAATCCAAAAATTGTAACAAGGGAACTCCTATAGTTAATAAACACCTTTAGTTAAGTGGCTGGTTATAAAATTTACTCAAAAAAAAAAAAGAAAAGAAAAAACTGAACAACAATAAAAACAACTTTCAGTAGCCTTCCTATTCACAATTTGATAGGGGCTAAGAAAATATAAATCAGGGAATCAATACACTTTAAATAGCCTCAAGTAACAAGATATCTTGAGGTAATTCTAACCAAGCATGCGAAAGACGTGTATAACAAGAACTTAAAGTCTTTAAAGAAATTGGAGAAGATATACAGAAAATGGAAAGATCTCTTATGTACTTGGATCAGTAGGACTAACATGGTCATCTCATCAAAAGCAATCATTTAAATTCAATACAATCCCCATTAATATCCTAACACTCAACACATTTCTTTACAGACCATGACAGACAAGTCCTCAACTTCATATGGAAAAAAAGCATTAAAAAAAAGAACAAAACGTGGTTATCTAAAACAATCCTGTACAATAAAGGAACTTCAAGAAGTATCACCATCCCTCATTTCAACTCTACCATAGAGCTATAATAATAAAAACTAACTTGGTATTGATATAAAAAGAGACAGGTAGACCAATGAAGTCAAATCAAAGACTTAGATATAATTTACATACTTATAAATAACAAGAGGCCAAATATATACGACAGAAAAAAGAAAGCGTCTTCAACAAATGGTGCTAGTCTAACTGGATATGGACATGTAGGAAAATTCAAAAAGATCTGTCTATAGCCATGCACAAATCTCAAGCAAAACTCAAGTTCAAGTGTATCAAAAACCCAGACATAAATCCAGATACAGTGAATCTGATGGAATAGTAAGAGTAAGTGGAAATTGTATTGAAAACATTGGCACAGGAGACAACTTCATGAACAAAATATCAATAGCACAGGCACTAAGATCAGCAATTAATAAATGGGACCACATGAAACTGAAAGTTTCTATATGACAAAAGACACTGTTGATGAGACACAATGGCAGCCTATAGAATAGAAAAAAAATTGCTGAATCCATTTCTGAGTGTTGGTTTCTGTATATAAAGAACTCATGAAACTAGACCAACAAATCAAATAATTCACTTGCAAAGTGGGTGCAGATCTAAACAGAGAACTCTCAACAGAGGAATCTCAAATGGCCAAGATGCACTTAAAAAATGTTCAACATCTTTAGCTACCAGGGAAAATCAAAAAAACATATAGGCATTCTCCTGAATATTATCCTTCATCAGGCAATGAAAGGAGACAGAGACCCACATTAGAGCACCGGACAGAAATCTCAAGGTCCAAATCAAGAGCAGAAGGAGAGAGAGCATAAGCAAGGAACTCAGGACTGCGAAGGGTGCACCCACACACTGAGACAGTGGGAATGTTCTATTGGGAACTCACCAAGACCAGCTGGCCTGGGTATGAAAAAGCCTGCGATAAAACCGGACTCGCTGAACATAGCGGACAATGAGGACTACTGAGAACTCAAGAACAATGGCAATGGGTTTTTGATCCTACTGCACGTACTGGCTTTGTGGGAGCCTAGGCAGTTTGGATGCTCACCTTACTAGACCTGGATGGAGGTGGGAGGTCCTTGGACTTCCCACAGAGCAGGAAACCCTGATTGCTCTTTGGGCTTACGAGGGAGGGAGACTAGATTGGAGGAGGGGGAGGGAAATGGGAGGTGGTAGCAGGGAAGAGACAGAAATCTTTAATAAATTAATAAATAAATAAATAAAATGACTCAGATTCCATTTTACACTTGTCAAAATGGCTAAGATTAAAAACACAAGTGACAGTTCATGCTATTCAGGATGAGGAGCAAAAAGAACACTTCTCCATTATTGGTAGGAGTGCAAACTTGTACAGTGGCTTTGAAAATCAATTGGGCGGTTTCTCAGAATACTGGGAATTAATCTACCTCAAGACCCAGCTATATTGCTCTTGGACATACACCCAAATGTTGTAGGGAGGGCTACTTGTTTGTTCAGGCCACCCAGCTAGCTCAGCCTCGAAATAATCACACAGAAACTGTGTTATTTAAATCACTGCTTGGCCCACTGCTCTAGCTTTTATTGTCTAATTCTTATGTTAGTTTAATCCACCTCTATTAATTTGTATATCACCACATGACAGTGGTTTACCGGCAAAGTTTTGGCATGTCAGACTCTGACAGCTCTATGGCGACTCTCTCCCTACCTTCCTTCTCCCAGCATTCAGTCCACTTTTCTCAGCCTACCTAAGTTCTGCCCTATCAACAGCCCAAGGCAGTTTCTTTATTCATTAATCAATAAAAGTAACATATAGACAGAGGACCTCCTGTTGCGGGAGGTCCTTCTGCTCCTCCAGCCAATAGCCGCTGAGATACCAGCCCATTGGGGTGTGTTCTCTCTCCCTTTAAAAAAGTGGCTACTTCCCTTCTGGCTCTCTTTAATTCCTGCTCCAGTTCCGGCGACTAGACTTCTTCCTGATTGCGCAGAGGGCTGTTGTCTGGGATGGTGATCTGTAAGTTTTTTCCCCTTTAAATAAATACCACCCTATTAATCATAATTCCAAACTGGTGTGGGATTGTTTATGACTTATGCCTTCAACCTCCCACACCACCCAAAGGATGCTCAATCATACCAGAAAGACACTTGCTCAAGTATGTTCATAGCAACTTTATTTGTGATAGCCAGAAGCTGAAAACAACTTAGATGTCCATCAACCAAGGAATAGGAAATGAAAATATGGTACATTTATACAATGAAGTACTACTCAGCTTTTAAAAATAATGACATCATGAAATTTGCAAGCAAATGATTGAAAGTAGAAAAAAAATCATCCAGAGTGAGGTAACTCAGACCCAGAAAGATGAACATGGTATGTACTCACTCATAAATGAATATTAGCTGCAAAATAAAGGATAACTATGTTACAATCCACAGACCCTGACAAACTAGTCAACAACAAGGGTTCAATGGTAGACATCTGGATTTCCATGGGAAGGGGAAATACAGAAGATATTGAGAGTGGACTATAGGCAGATGAGGATAGGAACATGAGTGTTCAGGTGGGGAGTCAGTAGGGGAGAGTACTGAAAGAGACTATTGGAAGGGGTGAATTCCAGAGTCAGATAAAAGTCTGGCACAAGAGAATCTTTCATAATTCTACCAAAATGACCTCATCAAGACTCCTAGCAATAGCAGATATATAGACTTAACTGGCCATCTCCTGTGACAAGTGGAAGGTTGTGGGACACCAGACCAGCCACCCAACCTTTGAGCTACAATCTCTTTTTCCTCTACCATGTGCTGGATTAAGGGTGGCCTAGAGATTGAGGAAGTGGCCAAGCAATAAGTAGTATAGTCTAAAACCCATGCCAGGAGATGAAGCCATCCCCTAACACTGCCTGAAGCACCAGGACCACAGGCTGAATGATGCAGAGACCTAGGATATAACAAAAAAAAAAAAAATGACTGGAGGAAATAAAATGTCATTGTAATGATGCCTAAAGATATTCTGCTATATCTATATTTGGGGAACTAGTCCAATTGTCACCAGAGAGGCATCATGGAAACAGAAGTAGATCCACAGCCAAACATTAGGCAAAGTTATGAGAATCATCTTGAAGACAGGGAGGAAGGATTGTAGGAGCCAGAGAGGTCAAGGACACCACAGAAAACTTACAGAATCAACTAACTCAGACTCAAAGGGGCTCATAGAGACTAAACCAACAACCAGACAGCCTGCATGGGACTGATCCAGTCACATTGCATAAATGTTACAGCTGTGTACCTTGGTCCTCTTATGGGACTTCTAACAGTGGGAACAGCTTAATTCTTTTACTGGCTTTTGGGAACCTACTACTCATACTGGATTGCCTTGCCCAGCCATAATACGTGGGGAGGTGCTGTTTTACTGCAACTTAATAACATACAGTAGACATGGAAAGTCAGAAAACATGTCTGAACAAACCTTCCAAGAGGTCCCTCCCTATCTGTTTAAATCACCTAAGATTGAGAATCTCTACTTTTCATGCTAGTGACACATTGCTTCAGTAAACAAAGGTATTTTACAGTGTTTGCACTTTCTTACCTAAGGAAAAAGAAATGCAATATAATTCATTTTTCTTAATCCTTCTTGGGTGAGAAAAAAAAACTGAAGTGTTATTAGCATGTCAGCAAAAATACATTTCTAGAATCATTTGTTATGAAGAGTTTTCTTTACTGTATTGATTACCTGATTAAATACCATGATAATTAGTAGCTTTAAAAGCCAATTACATTGAATCTAATATGAATGTAAATGAACTTATGGAGAGTCCAAACTGCCTGCTGCATTATCCACCTATAAAGAATTTACATGTTAGCTTCAGTGTTGCAAATCAATACTACAGTCACATTCTGACCTTGATTTATCAGGAGCTGCCTGCCTTCAGGATCCTAAGTTCTTTTGTCATTCCAGTTAACCCCTTTTCTCTGTGTGAAAGTTTATTCAAAACCTCTCTTGTCTTTCTAATTCCTTAAAATGTTTTTCCCAGAAACCAATGGCCTTGGTTTGTTGGCTGCTTCACTCTCCTTCCATCTCTTTCTTATTGGGAGTTTTCAACTTCTAGCAAACAAGTGTGAGGATTTCTGCCATTTTTATTGTTACTGTTTACTTTTATCAACTGTTGCTACAGACTTATGCTCTTCCAAACATCACCTTCAGCTACTAATGTTGACAGATAAAATAACTAATCTCTTTTAGTCTGATTATTTATAAATAAGACAATGAGATGTGACCCATGGATATGTCATAGGATCCAGTAAGATTGCGTTTATCAAAGGATTGATTATTACAGTATGTGGCACAGACCACATTGTTGTAATTATCACTTGTAATTTCTGTAGTTTTCTTGAAAATGAAGTAAATGACACTATGCAGATATCCTATTAGTTTCTACTCTTTTAAAAACATTTATATTTGATTTGTTCATTTCTGTGTGTGTACATGCATGTGCACACACATGTATGTTTGCATGTGTGTGCATGCATGTGCGTGTGTGTGCGTGTGCATGTGTGAGCATGCATGTGTGCATGTGCGTGTGTGCATGCCATACCCATAAAAGTCAAAGAAAAACTAAGAGGAGTCAGTTTTCACCTTCTACCATGTGGGTCCTGGTGATCAAACTCAGATCCTCAGGGTTGACAGCAAGCTCCTTGACCAACTGAGCCACCTAATCTGCAGGGTTTCTGCTTTTCCTATTTCTCTATAACTTTCCTTACAAGACTCTCTTCACACTGTAAATGATACTATTCTTCACTATGTCATTTGTACTCACATCCTTTTATTAATATTATAAATATTAATTAATATTATTCAGTGTTCTTACAAAAATACATATTAAAATTGTAAACAAACCCACTACAACAAGTTAACTATGGCTTCAGTTGCCAGTGAATCAGTGAGCATTGTATTATTCTCTTCTAGTTTGTCTTTTTCATATATTTATGTTTTATCAGGGAATGCCTTGCTCAGTAATCTTGTCTTCATAGCACAAAAAGATTATGATTGCATTATGTCCAATTTTGGGCTCTTTCCTAATAAAAAATTAAAAGAATATACCTGTAGAAAAGCTTTTGTTAGCTAAAATTCCTATTCTCAAATCAAATCTCTTAGATGTGAATGAAATGGCAATTTCTATTTTAAGATTCAAATCCCAGCAACAGGTAACTTCAAGAATAAAACCTATTCCATTTTCTCCTAAGTCGAAAGCAGTTAGAATCTGTCAATCAAAGCACAAAACTTCCACCAGGGAAAAGCATTCTAGAACATAAAGCCACACATTTATCTAAAGCAAATGAAAGGCTGATCTCTCAGGCAGGCCCTTTTCTCAGTGGCCTCTATTCCCTGACCTGACTAGGATCCCACATATCCAGCTCTGACCTTCCGTGGCAGGACACCACGTGTAGAAGAACCTTGCTTGACCTCAGTGTGTCCCCAAGCATCTACAGTCATCAGGTATAATGGTTAGCAGTCACAGGTGCCCTTTCCTGCTACCGCAAGGCATTCTTCAAATGTCTCTTGTTTTCTAGCCACTCTCAACCAATCCTACTCAATTTAATTCACTTTTGGTAAGTGGCTTACCAAAAGAAAATGTGCATGAGTAGTAAGGCACTCCTCTGCCCTTCTAGCTCCATCGCTTCCCCTTTAAAATGTTTCTGGCTTCTATATCAGCTCACTTCCAAGACGAGTCTTGTTTTTCATACTTCAATCTCACAGATCATGTTAAATCAGACCCAATCATCCAAAGGAATTTCTGCAATGTAAATGTCTCCATCCTTTCTGAATAAGTTTTATAATTGACATCTTCCACTAGGGTAGTTGAACAAGAGAAGTACAAAGAAAGTATACGCAATGATGTAGAGTCTTTGGTCTGTGTTGTTTCCATGTCATTTGGTAAGTCTTTCTAAGTACAACTCTGTCCTCCTCCAAGCATAAGCATGCCTGCGTGCACACACAGGTGCGTTTATTTTATATAATGTACTTTGAATACTTGCAAAGAGCTCATGTCTCTTTAAAACTACTATGCAAATTTGGGGAAAGACTCTGGTGTAGAAGGTCCTTCTTTCTATGTGTTGCTTGTATTGGTTAATTAATAAAGAAAACTGTTTTGAGCTTTTGATAGGGAAGAACTTAGGTAGGTGGAGAAGACAGAATGGAATTCTGGGAAGAAGAAAACAGAGTGAAAAAGGAGAGTGAGAGAGCCGCCATGGAGCCGCAAAGACAGGTGTGCCAAATCTTTCCCAGTAGGCCACTGCCATGTGGCAATATACAGATTAATAGAAATGGGTAAAATCAAGATGTGAGAGTTAACCATTAAAAAACTAGAGCTGATAGGCCAAACAGTGTTTTAATTAATACAGTTTCTGTGTGGTTATTTCGGGGCTAAGCTAGCCGGGCGGCCAGGAACAACAAGCGGGCCTCTCTCCCTGCAACAAGACTCTATAAAATAATTGGCCATGAAATGAGAGAACCAAAAGCACAGACAGTTCTCAAAACTGGAAGAAAAATAGGAAAGTCTTTAAAATGGGAAAGGTGTCAGGGTTTGGGCAGGGGCCACAATAAGTTTTTCTGACAGCTTTCTGTTTATGTGAAAACCACACTGGCTGGTCCTCACTGTGTACACTTGCTCCCAGGAGTCTAGCTGAACCTTCAGCAGACGATACTTGAAATAATATCAGTGTGCCTGCATGGA
Source organism: Microtus obscurus (assembly GCA_963919715.1). Classification (NCBI taxonomy): domain Eukaryota; kingdom Metazoa; phylum Chordata; class Mammalia; order Rodentia; family Cricetidae; genus Microtus; species Microtus obscurus. The sequence continues at coordinate 21,833,529 of CAWTZC010000355.1, read as the reverse complement.
GACAGCAGACAAGCAACTTTCTCTTTCCCTGATGATGCAAAGCACTGTGAATCTTAAACAGCCATAACCAAGCAACCTTTCTGCAGGATGGGGCTCGTTCATTATCACAATGCTCAATTTTTTTTTCTTTTCACAATGAAAGCCATGCAGGTCCCTGTGTGATCCTTCATACCTGAGCCCTTAAGACATTCAGTTATTCACATGAAATGACATGGTGATAGGGATGGGGTAGAGTCAGCTAATGATGGAGTCTGTGTGTTTCAAATTTAAAATAGTTCTATCCTAGACCTGGCTTCCCAAGTCATGTTCTAAACAAAAACTACACTGTACAAATTGATTTTCCATGATAAGCTCAGTTAAGAGGGAAAGGGAGGATGAGGCAGTGAACTGGAGAAGGAGCCAGGCAAGAGAGAATATTATAAGACTGTGGCCAGAGAGGAGTCTAGACTAAAACTACCAGGGTTAGTTCTGGTGGAGGAGAAGCACAGGCCCACTCCTGTCACTGCTCCTTAGGGTTCCCTGGTGCCTCGCCTTCATGTCTGGATCAGGAAAGTAACTCCAGTGACCCAATGGCTCTTGTGAAGAAGAATCAAAGATAGAAGATGCTGAGGAAGGGGATCGTTCACTGAAATCAGAAAGGAAAAGATATATGGTAAGCGTGACAAAGGCAGCCAGACAGTATGCACCTTGAGCCCTTCAACCTGTCATAGAAACTGTGGCATAAGCATAGCGACATAAATCAGAGCTGGGGAAAAGCACAAGTCAACTTTAATGTGCAGGATTCCCTCTACCTTGTCATGTCTTAAAACATTGTATGCTTTTCAATCAATTGAATCCTTTGTCCTTTCACAAGGTCATTCTCGTCTTCTCGCCATGACTTATAAAATGAAGAAGAAAGGCAAATTGATGACCTAAGATGCAAATGACTTCTGTGATTGGCTATCGTGAATAATGATAATGACAGACATGTGCTTAACAAAACACAGATGTATAAACATATCTAACAAAGCATAGATATATAAACGTATCGATGTAACCCAGAAGAGTCAAAGAACAAAAACAATCTGGCTACTTGTTACCAGAAGTGAAAAATAAAGTTTATTTAATGTTGAAGTAATTCATATTAAATTTATTGTGATACAGTCTAACAAAGATGTAAAACATACATTTTTGTCTTAAAGAAGTGAAACTGAAAAAGAAAATAATTTGCATATTTCTACCGGTGCTCACAAACACGGGGCAGAGCCTGTGATCTTCACCAAACAGTTGTATACTCAGATGACCTGTATTTGTCTCAGGATGAGAAAAAAAAAACACATCCAAAGCTACAGTTTATTTTGGGAGTGAGTGAGTGTGTGTGTGTGCATGTGTGTATGTGTGCATGCATGTGTGTGTGCATGCGTACGTGTGTGTGTGAATGTATGATGTATAGGCTAGAGGAAAAACTCAAATCTCATCCTTGAAATGTCCTTTAATACCTTTGAGATTGAATGTCTCATTGTTCTGGAACTGACTTGGACTAGTCAGTGTAAACAAGGTATCCCACCAGCTCTTTCTTCTTAGCTCTGGGCTGACTGGCACATCCTCAGGTGGGTTCTGGGGACTGAATTTGAGTCCTCGTGTGACAGGTAAACACTTTGCCAACTCAGCAAACAGTGCAGCTCCAGTTTCATTCTTTGAAGTTTCAGGTCCTACAAAACCCTGGCTTGGACAACCTTTGTAGGTCCCTTGAGGATGCACAGCTTCACCTTCACTCGGTCTCCTGCTTCATCCTCCAAGCCTCATTTGTCACTTATAAAATGGGAAAGCAGGGGCTGAAGACATGGCGTAGTACTGAAGATCAAGTACTACTCTTAGAAAAGGCCCAGCTTTTGTTTCCAGCATCCATGTACGGCAGCTTACAACCGCCTGTAATTCCAGCTTTGGGTATCTCAGATGCCCTTGGCCTCTGACATGGCACTCACCTGCACATACTCTCACAGTTACAGAGGCAAAAACATAATTTAAGGGCCATGAAAATAAATATTAAAATTTTAAGAGAGTAGGATACTTTCTGCAAATGTCTGCTGAATGCTGGGCCACCTCTAGAAATATCAGTAGACTAATCTCCAGCATTGTCCTACCATGTTTGGTGAAATTCCACAAACCACAGCACTCTGCTCACTCGGGGAAATGCATGGTTCCTACAGAATCCCATCTCCCCAAATTGGCCTAACTAGCTTAATCATGGATAAAAGCTTTCAGGAAGAGAACTGAGATCACCTTCAGACTCAGTCTGGACCAAGAAAAAGGCAGTCATGGAGACCCTAGGCTGATCTTTCTGAAGTTACTAGTGTACCTCATATGTTAGCCTCCAAGCCTTCATTCTGGGGATGGTTTTGAAGTTATCCTCTTCTGATAAGATTAATTTGGGTATCCAAGTAACTTTGCAAGGCAAAGGAATCATTCTGTTTATAAGAATTAGCAATTTAAAAGTTATATCTGAAGCATCATGAATATTGCATAAGGCACATGGGATGCCCTCGCCCTCACCTTCCCATGGAAAGACATGGATGACACCAAGAAGCCATCATCTTAGGTACCTCTGAATTTTAATATATCATCTAAAAGATGACATCATTTGAGTTGGAAACATGTTTGACAAATATTTCAGTAGTTTTGTAACAAAACTAAAAGAATAAATAAAATCATAAAGCAAAGAGATCAGCAAGTCACAAGCCTTACTATTGAGTTTAAACAGTTGGGAAGCCTTGTAGCAGTTAGAGTTCTCAATACTTCTGAGGTCCACGATCTTCCATTCACAGATCCCATACTCACTACAATGCAGTCAGAAGCAACATGTCACCAATATTATATCCTTCTTTCTTAGAAACAATGGTATGAAGGAATGGTGGTGTCTACTAGAGCGAGTTCAAGCTTGCCTCAGCTTTTATTCTCTTCAAGGCTCCTTTATCTTCTCTTTGCAAGTGAAAAGAATTCTCAAGGACAATGATGGCAGTCAGGAGAGTGTGGCTAGAGACTTACTGTGGCTTCTCCCTTTACTGATACACTTGGAAATATCAAACTTAGCCTTAAAAGAGTTCCTATCTGATCAATTTTGAGCAATATCAAGTCTTGCTTTTTTGAGTTATGACAAATTTCTCCAGTGTATTTTAGGTATCATTTTATACCAGGAATCTTAATAAATAATAACCATGATTACAAACAAAAACAGAACAAAACAAAAAACGAAAAAGCCACTGATCTACAGCCAAAACTGTTTATTTAAATAAGACTTGCTTTTCCAAATAAGTTTTAGGTAAAATTTTAATCAGTTAGTTAGAATTTATGACCTAATCAATGAGGCTTTATCTCTTTCCCTGATGGAAACACAGAAAGTTATCATGACACACCCCTCCCAAGTCCTCCATTTCACACCGCCTGGTAGCTGTTAAAGAAAATGCAATGTTCCTGTTATTGGAGAGCTTATAACAGCTAGAAACCATTATTCACGACTATTCTAAAGACAACGAGACATTCTATTCTATTCCAATAAGAAATACAGAGAATGCAGAAAGAACAGCATATTATAGATAAATTCAGGGGGAAAAAACAGAGAGATTGTGTTCTCTGACTGGAGGAAAGAAGGAACACTTCAGTGGGGGTTAGAAAAGACCATAAAGGAGCAAGAAAATTGACATCACAAATGAAGATGGATGGATGGATGGATGGATGGATGGATGGATGGATGGATGGATGGATGGACAGATGGAGAGGCATGCAAGAGGCAGTGTATGCAGCAAAAGGATTTCATCAACGACCTTAACTGTCTTTTAAGATTGTATGAACAACAACACAGTAGTCAGTTTTACAAATTGTACAACATGACCTTATTACTTATGAAGTTCACCCTGGAGTACCATACAAGATACAAGGACAAAAACAAGCTGCAAAAATGATTAATAATGTTTAATGTGTTTATGATCTTGTGTTGGGTCTCACTAATAACTATCTTAGGGCACATGTGAAATACAGACCCTAAGCTGGGCAGACACTCCTGCCCAACTGAATACAGCCAACATGCAGATAGATAACCAAGCAGGGAAAACAGGAAGACACAAAACTCTGCTAACATAAGAGTGGTGCTCGTGACAACTAATGAATCATGAAATGGACAGGACGTCGTGCGAGAGTGACACATTTGCAAAGAGGAAGAATGATTGTGGGCTAGAGAAAGGGCTCAGTGGTTAAGAGTGCCTGCTATTCTTGCAGGGGACTGTATTTTGTTCCCTGAACCCATGTGATATGGTTCATATCTGTCTATAACTCCAGAACCAGGGGGTCCAATACCCTTGTTTGGCTATGGCGGCCCCTGCACTCGTGGGTGTATACACAGAGTAAGTGTATACATAAATATACATAATATACATAAAAGTGAACCTTTTGAAAATAACTAAATACAACTGGTATGGCACAATAATTAAAAAATCTCCTAAGTCATGAGAGCTGTTTGCAAACTCATTTAATATAATTCCTCACTGGTTAAATCATTATTTTATATCTTTAGCTTGATCGAACTGGATTTATATGCCAGGCTTTAGGAGAGATGAATTTTATTTTTCAGTTTTACGTTGAAACCGGATGTGAGAACTTTCATATGGTAGTCTTTTATATCTCCTTTAATATAGAATAAAATAAGAGATTCTTAGAGGAAGCAAATAAAGTCTAGTTTTATTTATACCTTAAAAACTTAGTATAAGAATATACTTACACACACTCACACACACACTCAAATAATAAAAATGTAAGAAAAACAATTCCAACAACAAGCACACAGAATACTTTTGCACTTAAAAATTTTCAAAATAAATCCTAATTTGTTTCAAACTTTTTCTGTAAGATTCCTAAAGCAATTCTGGCCATCAGTCCTATTTCTAGAAAACTAATTACCATAAAATAAATCCAATATGCCTTATCAGTATTTGAGAAAATTTTGAAATAGTGAGTTCTCCAAAGTAGAAAAAAAAGTTTTGTTCATAAAATAATCTATAGAGACACTACAATCATTTCTTTTATTCCCCTTTAAAGAAAATAACAGCACTACAATCAACTAAAATTTCCCAGCCAATTATAGCCTATTATTCTGGACAGATGTAAGCTATGCCTTTGAATTTGCTAATTGATCAAGGTTTTAAGAATAGAGCTCTTCCATTATTTTAAAGTTTGAATTTCTAAGATAGTTGGCAGAATTTTTTAGAAATTTGAGTATTTGAAGATAGCCATAGAACAAAGCATTATCTTTCTTGGAGGGCAGTGCTTTAAACTGGGGGCTGAAGCAACACTCTCAAAAGATGGGAAATAAGCAAATGTCAACACTTGCTTTTGATTTACCCTTGTGAAAAAAATCAATGAGAACAAGAAGAAGAGTTTAAAAACCTGTACATGGAATGGTTATTAGACATCCATATGCCTGTACAGTAGAAATGAAGATCAAAGAGAAAAGAGCATGAGATTTGAGCACTGTGTTGGCATTGTGTTATATACAGACAGGTGAGATAATCATTTATAAGAGAAATGGTTGATTCTAATGCACAAATTTGCAGATTCTAGCCCACGGCTGGTTAGAGAGTTTGTACCTGTGGTGAGTGGTACGCTGTGGGGGCCTGGTGCAGCGAAATGGCTCACTTCACGGAAGGGATGTGAACTGGAAGGAATGGGAAGGAATCCAATCTCTATCCATCTGAGGTTCCATTCCAATGACCTGAACTCCTCCCACAAGCTTACACCTAGTTCCACTGTTCTTACTCAAACAGAAATAGACACTAATCTTTTAGTACAGGGAACACTTACCCAACCATAGGAAGTAGTAAGACAGATAAAATGGCCCAAGATTTTGCACATTAGTAGAACTGGGAATATAGCAGGCATTTTACTCTGTTCTATTTTGCTCTGTTTGCTTTTGAGACAAGGAGTCTCAAGTCGCTGAGGTTGACCTGAAACTCACTATGTGGCTAGCTGTTTGCATTATCAATGAGACAGGACCTTGTAGACAAATCTCTGAGTGTCTTGAGAGGGAAGGAAGGCACACTTTAATAGAGACAGCATCACTCCTGGGTGTAAAAATAGAAGAAACCGAGTATGAGCATTCCTTTCTTCTCTTCCGGGCTGCAGATACCTCTTGACCCACTGCCTCATGCCTGCCATAACATATCCCTCCCAGATGGACCACACACTCACACTGTGATATCAACCACACCTTTCCCCAGTTAACCAAGACAACAGCCAAGGAGTACCTTAAACTTCCAAGCTTACAGCCTCGAGTACTTAGGTGCTTGGGTTGCTTCTGTGGCCCACCCTCCACAGTTTGTACAGCATTGGTGATAGAACCCAGAACTTATTATGCATGTACTGTGTGTGTGAGTATGCTCCCACATTAGCTACATGGTCACCCTAACACCATATCGGTGAAGGGTAGCATTCAAGACCATGAGCGCCAATACTTTGGGTTGTATGAGGAATAGAAAGACTAGGAGGCTCCACATCTTTTTCTTTACAATGTTCATCCTAGGACTGTTTAGAAGCAGAAAAGGAAGGACATCCTTTGAATATGTGCAATAGTCAAAAAACAGACACAGCAGGTACTTAGGGCCGTGAATTGAAATAAACTGAGATTGAAGAAAGACCAGTAACCTAACCAGTGGGACTCACAGCCCCTCTTTCCTCCAACATGTACACCTGTGCAGCATGTTGTAATTTAAAAAGCGGTGTGAGAGAGATAGACACCATGTGACAGAACTCACATGGAGGGTTTTTTTTTTTTTTTTTTTTTTTTTTAATTAGAGAAAAGGGAATGTAAAAAATCGAGGAAGGTGGGGAGGCCAGCCTCAGGGGACAGGAGCAGCAGAAGACAAGAGTGAGGAAAGGTCATAAAGGGGGGTGGACGCGGAGGGGGGGGGTGGCTGAGGTCATGGACTCGGAAAAAACAGACAGACAGGCAGGCAGTGGAGCAGAGAGAGAAAGGAACAGACAGAGGAAGAAAAAGAGAGACAGGAGGTGGGTAAGGACTACCTTTTAAAAGGGAATGTGGCAAAAGTGCACAGGAGATGCTCTTAGTGGCTGCAGCTGAAGGCATATCCTGTCAGGACCCTCAGGGCAGGCCAGTTCAGGTGCCTGAATACTAACATGTAAAAACGTAAGGAGTTAGAAAGGGGTAGCGGGCTAGATAGAGATGAGGGTGCCTTGTTCTCAAGCCTGCTTCACAGCAGCTTAGTCAAATGTAGCTATCAAGCTTACAACTAAATGTAAACAATTTCGGGGCCTCATTCTTCACTGGCAAGAATGACCTCCAAACTCTCCATAGCCACCTGTGCCTTATGGCTCCAGCACTAAATTCATAGGTCTGGGAAACTTTATGGTAGCCCTGCTGAACAGCATGGAACAATAAATAAGCACTGTGTATCAGCCACCAAATAGAAGGTTGGATGGTGGCGTGAAAACTGCCCTTGAAGATGTCTCGTTAGTTTTCTGAAGAGGTTAGAGCAGGATCACTCTCTGCTGCTGGTCCATCATCATCCACATAGCCATTGGTCCACTTCTGAATCTGCCTTAATAAAAAACTACAACTGACACCATAAGATATCCAGGAAGAGTTTCCAACATGGAAGGCAATGGCATAAACAAGTAGCAAAAACAAAGCAAGACAAGCATACAAGCATGTGGGTGTATACACACACACACACACACACACACACACACACGCACGCACGCACGCACACACACGCACGCACGCACACACACACGCACGCACACACACACACACACACAAAAGAAAGAGCAGGTGTTAGTCCCAAAGATGGGGGAGAAAAACACCAACCAAACTCATCATGGTCAGATAAACTAAATCAAGCATTTAATTAAAGCACGTCCCCTCTCCCAGGGTTTCTCTATGTAGCCTTGGCTGTCCTGGAATCTATTCTATAGACCAGTCTGGCCTCAAACTCACAGAAGTCGGCCTACCTTTGCTTCCCAAATTCTGGGATTAAAGACATGTACCACCACTGCGTAGCTAAAGCAAGCATGTTTATTCCTGTACATGGGCTACCTTCCCTTAAGGCAGGGATTAAGAGGTCCAAATTGGACATGAGGAAGACAAAGGTTTTACAGCTCAGGGTTGGTGGTTTTCAAATGGGGGATTTGGCAGGAAAAATGGGTGGAGTTAGAGGAGCATCATAAGCATGACAAGTGAGTGCCTCCTGGAACAAGCACAAGATTGCAAGGTGGGCGTCAGGAGGTAGTCATCAGTGGTCACATAACCTTCTGAAACAAAGCGAGGGCTGCATGGTGGTTCTAAACAGCCTTTTGAAATAAAGACATGATTGCCATTCCTGGAACAAGAGTCATTTGGAGTTAAGGTTACAGGTGGGGCATAACCTAAACTTTCAGAGACAGAGGTTTAATCATAACCCAGTTCATCTTTGCGAGATGTCTTTTAAGCCTCAGATGAAGGCAGGCCGGTTCTTCACAGAAGAGAGAGCAAACAAAAGTTATCAAAACAGAATATATTAATGCTCGAAACCAGAAGAGCCTGTTTAAAACAAATGTTTAAGAGGCCACAGAAAAAGCTCTGAGAGATTACAAATATGAGAATAGACCCCAAAACAAAACAGTTTCCAAGATTAATTGGAAAAAATATCTCCTCAAATTTAAAAATAAAAATTAGCTATGAGGCTGGGTAGTTGCAAACACCTTTAATGCCAGCACTCAGGAGGTAGAAGAAGGGGGATGTCTGTGAGCTGGAGGCCAGCCTGACCTGTAAAATGGAGTTCCAGGACAGAACAGCCAGGGCTACACACAGAGAAACCCTGTCTTGACAAAACAAAAAACAAACAAACAATCAAACCAATGACAAAAGAATTAGCTATCAAGATAAGCAATAGGTGAAAAGATAGGACAAAAAAAAAAATCTTCAATAGCCCATATCTGATGAGTTTAAGTTGTAGCAAAACAAAACAAAAACTTATTTTAATACTGAGAGTAAATGCCATATAAAATTTGAGAAGTCTGTGAGAAACCTATTTTTCATGTTTATTTTATGACTTTTCTTTACATATACGTGTTGACTGACTGACCTGGGAGTTGCCCTGTCTGGACTGCAACTCCCAGCCTGCCAAGCATGACCCCTCCCTCTCGGGGGAATCACTCCCATAGGCTATTTAGGCTCCCTCCTAAAAAAGAAACACGGTTTCGGGTTTTCATGGGCTTTTCTCACATGTCACATTGATAGAAACAAATTAATCAAGTTATTTCAGAAGTCACATTCCACTATTCTAAGTTCAAGGACATGGGTATCCTCTACTGAGGAGCTCATCAATATGCTCATGAAGTTTTGAGCAGCCACATCCTTAGAGTGAAACCTAAGGTTTTCCCTCTGTTAAGCAAAAGATAAACCAAACTGGAGGCCAACACATCTGAATCCTTCTTGCTGACTCATTTGCATGAATAAAGGAAAACATTCTAAACCTCCAAGAAGATTGAAAAACACCAGCTAATTAGGCCATTTGTGCAAATTCATTAGCATGAACATTTCCAATTGATTAGCACAAAGTGTTACAGGAAAACCTCAAGAGTAAAAAACTAACCTGCAAGCTACCAGCCTGGAGGCTCCTCTCCCAAGATGGAAAAATCCCCTGGGAAGGAGGCTGTGGAGTTAAGAGCAGCATCTGGTTTCTTTGGCAAATAAAAATCTAAGGACAAATTTAGAGGACTGCGTGAGTGCATCCAAGCAAGGCTTTACTTTTACAAAGTTTCTGAATTTGAAATCATTACGAGAAAGCAATTTTTTACCCTGATTCTTTGTAAAACAATACCATTGTCTTTTAAACGCAAATGATTCAATAGCTTGGATTGCTCAAAAGCAAAATGACTTGTTCTCTAGCAAGCCAAGTGACTGAGTTTCCTTAGAGACCCCAAAGACACTTCTGAGCCAACATAGGCATCCCTTTTCATGAAAACAGGTACTTTAACTAACGGGACTTGATATTCTTCTAAGACCCCAATCAGGGCATAGACAGCAACAGTGGTAATGTCTCTTCCTTTGGTCAGCAGTCTTCTGTGATTTTTATGGTCGCAGCCTTGATGCAGGGTGAGGAGCTTGACCCTGTCTCACGTGATGTGTTGACACCCAAGGGGGACCTTCCCCTTTATGAACAAAGACAGAGGATGCCTGGACTGGGAGGGGGTTTCTGGGAGGCAAGGGTGGGGGAGGGATAGAAGGGAGAAACTGTGGTTAGTATGTAAAATAAACAAAAGAATTTAATTAAAAAAAATAAAGGGATCAGCCTTTCAGAGACAGAGATATTCCTTAGTCACCAGAGTGCTTGAATACAAGTGTGAATCGGCCTGTGTTTCATCCCCTGTACCACACATACTAGGGTTGGTGAACAAGGCTGAGGTCCCAATGCTTTACAATGGGTGAACAAAGAAGGCTCAGATATTCGTATTATCTTTGGCAACTCGATGAGCTTTAGCTTAGCCTTGGATACATGAAATTCTGTCTCAAAAAGAAAAAAAAAAATCAGGTAATCTTGTTCAGTCTGTAGTGTGTCTAGCACTCTTCGGCAAGTAAATATGGGAAGAAAGAATAAACAGATGAGCCACTGGAAGTCCTTCATTTTCAAGATGCAGAAAGCAAGACTGCAGTCCCCTGTCCTATGTCCAGAATCACCTAGCAACGAAAGCATCAATCACATGCCCTCTGCATCTAGGCATAATGTTCTTTCTCAAGGGCTCAAAACAGCTCATGGGTTCACACTCAAACCACTAAAACATGATTGGAAGTCACTTTAAAAGTCTTCTGGGCTCTCTTTGACAAAAAGGTCTTTCATCTGTCCACACACACAGGACAGGAATTACAGCTCCATCTCAGAATGACCTGACAGCTCCCTAAAAAGGCAAGAGCAGTAATCAGCAAAGGAGTAAAAAAAAAAATAACAGAAGCCCTAGAGAGTATTCTAGAGCTTCTTAAACTGTGGGTCATGATCCCTGAGACATCACAGAACTCAATGTAGGGGTCCTGAAAATCTTTACAGAATTTAACATGTTTGGACATACAATAATTAAAAGTCAACGTGTAAGGCATTGTGTATTTCTGGCAGGGCTTGCCCATGATGCCTCACACAGCTTCCCTGTGTCCTTGGTTCTGAACATATGTGCAATGGCCTTGCCGATGCTCTCCATGTCACACAATACCAATGACACTGACTAAAACTACCTGGTTCAAAACCCAGCCCGTCGCAAGCTAATTTTCTGTTTTTATAGTGCAATTATAGAAAACAAAGACTTTTTAATATTTACCTACTAGTATTCTCTATTATTAATCAATCTTTGGATTATATTATATTAGAATATTTGATATTAAAGATTGCTGTTTGAACTGCAGACTTGAGTATCATAAAAAATAGTAATAATTTAATTAAGTGGCCTATATGTGAATATGCCTTTTTTTCACTGTTCATTTATGTAAAGTAGAGTTCTTGGTATTCATTAAAAATTGTATAAACAGCTCTGAAAAACATTTGATGGTATCCTGCAGTACCAAAGTGTCAGCAAACATTTAATTCTTTATGTAAAAATAAACACACATATCCAGCACATTAGTGTGTGAACTTGATTTCCCCTTTAACAACTGGTAAAAGTACATGTACTTAAACGTATAATCTATATCAGAGAATTGTTATAAAATAAATTTTGTTATGTCAAAAGTTGCTGTTGGGTTTGTATACCTATTTTATATCTCAGGAAAACACTTAAGCATTTCCCTGGCAAAGGGGAACAGGGAGGAAGAGTATAAGAAGCCCTTGGCTAGCATCCATGAGTAAAACTTGCATGGGGAAGCGATAGGTGACTGATCATGTAAGATTTCAGGAGCTGAAATGAAACTCTGCTCTATACTTAGAGAAAGCAATTAGTTTAAGCTAGAAAGAAACTAGGTTGAGTTTGCAGCATGAGCTTCAACTTCAGAAGACAAGGAAATGAGGTCACTTGCTATAGAAGACTAGATTTCTGAAGCGGAGGGAAAGGAGGAGACATAAGGGAGCAGCTTGAGGACACCTTATGAAACATACCTTACCAAACATATTTATTTATTTATGAGGAGGTAAATAAAATAGGTAGGACAAAAGGAAACTCTGAAAATTACATTTGTTTTTAGGCAATTTCACATATGTAAGCAATACATTCTGACCACTCTCACCCACACCACATCCAAGAAGGACGCTTCTGAAAAGTTAAAGAAAGATAGCCTTCTGCTTATTTAGTTTGTTGCTTTATACAAATGATAAGGATAAAGGGAATATTTATGGACTGGAGAGATGGCTTTATGGTTTAGAGTACTGACTGCCCTTCCATTGGATGAGTGTTCAATTCCCAGCACCCACATGGGAGCTTATAATTGTCTATGACTTCAGAATCTAACACCTTCTTACAGACATACATACAGGAAAGCCACCAAGCACATAAAATAAAATAAATAAGTTATCTTTTTTAAAAAATTAATATTTATGAGCAAAAAAGGAAAGCACAAAGGAAGCTAGAGGGAGGTGGTCAAAGGTAGATGTGATCCACACATGGTACCAGATGAACTAAAATACACAAGAGAGGAAGGAAAGTCCTCACATGCAAGACAAGGGAAGGGATCACTAAGAGATGTTCAGCCGAGGATAAGGGAGTCTGAAAGGAACTCCAAATTAATCCTAATGCTTCTGACATGGTCCTTCCCTCTAATATAGCAATTACAACAGTGTTAGAATTGAAATAACTGGAGAGAGGAATTGTGGGAGCTAGGAGTCTGTCCTTCCTAGAGAAGGGAAGGATGGATCACACGTGAATTCAAACCTGGTAAGAGTTCATATATGAAAAAGAAGGATGAGAAGAAGCCCCAATACAGACAAGGAAGAACCCTTTCTGGGAAAGGCACAGCAGCCCCAGGACAGAATGATAAAAGCATTTATAGACACTCTATGTGTCCGTGCATCACTTTCCCTATTCATACAATGGAATTAAGGATGATAAATGTCCTTAATGATTATATACTCAGTAATCATGATACTTATCTCATTTAATTTTCTATTTTTTTCTATTGAGGTAGAATCATCATCAATTACAGTTGCAAATGAATAAATTGGAGGACTTTATCCTTTGTCCACTTTCGGCTGCTATGAACATGCTTGAGGTTCGATATTTATGAAAAACAGAAGTTTAGTTAGTTAATAATTTTGTAGGAAAACAGTACCAGATTAGATGAGCTCATCTACTTGACCTCTGGTAACAGGCCCCTTGGATGGGTAACATAGAATGGCAGGAAAGAAAATGAAAAAAGTCAGAAAGTGTTTAATATACTGAGAAGCCTTCCTTAAGATCAATGCTCTTGAAAAACCACAATGATACTCTGTCACTATTCTGTTGCTGTGACTACTTATACGCCATGACTAAAGCAATTTTTACAAAAGAAGGCCTTTAATTGTAGATCTGTTTATCATTTCAGAGGTTTGGTTCATTATCATTATGATAGGAAGCATGGTGGCATGCAGGCAAGGGCTGGAGTAGCAGCTGAGAGCTTCATGCTGATCCACAAACAGAGAAACACAGAGGAAGAAAGAGAAAGCAATGCAGATAAGAGACAAAGATACAAAGACAGGGCCTGACTTGGACTTTTGAAATCTCAAATCCTACCCCTAAAGACACATTTCCCCCAACAATACCATACCTCCTAATCCTTCTAATTCTATCAAAGATTACCACTCTTTGAGGAGCAAGTAATCAAATATAAGCTGATGGGGGGTCATTCTTACTCAAACCATGACATTCAACTCCCTGACACCCATAAGTTTGTAACTATATAATGAAAAAGTACATTCAGTCCAACTTCAAAAGTACCCATATTCTATCATAGTTTCAACACTGTTTAGAAGTCTAAAGATCAAACTCTCTGAGAATCATAGAAATTTCTTAACTGTAACACCCTGAAAAAAAATTTTAGTCAAAAAGCAGATCTCATACTTCCAATGTATTGTGGCATACGATATACATTATCATTCCAAAAGGGACAGTGGATGGAAGGGAGGGTGATGAGGAGATAATGAGCCAAAGCAAGACCAAAAGCCAGCAGGGTAAACTACAAATTTTGCATCTCAATGTCTAATGTCAAAGCGTTCTTCAGACCTCCACTCTTTTCAGCTTTGTGGACTGCAACACGTTTCTCTCTCTTGAGCTGGTTCTACACATGGTCGGCAGCTCTCTGTAGCTTCTCCAGTGAAACAGAGGCTTCACCTTTATGCTTTCATGCACTGTCCTCTTTGGGTTTTTCATGCATGAACACAGCTGACACACCGCAGGCACCTGGCCACAACAGCTTTCCTTAGCAGCAGAGATTCTATAAGCCCTTTCTTGTATCCTTGACTCTAAAACCAAAACTGCATGATCAAAGTTGGCAATGCTGTTTGAGGGGCTATAACTTAGCCCCCTAATTCAAATACATCTTCATCAGTTTTCTGTTGTAGATGATGTCCCTTTCTGCTTAAGATTTCATTGATTTCCTTTTTCATAAGATGAAAGCTAAGGGTGAGATCTTGCCCTGAAGTTACCTATCCAATTAGTATCAAGCTTTGCTTTAAACTTTCTATCACCTTGAGCACTGGATTTAGCTCCAGTACATTTTCTGGTGCTCTATTTCTCCTCAACCTATACATCTTGCATTTTTCCTTGCTCAGCTTGTGCCTTTTCTTTATATATCTGAATAAGAGTGGCCACTCATAACCATATGTCACAGCCAATAATAGGCTAACTTGAAATCTCCTCTGCCAGTGGCATTAATCCAAAACCATTAAATTTAACCTCAGACAGATTTTTAGGATAAGTGCAAAAAGTAACCACATTCTTTGCCAAACTATCATAAGAATGGCATATAGGTCACTTATTAATATTCTTCCCTTACAAAATTTTTTATTTGGGCACCCATGCTGTAGGAATTCCTACCGCCAGTAGCCTTTAAGTTATTGACACACTTTGACGTTCCCTTTATACTATAAATGCCAATGTAAAGTGTGAGTCTGGCCTCTTTTCTGGCTGCGGGATTCCCCGTTCCAGCAGAGGACTGTGATCTGTAAGTCTACCCCTAAATAAATAACCCTCTATTAGACTCAATTCTGAGCTACTTCTTTTAAGAGTCCTTCTTCATCTGGAGCTCCACACGGATCTGAACTCCACATCTTCCCAGTGGATCTGCTTAAAGGCCTAAATGGTCCAGAGCCCAGACCCATACCTGCTTTACTTGCTTTTACCTACTAAGCGATTTTGTGTAAAACTCCTGCCACAGCAGAGCTAACTGTGTGCAGCAACTTGTAAATTTCCCAAACTCACCCACACTACTCCCACTGCTGTGTTCCCTGCCTCGTGGTGACTTGCATAAGTTCTGGTTTATACTCCCGGCTCCTAAGTTCTGGCCTTCTTGCTCCATGTATGAAATTGATTTAATTCTTTTTAATTTGTCAAGTAAAGCATATTTATCAGTATTTAGTCAGCACAAAGGTGAAAAAAAAAAGCCACTAAGGACTGTTCATACACCAGGATGTGCCTCTAGTCGCGACTGTGCACCTATGACATCTTCTGAGCAATAAAGACTATTAAAGCTAATACAATTTACTTAATTTCCTAATAGCTAATTAATAAATCAATAAACTTGAAAGATATATAATGGCAGACAACATTACCATTAAAACTTTTAGTAACTTTTTTGCTAATACTATGGATGGTATTCTACAAGGCTTATATGGTTATGGTGATACAGCCATTTATTGGATATTGGAACTCAATTTTTTCTTCATATTATATCCTTAAAAATGGTGTGATAAAGGATCCAAGAATGAAGCTTTCAAAGCTATACCATATGACTGGCTTCTGTTAGTTTCAGCAGTCCTGGATGATGGACCTCAACTGATGTTTAATTGTTATTTCAGGGAAGAGGCTAAAATTTTAAAACAACCGGGAATAGCAAAAGGACTTGAGACTTCCCAAGATCAAATTCTCGCTGAGGGTGCTTATGCTGACCCATAGGCTTAAGCTCTTTATAATGAACAAATCTTGTCCTTAAGCCACAAAACAGCCATAAATGCTTGGGACAGGATTCAAGAACTAGGAAAACTAATTAAATCATATACCAGGGTTAAACAGCACCAGAGACAACCCTTTAGTGACTCTACAAAAACTAACTCAGGCTGTACAAAAAGGAGTAAAAGACTCAGATGCTAGGCAGGTACTTATTGAATCTCTGGCTTTTGAAAATACCAACTTAAAATGCAAAAAAATACTTGGACCTTTCAAGGTTAGATCAGCACCAATGGATGAATGGATTCTGCATACAATAAACATTGAGACCTTTGACTATAATACTAAATCTTAGGTAGGAGAAGCAATTTCCAATGGAATGAGGAGACATCAAAATGCCAAATGTTTTAAATGTGGCAGAATAGGGCATCTGAAAAGGGAGGGATTGTAGACAAGTAATTCCTAGGAATAATATCTTCTCTGGGAATGGCAAGAATAGGAGGACTCGGCCTTCAGGTATATGTAGAAGGTGTGGCAAAGGCTGACAATGGACCAATAAATGCAGATCAGCAAAAGACAGATAAGGCAACCTAATACCATTGGGAAACTTCTTTGTGGGCCTCTCACAGGCCTCCAATTCAAAAGTGGTCCAGTCATTCCCAGTTACTGTGGAGGATATGTCTCACCAGAAAATTAAAAAATCTAGAGCCTTCTATAAAAAACCATATTGTTCTATATGATGGAATAAACATGGAGGATATATATCACCTCTGGATGCCTGAAAATGTTCTCTTTGGTTGTTTTATCCCCATCTTTAACTCTAAGCATAGCTCTTTGGCTAATGCTTTATTATTATTTACTAATTTACTATTATTTATTAAGAAACCGTTTGAGCATACTCTTTCAGGGAGTAGGTGGAGTCATGCACATAGCACATTGGAAAAGTCACACACAAAGAAACACCGTTCATAAATCTGAGAACCTGAAATGCTTTAGGATGTATTAGGTGAAGAAACCAAGGGTTGGAAAATAAATTGGTTCCAAGACTGCAAGGTAACAAGAGCAGGAGAGAAGGTCAGGTCTCTCTGTCCCCAGAGCAAACAACCTGTGCTCTACCACAAGTCTCTCTCACAAGGAGACCTGAACTGGGAAACAAGAGTTTTAGATTACAGGAAGCATCTGCACGTAGTGATTATGTTTTCCATTAAGTATCTTCCACCATAGATCTTTCCACGCCACTGTCAGAACAGTCTGACCATCTCTTTCTTTGGAGATTCTTCAGGTTTAACCTCCTTGTGGAGTCAGTAGGCTGCTAGCGTTCAAAGAGATGTCTCAAAAGGTCAAAGCTATTTTCTTCTGGTCAATTTTGCTGCAGTGAAGTTCCTCCATTATGTGCGGTGATTGAGAAGAGAGGGTATCATGTTGCTTCTAGCTCTTTTGTATGTTTGTACAGCAAGTCTTACTTTCAGGCAAGGCTGAGGTAAGCAATATTCTTCTTAAAATAGTTCCACCATTCTGAAATACTGACAGAGAAAGAAATACCTTTTTGTGAATAAAATGGACTTTAGTTGTGCTGAAATGTGCTCGTTTAAAGGCCTTCCTATCTATAGGGCATACTTCTTATCTTTTCACTCTGCAGTTGGTATGATCTTTATCAACCTGACCACAGACTAAATTCTATTGATGGGGGCAAATTGTGTCCTTGGTCAACAGTTTCTTTGTAGTCTCACATCTTCTCAAGGAAACCAAGAATGTTCTGGATAGTTTTATGTCAACTTAACGTAAGCTAAATTCATCTGAGAGAAGAGAATCTCATTTGAGAAAAATGCCTCCATAAGATCCAGCTGTAGGCAAGCTTGTAGGGCATTTTCTTAATTAGTAATTTGGAATCCAGCATCCAGAAACTTATATCCACATAAGGCCTGAAAACACAAAGAAAAAAAGTTCCAAACATGGAGAATGGCTTCCTGATCCAGATTCCTGACAGCCACAGTCTCTCTAGTAAGATTGGGGTACAAAGGTACAGCTCTCATAAGAGGCTCTTCTGTGTAGCTGAGTACTTGAATGGCCGGCACTGAGTACAAATGCCTGCCGCTGGCAGACACAAATTCCCAAAACTGGGGTGGGTAACTATGACTCTGGGGTGGGTGGGTCCTTGCTCACAGGAAGCTAGGCTCTCACAGAATCAGGGGGGCACAGTCAGCCACCAGCACCACTCTGCAGTGGTAGCCTAGCCAGTTAAAGTTTTTCTCTCAGCCAAAAAATACTGCAGGAGTGCAGTAGAGGTCGAGAGAGAGAAACCCTTTAAATAAATATAGTAAAATCATGAATGTAGGCAGTCATAAAAATTAGTTGAAAACAAATAAAGTGTACTTTGATTGAGAAAGACATTATGAGCCTGGCAAGAAACCTGACACTAGAGGAATTCCCAGGAATCTACAAGGATGACCCCAGTTAAGACTCTAAGCCATAGAGGAGAAGGTGGTGAACTGGCTTTACCCTGTAGTCAGATTGATGAATATCTTAAATAGCACCATAGAACCTACATCCAACAACTGTTGGAAACAGAGGCAGAGACCCACATCAGAGCACTGGACTGAGCTTCTGAAGTCCAGTTGAAGAATGGGACCTTAAAATACATACATATATATATATATATATATATATATATATATATATATATATTTGTGTGTATGTGTGTGTGTATTTATGCTCTTGGTTATGGTATTGTGATTGTGTAGTTAATTTAAAAATGTAATATATAATTAGAAATGTAGGTTACTAATGGGTAATCATCAATAATAGTCAAATTTGTAGTCATGTTAGTTAGATTTTCTAGATATATAGAGATATATTTCAATTGGATAGGCATTCTTCATATCTTTCAAAGGCTACAGAATATGGCATTTAAATGTTTTGATAACTTAGGGCTTTTCATGACAATGAGATACATCTGCTCCTGGCAGTACCAATCTACTTCAAGAAAAAGATGGGCATCAAAGAGGCTCCTTAAGGAGTTTGATAGCCATTTGGGCAAGAAACTACTCTTACCTGGACTGTTACATAAACTGGACACAGAGAACCCACAGCAAAAAAACTGCTAAACTTGCCTAAAGGTGAGATGGTCTTTCGGGGTTCCTGTTTCATAAAAGAGTCTGCGAGACATTCTACAGGACACAGCAGACAGTGACTGACTATCTTTAAAATTTCCTGCTTTATGAAAATGTTCGCTAAAAACTATGGGCCTGTAGGCCAAAGATGAATGCCCCAATGGTACAGAGGAACTTTGGGTGAATGTCCAGGCAGTGAGATGTCTCTGTCATTTCTAGAGTTTTCTTATTTCCTGTTTACTTAGGTAGTATTATATCCTTCTGGAGTCTTTGATAAAGTTAAAAAATAAATAGTTATAGTTTTCCTTAGTTATGATAAAAGATAAAGTAGATATAAATATTGTAACTGTAATTCTTACTTGATAACTGTTTTGTTATATGTAATTTTACTGTGTTAAAGTTAAAGCCTTTCTTTCTTGTTTAAACAGAAAAAGCGGAAATGATGGAGGTGGGTCTTGTATCTTATCTGTTGCTTTCATTGGTTAACTAATAAAGAAAACTGCTTGGCCTGATAGGACAGAAAATGAGTAGACAGAAAGAATGCTGGGAGAAAGAAGCCAAGTCAGGCAGTCGCCATGATTCTCCCACCAGACACAGACGCAGGTTAAGATCTTCCCTGGTAAGACACCTTGTGGTGTTACAGGGATATTAGAAATGGGTTAGACCAATAAGAGCCTGAAACTAATGGGCCAGGCAGTGTTTAAAATAATATAGTTTCTGTGTAATTATTTTGGGTATAAAGCTAGCCGTGCGGGCGGCTGGGTGCCAGGAACATAGCTCCACTGCTCTATCTTCAACAAAAGTCAGACACTATGTTCCACTGGGAGAGAAGCTGTGCTTTTGTCCCCATGGGAAATGAAAAGCAATAGATTCTTTCAAAATTAATAAAGATCAGATTTGACCTTGACTGGGAGAAATGTCCTGAGGGTCTTGACTACAGACATGAGGGAAGAAATCGGGACAGACTATGGAATAGTGATGTGGATACTGATTCCTCAAAGTCAAAGGAGCTCTGAGCCTGATCAAGACATGATAAATCTTGTTGCCCTCAGAATCCTCATGACTTATTATTATATGCTATACTTTCATATGGTATGGATAAAGGTTTGGCTATACAGTACAAATGAACTTATAAAGTTGACAGCTGCCTTTTACTTACTCAAACACAAAAAATTATCTTTAGATAACTTATACATATCATACATTCCATATTTGTGTTAATGTAGGTATATTACCTTTAAAAGTTTGTGTGTTTTTAGAACAACACGACCAGACAGCACAAACGTCAAATATCTGAGGTGATCCAGCCACTCAAAATGCTTATGTTGCAGTTTCTTAAAATTATATATCAAGAACAACTTCATAACTAACAGCTGAGATAGCCAATCCTCACAAACTATCCAGCAAGGACATCAGATAAGCTCTACACTTTCCCATCATCCTACAGAAACTGAACAACAACAACATACAGCTAGCTTTCCCAGGACATGACCATCATCCCAAATTTCTTAGGGTATCCTAAAAATACCATTGCCCACAGTAACAGGAAGTAATTAGCAAATATGTCACTTACATTTCCAAAAAGTAGCTTTTGGTCATTTGGTGGGTTATAGATGCTTGTCATCATTTAGTGAGGTTTGTAACAAGTTGTTATTGGTAATGGTCAAAAAAAAGCTTAACAAGTGAGATTAGATTCAGGGATCTTTTTTTCTGAAGAAAGGGGGGATATAGTATAAAAATGATGAGATTAAAAAAGTAGATTTTAAACAACCACTGGTTTCAAATATTTGACATTGCTATAAACCTTTATTTATTGATAGAAATTTAAGGTTGTCTTTGTTTTAACTATATATGTTTCTACTCTTGTTTAAGATATTGTTCCTATGTATCTCATTTAAAAATAATTTAATGTTTTAGTCCTTAAATGCTATTTAAGATAATAAATACAGGTTATTAGTTATCTATAATAACCAAATTTATAGTTATTTTAGGTATATTTTCAAGGTCAAACATAAACATGTTTTAAATAAATTGATGGCCTTCAAACACTACAAAGACCTACAAAATTTGATATTTAAAATGTTTTAACATAAGACTTTTCATGACAGTGAAATATGTCCGATTCTGGTAGTGCCAATTTACTTCAAAAGAGGATGATGAGCACTGAAGAACCTTCATGTGGAGTTTGCTTTCTTTT
The DNA here is from genome assembly GCA_963919715.1 of Microtus obscurus. Classification (NCBI taxonomy): domain Eukaryota; kingdom Metazoa; phylum Chordata; class Mammalia; order Rodentia; family Cricetidae; genus Microtus; species Microtus obscurus. The sequence goes on along the minus strand of CAWTZC010000355.1, from coordinate 21,812,145 downwards.
TGGCAAAGTAAGCAACTGGGCAAAGAAATTGCCCTTGCCTTGACTTATGACAAAATGCTGTCCTAATTAGACAAGCATTACATAAAAAAGACAACTGTTGAACTTTGCCAAGACAAGACAGGCAGTCCTTCATAATTCCTACTTCATAGAAAAACCTGTCAGATATTCTAGGCTCATAGGCTGAAGATGCCCCAACACTTCAAAGGAGACTTGAGTGACTATGCAGACAGACAGCTGTCTCTGTCATTTCTATAGTTTTGAAATTTGCTTTTTGCTCTTCTATTCAGGTGATATTATATCCTTCTTGGGTCTATGATGGAGTTGAAGATAAGATAGTTATTGTTAAAATTTTCCTTATTACCAAATTTAAAAATAAAATTCACAAAAGAAATATAAAGTGTATAAGGTTGGGTGACATAAAAGCTTAAATTGTTTGTCTAAGAAAATGCTTTGAGGTATTTTTGGGTTGGTAATACACGTTCAGATAAAAAGGAAATTAGGTCTAAAACTTTGGACTGATCAACATAAGAAAGAAAACAGAATAATCTCTTCAAATTTTTCAAATACAAATGAACTGGATATTGTGAATATAATTATTACTTGATAATTGTTCTTTATTTAATTTTATTGTATTCAAGTTAAAACCTTTTCTTTTTATTTAGACAAAATTGGGGAAATATTTTGGAATATTTGTACACTGTGTGAATATGTGCCACTATGATTGATTTAGTAAGCTGAATGGCCAATAGCAAGGCCATTCTTCTTAGAGAATAGGCAGGAATTTCTGGGACAGCAAGTACCCTAAGAAAAATAAAGACAGAGTTGCCAGCCAATCATGGAGAAGAAACAGAAGGTACAAGATGAGAGAGAGGAAAGCCATGTAATAGAATGTAGATTAATATAAACGGATTAATAAGAGTTAGTTATAAGAGCTAGTTAGGAACAAGCCTAAACTATAAGTAGAGCTTTGATAACTAATAAAAGCTCTCCATTTCATTATTTGGAATCTGTCTGGTAAGACAGATAAAGACTCGTTATAGTAATTGATGCAGGAGAACCTAGGCTATTGTGCATGGCCTACCCCTGTGTTGTTAGTCCTAGGTACTATAGAAAAGTAAGCCATGAGGAAGAAGCCAGTAAGCAGCATGTCTTCATGACTTCTGAATCATCTGTCTCCAGGTTACTGCCCTAAATTCTTTCAGTGATGAACAATGGTGTGGATGTGTAAGCCAAATAAGCCCTTTCCTCCCCAAGTTGCATTGGTCATGGTGTTTCATCACAGCTATTGAAAGCCTACCTAGGACACCTTCCCATCCTAGAGTCATTTAGGAGTGACACTCATTCCTGAAAATGCAGATTTGGGTCTCAGAGACACCAACTTAGGTTCTTTTGGTAATTGAATGGAGATATATCTTAAGTGTCTAGGTCACAAACATTTTGGTCAGATCAGTGACAGCTGGCTACAGGGACAGAACTGATTCAGATTCCCAGAGAGGCAGAGAGGAGATACCATTCAGTTCCAGAAGTGAAATAGCCCAGGCTTGGATGGAACTGCTTTTTGATCTTCATCTAAGAAATCATTTATCACTTCTGCCTCTGTTTTACATGAAACACCCTTTTTTTCTCCTTTAAGTGGTCTCTTTAATTCACATAAACATGTTTAAATAATACTATCTATAGTCAAATGACTATGATGAAAAAATAGAAAATGTTTTCAGATAATAATTATATGTCTCTCTCGGTACTTCCATTAAGACCATAAATTTTAGACTTTGCTGATTATTAAATCATACACTTAATGTAATGTCATATGACCAATGCTGTACATCTCCCAGACAGCAGGTAAAACTGTGGGCTCTACATTTAGGTTTCCAGGGTTCAAGACTTTATGTCTGCATGGCAGCAACATTAATTTTACATATTCTGCATTTTTTCCTTTGCAGTAAAACATGAAAAGTGCAAAAAGGCAGTCATGAAAATAAATTCAATTAAGGTATACAGAACAGTTATCATAAATCACAAATCCCTGACACACAGGAAGAGCAAAGACTGTGTCAAGTTGTGTTACTTGTTGTCCTAGTTGACCTAGCCATCTCCATGGCAACGTTCCCTCGTCTCATTCTCCAGATAAAGCTTCATTTGTGATCTTATGTAAAAGATTCAAAACTCCATTTATAAACAAAAATAGTTGCAGATACAGTTGTGAAACAAGAGTCAAGCCTGCCACAGTGATTAATGTCAACATTTATACTTCAAGGAAGTTTCATTCATTCTCGTGGGAAGCTGCTGAGACAATGAGTCTCTGCTGAGACGAGTGGAAAGTGTCCTAAGCATCTTGCCAATGATAAGTCAGACAACCTTGAGGTATAACCAGAGACTCCCAATTTGGAAATAGGCTGTCATTCATAAATATAAATGACTATCCACCTCCTTCTCCAGGGAGTTACGCTGGAATCATTTGTTCAGCTATGTTATTAGATCTGAGTTAAATAGCTCCACCTGCTCTGCCATCGTCTGAAAGCAAGTGTGCACTTAGGGTTAGAAAAAGCAGATTCCATTTTTCTGGACAGCGATAACCCTGCTGGTACACATGGGGATTCTCCCAGCACTTCTGTCTGATTAGCACACAGCTCTAGCCAACTGAACTAAATAAGGAGAGTTGACTCTAGACAAAACTACCACTAATTGTTTTCAGATTTCAATCTCTGTGCCTTTGATCCCAGCATCTTCAATTATTAGACCAAGAAAAAGCACTCAGGAATTTAGAGTCAGTTCGTGGCTCAGAATCATCTATTAGTGAGTTAAATGACTCCTTAATAGAGAATGCTATCTAGAACAGTAAATATTGAGATCCCGTGCACTTGCTGGAAAGCTTGCAGATAAATTCTAGATACCATAGTTTCATCTAGTGATCATGCCTTCCCTCTTTTTGAGACTAGTGCACACTCTGCCTAGGAGTGCACTCCTGAATCAAGCTGAGTCAGCTTGAGAAGATTGACCCAGGGGGTAAGAGGCATTGACCCAAGAGATCAGAATAGAACTGAAAGAAATACAACTGTGTCCATATCTAGTAGACTTTTCAGGAAGCAGCTAAGAAGAATTGTGCTCACTGACACACTGGTCAGAGAGCTGTTCATATGTACTCTGCAGTTAAAATGTATACAATTGTAGGGAGTATACTCCTTAAAATATACAGAAAATTGCATTGGAAAGAGAATATTTATAAGAAAGAAGCATATAACCAACTTCAGCAACAAAACAAAAACAGACCTACAAAACCAAAAATACCACATAGCAGAAACACAGAAATCAGGAAAAATTGCGTATTTTTATTAACTCATGTTAATTATGCCTTTTCTCTGCATGCCCATGGGCTGCACAGTCTTTATTTGCCTCTCCATATGACAACAGTGATTTTATACAAATTTCAATGAAGAAGATAGACAAAAATCAGTCTTTCATTTGCTATTGTTGACTGACTTATTTTTTTAAATGCCAGGTTTAGAGACTTGTGGATATTTTTAATATACCAGTTTATTTCTGCCATTTCATCTCTTCTTTGCCACTTACACTAAACCTTTGCTGCAGGCTCTCCTGGGCAAGCTTCCACTGAAATCTGACCTGTCACCTGGAGCTTTCTGTCAGATTACACGGAGAGATTAAAAGTGAATGGGAAATGGTTTATTATATGATGGTGGCATCAACTTTACTATATAAGAAAAGTGCCTAGAAGGCAGGCATAGTGGTGCGGGCCTTGCATTTAATCGTAGCACTCAGAGGTTCTGGTCGGTTGATCTTTGTGAGTTTGAGGCCATCCTGGTACAAAAAGCAAGTTCCAGGATGGCCAGAGCTGTTACACACACACACACACACACACACACACACACACATACACACACACACAAAAAAAATCTGTCTCAAAAACAAACAAACAAACAAACAAACAAAAACTACCTTGAACCAAAACAAATTCAGGCTGTTTAACTCAAATTGAGTATATCCTCAGTTTAACTCCCCATTAGGAAGATTATTACTCAAGTGTACCTGGAGGTTTCTCTCCTGCCTGCCGGTTCCCGAATATCCACTCTGAGGCTTTATATTAATTGCAAACTGTTTGGCCATGTCTCATGCTTATAACTAACTAGCATTCACATTTCAAATGAACCCATTTCTATTAATCTGTGTATTGCTATGTGGCTGTAGTATTATCTCACAATTTGCCTCCCAGCAACTGCCTGACTCTGCCTTCTTTCTCCCTGTCTCTCTGCTTGGATTTTCCATCTGGCTCTATTCTTCCTGGCTATTGGACAAATATGCTTCTTTATTAACCAATGATAATAAGACATATTCACAGCATAGAAGGACATCCCACATCACTCAACAGTTCTGTCCTACATGTTTGGGTGTCTATAGCCAGAACCAATGCCCAGGAATGGAATAAACAAATTACAACAGCAATGAGGTATTGGTGTGAAGTGGGTGTCAGAGTCCCTGCTTGACCATGAGAGCCTTATGCTGGACCCAAGCCACTGTTTTCTTACGCATAGTAACTCATATGCTTAGATCTTCACACCAATATCTTTCCAAGGCCACTCACTACACTGCCTTGCGTGAACTGCCTTATCAACATTCCCATGGCAGATGAAAATCATCTTAATTTCTCTTCCTGATGGAAGAAGAAAACATTCTGACAAAACTTATTTAAGGTAGGAAGGGTTGATTTCAGCTTAATGTGCAAGGTGCATCCTATTGTGGCAGAGGAGTCAAAGCAGTGGGAACGGAAGCTCTGGTCACATGATATTTATAAGCAAGTTGCAGAAAATGATAAAGGTCAGTGCTCAGCTCAATTTCTCTTTTTACACCGTCTAGGACCCCAGTTCAAAAGGGCTGCCCATTTTAGGCTAGGTCTTCTCCACCTCAGTTAACCTAATCAACATAACCCTTCAGAGTCATGCCAAGAGGCTACATAATCTCTCAGCTGCACCTGAAGGCTTGTCTCCTAGGTGACGCACGATCCTGTCAAATTGACAGCCAAGATGAACTGTCCTAGCACTCACTTGAGAAACTCAGAGGGGGTGGATTCCCTAAGTAGCAGTTGAATATTGCAAATGCTGATCTTCCTGCAGGCAACCCACAAACTGCTCGTCATTGCTGAGGTAAAAATGAAGGGAGGATGTCAGGGCTTGCAGCTAGGAACTCCAAGATGTAACCATGGTTGGGACTGGCAAGAAGGCTAAAGGGCAGCTAAATGGCAAGTTGGTAACAGTAAATACAACTAGTTATTCCTTTCTGCCCCAAAGTGGAGTCATGAATGTGTTTAGCTAAGCTCCCATCTCTAAAGCACCAAGTTTGAGCCACTCAGAAAACACTCTGCTTGACTACGAAGTCAAAACACTAATACCATTGACTTGTTGATAAATATTTCTTGATTGGTTGGACAGATGAGGAAAAATATAGATTTTACACCTAAGTTTCATGACATCCCAAATCTCATCATGACTATAACTGTAATTTTCAGCCCACTTCAACTCACTAAGACACCAGATACTTTGTTTCTTGTTCTTTTAAGGTGTTCACTTTATCCTTCTACACCTGTCTTAGTTTTGTCTGTTGGATTTAAATCACACATATCCTTTCTTCTGGTCTCTGCTCTGTTCTTTGGGAATACACTTTAGGGAACATGCCCAATGCCTCAGGTTGCCTCAGTCGAGGATCAAAGTATTGGCAGTACTTTCTGAATGGATTAGATGGAAATTAACTTTCCAAAGTCCTGCCCATGGTGAAAGTGTGGACAGAGCTTCCTCCTAAGAACACTTCTCTATCACCTCCTCACCCATCTTCCCCTACACAAGCACCTGTGTTGTGATGTCTTCCCAGAAGGACGTTAGGCAGGCTGAAGGAAGAACCACCATAACAACATTTTAGTTTTTTTTATTGTTTGTTTTTGTTTTTGCTTTTGTTTTCTGTAGAGGAATTGTCTCTAAGTAGATTCTAAATTCCTGAGTATTGTCAATATGGGAATTTTGGAAGAATATACTTCAGCCTTTAACAGATATGTTATGGATCCAACTGAATATGGTAGTGTGGAAAAATGTATATCACAGAGGAATATGAGATACACTTGCAATATAATATTTCTGAGGCAGTATTTTGTTTATAGCCCTGTCTGACCTTGAATTCATGGAAAACTTTCTCCCTCATCCTCTCAAGTACATAGATTACAAATGTACGCCACTAACGTCTGTGTTACACTGCTCATTCAGGCTTCTTAGCTGTTTCTGAGACAGGAGGCAGCATTCTAAGGGAAGCTGGGAAATGTACGTCTCTGCCACGATGATGGAAATGTATACATCAGCCACGATGATGGTCTTATGTTAAACAAAACACATCTGTGTGAACGGGTGAGCTTCCTTACCACAGTTCTGTATTCAAAATGCCACCTCTTCTTGTTGGAATGGAGCACAAGAGGATTACATAGCAGGAATGCAGAGGATCAAGCAAGACTTTGCTTCGTTTATCTGTTTACTTTCCACTCCAGCATTCTTGATCTTGCCCTAATCATTTCTTTTGTTCATTTTTTGAAAACTTAAAAACAAACACTTATTTTATCAGCCTTAATTAATTAATTTGTTTAGATTTAAAAACTTTTCATGAATTGAGAGAAGCTATGGTTGTTATAATCTGCTGCCCTGGTCTGTCACTTGAGTATCCTGTCCCTTTAAGAGACAAGTTCCATCCTCTCCCAACTTCCCTTCCACACCTTCCACTGAAGGCAAGTAGATCTCCCACCTCCTCTCCAGCCTGCTCTTGCCCTTCCTGTCCCTCTTCTAAAGAGGTAACTACTTCCTCCCTCTCTAACTTCTCCCCCTGCATCTCTCTCTTCTCCCCCCTTCTCCCCGCTTCTCTTCTTTCCTTTTCCCTCCATAACCTAATAAGTAAACTCTATACCAAAACTCTTTCTGCATGGCTTATATGTCTGTCTCCCACAGAGGCCTCAGGACATCTACCAAGGGGCCTTCTGAGGCCTTGGGTGACCCACCACCACCCCTCCTGGGACTAGCCTCGGGTCGCTCACGTGTCTTTATAAATTGATGTAGGTAGATCTTTTATCTATCTGTTGCTTTCATTGATTAATTAATAAAGAAAACTTCTTGGCCTGATAGGTCAGAACATAGGTAGGCAGGGAAGACAGAACAGAATGTTGGGAGGAAGAAGAAAGTGAGGCACATGCTATAGCTCGCCTCTCCAAGATGGACACACGTTAAGATCTTCCTGGTAAGTCACCACCTTGTGGTGTGACACACAATAATAGAAATGGATTAATCAAGATGTGAGAGTTAGCCCTTAAAAGGTTAGAGCTAATTGCCCAAGCAGTGTTTAAAAGAATACAGTTTCCGTGTAATTATTTATGGGTATAATCTAGCCAGGCGGCTGAGAGCCAGTGGCTGGGAGCCCTCCTGGGCGGCAGGAAGTGGTCTGCTGCTCCATCTACAATAAATGATAAGAATGATTACTGTAGGACCCAGGGCAACTTGGTACATACCTCTCAAGACAGGCCCTTTAGACCAACAGGAATGTAGGCCTGAGACTCAGCTTACCCTAAGACAATATGTGGTTCCAAGTAAGACCAAAAACTGACACCACCTATGCTCTACCCAGAAACAGACCACTCAGAGGAGCCCATCGCTTTTCACCAAGACATCCCTAGACAACTATCAGCCAATCAGGGTTCCTGAACCTTAAAAAAATGCCTCTGCTATTATAAAAACCACATCCCAACTGTGCTCAGGACTCTGAGATTCATTGCGCCAATAGACTGGGCACTCAGAGAGTACGAGTTCACGAACTTGTGTAAGAATAAAGGCTCTTTGCTTTACAGATGGGAGTTGGTCTCCTTGTTGGTTTTTGGGAGACTCTGCAGATCTGAGTTTAACAGTTGCCTGCAACAGATCAAGCCTCCCAAAAACCCAGCCTAGATAAGGGAGGAATGCAGGAATTCCTAACACCTAGCTAAGGAGCTATTGGCAGTTGAAGGCTACTGTGGAAAGGAGAGTTAGTTTTCTTGGGGACTGTTATTCCTGATAGGCAAATCACCCTCTGGTGAACTATACCACACAATGCCCTTCTCTGTAGCACTAATTGGAAAAAATATCAGAAGTTGAGATGGGGTGTCTTGAAAGCGAGGAAGATAAGGAAGGGTTGCCATAGTGGAGTGGGACATAGTCATGGTCAAAATACATGGTAGACATCTATGAAATTTTCAGGAACAAATAAAATACCACAGGAATATTTTACAAAGGATCTTTGGATGAGTTTAGGGTAATCAGTCCATCATATAAGGCCTCTTTTCATTGGGGAAATAATTTGTGCACAGACAATGAAAAAATGTGTCGGAGGTGATAAAGTAATTTTGAAATGACTTCATTATTTCTAGAAAGAAGAGAAGGAGTAACAAGCTACCCACTCAGCCTCAAGTACTATTTACCTAGGACAAGAGCAGACAAATTTTGAAAGGCTAATCAGAATCATGAATAAAAAAATTAAGAGATAGAATTAATTTATTGAAAATGGTTTGTGTGGGGGGCGTGTAATCAGTCATCAAGTTTGCTCTATTTAAATAAGTTGAAATTGATTAAAATACTTAAGACAGAATCACCTTAAGACTGCCTTCTTCTTTAAAATTAAAAACTAAATTAGTAAATTAAGACTTCAAAAAGAAAAGCCAACCTGATCATGATAATATGATGATGCGCTGCTTAATCTGAATCAAAGACAATTTTTATTTATGAGAATGCAGGAGGTCAGATGATGCAAGAATTCAATGTCCCCAGCTCACAAGATTTCTTTGCAAAGGAATCTGGGTAATGGGAAAAGGGCAAGGAATAGCTTAAATCTTCTTTACTGCTGGGAATATACAGACATCTGATTCCCTGATAGCGCTAAATGAGGTGCCTCTCCATTGATGTTCCAGATGCCCTTCCGGACCTCCCACCCGAAAATCAATTTCCTTGCAACAGAGTTTCTAGAGGCTGGGCCACTTTCTTCTGTTATGCTAAATAACTAGTCCCAGCCAAACACATTTCCCTTCCTAGGATGACCTCTACAAACCAGGGAATTCATAGTTTTGCAAACAACAGTTTTTTTTCCCTCTAACCTATAAAACTAACGAGTTCTACCATAAGATGGAACTTGAAAACAGCCCTTTCTCCCACTGATTATTATACTGCTAGCTGTGTTTACTTGTGGGTTGTCAGTATCCTCTACATAATAGTGAGCGTCCTGGGAGCAATGCTCACTGACAGTAGGAGATGGTGTTTAAGTGGACAGTGCAAAACAATTTTCCTAATTGCATGCTTATGATGAATGACGTGGGGATGACTGCCAGGTCCCTTTGAAGCTGGGCGGGCAATGCGCTGCAGAGGCAATGTAAACATTTGTTGACTTTTAAAGACATCCACTCGACTTCTTCACAGTAGCAAATACCCAAGTTATAATTCCCCTTCCCTGATACAATGTTTTGCCGCAACTACATATCCTAAAACACAAACTTGATGCTCTTGGTCATTGCAAGAGTCTGGATTTCAGCAGTATTCTCTGTGCCCTTGGAACCTGTGCTTCCAGTAACAATTTCCACATTTATCCACCTTAGTGTGGTAAGTAATAGAGACATCTGACTTCTGCTACTAAAGAATCCAAAGTTTCCTTTTTAAGTTTTCATTTGCTAAAATTAATAACAAGGTGTCTGAATCCTTATGTGGCCAGAACAATCACCAAATTCTGATGTCTTTTTGTTTTGTTTTGTTTTCTCGGCAAGACCCAAGATATAAAAATGGGTGCTGTGCACAAAGAACACCATCAGGTGCAACAGATGAATTAGAGTTGCTGATGCACCGGCTGTTTGACCTTGAAGGAGAGACAGCGGTCACTCTGATCTAGATCACAGACTTGCTACTGATAGCTCAATGTTTCAGGATGCCCTTGTGGCTGGCTGCTTCCAGGGCTGCCCATAAATTAGTTCATATCATTTTCAGGACAATCCAAAAAAAGGTCCTTTGAATGTCTTTGCTTTACCGACACAGAAACTCAAGGTAGATAGAAGTTAAGAATCTTGCCCAAGATCAACACAGCAAGTAGGCCCAGTAATGAATAACCTTGGTCACTTCTTCATGCTGTTGAGGTAATGTCTAGCCCTGCCATGTTCTTATTTGCATGAAACTAAATAGAAGGGAGAGAATACAGGACCAGGAGTTCGGTGACTCTTAAAGAGTCTTTTCAAGCCAGGAATATAACTCACACACTTTTGGTGCGATCTGTCAACAGACTCTGTATATATTGAATATATAGGAACAGGCATTTGTACATACATGAATATACTCCCACCAAATACACATATAACCCCCATTTCCATACTAATGTTTGGTAGGACCAGTGCTGAAGACAGAGCTGGATTACTTCACTATTGTTTATAGTGTCACAAGGACTCTATCTGTTAAAATTGTCTTTAAAAAAGAGTGGTGTGTGTGTGTTCATTTCATAGCCCTAATTTCTGAACAAAACACTTATCATCTTCATCAGGTCAACTGTGCCTTCTATGAAGAGCCCAACAGGAGTGGGCATGAGGGAAGGACAGAATGCAAAGATAATTTTTCCATTGCCTGACTATCCAGACAATCCTCTCAGCCTTTTCTACATAGTTCTTCTCTAATTGTGAGTGACAGCAGGGTCTCCTGAGTGGCGAGTATGTAGGCTAAGGAAGCGCTCCATCCACACTGCTATATGGAAATCAACATCCAGGCTGGGTAAAGACTCTTAAATGGCTGCTCTGGGGTCACACATCTTCCTGCCTCCATCTCCTCAATCATGACCTATGAGTCAATTCAGTAAACTCATTATTTCCTGAGGGTGACCTTTGGCAGAATTGTTCTATGGTTTGTTGTTGTTCTGAGCACGGTTAGGTATTATTCATATTCCCTAGGAACGGGATTGTCAAATCAGTGTGTGTGTGTGTGTGCCTGTGTGCATGGGTGTACGTGTACATGCGTGCATGTGAGAAAAGGGTGTCAAATTGGCAGAAGCGTTGTGTTGTGTTCTAGCCCTAGGTTTTTTGTGAGACTAAGGAAAGGTCCTCTCTGAGTCCTTGTCCCTCAGTGTTGTGTCCACATTAGGTCAGAGAAAGAAGGAACGTGCTACTCTATATTCCTTTCCCTAGTGTCTACTTTATAGATTTCAACAGGCCTCACACTTCACTGTGCATTAACAATGGAATCTAAGTGTGGTATCTGTCATCACAGCCCACAGGGGACGGCACTATGAAAACACAAGGGCCTGTTAGCAACACATGGCCTCCGCTTCCATGGTAGGATGAGTTGTTTGATAAGTAATTAAGACTTATACCAAACATACAGGAAGGAGAAGTTTATGGCTCAAGACAGGAGCAGTCTGAAAGTGAGGCTTGAAAGCAATGCAGGTTAGTTTTCCCAAACCTGTAGTTCAGGAAGCTTGACTAACCCGAAGCTGATGAAGGGAATTATCACAACTCCTGAGGAAGAGGTCTCTTTCTGCCATATTCTACGACCTTTTACTCTCTTCCTCCTCTTCTGAATCCTCTCCTGGTGGCTCTTTTCAGTTAGTAGATCAGGGCAAGCCTCTTCCATTTTCCTTAGCAGTCTGTGTTATGCTAATGAAGTGCCATTTTCTCCTAACAAGCCAATGATTAGTCTCTTGCAAAGCAGGGGTTTCAGCAGCGCCCTGGCAGGCTACCCTGCTGCCAGACCTGTTTTTCATTTACACAGCTGCCTGTCATTTTAACATCAGGTAGCCCTGAACAGCCAGCGAAATGTTTTCCACCCCAGCCCACCCGGTTCCACAGCCGAATGCCTTTAACCTCGATTCTGCCATTTGGCTCAGTCTCCTGGGTCCTGAGTCATCCATCTCAGGAACAGGGGTGGCTGCTGAAGAGTGGTAGCCAGTACCCCTCAGGAGCAAGCACATTTCCAGAGTTCAAAGGGCAGAACAGACCTGGGTCTTTGAGCCCCTGGAGAAACTTGCCACTGTTGCAAATGCACTCTTCACGACTGAAGCACTGGGAGCAAAAGGCTGTCTGCACATCTGGGCTGTGTGCCTGTGCACACATGGTGTTTACATTCTGAAGGAATGAATACCTAGCTGGGATTAGCCAGGAAACAGTGGGATGAGAGCAGCTTCCTCTACAAATCTGTCCTACCCCAGGGATGACAATAAGGCCATAGGAGCACTTTTACAACTGGATTCCTTGCCCAAAAGACTGGGTGGTCCCCCCCTACCCCCATCCAATAATTAGGCATTTGCTGTCTAAGATTAATCAGGAAAGTTAATGGTGCAAAAAATTACATTTATAATCTAGTCTGAATACAGCTGTACTGCAAGCTAGCTTCTCAGCCCTATTAAAGTAAATGGAATTAATGGGCTGTCGCCAGCAATCTTTAGATCTATCAGTTACTAATTAACATTCTTCTGTAAAGAATAGTTTGTGGTGAGGAAAGAATAAAGTACACCTTAGTAGAGGCTGCAGTAAAGCCTAAGTTTCATTAAGGACAGGCCACAGCAGTGGCTACGGAGCGTGACAGAGAAGAAGAAACCTACGATTGGCCACATTATCACTTAAAAGACCATCCTGTGCATGCATGAGTTTGTGCATGCGTATGTCTGTGTGTCTTTAAGTGTGTGTCACTGCTAATTCTACGTTGCAGCACATGGGCACGGCTAAAGATGACCTTCCCAAGGGATGTGCTGACTTCCGCCAGTAACTCAAGGACAGAGTTGGACCAGCTGTAAAAACCGCAAGAGATTAGCTTCTCTGGAAATGAAACAGATGCTTGGAAGCTGCTTTTGCTAAAAAGCTTTCCATACCTCATTCTCACTTGGGTCCACAAAGTAACTAAAGGTCAAAGAAAAGGCTGCCATTTCTGCCTTCATTTGTATCTGTTTCCTTCAGTGTGTGTGTGTGGGGGGGGAGTCATTTTCTAACCCCTAACTGTAGGCTTGCTAATCATTTAGGAAGTGCCTGACTAAAGCACAACTGGCACTCTAACCTGCAGGCAGAGAGATGTCATTGTCCTTAACTTGAAGTCACTTCGGATTTGTGAAACAGTACACCTTGCCCTGACAGATGGGAGAAACTGTTGTTATTGCTTTTCAAAGCCCAGCAAGGACTCATATTTTCTGAACTTTCCTTTTCCTTTTGAGTCAGATTGTGACATTGATCTCCCACCAACAGGATGAGAAGTAGTTACCACCTACATCAGGGAAAAAAGATGGCAGCCGTGGTGGCCCTAGTGTGTGTTGCTAGGTGGGTTTGGTTCTGGTAAACCCCTTGGGCAAAAGAATTGCCTTGCATTGTGTGTTTCTTTGTGAGCCACCTAGGTTATTCATTTTCCTAACACAGAGCTCCCTTCTACACACTTCAGGTGGCAGCAATTATCTATGGAGACAAGAGTGCGTCCAGGAGCAGAAATGATCATCTGAGAACAAAGTCCATCCCTTCATGTGATGATGGGAATAGGGGCTCTTTCAGACTCCTGTCTCAAGCCAGAACTGAGATATGGATTAAAACAGACACAACGTAACCAGGGCTCCTTCACTGTGTATACTTCATGCTCCCCCATCCCAATTATTCTGCTATTTAAATCTAAAATTCATGTTAGGACCCCAAAACAGATTTGGGGCAACTGGACCGATTATTAGTTCCTCTTCCCAGTATGACCACATTGAGTATATTTCCTCTCTGCTTTCACGATGTCTCTTTAACCGGAGAACTAGATAGAGACCAGCGGCTGATCCTTACCTTCAGAACAAAACATAAATGATAGGAGCTGCCTTCTGAGATGCTCAAACACAGGGGCCGCTCTTCTCTAGTTTGGTCACTAATTCCATGTCTACTCCTCTCATGTTAATTTGAAATCTCCTTTCCAGACCTTTTCACTTCACCTGTGTCTCTGTGTCTTTGGATCTCATGCATTCTAGGAAAGATGTAACGTCCCTCCCCTGTATGTCTTACTCATTCCTTAAGATTTAATTTTATTATTTTAATTATGTGCTTGCGTGTAGGAAGTATGTGCACATGAATACAAGTGCCTACAGAAGTCAGAGCTGTGAGTTATAAGGTGTAACAATCGACAGTTGTAAGCAACCTGATGTGGTTGTTGGGAATTGAACTCAGGTCCTGAGGAAGATCAGTATGTGTTCTTAACCTCTGAGTCATTTCTGAAATCTTTCTTCCTCTGTATTTCAATCATGGTTGGATTTTTCTATTTTTACTGTTTTTTATTTTGCTTTTAGTTTCTTATCCAGAAATGTGTGTCTTGCTGCATTATAACTGAAGGCAAGTTAAGTTGCCCATGAAAGGGGCAATTTCATATGTGCCAGTAAGCTTCTAGTTATTTTAATTGCATATATATTGATAATTTGATTGCATAAAGTTATCATAGGTCTTATCACAGACAGAGCCAGTTGTGACTGGGAATAAACAAAGGCTTTGAAAAATGCTTTACAAAGAACATAAGGCCAAGAGGAACTGAAGCCGAATTTGCAATTTCCCAAATATACCTTGGACCAAATGGTTAGTGCATAGAGTCGAAACAGATCATTTGCTTGCACACCTTCCAGAAGTGCAGATCTGTCTTCCTTTCAGCTAGACAGACACAGAGCCTCACAGCAAAGAAAAAGCTGAGGAAGAGATGTGGCCCGAGACCTTCCTGAAGTTCCAGATTAGCAGTATGACTTACTAGAGAGGAATCGTATGTGCTCTATTTCCATCCATCTGAAGCACGGGACAGGACCGGACCTTTCTTGTTCCCACAGAGATACTAAGATGCTCATCTTAACTTCAGATTATAGACACGGAGTCTTCACATCGCTGAATCAGTTCTGTACATGGAAGCGAGCCCACCCACACAGCTCAAAGAGCCTCATTTTTAAATTTAATTAGTTTTTAATATAAAATACAAGGTGTAGTTTGTTTAATCCTCATTTTATTTGATCACGGCTTAATACCTTTCTACCTTGGCTCATTTTAACTAAGATTTATGTTGACAAACTCCCTCATTTATTTGTTCTCTCAAAATGATTTATGTGGATGCTCCAAGCAACATGCATAGGCAAAGGGGAATCACAATTTCAAAAGCTTGTCCCCAAATGGAAAAGTGTGATTAGTCTGTTTTTCTCAGCTTGTCACTGAAAGTGATGCTGAGATAATTTTTTTTCTCGGTGCATATAATTAGTATTTCATGTAGTTCCGGGCATGAACTCTCCTGTTGGAGCACTGGCACTCAGGTTGCTCAGAGTTTGCAGCAAGACTGCTGCAAGATCCTTTACGAGGAGCTCTGCTTGTTACCCATTGCGGGTTTGGGAACAGTTTCCTCACCTGTCTTTAAAGACAACACAGCATCCACCGGGTTGTTCTACAGATCCCTAAAGCAATGAAAGCCAAGTATATGCCCTGTCGAGTTATAGAACCTAGAATGTATTTATTTGAGTTCTGATTACATTGAGTAGAGTACACAAATCATAACGTACCTTAATAACATTAAAAGTTTCAAATTGTATATGCGTGTGTGTTTTACCCCTGTATGTGTGTCTATATGAAACACATGTACCTATAACTCACAGAAGCCAGAGGGGATTGTTAGATCACCTGGAAGTGGAGTTACAGGCAGTTTAGGGTCAAGAGTTGCAGTGGCAATGTGGGTGCTGAGGGTTGAACATGGGTCTTCTGGAAGAGCAGCCAGTGCACTTAACTGCTGAGCCATCTCTAGCCCCTTAATGAGATTTATATTCTACAGTATTGACACTACTCAGGAAACAAAGATCAAGACTAAGCACCGTGACCCTAGAGCACTATCAAGTACATTCACAACTATAAGTACCCAGAAGTCTTAATCCTTATTGCAACACATGACCCAGTAATACCGACTTAAAGCCAGAAACCCCACTGTGGACTGATTAGAACTCGCCATGGCAAATATAGAGCAATAAACCTTTGAAAAATTAACCACAGAAGTATGTTGTCAATGGGTTTCAAGTGAAAATAGAAACTGGTTAAAAAAAAAAAAATGCCAGGATGGAGAGATCACCGAAAGGAAAGCTTCCAGATGATGCGGCAGTTGGCTTCTTCGGAGACGTAAACGGATTAAAGCACAGTCAGTGAAGGGGCAGCTAAAGAAGGAAATGTCACAAGCTCTTCAATTCAGCCTACGATTCCCTCTTCACCTGAAGCCTGAAGATGGCTGAGCTTCAGGGAAGTAAAGGAACTGTGCTAAGAGATGCTGATTTTCATAAGCATGTCGTGGATCATCACAGCATGGCTTCACTTTACGCAGCTTTCCATACGATACCTTTTGGGGTGACCTACACTCTAAGTCCAATACTAAATACTAGCACTAAAAGAAGAAATCCACCCTTCCTTAAAAGAACATTGCAGTCCAAAATAACAATGCCATCTCCAGCCAGACAGATACTTTAAAATGACGAAAACTATGCATTACCTGAATTAGAGAAGATTAGGTTTCTTTTAAAATAACCGAAATCTGGGAAAGAATTGTATCCTGTGACGTTATAATGGCTACAGGAAAGGACCAGATTGGTAGAAATCCAGGCAGCTGGGAAATTGCCTAATAAATTCATCGAGAAAGCTTCAGTCACTCCCCAGGAAACAAAAACTATCGACATTTTGAACTGCTCATCTACCAAGCCCAGATTCACTTCCACTCAGGCAGGCTCAATGACGCCAATTCTGGAAAAATCAGTGGCCCGTGGCAAACAGACTCCCTGAAGGTGAAGGGCTCTTCCTCCAGCTGGAGTCTACTGCAGCTGCTATGCTGGTTAAAGACCAGAGATAATAAATTTCTTCTGCTTTAGAATGACCGGTACCCACTTTACCCAACCCCTGTGGTAGGTCTGGAAGGGAAAGGAAGAGTTAGTTCCATAAGAGTCCATTCACACAGTTATTTTTCACAATAGATACATGAAAAGAATACATTTTAATATTGCTTGCACATCATATTTCCTTAGTGCC
This sequence comes from Microtus obscurus, assembly GCA_963919715.1. Classification (NCBI taxonomy): domain Eukaryota; kingdom Metazoa; phylum Chordata; class Mammalia; order Rodentia; family Cricetidae; genus Microtus; species Microtus obscurus. The sequence goes on along the minus strand of CAWTZC010000355.1, from coordinate 21,795,095 downwards.
AGTGACTTATTGTGCTTTGCTGTGATAAACATCATGAGCAAAAGCAACTTGGAGAGAAAAGGGTTAATTTGGCTTACACTTCCACATCACAGTCCATCATCAAGGGAAGTCAGGGAAGGAATTCAAGGCAGTCTTTGTTGCTTACTGGATTGCCCTGCATGTCTTGCTCGGCTTATTTTCTCATACAGTCAAGGACCACCTGCCCAGGCATGATATTGCACTGAGACCTTCTACATCAACCACCAATCAAAGCAAAAAAATGCCCTGCAGCATAGACAAGTGAGAGGCCAGTCTGATGAAGATATTTTCTCAATGGAGATCTCTTTCCTAAAGATGACTCTAGCTTGTGACATTTGACAAGTTTAAAGGTTAAGTTAGTTAATATGTTTGCTGACCTTTGTTCAGTCCCTAGAATACACACAGTATCCAAAAACTGTCCTCTGACCTCTATACGCATACCATAGCATGCCAGAATGAAAGCTAGTTCTAATGTATCACATTAGATCAAAGCAGTGTTTACAATTTTTTAAAACACTTGATGGTTGATTCCAATAACTAAGTAAAATCACTAAAGGATTAGTAGTTTAATGTAAATTGTATTTTATAGATGCATGTATCTGCATACTTGGTCTGTAGATTGAGTTGGGTCTTAGGTTGGGTTTAACTGGAGGGAATCATGGGGAGCGAGCTTTTAAGTTACTTTGTACATGACCATCTTCCATCCTTTCTCTGTTTCCTGATTATAAATGCAGTCTGACCAGCTGCTTCATTTCACTAAAGTAAATCTTTCCTACTATGGTGGGTCATGTCCTCTTAGTTAATCTTTCCTGGGAATGTCACATCACATGACAGAGACATAGTCCAAGACATGACCCAGTACTATGCTAGTGTTAGTTAAGCCAATCTAACTGACAACCAGATTTAATCATGATATCTGATCCGGTTTTGTTACAACTTTTCTCTTGTCAGCAGCAAGACTGCCCTCTAAATTTTTGCTGAGTCCACTTCTTTTAAACAAGAAGCTCAGCAATAACTTTCTATTCCTGCACAAATAGCTATGGAAACACATACACTCATTAGAAAACAAGAGCCACTCAAGAGAATAATACTATTCAACCATATTAGGAGAATAAGCTTTGACTTACTCCAAAATTTAGTCTCTGAAAAATAGAGTTAAACTTGCATTTTGCACACTTGGTTGAATGGGTGACTGGTCCCTAGGAAAGGCATACAGTTTTTACTTATGCATTGTCCAGTGTCACAGACACTACTGTGATGATGTTTAAAACTCAGCTCATTTCATAATGCAGCCCCATGTTTCCATGCTGCACAGAAGCATTCAAGGAGGCCCCATAACCTTGACCAACACAGACCATTGCTCTATCACTCTAGCTGAGATATGTTGAGACAATCTGTCATTGCCATTCCAGAGTCCTGTTCTTTTGGATGTTTTCAAGTTGCCATTTTACTTAAGTCTTACCATGGGTCAGATACTTCTCACATCGTATTTTCATGTAAGTTTCACAGCTGTGCTGTGATATCAAGGTCAAGGTTTGAATTTCACAGGCGAGGAAACTAAAGTTGAAAAAGGTAAGGCACCATTGCCCAGGGGAGTTAAAGACCCTGATGATCAAAATGCTGAGCTCCCCTGATTTTATCAACTACCTTAAGACACGCCAGGGCCAGATTGATCATACAGGTCAACTTCACTTGAATTTCTCCCAGGTCTTTTGAGCAAAACCATGACCATCTGTGTTATTCTTTCTCTCCCATGTATCACATATTTGTCTACTTGTTCCTCAACTGGTAATGGGATTCTAGAAGGTTATAGAACTTGTGAGCAGCAGAATGTCACTGGGGCAAGATGTGAGGGCTTATAGCCTGGTACAACTTCCCTTGATCTGTTTCTAAGTGCCAGTGCAATGTGGGCTTTCTGAACCTGTCACCGGTCTTTCCTATGTGTTACCACCTCTCTCCACTCACCTGGATCCTTTCCCTCTGTAACTGAAAGCCATAATAAACTCTTTTCCACTAAATTTTTCATTTTTTTATATAGTAACAGAAAAATATAATTCAGTAAGAAGAAAGGCAATGAACACAGATTGTGATGCTGCTCCCTCTGGAATCATTCAACTGTGGTGCCATAATCTTTACAGATTGCTCATAAATTGGAAATGGCTTCAGAGTTAAAGCATTTGTTGCTTTGCCAGAGGTCCTGGGCTCAGTACCCAGCACCCATGCCAGGTAGTGTACAACATCTGTAATTCTAGCCTCAGAGGACATAAGGTCTGCATGTCATCATCAGAAGATTCTGGTCTCTTCATGCATGTGGTACATGTAAACGCAGGAAGGCACACACATATGCACATAAATAAAAATAATAAAGTAATAAAATAAAAATACTGATCAACTCTGACAATTATCAAAGAGGTTCTATATTCTTCAGTGACAATGTTTTAGCAATGATTTTATTTTTTATGTGAAAATAGAGAAGAACCTCTGCTGTGGAATAATGTTTTCTGGGCATAAAGAGAGAGAGAATAAAAGGAGAGGAATCTAGGCATGGTAAAGATGACAGAGACCATGGAGAGGATACGAGAAGTGCAAGATGGAAGAGGAGTAAAAGCCATGAAGCAAAACATAAATTGATAAAAATGGATTATAAAAGTTAGTGGGACAGGCCCTAAATTATAGGCTAAGTTTTTATAGTTAATAACATGTCTCCAAGTCATTTTTTGTGAGTTGACAGCCCAAAGAAAAATATGTCTACAAACCTTCATCTTATTAGTATGCAAATTTGGTATTCTCAAGAACAAATGGTAAAATTATGTGTATACAAAAGAATTGTTTTAAAGTAAATATTTTGGGCAGGAATGATGGATAAGTAATTAAAAACTTTTGCCATCAAGACTGACTTAGAGTTAGATCCCAAGGACCCATACAATGGAAGGAAAGAATTGATTCTAATAAGTTCTTCTCTGACACACAGACACACAGACACACACACACACACACACACACACACACGAACACTCATTAAATAAATAAATTCACGTGAATTTAGAAAGCTTAAAAGTTGAAATAAAACATTTCTTAAATGTTTGGTTGATATCTCCAATCTACATACTTATGCCCCAGAGGTTTCATAAAAATTTCTCAAATTTGAAAGGGTTGCTATCAGAGTTTCAGATGCCGTGGTTTATATAAACAACCTAGATAAAAGGGAGAAATGTAAGAAGAAAAGAAGATAACCTCTTAATGTCTCCAAGCTTTGATTTTTTTTACTCTTTTCTACAAAAGGCTTATGAGCACGTCAGTGGCTGTTAAATTCCATCCCAGACACAGCTGCCAGCACTGGCCTGGTCTGAGATTTTTTTTCAGGCAATAGTAAGTTCCTGACAGCCACTGCTTCTAACATTATATCTAAGAAGAAACCATAGAATCTCAACTCTTGCAGGGGGCGGGGGCAGAAGGTAAAGGAGCATGCTACTAAGCCCGATGACCTAAGTTAAATTCATGGACTCATTCAGTGAAAGGGGAGATTTGATGCCTGCAAGTTGCCCTCTGACACACATGCACGCACCACCACTACCATCACCATTACTAAACTTAAAAGTGTATTAAACTGTTACAAAGACTCAGGCAATTTTTGTAGGTAAGCAATGGTGGACTCCTCCGGATGATGGATAATGGTGGATGGCTGAGACTAAGCTGTGTCCCCATAGCACTGACTATATATTAGAGTTCCTACTAAATTAACACATACATGTCTTCTCAAGAATATGACATCCAACCTAGTTCCACCATTCTATTCCATGAACCTTCTTACTCATGTCTGTTAGGGACGGTATTAGTCAGCTCACTTTTGATTGGTTTTTAGATCCATTTACTTTAAGTGTATGGGTGTTCACCTGAAAGTATACCATGTGTTTGCTTATTATATGTGAGGCCAGAAGATGGTTGATTCTCTGAAAGTGGAGTTACAGGCTATTGTGAGCGACCATGTGGGTGCTGGGCATTAAATCTCTGTGTTCTGCCGGAGCAGCAAATGTGTTTAAGCAAATGAGCAATCTCTCCAGCCCTTGGTGTTTTTTATTTTGTTGTCATTGCTTTTGTGTTTTCTTCATGTTTTAGAAAGAAAATTCCCCTAGCAACCAGCACTGTATATTAGGATAAACAGATATTCCATATGTGTGGGTGTCAAAAGTATCAATCTTGTGTTCTATTGTTCCAGATTGATATGCAATGTGGGGCAGTTATACAGTTTGTTCTGCATACTTATTAAAAGTTAAGGTGTGTCAGAGTGAGGTGGATAGAGTCAAATTCCCAGAACCCACATAAAAGCAGGGTAGGAAGAGCAGATATGTAATCCTAGCACTTGGGAGATACAGACAGAAGATCCTTGGAGCAACATAGCTACCTGGACCTGTCAGGACCTACAATCTCTGCGTTTCATGAGAAACCCTGCCTCAGTAAATTAAGTGCAAAGCAATGGAGAAAGACATTTGAGATCAACCTTCAGCCTATACACAATGCCCACGTGTACATATGAACATATATGTACATATGCCACACACATACAAACATACATGTGCACAACGTGCATCTTAAGTTAATAGCTATGGACAGGGAGCTAGGGCAAGTCTGGAATTCATCTTCTAACCTCCTTTGGCTCCAGCTACCTCAAATTACAAAGAACACAGGCACACAAAAGAAGTTGGTCCTCTCACACAGTATACTATTAAAGTCTATTGATCATTTTCACCTGACTTTCACCAAACTTAGTTGTCTATGAATAAGTGTTTCGTTAATAAGCAGTTTCTTTAAAAGTAGAACAGTAAGCATATACACATCTGTATCCCATGCTCCCTCTTTATTTTGGGCAGAAAAAGGAATTAAAACATGAAAAATGATCATATGGCCAAGTAATGGGAGCCACTAACATTGGATGCTTAATTACGCCCATTTATTTTCCTCTCTGTCAAAGTTTTCCTCCCTCCATCTCCCTAGCACAAATGTTTCAAGAGAAATGATTATTTATTTATAGACAGGATTTCCCTATAGAGCACAAGCTGGTCTCAAGTTTGGGTTGGATCCATTTATCCTATCCTCTCAAATATTGAGATTATATATTCCACCATGCTTGGTCTCTGATTTCCTTCTAAATTGGTGACCTCAAACTTCTCCAAAGATAGGCACCATTCATGTGGCTTTTTTAAAGACTATTTTTTTCATTTTTTCTATATGTTTGTATCTGTGTGAGGGTATACACACATGACTGTAGCTGCCCAAATGGTCTAGAAGAGGGAGACATATCTTCTAGAGTGAGAGCTGAAGGATGTGGAAAAATTCACTTAGGGCTTCCGCAAGAATGATCCTGACTCTTAACCACTGGGGCATCTTTCCAGTCCTGTGGTCTATTCCTTTAAGTTCTGTATACAGTAGGTTTCCATTATTTACTAAACAACAGTTGAAGATATAATTCATAATATCACATAATATCACTTCTGTAGCTTTTGAACCTTCAAGTCATGGATTAAGCAAAAGAGTTGTGAAATCAAACACACTGTGCCAACTCACCCAGGAACTAGTTTAATGGAATTATATCCTGACATTGTCTCCCTGGAATCTGCTAAGGAACAGTGAGGAGACCCATTACAATTTTTGCTTCAAGGGTATTATAAAATATTCATCACATGAACTGTATTTTTCTGTGGAAGCACCCATGAAAAAATGCCCCTCATTATTTTTTCTCACAGTGTCCTCATCTTCTCACAAAGGGAGTTATATTATTACCCATAACCACTTGGCACAGGGGAAGGGAAGTTATAAATCATAAAAAATTTTCCCTGTAATTATCTATCTGGTCAATGATGGAACAGGTATTCAGAATGACTGTGTTTCCAAAATTATAATTGCGACTTGGAAAAAACTCCCATAGTGCAGTGACTCTGACACACTTGCACAGGTAAGCAAGTCATTCTGTTTCTGAGCCTCGTGTTGCTGATCTATAAAATAAGGAAGTCAGCAAAAAAACTTTCAAATGTCCTTGTTAATTTTGATGAGGCTATTTGGACATTAGGGTGTTTAACCATTGTGTTTATCAGAAAGGTGTGACTCAACTTTCCCCCACTGTCAACACCATCATATTGTCCATCCCTAATACCTAATACTTAATCACTGGATGAGGGGCTTCTTTAGTATAACCTGAAAATTAGGTACTCTGAATGCCTCCATTTAAAACTGAACTGTAAAAGAACTGAAAAAGGAAATTATTAATCAATTCACATATTTAGTAGTTGATAGAGATGAGGTAAAAATACAAATAGTCTATCAAGTTTCAAATGTAGATCTTAGGGAAGAAATTTTTCGTCTCAATCAAGAATGATCTAAGGAATATTTGTACTATGGACACTAGACCTTTGGGGTGTGGGCTGTAACACAGATCAGGCGTCTTGCAACAACATGCTTTTGCATTGGTTCTGGCCAAAGGCTGACCTGAATGACATGTGGTTTCTTACTCACCTCCCTGCAAATGTAGATCAAGCATTTTCTCCTGCACCTTAGATAGAGGTCAGTGTTACACAATATAAGACAGTCTGAAGGATACCATGTGATAAACTACACATCACACACACTTTCTGCCATCTTTCTCTTCTTTGCTCTCATGACCCTGCAGATGAGGATTTGTTGAATTTGAAGTCAAGCAAAGGAAGACTTAAAATCTTGTTTTTGGAGGAAATGCTATTTTAATTTGACAGTAATCAGCACAAAAGTGCTTATTTTGCCTTCCTTGTTTATACTAACAATTAATCACTCTCCATCAAAGGTGATGTGATTACATGCTCTATTCAAAATGCCCACAGTGACCTGGCAAACATAAAGCCTATCTGAATCACAGTTTTTCCTCTGTTAAAGCTGTATACTGGAAGGACTTCAGAGTTCTTCAAACCTTTGTATTTACAGACATATTTTTTATTGATTTTTATTGAGTTCTACCTTTTTCTCTGCTCCCCTCCCTGCCTCTCCTCTCTCCCCTTCCGCCATCACCCAAGATCCCCATGCTCCAAATTTAGTCAGGAGATCCTGTCTTTTTCTACATATTCTAAAAATTAATACAGGATTTAAGAGCAAAGGGGCAGCTTCTTGAAGTCCGAACTTGGGTATATAATAAACAAGGGCTCTTTAAAAATAATAGGGTAGTGTTTTCATGACTAGAACCTCCTATTGGTCTTAGAAACAAATGCCTTCCTTTCAGGCTCCCAGTGCTGTTGAGGTAATCCTTATCTTTAGAGTGTATATAAATGGATACGTGCAAGAGCCCATTGACAAGGTGCAGGCATCCAGTTATGGATTTTAAATAGAGAACACCCTCCTTTGATCAGTACTAATGAATGCCAAACATGTGCTAGACACTGTTCTATATATAGTACTACCATGGGACTGAAACAAAACTCCTGGTGTCACAGAGATTGTAATATAGTTTATGAAGAGAGAAATAAAACAGAGATGCAGTTAGAGCCTGGGTATCCTCAAGCAGCTTTTATCTAGTCGTTCAGAGATGGATTTTGTTTTAGTTACTGTTCCTTTGTTGTGAAGTGACAACATGACCAAGGCAATTCATGAGAGAAAGCATTTATTCAGCGACTTGCTTTATGGTTTTATGTTTAATATGTTGTCATCATAAGAAAAGCATGGTGGCTTGCATGGTGCTGCAGCAGTAGCGGACAGCTACATCCTGATCTGGAATTTGAAGGGTTGGGGTGGGAGAAAGGAGAGAGACTAGGTCGGGCGTGGCTTTTGACACCTCAAAGTCCAACTCCAGGGACATACTTCTTCCAACAAGGTCACATCTCTTAATTCATCTAGTCAAAGAGTTCCACTCATGGTGACAATTATTCATATACACGAACCTATGGGAACCACTCATAGGTGCCAAATAAATGATTATGTGACATAAAAGCAGTTTTGGTAAGCATCATACAGAAAAACATCTCCTGGGAAGGAGATGAGGCACACTGGAGAAGTCACAGGGGATGGTGGCAGTTAACTAAATGTGACCAGATTCAGACTGATGTCCTCAATTTATTCTGAGTTTGTAACATTAGTTTAAGCCCTTGGGGAATATATTAAATTTTTTACTTACTTTTCATGCTGAGTTTTGTCAATTCGAAACAATTCTGCATGAAACACATTAAGTTAATTTGTAAAAGAATGTAGTTAGTGGGTAAAAGCAATATAATAGCATCTTTCTCAGGGAGACTGACGACAGCTACAAATACAAACTGGACCCACAGAGTGTATTCTTTCATGAAAGAAAACAGAGGAGGAGGACATAACAAATCTATTTTTAGATTTATTGGACACAGATCACAATGTTTCCCCAATTTGCTGTGGACACATTGCATTTATGTTGGATTGGATATGACAAAACTGGCAAAATATAATAAAATCCATTGTTTAGTTGTGAAAACTGGAATCAAGTTATGCCATCATCAAGGAATCTGAAGCTCCAAGAAATTAATTCCTGTTATCTCTCTTACCAGTACAGCATAAACAACTAAAGCATCTGTTATGTCTCTTTTAATAATTTATTTGAGGAATATATTTATAGGCAAATTACTCTTTGACATTATTCAGTTGCACTTAGTTTTAACAAATGGTTAAAATGGGAATTTAAAAGCTTAGTTGAAATTGAAAATCATATAAAAAATCTGAAAGTCAATGCTTTCAAAAAATTAAAAAGAATATTATCAATATTTAACCAACAATACCTTGTTAAAGGCAGAAAAGAGGAATAAAATCCCCTTAGTTCCGTCCTTTATGAGAGAGAAGTTAAATCCTGAGAGGTAGAACAGTTGTTTTACGTTATTATAATTGATTATATTGAATAACAGCTGCCTGTAGGATTTGATTATGCAAAGTCAGATGTGTGGACACATCAGGATGATGAATGTGTAAATTAGAATGTGAATACAGATGTAGAGTAAGAAAGCAACAAAACATAAAACAAATAGTAAAGAACCAGTACCAACAAAAAGACATATCAATATATTTCCTATTATGTCTGGATTAATCACAAATAAATCCCCCTTATTACAAAGTTACAAAGCTGGCATGGCGGTACACTCCAGCAATCCTAACATTGAGTCCAGCAATCCCAACATTGAAAATTGGAGGCAGGAGGGTTAGGAGTTCAAGAACAGCTTTGGATAAATATCAAGTTTATGGTTGACCTGGTCTGCGTGAGGTCTTGTCTCAAAACAGAGTTAAAAAGTCTTTCATCCCATGAGTCCTACCACCGAATTCTAATATTACTTCCACAGTCTCCTGAATTCCAAGGCGACTTCAAGCAAAGTAAGGAATTTCAAGTTGCTAAGTTACTAATTAATACATTCATTAGAATCATCAAGGTAGATGTTTTGGGATCATATTCTTGCAATGAGTTTAGTAAACAGGAAGGAATAATCAAGTCTAGAACTGCAGTGCTTCTTCCAAATCCCTCTCTGTAAAGTGACTATTGCATTATTCATGACTTGCAGATAAACCCAGTGAGTCTCTGGTCTTTACTTGAACACTATCTGTGTTAATCTTCTAAGCCTGCCACACTGGGCAACCTAAAGCAAAGGAAAGGCAAACAGATTCTGGTTTTCATAATAAAAGTAACAATAAAATCTATCATAAAGGGAATCTACAATATTCATGTTCTAAGTTGCATTCATTGGTTGCCACTCATATCTATCATCTGTTAAAATTTTTAAATACATTTCGGTGTTAAGTTTGAAAGCACTTAGCAAAAATTTTATTCTTACTTCCCAGGCAATGTAGGACACCAAGGCTAAGCAATATTCTCTTAATTTCCCAGGTTACATGGAACAAAGCAACATTGTGGTTAAACTACTCTCATGGTTTATCATTTTGGTATTTTCTTAGCAAATAATAAGCCAGTTAATCAAATTGCATCAAAATAAGGCAGTCTTCTTATACCTTCCTTCATTATAGTCTACAATTTAAATCCACTCTTTCAGTCTATTTTATTATTCTTTAGATTTTGAAATTTTTCTTTTAGATTTTACTTCATGTAGACACAAAAACTGTCACTTAGGAGAAATGCAATTTAAACTGTGAGTCCAGAAAATGAACTTATGCACACATAGCAGGGTAATGTGTCAATTAGCTTATGATTTTAATGGGAGCAAATGGTGGATTTTGCTGAAAGTCCAACTCTGTGATCAAAATGTTCTTCCCTAAAGTCACAGCTGATTTTCACACAAATAGAAAGGTCCAGCCACATATGCACATGTACAGATCAGCATCACAGGAAGAGACCCTTCATCCACTTGTTTAATAAATATTGACCTGCAGGGCAGAGGACGCAGCTACTAATGTGATATTGAACAAGCCACATTTGCCTCCTGCCCTTGGAAAAAGAAATAGTTTCAGAAATAATATTTTCTAAAACAAATTAATGCCAACAATGCAATTAAATGATATCAGCTAAAATACCTGAATGCCACCACAACCTATCGTTCATTTGAGCCTCGGGACTCTCTTACAAGTAGTTTCATTAAATCCCATTTCTGCAGGTTAAGAGCTCTAAGCCTCCACTTACACTCACTGCAGCCTCTGGGAGGTGATGGACACTCGCACTTATTTGCTAACTAAAGTATAAAGTAGGCTTTAAGTTGGTGGAGAGATGGCTCAACAGTCAAGAAAGCTTCCTGCTCTGTCGTGAGCACTGGGTTCTAATTCTATCAACTATGTTAGACTGTTCATAAAACCTGGTAACTCTGGTTCCGAGAGATCCAACATCCTCTTCTGGCCTCTACAGGCACCCTCCCACATATATACACATGTTCATATACTTACTCACACATACACATGAATAACAAAGAAAACTAAAAAAAAAAACTAAGAAAAACTAAAAAAACCTAGATACCATATTATATACCACCTTCAACAGGTGCCTCTCAGGGGGCCACACTAGTAAGAACTGCTCCTGTTTCAGGGAGGAAATAGAATTTTAAGAAGCTTTTAATTATTTCCACAAATCTAAAAGTTTTAATACAAACTAGATCTAAACTTAATTTAAGATTTACTCCCCCAATATAGCTCTACAATTTTTTTTCTTTTTTTACCTTCCCTTTTGTTTGTTCTTTGTCTCTTTCACATCATCCATCTTTATCCTATTCATTTTCCATCCCTGTGTATCAGTCCTCTGCCCTTGCAGCCCCCAACCCTTGACAAAATTTAAGAAAAAGAAAAAGAGGAAAAACTCGTCAAGGAAGCTGTAGTGTGACATAGTAAGTCACACAGTAAACTCTTTTATTCCTATATCTTTAATTGTGAATGTTTACTGCAAAGAGCCATTGGTCTGGCTCAAGGCCACCCTGCACTTTCTTGTTCAAGTCTGTTACTGAACACATCCCCAAATATTCCAAACAATTGATGGAAAGAAATTCGGCAATAAAAATAAAATAACAGTGGCTGTTGCGTTGGACAGATGATTTAAGCTAGTCTTTTTGAACATATCAACAAATGTGAACATTTCCCACCAAAGGAGGAAGTCAAGAAAGTACACATAGCATCCGAGTTTCAGGTTTTAGTGAGCCACACTCAACTGGGAGGCAGTTTTCAAGGGTCCAGTACATCTGTAATGTTATCTTTATTCCTGATATTGGAATCTCATGGCTAGAACTCACAGCACTAAACCTGTGCTAGGCTAACACTAACTCACTTACTTGCAAACTCTGTGACATCTGCAACACTGCACTGCTTCTGGCATTTTCCCATAACAAACAAGTTGGTTTTTTGAATACATATGTATTTTAGCCATCTTTTGCTTAAATCTTTATATCTAGCCATTATAATCTTCAGATTTCTTGAAGAAATCAGTGAAATAAATGTGTCCTCTAAGGCGGGTGGTGGTGGCCAATGCCCTTTATCCCAGCACTCAGGAGACAGAGGCAGGCAGATCTCTGGGAGTTTGAGGCCAGCCTGATCTACAGAGCTAGTTCCAGGAAGCCAAGGCTGTTAAACAGTGAAACCCTACCCCAAAAAACAAAAACAAGATATATCCTTTAACTTGACCAAAACTGATTCAATGGCAATCAATCATATTTTAACTTTTTATTTGTAGAAATCTCCTTAGTTACTGAAACTTAAACTATTCACTAATAGAAAACTATAAGGAAATGTCAGTTCTGAGATGCAGACTGTCAGACACACATACACACACTCACATACACAGAAGCAAGATTGGAGGGGAGGAGAGTGAGCAACTTCCAAAAAGAGTCATTTATATTTTATTAGAGTTAAGTATCAATCTGTGACTTATTTTTAACATGCAGAACCTGGACAGTAATCAATTACAAGTTTTCAAATTGTTCAAGAACAATTAAGACAGCTGATACTGTCAGCCCTCTATGTGTGGAATCCACATTCACTGTTTCAATTAACCTTAGATCAAAACAGTCCTGAAATGAATTGCATCAGTATTGTACACATAAGGACATTTTTCTTTTGATGATTCCCTAAACTCTTACCCAGCAGATGTACTACACTGAATATTGCAAATAGTCTAGACTAGACTTAAAATGCATTTCCATACACGTGTCTGGCTTTATACACAAATATCATGACACTTGTTTTAATGGACTTCAATGTATATAGATTTGCCTAACTGTGCAAGTCAGAGACATCTCTATAGGTAGGGAATTGTAAACACAGGGATAGACCCATCACTCCTGTGTACGCTGTAGTTTTTCCAGGATTTTTGTTTAATTCATTTTTCCAAAACATGTAGTACCTTGTCATATACTTGACTTATTACCTATTTACATATTTTCTGTCTCCTTCTCCTAATGTTCAAGCAGCAGGAAGACAGAAATGTGTTTTCTCAAGCTCTCCAGAACCATAGCAGTTTCTGACTTATAACAGGCACTCATTATTCAGCAAATTAACTGATAAATATGCTAAACAAATAGATACACTAATTGAATTCCACAAAATCGGGAGACTACTAAAAACACTGTGCGATGCTTTATAAATTTAAGTATCATGACACTTGCAAATCCAAATATCAGGAATTATTCTTCCAAACCACTTGTTCTATGACAGTACAAGATTCCATTGTATCAGTCCAACACAGCGAAGAGATTCTTTTACGGGTCAACAGTTGGCCTTTTTTCCGGTCAACTGTTTTGATATGAATTTTGATTTGAATGACCGTGTCTCAGATGAACACAGAACCTTTGGTAATCTCAAAAATACACAGCATTTTCATTTTAATGAATTCCTTTTCATACAATTTATACCTGAAAAGCAACTGAACCACAGATATGTTGTGCTTTAAAAAAATTCCAGGTAAAACGAATAATTATGTACATTATAATAGCTGTAGATTTTTATTTTAAGGATGACTATTGCCTCTCCTTTTTCCCATTAGTCGAGAGGAGAGAAATGACAGCAGTCATCAGAAACACAGCTTTACTCTGACACATGGTGCAGAGACACTTGAGGAATTTTAATTTATTATTCTTTCTCCGCAGTAGTTTAAGTAGATTAAATTGCGAGCTTGAAATGGTCTTGAAATTTAAGCTGGAATGCCATTTTGCTTCATTGAAAGTTTTTACTTTCTAAGTCTTTGGGAATTAACCTTGAAATCTACTGTGTAGTGGGAGACATATCATCTTGTACTTCCTCCCAATCTTTCTGTCCATGCATCATATAGAATTAAGAGATGGGAAGTGTTTTGTCACTTGAAGCTCTAAACATGACTCAAAAACACATGAAAGAGTGTGAGCATTGTGTGTGTGCACACATATACATGTCTTCATCTAGTCACCATCATAGCCCTTCCTCTTTAACTAAGTTGTGGTATCAGCTAAGACAAAGAGTCAACCCCTTCATGTGTGTTCCTAGTCAGGGAATGTAGCAGAATCACCATTCTTGAAACCTGATGCCTACTATCATGGAGTGATCCCTTGATTCCCAAATACTGCCTTAATGCTCAAAATTGATGATATTGGTATCTTGTAGGTACAGAGACTCTTTCTTCCTGTCCTCAATGGACAGGGGTTCTGTCAACACCGCGGTCTTGGGTTTCCCAGATGCCAGAATTATCATAGCTAAATACCTAGTATTTAATCTGCACAGTAGAAGAAGAAAATTCCTTACTGCTTCCCAAATTTTTACTTTAAGATTTATTTGGATGTGTGTGTGTGTGTGTGTGTGTTGTGTGTGTGTGTGTGTGTGTGTGTGTGTGTGAGAGAGAGAGAGAGAGAGAGAGAGAGAGAGAGAGAGAGAGAGAGAGAGAGAGAGAGAGAGACTGTTGGATACTGAGTTAAGATACTCTGAAATAGAGACAAGCCTGATTAACTGGTAAGCCATCTCTTTAGCCTTTTTCCTAAAGATTGCTTTTTGATAATATGGTAATATCTTTTCCATGTAGTGACAAGTATTGTAGTTAATGAGGTGAAAATAGCTCTGTGATTGGGAACTGGCAAATAAGTTAATTTAGCAATGTTGGCTTTCTTTGTCTTGTGGCTGTGTATTGGGACTTCACAATGTTACATACTAGGAATGGGATGGAAAGGGATGACATTTTTCAAGATGAGTGTCACCATCTTCCCACAAGCCCGAATAAGATAAATCCTCCAGAAAGGTAACAAAGACATAGCATTTTGGCTCTTGTTAATCTTTCTATGAAAGTGAAGATCAGGGCTGCATGTCAACATATAGTTGTGTGGAAAGCTGGGGGCACATGCAGCAATACCTGCTGCATGCTGATATTATGTCATGTAATATGAAGGTGGCTGAGTATAGACCAGGACAGAACTTCTCTGTAAAGGCCAAACAGTAAAAATGCTAGCGTAGGGAAGAAATTGGTAGAGAATAAGAGAGAAGGAAAAGGGATGGGAAGCAGAAAGAAGACAAGACTGAAAGAAAGGGGGAAGGAAGAAATCAACATTTATAACTATGATTTTTGTTCTCCTTACTGGGAGCTGCATAATCACGTCTGTCTCCTGTCCATTCCCCCGTACTGCCAATCAAAATGTTCTTCCTCCTGACAACTACTTATCTCTCCATTTTCTCCAAGAGAACATATCACTCGTTCTTCACCAGTACACAATGTAAATTGCTCGTCATATCATCATCAAGAGAATATTAGCAAACCCTTAAATTCGTTCCATGATAACCTGGCACATGGTAACTTTCGCAAGTTAATAACCCCCTCAAGGTATTTTTATGACCCTCATTTGTTTAGCAGCAGTTCTTAGTCATGAGAAAAAACAGAAACCTCTGGTCATTGTATCAAGAGAATTAGTAACCTGACAGATATGCACCAATGTCCACAGCAGGATCATCCATAATTGTCAACAAGCAGAAATACCATTTATTGATAGGTAAATGTGACATTTGAAAACAAGAGTATTATTCACATAGATTTACATGTGCTATGTGTAACACTAAGGACATTGTATTATGTGAACTAGCCTGAACATACAAGAAAAAATGTATGCCTTAGGAGCTACCTAGAATGGTCAAAGTTGTGGAGATAGAAAGTAGGTTAGTAGCTGCCATAGCTGGGGAAGGGAAGCTTGATTCACAGGCACAGAGTTTAAGTCTGGGAAGACTTGAACATTCCGGAGCCAGATGATGCTAATGAATCGACAGCAGGTGAGCATTGTCATTTCCACTGAGCCTTACACAGAAGCATGGACAATGCTAATTGTGTGTGTGTGTGTGTGTGTTACTGTAATAACAAAGTGAAGAGGCATAGCAGATGCACTTGATTGTCAAAAGTCAGAGTTTTGAATTTAAGAGCTCTTCAGCCTCAGTTCATAAGTCAGTATGAAAAGAAGGATGGGGAAGAAGATATGCTCAGGTAAAAGTGGTGCTTCCTATTTAAAAGGATGACACCAATATTTATAGTGGAATCAGTGCCGTGGCCTGGGAGGAGTTGGTTAGGCTATACCACTTGCACAACTGGACAAGGGAAAAGAACTCCTTTACCTCTGTGTTGGAGGTCTGGCACATGGTGCTTTGTGTACCTTGCATCTGGGTTCGTGTCTACTAGGGAGACAGAGCATCATGATATCTAGAATGTGGAGAAACACATGCTAGCACTTGACAGGAAGCAGAAAGTGTAGCACAAAAAAGACCCTGCAAAGCCCCAAAGTCAATGGTTCCCTTTCTAACCAGGCCCTATCTCATAGCTTCTAATATTTCCCAATAATGCTACCAAATAGTAATCAATCGTGGAATTATTTATTTATCAAGCTAACACCCTGAGAGATCAGTTACTTTCCAAGCATCACACATGATCCCCGAAAACTTTCCCATTAGAAGGGTCACAGTGAGTAGCTGATGTCAAGGTCACAACATGCAATTCTGGGAAAGCAAGGAAAGAAATCTCTGGCTCTGTTCTCTATACTTGTATCCAAAGAAATAAGTGGCCAATGAAACACAAGAGCAAGTGTGTCCTTTTGTCAGCACAGTTTAGAAAATAAATACAAAAGTTCAGGACTCAACAGCATCACAGATTTCCAGAATTTTCCAGGGACATGTAGTTCAGTCTGACTTCTCATGACTTCTTGGAGTAGCACTAAAACTGCTAATGATTAGGAGAGCCTCATCAATTTCCTATCTCTTGGGTGTCACAGAAGACCTTGAATGGTATAGAGAGAGATGACGAGAAGTACTGTGGCCAGCAGAGACCCTGTGATTTAAATCTGTGCCATTCAGTGCAATAGCTAAGAAGCCATGTGTGACTATGAAATAAATGAAGGTTTAGATACTCAGTCACATTACCTATGATTTAGCTGCTCAGTAATGCTCAGTATTTAGTGGCCAGGGGTGGGCCCACTAAGCCTTCACATAGGAAACACTTCCAACATGGCAGAAAGATCTATTGGATGGTGCCAGTTTAGAACCAAGTCTGTAGTAGTAACTCATGTGGTTGAACAACCAAGACATGCAGTCTAGACAACAGTGATTCCTAGCCTCTGCCCACAGGGGCATATGCCATCTAAACTACATTTCCTCATACATACAAGTGATGTTCAAAATTAAAAATAGGCTTATCTGTCAGAGGAGAAGGCAAGCTTCCTTACATGGCCTTATACACTAAAATTTACCCCACATAAAACAAACATGTAAAGGGTACATTGTGGGTCATACTACTGTGATTGGCAGTTTCAGTGTTTTGATTAGTATCTATGTGAAAGCCAGGACACTGTCTGGTTGATTTTCCTAACTGATATATGGTTCTCAAAGCTGCTAGCTTCTTTGATTATTACTCCCCAGATATCACTCATAAACAGGAAGAACAATACAGAGTATCTGAGAAGGAACAAAAATCCTGTATTTAAAAATGGCGAAACTAAATCAGAAAGTAAGCAGTCAGCTGTGGACCTCACCCACAGATGTAAAGAATGTGGCTTGTATGAACTATAGTATGCAGACATAAAAATTTAAATGGTGTTATTTGTAAGAAAATGGATGGAACAAAAGATTATCATATTAATCAAAATAAATCAGATTTAGAATTTAAGAAAGACAAATATCGTACTTCCCTAACGTAGGACTGGAGAGAAAAAAAAATTCAACGTAAAAGGAGCACATTATCGTGGATGTCAACCTGGAAGGAAAAAGAAGGATCGGGGTTAGCAAGAATAACAATGGATGAAATGAAAGTATGGAAGTACATTAAACCCTTATGAAGAAATCTCATACTTTGTACAATTAATATATGTTAATTAAAATAGAAGAAAATCACAATGACTTTGATATTTGGAGTCAGATGACTCCAGTGTACATTTAGTCCAACGGTCTCTGAAAATTGTGTTCCAGTGAAGGTTCCATTGATGGAGGTGTGCAGTATCACTGGAGATTAGTATCAAGGAAGTAGATGTGGATGAAGGTGTGTGCAGATGGGGGTGAGTATCAGTGGCGGTATGTAGAGATGAAAGTGTGTGTGTGGAGGTGTGTATCCCCTTAACTCCTTGTCTTGCCTTGGTCTCTGAACTGGCAACAGCTGGACTGTCGAATTCACACCCATCGGTTAGCAGCTGTTCAAATCAAATTGCAGCCAAGGTTGTTAGAGCCAGTGGGAAAATAAGCAGCTGTTGAGGGGGAGGTGGTGCAAGTTGCCAAGCTGGGGTTATGATAGGGTGTTATGATGCCCAGGAATGGGTGGGCAGGGAGATTCCCATTGCTCCTATGATTGTAGACTCACCTCCACCTCCATCTTTTATTTGGTCTGGAACTCTCCTGACTGTGGGAATTAAACTGCATTAAAGTCATTGGAGAAGTGAGAGACACAGAGGTCACAGTGTTTAAAAACAAAACTCCATTTTGAGTGTGATAATGATGTTGAGGGATAGAAGTTTAATTCTCTGAGTCACCTGCTGGCCAAACTGGGATATTGACTTCTAGCATGTGTGAGAAGCCTGACTGCTGAATTGTCTGCATAACTGTTGATCCTTACTTAATTGTTAACGCCTGAATTCTGGAGTAGCTGCAGTTCGGTTGACTCCATTCCTCTCAGACCAGTCACCCACCCTCACTGTCACTCAGGTCACATGCTATCAGTCCCTGAGCAGAGATCGCACTGTACAAGGGAAGGCAGCAGAACAGAGGTGAAATGTATTTCCTCTAGCTATCTTTTAGTTTTGGCCCTGTGTCAAGGTCACAATCACTGGGATGTGCCTTTTTTAGCTTTACTAAACTTGGTGTACAGAGAGGCAAACTGTGTATCACTAATAATAAGAACTCTTAGCCCAGGCCTGTAGGTCCAATTACTAAAATGTAGATACACACAATCACAAATCTAACTTTTGTCTGAGCCAGATTGAATTCAAACAACTTTTATAGAGAACGAAGGACACGTAATTCTCAGATTCTGCAAACAAGACCACACAAGCCAGTGCAGTCATGAGTTTTGGTTATGTTAAGACAATGAAAGAGTAATATGTACTAACTATTATATTTCTGTCATTGTGCTTGCTGATTCTCATTGTTGAATATGAACTGTCCTTCACGGGATCATGTGTGGAATAGCTTCCCCAGTTGGTGACACTATTTTGGGGGGGGGGATTCTGAAATCTTTAGAAGTGAGCCGTTGAGAATGTCTTTGAAGGATATACTTGGCTTCTAGTATCTTCTTCAGTTTCTGCTTCCTTTCTGACATGAGAAGAAACTCCTCTCCTGGGCACTCCTGCCATCATGATGCTATACCCAAGTGTGTGGACCCAACAAACTTTGGACTGGATACTCAGAAATCATAAGCCAAAATAAGACATTCCTTCCTTAAACTATTTTCTTACATACTTTGGACAGCAGTGTGGAAGTATATTTATACATTATGGAATGGAATGGGCTTCACCGAGGACTCGCTACTGTGTTCCCTGCTATTATCATCATTCTATAGATGAAAATATAGATGCTAAGGAAGGTGAAGAAGCTCTGTTTGCATCTGAGCCAAGGGCTTCATGTCCAAAGATATGCTACAAATTTGAAAGTGTAGTCATAGGTCACAGATGATTTCCAGCAGTAATTGCCACTAATACGGCTCAGTAAACATTGAGTGCCAAGGTGCCAACCCCTTCTGTGAGCAAATAGCTCATTTATAAAATATGCCAAACCTAGGGAAAATACAGTGTGAGGGTTATCTGTAATTGTAAACTTGAAAGACTTAGAATCACCTGGAAAGAGGATCTCAAGGATAGATAGTTGAGATCAGGTTGGTCTGTGGATATGTCAATGGGAGATTATCTTAATTAAGTTAATTGATACAGAAAGACTCAGTCCACTGTGGGTGGTATCATTCCCGACGTAGGCAGTTCTCTGCTGTGCAAGAGTGGAGAAATTGAACTGAGTGTAGGCAGGCAAGAGAATTAATAGTAAGGTAAGTTTTCTTCCCCTCTGCCTCACCAGGCTTGAACAATCTTTTCCACTTCCTTTCTCTCACCACTTGAGCATGGATTAAAGTTGATTTCATAGCCAACAGCCTCAGGACAGTCAATCTCTCAGAAAACAATGGAAAGTACTAGGTCATTATGTGTCATGAAAGCTGTATCTGCCCCCCCTACTCTCTGCTTTACCCAAGCCAAACTGGAATTAAGATGCGAAAGACTCGAGAGCCAGTTGAAAGCATGTATGTCACCTGCCACTTACAAAACACTACCTGAGACTTGCTTAATTAGTGATCCATTTATATATATTTTGCATCTAAGGAAAACAGAATGCCATGGAAGCAGCAGATATGGAAAGTTGTAAGATTTTCAATATTATA
The DNA here is from genome assembly GCA_963919715.1 of Microtus obscurus. Taxonomy (NCBI): domain Eukaryota; kingdom Metazoa; phylum Chordata; class Mammalia; order Rodentia; family Cricetidae; genus Microtus; species Microtus obscurus. The sequence goes on along the minus strand of CAWTZC010000355.1, from coordinate 21,774,796 downwards.
TTTAAAACACGATAATTCACATCTTTTAAATTGGAACATAGATTTATTAAATTATACATGCTTTCTCAGTATCAGTTATTATACAGTTGTTACATTTTCTCATTTATTTTATTTATTTATGCATTTGTTTATTTATTCATTTATTTACTTAGTGTGTGTCTGTGTGTCTGTGTGTGGGCAGGCATCCAATGGCACATGTGCAAAGGTCAGAAGACATCATGATGGAGTGAAATCTCTTCTTCTATCATGGGGGTTCCTTGTTTCAAACTCAGGTCTTCAAGCTTGTCAGCAAATTCCCTTACGTCCTGAATTTTCTTGACAGTTCAGTACCAGTGTTTGAAAGTTATTTCCTAAAGAGCATGCACGGAACCTCAACATGAGTTCTCTTTTTTTGTAATGTTTATCATATTTACCAGCATTTAGTATTTCTGAAATTATTAAATTACATGCCATTTTATTAGTGTTTATAAATATTTCCCTAAAATAGACTGCTTAGCTTTATTTTTGATATTATGATTGCGTCATCTCCCCCTTCTCTTGCTCCAAACCCTCTCCTCACTCATGGATTTCAAATCCATGTCCTCTTTTTAAATTTGTTTCAACATGATATTTTCATTGCCATTCTACAGAGCTACAATCCTGCAGGCTATTCTATAATAATAGTTCCCAGTCTTCTTTCCTTCCTGACCTTCTCTCCCTCGCTGCAACTCTCCCTTCCTCCTCCTTCTCTTCCTTCCTTCCTTTTTCCTTCCCTCTTCTCTCCCCCCTTTTTCTTACAAATAGAACTTTTTTCCTCTCTCTTTCCTTGTTTTTCTTTTTTCATTCTCTGTGAAGCTGTGTTACTTTGCCTGTCTAAAACCTAAAACACCTGATTGGCCAATGAAGAGCTAAACAAACAAACAAACAACAACAACAACAAAAAAAAACAAAAAACAAGCCTGTCTGAAGCATGTTAGGAGTCACTGAGAGTTACATAGTATATATCCATACTTGTAAGTTTCTAAAATAATCATTTTGTTCTCCTTCTGTTACTTGTCAGTCTGTTCACTCATGCAATTAATTGTGGATATAAGCAAATTTCTCTCTTCTTTCCATAGTTTATATAATTTCTTATCATACACCACTTTCCATTTTAACCTAGTTTCAGAAAACAGGCTATCAGCTTCCTCCATTTAACTCTAGGTTTCTTGTGCTTTGTGTATCATCCATTTCTGACTCTATAGAATTAATAAAGCAAAAATAAGCATTGATCTTTTCTCATATGAGTGCTGTTGAGAAAATGGGATAAACATGTACGGATTAAATTAAGATTCTTAAGACTCTTTATTAAAATTTATGTTAAAGCAACTTTTCTCATTACGATTTGACACATCTAGAGAGTGCTTCATTTAATCTCCTTAGGAAGGTGTTTTGTACACAGAGAGGAACTTGGGGACTGAGAGATTCTAGTAAGGCTTGAGCCTGGATGGGCACTCTCAGGTGTGCCTTGTAGCTTCACACTGAAAATTGTGTCTTGCACAAATCAAGGTGGAAAGAAAGGAGAAATAGCAAGCTTGATTACAGTTTCTATTTTCTATAGACCTTAATAACCATTGGAGAGAGGAACAATTACCAATTAAAATCTTCATCATTCTGTAAGAATCACTTATGATTACTTCATGAAAATATCTCCTAACAAGAATTCAGCTTATCTGATGGCTAGTAGAAAGTGACAAAAGAATCGTAAAGAACCAACCAAGAAACAACAATGGAGAAATCATCACTGTTGCCTGCATGGCCACCCAGGCAAGGGCAGTGTCAGTGAGTCAAAAGTGTTCCAAGAAAGATATAAAACTATGAGTGAGAGTGACATCTCACCTAATTCACAAATAACCCAGGAGACACGAAACAGTACCATATTCAAGTTATAGGTAAGAAAACAGAGGATTAAAGTCAAAAGACCTTTCTGAACATCGTGTATCTGGTATATGGTGAACCTAGACTGTGGATGAAACATTGGTTCCCAAATACATTTGCTCTTTAATTTGCTAACTAGTGTGCAGTTTTCCAGAGATACTTAAAAGCTTTGCATGTAGTGGTACAGAGTCTTCAGAGCACATCAGCCTTTGGAAGCACTTCTACATGAAATGAGATTATAAATAGAAACAGCACATGTGACATTGCAGATTTATAACTTAAAAGTATGTGTGTATACCATGAAAGTGTTCCACTTAAGAAATTAAACTATGGAAAGCAGAAAGAGAAGCATTCTTCTCTCCATTTTTAACTCCATGAATGAGAAAAAAACAGACTTAGAGATAATAGAAGAGCAAACTTATATGTGTAGATAGATAATATGTAGATATCTATGAGCAAGCCAAGGCTGCTCTTGGACATGAACAGAAAGTGTTTCATGTTGATCTTTATGAGATGACATGAGCCTCCAATACTCGGGGGAGGCGGGGGATTAAGAATAGGTAGCTGTAATTTATGCCTCGGTTTACTATGAGACATCATGGAAATTTTCTGAACCTGTGAAGGTTGCCCAAGCACATGTCGTCATAAGTGACATCAACTGTCCTTTTTGAGAACATGAAGGAAAAACCATCCACTTCATATAATTCTGTTTACTATAAGATATTTAGACCTCTGACCTCTCAAAATTGAATGCCATCTGGATAGTTTGTTTACTATACACATAAATCAGCTTGTAATCCTTTGCTCATATTGAATTTGGTACAAAGGTTGAAAGATAAGGTGAGTCAGACATTCAGGAGAAGTTACTTTTGTTAACTTTAAATCTCTAGAATGATTTCAGGAACCAAAACTGTTTGGAGTATTCTTTTTGCTTCTGCAATAATGTATTTTTAGGATTTCTCAGTCTCTCCCTGCCACACTCACTACTATTTATTCCGAAACCAGTTTAAACATTGGTCACATGGCAGAGATGAGAAAGAGACAGCCCCGTTCTCTCTCTCTCTGTCTCTCTCTCTCTGTCTCTCTGTCTCTCTGTCTCTCTCTCTCTCTCTCTCTCTCTCTCTCTCTCTCTCTCACACACACACACACACACACACACACACACACACACACATTTATTACTCATCCAGCATAACTTTAAAAGAGGAATTTTAATTAATTAAAAAAAAAACTTTACCCAAAGCTTCTAAGCATCACATGTAATTTAGGATGACTTAGATAAGTGCCTCATGCTTTCAAATAACTGTGAAAATGGCATGAACACTCTCATTTTACAGACCCAGCTATCTGATACCCAGCACCTCCCAGTGAAGTTGGAAATCGACTCAGCTGAAGTTCAAGAGCATGTGTAACAAAAAGCATCGGGACTTTGCTGCCCACATTGAAACCTCCAACTGTGTCGGAGAAATGTGTCTATGAAAGAGGTACGGCTGTCACACTGTGCGTAATGGCACTGAGGGATTTGAAACCCTACGAGGGTATTTTGATTTTTCTTTGATGTTAACTTTTCAGTTTTTATCTTTGCCAGAAAGATACCTTTCAGGCTCTCAACAATTATTCTAACAATTTAAAATTCTTGAAAAAAAATGATTAAAAGTTACAGATACAAAACATCTCTTTTACATTGAGACTCGGATTATTTGCATTCAGATAAAATTGAATATATTGTTCAGGTTCTATACATCACACCAGTGATCACAGAATATACTACTCTGGCTGGTATACAGAGGATGCTGTGATGTTTTTTTGCCGGGCTGAGGCAATTCTTGAAACTTGCTGTTACACTATTTACAGCAGTGGCATTTATATAGCAGGTTGAACACAAACAAATTCAGCCAACCAGATATGAGCTGAACTTGAATGTCTCTACCTCAACCAGTTCTATGATAGAAATATTAGAGTAATCTCAATGACCCTTGCTTCTAAAATTAAAGCTTTCCAATCAGTCTGAGTTATCTAAAAACCACAGCAGTTCCATTGAAACATAAATACCTTCTATAGAAAATTAACTATCATCTTGACATTTTAAATTTTCTGCCTGGATCAATTCATGTAAGGATGTATATATAAAGTTGATCATGTCTGAGAAATAACAGAAGGGCAGATTTTTAAAGATGATAATATTTAGAGTTTATCATTTAAAGATGATAAATTTTAGGGTCTGAAGACTCTAAAATTACATGGCTACCACGGGATGAAATAATGCACACTAGATGCTCAGTCGGGCTCCACAGGACTGATGAATGGATCCAGAAGTCAGTTCAAGGAAGATATTTGCTCATTTACTTCACCTTCACTGAACGCATGTGTATTTAGATGACAGCATCTTTAATAAGCAAATTGTAATTTTATTTCAAGGGTAGAGTGTCAACTATAGCCAAGATGTTTTCTAATTGGTGATGTAATCACATCTAAATAAGAGGTCATGGGAATCAATGACTGAATGAACCCTTCTCCTGGGTATGACTCTATACAGGTCTATGACTCTTTGATCAAATCAACAGAGCTGAGCATCTACAACAGATCCTACCTAGGGTGCCTAAGACTATCATGTCTAAATATTTATCAGTGAGGCCTTAAATATATGCTATTGTAGGTGGCAAATATACGTGATATAGCATTCTCTTGAAGACATGTCAAGTTTATAAAACTGAAGAGCTTTTTAAATACAAAAGCATATATAACATACTCAGTAAACATGAATTACAATTTATATAAGCATTGATATCTCTTCATATTTTTCAGATCTTCTTTAAAACAAAATTGAAAGATTATAGAATGTTGAATTATTTTTATTACCCCTCTACCAGCCTATTCTCCTCCCCTTTACTCCTTAAAAACACTTGCCTGTAAGCAATAAATTCATTTGGCTTTCTAGATCATGTTGCTATGTACTGTAATTCCCTGTCTCTCTTTGTTTCTCTTACTCTATTTCTGTCTCTGATCTTATCTGTTTCTTTGGTCACCTAAATAAGACTTCCACAGTGATATATGTTGGCATTCAAACATAGATAGGGAAACCTTAAAAGGCCCTACACCTAGAAAGAGAGATACAGGGGGTTCTAAGAAAGGAAGGATCAGTCTTTTCCAGAAGAAACTCTCTGATCAGTTATGCAATCACAAGTGGTCAACCCTACTCACATATACATATGAGCATCACAAAATGAATTCAGTAGGTTGTGTTTACATATCAATATATATCTAAAACACACACATATATGTAAGCAATATATAACACATACACACACACACACACACACACACACACACATATATATATATATATATATATATATATATATATCATACATACATACATGAAGAGAGAGAAAGAGAGAGAAAAAGTGAAAAAGTTCTGGGTGGAGACATAATAGGAGTTGGAGCAGGAGAGAGTAGGGTGAAATGATGCAAATAAAGAACTCTGTAAGAAGTTGAGAAAGCCTTGAAAAAAATATGTATTATGAACATAGGCATGGCTACATCAAGAATTCCAGTGTTTCAGCTTCCAGGAGTGGCAAAGCCTTACCAAGGCAAGGCTCAAGAGGAATGGTAAGACTTTCCTCAGAGTGTCAGTTGGAGTGCTTATGAACAACTGTTCTGTGTGTATAAAGACTGGTAACTGAAGTTTTCTCCTTCTGGGTGTTTTCAGCCCCAAACTGCTTACCTACAGAGACCACATACTAAGACTAGCTAATCCCTGTACTATATTTATTAAACAGACTTAGGTTCTAGGTTTTCAACAGTAGCAGGTGCCCTCCATCAGAGGTAGCAGACCCCACCTCATCCTGAATCTATCGTTTCTGCAAATGTGCCTGTCCTCTTTTTCATTCCTTTGTTGCCTCTGCTCAGGGTTCCAGGACCCAAACTGTAGAAATCACAGTGCTCAGTTCTCAAAAAAGAAAAAAAAAAACTGAACTTTTTGTTTAGATGTTCTTTAAAAACTGACCAAGTTGCAGTTAGATTACAGAGGTATGCATTATAATTTAGTGATAGTTATAGCTATCTGATCTGGGATTCCCCTCTGTATGCTGTGATTACCATTAATGAATAAAGAAATTGCTTTGGAATTTAAGGCAGTTCCGCTATCAGATTAGGTTCGTTAGCAATTAGCGAATAGCTAATTGGGTGTGGGGCAGGTTTTGCCAATAGGACTATTCTTAACATAATTATGGGTTTGGGGTTCCCTGCAGGCTCCCCAAGGTGATGGTTTCTGTAACAATCTTTAGGGGGGGAAAGGGCTCCCAACATATTCCTCCTTTCTTATATAAAGGCAAGTAGTTATAGGTGGAGGGCACCAAGACAGAGTCAACCATGGTGTCAGATCTAAAGGAGAAGGGACTGGGACAAGGAGAGACCCTCCTCTCGACTGGTGAAGCAATTTACCTCTCCTGGGAACAGAGGGGTGCCTTATGAGTAGCATTAGTTTCTTGGAGCTTCTCAAATAAAAGGTATCTAGTAGGATTAAAGTAAGCAGATCACAGGGCACCCTGTCTTAGGCTATGTGGAGAGCGCCCTCGTACCTAAAAACCATGCCATGTTGAGCCGGCCTGTACGGCCTCTGTATGGTTTGAAATTTAGGTGAGGATCCACACTAACTCCCGTCATTGGGCCCCTGTATCTATCATTAATGAAAAATCTGTGAGGTGCTCCTTAAACAAAAGATACGATATAATTTTGGCCTTTAATTCCAGCTATCCAGGGAACTAGGTGTGGCAACTCCTGACTTCTTGGCCTACCCGACCGGATGTAGGTTACGTGACTGGGACCACGCGGCCAGATTCCATGCTCCTGTGCCCTGCTCCCCAAGCCCTCATTCAGGGGGTATATAAGTTGTTACCCTGTCCCTAATAAACAGAGGCTTTGACAAAAAAAAAAATAGATATAGGCTAAATCAATATGTAAGAATTAGCCAATAAGAAGTTAGATCTAATGAACCAAACAGTGATTTAATTAATACAGTTTCTGTGTTGTTATTTCGGTTCTGGGAGACCAGGACAAACAAGGGGCCTCCTTCAACATCATTGACTTAATTGATTTGAGGAGACCCAAAATGAAAGTGGGTGGTTCCATTCCCTGGTGTTGCTTATTGTTCTATGTAAGATTAGAGAATGCAAGCTAAAGACCATGTATGTTTTTATTTATTCCTGTCTCCCTTGACTGTGTCTAGGACCTGACTAGTTGTTTTAACATCCTGTTGCCTTGTCATCTCCAAAAGAGATGGATTGTAAGTTACAAATGTGAACTAAAAAGTCTCCCTAAAAAAAAAATAAAAAAAAAAAATAAAATAAAAAAAAAAAAAAAGAAATTGCTTTGGATCTATAGCAGGGCACAACTTAGGCTGTGAAAACTAAGCTGAATGCTTGGAGAAAGGAGGTGGAGTCAGGGAGTAGCCATGTAGTCCTGCTGGAACCAGACGGAACTACCCGGTAAGCCACAGCCATGTGGTGACATGCATATTAATAGAAATGGGTTAAATTAAGATGTAAGAGTTATCCAGTAAGAAGCTAGAGCTAATGGACCAACCACTGATTTAATTAATACAGTTTCTGTGTGATTATTTTTGGGATCTGGGCAGCGGGGAAACCAAAAAGTGCCCAAGCAGCCTTCCTTCAACAGCTATCTCTAGATCACCATAAAAAATGAAGAAGCATGCTCATATTCAGGGGAGGGAGATAGTTTTTCAGTAGTAGTTTCCACATAGAGCACACCATTGATCTAAATGTGCTCTTCCCGTGTAGGCAGGAAAGCACCAGAAAGAGCTGGGATCCTCTCACATCACAACAAATGGAAAAGTCATTGCTTTGCAGGTAGCTGTGTAGGTTCCTTCTTGTTATCTTGACACAAGCAAGACTCCTCTGGGAAAAAGGAACCACAACTGAGAGAATCCCTCCATGGATGGCCTGGAGACTGCTCTATAGGTGCATTGTATCAATTAATGATTGATGTGGAGGGCCCACAACATGGGCAGGTGGTCCTGGGTGGATGGAAAACCAGGATGAGGAAGCCATGGAAACCATGCCCATAAGCAGCATTCCTCCATGGTCTTGGTTTCAGTTTTGCCTTCAGTTTCCTGCTTTGAGTTCCTGAAATGAACCCTTTCTTCATATTTCTTTTGTCCATGTATTTTATCAAAGCAGTAAAATGCAGGTAAGACAGTGGCAATGTCACAGAAATGTTTGGTAGAAATTATGCAAAGGTGTTCTAAAGAGATCTGGGTATTTTTATAAAACTAATCATATGTCTATACAATTTCCCATAGGAAGTCATTTAGCACTATAGATGATCAATGGCTGCTAATAAAAGGAGAGTCGATTTTTTTCTTGGATAAGATCCTTAATAGGTTTCCCAATCCCAAGTAGTCAGTGGTGGACACACGTACATATGAGCATTGCAAAATTTACTCAGTAGTGTGTGTGTGTGTGTGCATTTATGTGTGTACAACATTGGGGGCATGGGAGGAGTTGAACTGGAAGTGGGGTGAACCTATGTGGATGCATTGTTCAAGTATGAAGTTCTAAAAAAATAAAATAGCTAACAGAATTAAAAGAAGAAATATCTTTAACTTACTATACAACTAGACTAGTATTGTTCTATTTTCTATTTAAAAAACCAAGAAACAGAAATCAAAACAAGGTCTCCTAATCTTATAAACTCACTTAGAATGTGTTTATGAAAAGCTAGTTCTATCAAAACACTTAAGGTCATTAGGCTCTGTTTTGAAGCAGTGAATAACAGACATTTAAAAATGTAATAGTATTTCTTCCACTTTACCATTTGTCTAAGTTCAAGATGAAATGTGGAAGAAGAGGTTATGGCTCAGTGAAAGGTAAAATGTAGAGACCTTACTTTGAAATTCTTTGTGTCTTGATTTATGGGCTTCAGGGAGAATCACTAGCCACGAACACACCTCTCCAGGACAAGGGAAATTGAGTACAGCTAAGAGAATGAGTCAAAATGAATTCATGCCTCTTTTCCCCATTGTGCACATTACCTAAAGGCCCAGCTCAAAGTCTTTTGATATATGTTTGGAATTCACACTGGTCACCGCTTACATCAAGACAGCAGCATCACTGCTGACTGCCCTCGCTTGTGAGAGACCACTACTTTTGTAAAATAACATGAAGATTACTTGTGAACGAGAATAAGATGAATGAAACATATAAAATTTAGGTAGTTTGAATATACATGCATACAACAACAGTTAATAAAGAAAGAGGCCATGACCTTGGAAGAGAGAAATAAGCGGCACATGGAAGAGTTTGGTGGAAGAAAAAGAGAGGGGAATTGATGTAACTATAATCTTAAAAAGAAAAAAAAGAAGTATTTTTTAATGCATCCTGTTGTTCTTAATGATTTCTACAGAATAAAATGATACTTAGGTTTCTATAACTAAATACTCACTCTTGTTCTTACTTCATAACTGAGAAGTATGGCTATAGAAGTGCAGGTCTGTGACCCAGTTTTGAGAAGCACACGGCTTGAAAAGCTAAGCTTCCGGAGCATTGGAGACTAGTTGGCTCCTTTGCTATAATTCAGACCTCAGACTAAATAACCAATTGTCATTTAGACAAGAGGTGAGATGATCACAACAATAGATACTCAACCCTTTGACTAAGGATTAAAAGAAATTGCAACATCATTGTTCTTTAAAATTTGTTGAGAAAGGAGGGTGCATTAGAAACTTTCCTCAAATGGTAGTGGAGGAGGTCAGTGTCTGTACTGAAGTTGGAAGTGAATTTCACATCAATTTTGGCTACACGGTAGAATGCAGTGACTGTAACTCTCACCATTTAAACCACACACACACACACACACACACGCACACACACAAATAACCACAACATGAAGATGTCTACATAAAAAATTTTATTAGTCTTTCAGTCCTACAAAGTTTGCCTCCACAAACTTCCTCGATTCTATGTTCCCATGCTTACTTGTTCTCAACTTTAGAATCTACAACGCCCATATTCTAGTGCCAGAGACGATAACATAAAGATTCAGGAAAGAAGAGAGTTTCAAATGTAGAACTCAAATCCTTTAGATACTAAGCTTAGTTTTGTTTTCCGTTGCTTTCTTATTTCTCTCTTCTAGAGTGAATGGATCTAGCAGCTTAAGAAGACTAAGTCGGTCCTGAAATAAGATTTCAAAAACCTATTGCCAATGTAATGACTCCTGTGACAATGATAACCCACATACAATGTAAATGCCGGTGTGGGTGACATAAGGCATGGCCATGAGTACCCTTGAAGTTTCCATTCATTACCACCCAATCTCAGCCACAATCTTCTTGGAGACGAACTTCTGAGCTATTACTGATCATTTAATTACTTAGCTTGTAGGGCATACCAAAGCACTGACAGCTTTTAAAGAAGCTGCCACCATTTAGACAAGAGGTTATCTGACTCAGTGACACACAGAGACACTCTGCACTTGGATTGCTGAGGTTAGAGACAAGCCAGGACTCAGTCACTGACTCCTTTGTGGAAATAAATAATTTCTCCTCTCAGAGTTCAACTGTATTTCCTATATAATTCATATAACACCTATGACCTGCAAGTCTCTTGTGAAAATATTGTGTAACATAACAAGTGCAAAAGTGCTTGCTTGAATATTAATGACAAGTTGCTTTTTGTTAAAAAAGCAAATGCTTATATTGACTTCTTGCTTGGCGTGCATTATTTTGGGAAGGGTGAATTGGTTCCAAACAGAGAATTTCCTTACAGTGCAGGTGGCTGAGGTTCTAATTCCCAGGTGGATTGGATGCTTAATCAGTGCTATTGATCTAGTCATGCAAAACCCTGCATTGCCTGGTATTAGGCACATTGTGAGGCACTCCCAGCAAGAGCAGGTAGGGAATCAAATGACTCAAAAATCCTTTCCTTGCTAGGGCTAGTAACACAATACCAAAACTAGGGTCATTTCAAGAACAACAACAAAATTGTATAATTCTTTGTTCTGGAAGTTAGAAGTCCAAAATATAGGGTTGGTGGATAGTTCCTTTAGGATGTTGTAGGCAATAAATATTTCTGCTATTGCTCACATGGCCCTTACTCCAGTGTGACTCTAGGACTATAATGAATTAGGTCCTACCTTTGTAGTTTCATGCTAACTAATTATAATTTTAAGGACCCTCTTTACAAGTGCCACTCTGTAGTTCAGCAGGGGATAATACTTTAATGTGTGAATTTTGAGGGGGCATAATCCAATTCATAATGTTAGGATTTTAATGTTTGGTACTGTAAACAAGAAGCAGTGGAGTGGGAGTTTTCTTCTTCTTCTCGGTTTTTCCATAAAGTAAATGACATGAGGCAGAAACAAATTAGTGATAAGAATCTTCTTTTCCTTTTGAATATGTCTGTATCTGAGAAAATATGTGTGGAGCAGAAATGGTCAGGCAGTTGTGAGCCTGCTGAGGGAGCTGGGAGCGTTCATGTTTTCATACTGAGTTTCTGTTATTTTCCCAGAATCTCACGGAGATAGATGGTCAGTCAGCAACAGACACATTCTCCTCAACGCTTCATCTCCTAATGATTAAAGCAATTATCTCAAAGCATCTGTGCCTACATGTGTATATGAGAGAATAAACATTCATCATCTTCACTGGAAGGAAGGTGGAGAAGTTGCTTACCACTCTGACCACTACTTAGAGAACAGTGAGCATCAAGGGGAAACAGTATGGAGACATGTATGGTTCTTGACACTCTAAATCATAACAATACACTAGCCATTCAAAGAGTAAATGACTGTCATAAAGGGGAAGAAAACAAAAACCAACTTCTGTGTGTGCATATCTTTAGACTTTTATTTCCAAGCCTGGGTTGTCTATATTTGATGTTTTGTGTGTGTGTGTGGATCATTATGGCGAGTTGCTTATCTTTTACAAACTGTTGTTTTTACAGGAGGCTGCCGGACTCAGCAAACATGCTTGGATATTTGTTTCCACAGGAGGCATGATGAAAGACGATCTCTAAGCCGATGTTTTTTAAGAGGCTGTGCTATCCAAATATGACAGCATTAGTGCCCACAGTGAACACACAATTTGCTGTTCTGTTGCCAAAGGGTGAGGAGCTTAGCCATCGATAGCATATTTATGAAGGCATCCACCTCCAGACATGCCGCCCCCCTCTGTCAGTTGTGACCAAGGAAGACAGACGTGGTTTTCAATTCATAATTTCACCTTTGCTTTCAACTTATACTAGTGGCAGCAACAGTAACTCAGAGCAGTTCCTAATGTATAAATGGGATATAATTAGTGATTCTTTGAACTAAACACATAGACATGTCCTTAACCTCCATTTCTACCCCTTCCTGCATTAGCTGTAGGAAGGGAAGTTTTCCCATGATTGTGGCTAGGTAACAAGAGATAGATCGTCACAGAAGACAGTAATATTTCAAGAATGATTATTTATTTACAGATCATTTTTTACTTGTAGAGACTCTCATGCATTCTAGCATAGCACTACAATGACACACAGCATCATCCTAATTGCTTGGGAATTCTGCTTAAGTGTCTTTTCAGCTTGTCAGATTAGTGAATATTTACATGTACATAACAAGATAATTTAGGGATGGGACCCAAGAGAAACATGGATCATTATTTAACATGTACATCATACACATAGCCTAGAGATGATATCAAATAATATTTTTAACTGCAATGAATCTTATTGGTTCATATTCACAATTTACTGTCTATGACATCATGCCAAGACCAAAATCTTTCACATCCTGGAACATGTCAGATTTTGTATTTTTGAATTAGGGGTGATCAATACATAATTCAGTCTTAAAGGTAGAGGAAATGGTAGCTTCTGGCTGGTATATATCTAAAGGTAAAATAGAAATAACCCATTTTGAACCCTCTGTGTTAATCAATATTGTAAGTGCACGCTTCAACTTCCGTTCTGAAATATTTTCTATAACATAAGCTCATTTAGTCTTTCTTTCTAACACCCTAAAGTACTGAAGTCCATCTACCTCTTCCAGACTTATATAACACAATCGATGGATATTATAAAGGACTGTCTTAGCCTCTATCGAAAACCTCTGGGGGATTTCACATCACTGTCTACTTAGGTAATAAAAATAAATGAATACATGAGCCAACATAAAACTATGAATAAGAATTCATGGGATGTTTAATGCTGTGTTATGTTTCTTAATAATTACTTAAATAGCTAATTCTGGCTAGATGGAATCTAATATGTAAAAGAGAGAGCACTTAGAGTTTATGTTTTGTTTTTTATTTTATTCATTTATTATATCTGTATATATGTCTGTACAGAGGAGAGTGTTGCAGTAACAGACAGTTGTCAGCTTTGATGTAGGTGCTGGGAATTGAACCTAGGTACTCAGGAAAAGGATCCAGTGTGTTTATCTGCTGGGCCATGTTCCCAATCCCTAGATTTTGTGCTTTCTTATTGAGACACCTTCACTAACTGCATCCCATTTCATAAATTGTGACTATCTCTCCAATTAACTATCTACTGTGGTTCCCCCCTGCTTTTTTTCCATTTTTCTATATGTGTCTGTCTTTCCAGTGCTAGTTCATTAATGAATTGTTTGCTGAGTCTTTGCTGTGACCCAGGTTCTGTATTATGATCACCTTAATGAACAGCATTATGTGACAACATAAATATGGAAATCTCCACTGCAATGCTGACCTCAGATCAGAAAATAACATAGATTGAGCTTTTGTATTGGAGAGAAAGGATAAACATGGAACTGACTTCTGATCCTGGATCAAAGATGAACCTTTACCATATATTTTCTTTGAAACCCCCCCCCCCCCCCCCCCCAGTGATGTCGGCTTTCTTAGAATTCTGCTAGCAAAACTTTCAAAGAACTTTATTTCATCATCTAAGTACACTTACTCCAGTTACTCACAATGATTTAATTGCTTGTCTGAGTTTCGTTGCTGCTTCTATGTTAAAACACCATGGCCCAAAACATCTTAGGGATGGAAAGGGATATTTGGCTTACAGTTTTGTATTACAGTCCACTCTTGAAGAAAGTCATGGCAAGAACTTGATGCAGAAATCAAGAAGGAGAGCTGCTTGCTAGCATGCCTGCTAGCTTGTTTGCAGAGTCATGCAGAGCTAGCTTTCTTATGCTGCACAGGATCACTTGCCCAGGGACTGGTACTGCCCACAGTAGACCAGGCCCTCCTTTTTCAATTAACAATCAAGATTAGCTCCCCCTCTGAGCAGCCCACAAGCCAACCTGATCTTGGCAATCACGTTAGTTAACAGTCCTTTCTTGGGTGAGGTTGTGTCAAACTGATAATTGAGGCAAACTAGCACAATACTTTTCTGCAGTGCCTTTCAACAGATGAAGTGAACTATACAAACAGGTCTCCTGTTTGCACAGCTTGCTGTCTAATCTGGTGTTTTAATATCTAGATGCCTTGGTTTCCTTAAGGAAGAGTATTTTAAGGAATAACTATTGAGCTATGTCAACTCTGAAGTAGGAACTGCATTCTACCCTTCCACTGCTTTAATCCCTCTATCCTCTCCTCTTCCTCCTCCCCCATCTCTCTCCTTGTTTTCCCCTCTTCCCTCCTCCTTTCTGTTCTGATTTTCTCCTCTATTCCTCTACTCCCCCTCCAACTCATCCTCTTTTTCTCACTTGTCCTCATTCTCTCACCCTCCTGTCACTCCTTCATCCTCTCCGGTCCTTCTCTCCTCTCCCTTCCCTATCTTATGCTTCTCTTCCCTCTCCATCCCCTGATGCTTTTCTTACTCTCATTGTTGTAAATCTGGTGTATACACTGATCAGACATACAATCTGAGTCTGACAAATGCCCAGAAGGCAGGTCAGACAGAGTTGAATTACTCATTCCTTACCCTCATACTCAATTATATTCAGTAGAACCAGGCTCACAGCAGATGCTCTTGAATAAAATTATTTTCAGTAGGCACATTTTCCTCCACTGAGAATTATTCAGTAGGACACAGTTTGTAAAACAAAGAAATCATTGAATAAGCAAATGAAAACTCATTCATGTAGTTTTCACACCCAAGATCAAGTTACACCCCTGAGGACTTAGCTCACTACTGGAAACTCGGGGTCCATCACATGGCAAGTCTGCAGTGAAGACTTGCTGAATGCATGCTAGCATGATTAGTATGATTACAGCCCAAGGTTTGCATCTTTCCTCTAGCTTCTTCCTCCACCCTGTTAGGTTACGGATCCTCTAGCCACTCAGCGCTCTCTCTGTTCCAGTGATGAGTCCATATCCACCTGAGGGGCCTTTCCCTTCAGGACCACTCTGTCCCTGATTGTGAGCACCCCTAATAGCGCTCTTCAGAAAGGTAATTCCCTCAAGCTCCACAAACATGTGAAATTTCTAAATTAAAACATCTCAGAGCTACTGACTAGGAATCTGCATTTTAACATGATTTCCCACAATTCCTACAAGAATCACGAGAGTACAAATAGAATAAACTCCTCTTCTCTGCCCCGGCCTTCCTTTCCTCTTCCTCCCCCTCCCACCTCTCTTGCTACTGAAAAATCTGATCCTGGCTGGCAAGGTAGCTCAGAGGATCAAAGCACCTGCTGCTGAAACCAACATCCTGAGTTTGATACCTAGAACAGACACGGGAGAGAGAACCAACTCCCTCAAATCATCTTCTGACCTCCACACAGGCGCCAATGCATGCATGCCCATATACATAAATAAAATAATCATATTTAAGAAAACCTTCTATACTTTAGTTTCAAGGCATTCGCGTTGATGAGAAAGAGGAAGATGGGAAACTAGAGTGGTGCCTACTGTTAGGAGTCTGATCGTTTTTTTTTTAGGAAGTCATTCCTTTTTTCTCTCATCCTCCTCTACCATGTCCTCTCCTTTCTCAAATCACCTTTTCTATGTCAGTTCACATTTTCAAACTAAAAGCTGTTTAGCCAGAACCAAGTACCTTCCTTCTCCTACTTCATTCTTCCAGCCCCTTGTGACCTCTATGGTCCTCCCAGAGAAAGGAGAGTACTCCTTAGGTACTGAGAACAAAGCATAGGCAAGAAGATTCAATCAGTTTCTATCATTTCCTTACTCATAATAATGAGATATAGAACCATGAAGCATGAGTCGTCGAGCCAAGTGTCTATCAGTACTCAGGACACCCTCAAATATAACTTTACAAAGACATTTTAAAGGTTCATCTTCAACACCTGTTGTGTGGCATTTTTCTCATAGTGAAATACTCCTTCCCGGAGTTAGGCTCATTAGGACTCAGAAAGTAGTTGAAACACGCAAGACTCAGGAAAGAAAGAACAGCATTTCAGTTCTTGAGACGTGTACCAAGTCAGAGAGAGCTCATCAAAGTTATGTAAGGAGTAGAACTTCTAGGGAGAGAGGACTCTCTGATGTGTCGAGCTGTCTGACAGTCACACAAGGGAGCTCCAGTTATGCAGATTTTGTAAGTTATCACGTATGCTGGATTGGGCTTTTGATGATGCAGTGATCTCTAATTCATCTGTATTCCTACTGGCAACCCTTTACTGGTATTCCCATAATTGACCCCAATATCTGTGGTAAATAGGCATCTATTCACATCTCCAGAGTAAAATCTCACAGTGCCTTGGCTGCAGACTAGACTATGAAAAAAATATATGACAGATATAAAAATTAAAAGGAGGCTCTAAAGTCCAGGAAAAAAAAGTCAAGCAACACACTTCAATAATTTGATACCATTCTAAACAACAATCCCAGGCCTTCCCAGGCCCAGTGTCAGCTTTACCCTTAAGAATGTAAAAGCTATGTGATTTCAGTTAACAAACCTAAATGTTCTTTCCTTTTAGCTCTGTTTGCAGACATGTTTAAGACCTTCTGATTCAATGTAGCTTGCACTACTGAGGTCTTCTGGATTGCAGGGCAATCCAGCTCTGCATCCCACATCTTTGTGCCCATTAATCCTGCTGGTCAATCTCATTATGGAGAAGCAGGTCATGGGATTTGAGTGAAAGAAGCTCTTGTATAGGATATTGGACATTTTTCTAACTCTACAACTTCATGAGAACCCTGGAAAAACCTTATTCAGAAGCAAGCTTATCTTTATTTTTTTGTAAGCAGACAATTATTTCATATGAAACTAAATCTTTACCTTAAATTGTCCACTAGTTGAGAGGCAAGATTAGTAGATTTTTTTCTCATAAAGTCTCACTAGAAGAACTGCATTCTAGTATATGCTGACATTTTATGCTGTGACCATCACCATGAAAGCAACAATATAGTTCATTTTCAAATTCCTCTTTGTACACTCATCTGTCTTCATAGCAGGGATCATAATAGAATCTCTGATAAAACTACTTTTGGCAAATTCTATACCAGGTAAATGCAAAAAGCAGCTGAGTCAATGGATCAGTTGTGCTGTTTCCAATTCTTTCCTTCCTAAATACCATCTACCTGCTTTTTGAATGAGTTTTTCTTAGAAACACTAGTTAGGATAGGTTCCCTAGGCTCTAATACTTTTGAACACTGAAGTTTTCCTGAGTGATTGATGGGCAGTATTGTGGTTTGGATCTGCAATAATCTTATATTTGTACATTTTACAAGCTTCATTCCTTGGTTAGAGTGAAACTTAAGAAGGTGTGATCTTGCTAGCAGAAGCAGGTCACTAGAGTGAGCTTTGAAGGACATACCTTCTCTTGGATCCAGTCTGAAGCATTCTGCTTCCTCTGTTGTTCCAGGCCATGAGTAGTCTCCACTATATACATCTACCACTTTCCAAACAGTGATGATCTACAACTTTCTAAGACCATGAATCAAAACAAGCCATTCCTTCTAAAAGTCATTTCTGTCAAGATTTTGGTCATAATGACACAGAAATGGCTACGAATAAAGGTTGTGGTGGTTGCCTAGAAACTTTTTGTTTTGCAACATTTTCTGAAACATTCAAGACTGTAGTATTCTTAGGACCAAGAAACATTTTATTTTGTTCCTTTCTGAAAAGTAGCTTTGGAGACCAAGGGATTCTAATATTTTTCCCAAGTCAACCACAGTTCTGACTGCACTCATACAACCCCTCACTGTGGTTCTTTTTTTTTTTAAGGAGGGGAAGGTTTATTTGGGCTTACAATCTGAGGGTACAATCCATCATGGTGAGGAAGGCATGTTAGCAAGAGCAAGAGGCACCTTGTCACACTGCATCCATAGTCAGGACGCCAAGAGTGATGAATGCTGGTGTTTAGCTCGACCTCTCCTTTTTCTTTGGTCTCCAGCCCATGAAATAGTGTCACTTACACTCAGGGTAGGTTTTACTTCTTCAGGTAAGCCTCTCTAAAACACCCTCAAAGACATGCCCAGAGGATGCTACCTAGGTGACTCTAACTCAATGACATTGACAGGGAATGTTAACTGTCACACACAGTAATTCAGGAACCTACACAAAGCAGTCACAACTCACTAGCACCTTATCAGTGGCTATTAGCTCTGTTGCGTGAATAGACTTCTGACATCCCAGTTCTTCCAAAGTGGCCAAGATGATGTTGTGTCTATTTCACACCTTTTGCTTTCTTCATTATGAGGAGAATAGGGCACGGGGATGCCAAGGTCTTAGTTAGCATCAGTTGAGAGATGGAAGATTCCTAAGTCCTCAGTATTCATGTATTCTGGTAGCAATTAAGTTCATTCACCGCCCCCACATTTACCCAACCAGTCTGTGATGCTGCTTCTGTGGTACAGAGTGGAGTAAAGGGAAGGCTAAAGTATTATCCTTGAAATATACATGTTGAGAGCTACTGTGGTAAATAGTTAAGAAACATACTTGAAAATGAATATGTAATAAAAGAATCTTCAAAATCTACAGACGAATGATCTTTACACACCACTGTATGATGCTGGAGTGATTACCATTAATGAATAAAGAAACTGCCTTGGCCTGTTGATAGGATAGAAGTTAGGTAGGTGGGACAAACTGGACTGAATGCTGGGAGGAAGAACTGCCTTGGCCTGTTGATAGGATAGAAGTTAGGTAAGTGGGGCAAACTGGACTGAATGCTGGGAGGAAGAAGGGCAGAGTCAGATGGAGATGCCATGGATCCTCCACCATAGATAGACATGCTGAAACTTTGCTAGTAGGCCATGACCTCATGATGATGCACAGATTAATAGAAATGGTTTAAATTAAAATTTAAGAGCTAGCCGATAAGAAGTTAGAGCTAATGGACCAAGCAGTCTTTTAATTAATATAGTTTCTGTGTTGTTATTTTGGTTCTGAGTGGTTGAGACGAACAAGTGGCCCCATGTAACAACAGTAGATTCCAGTCACCGGAATTCAGGTGTCACTTCATAAGACATAACCTTGGAACTGTATCATTAAAGCACATTTTGGAAGAAACCACTAGTTTCAAGAATGGTGACATCAAAAGCACACATAGGTGTTTCCCACCCTCAGTGTGCTAACTGGATTTGCACTGACAAGAAGGAAAGTTGTCAAAAGCATTGTTGCCATTATAATATATTCTCTACCGTCTCTAAAAGAGTAGGCAGGCATGCAAACATTTGCCCATCCATCTGTCCATTCACTGGTCCACATGCCTCTCTACCATTTATTTTTTTAAAGGAAAAAAAACTATTTTTTTTTCATTTTACATACCAATCCCAGTTCCCACTCCCTCCTCTCCTCCCATTCCCTTCACCTATCCCCCACCCCATTGGCCATCTACTCTTCAGAGAGGGTAAGGCACATTTCTTTAAGAAAGGTCCAAGGCCCTCCCTATTATATCTAGGCTGAGCAAGGCATACATACAAAGAGAATGGGTTCCAAAAAAACCCAGCACATGCAGTAGGGATAAATCCTGGTGCCACTGCCAGTGGCCCTCAGTCTGCCCCAGACGTGCAACTGTCAACCACATTCAGAGGGACGAGTTTGGTCCTATGCTCCTTCCCAGCCCAGCTGGAGTTGGTGAGCTCCCATTAGCTCAAGTACACTGTTTCAGTGGGTCTAACCATCATGGTCTTGACCTTTTTGCTCATATTCTCACTCTTCCCACTCTTCAACTGGACCTTGGGAGCTCAGTCCAGTGCTTTGATGCAGGTCTCTGTCTCTGTTTCTATCAGTTGATGGATGAAGTTTCTATGGTGATATTTAAGATATTCATCAGTCTGAGTACAGGGCAAGGCCATTTCAGGCACCCTCTATCCTATTGCTTAGGGTCTTATCTGGGGTCATCTTTGTGGATTCTTAGCAATTTCTGTAGTGCCAGGTTTATTGCTATCCCAATAATGGCTCTTTCAATCAAAATATCTCTTTCTTTACACTTATCTCTGTCCTTCCTCCATCTTGACTATCTCATTCTCTCAAGTTTTCTTCCATCCTCCTCTTCTCCCCTTGTCTTCTCCTTCCACCTTCTCTACTCACCCTACTCCCATGCTCCCTATCTTTTCGGGTGATCTTGTCTATTTTCTTTTCCCAGGTGGATCTGTGTATGTTTTTATTTCTTAGAGTTCACCTTGTTACTTAGCTTCTCTAGGATCATGAACTATAGACTCAATATCTTTTGCTTAAAGCTAATATCCACTAATGAGTGAATACATAGCATGTTCATCTTTTGGGGTCTGAATTACCTCACTCAGGATGTTTTTTTTTTCTGGTTCTGTCCATTTGCATGCAAATTTCAAGATGTCATTGGTTTTTACCGCTGAGTAGTATTCTAATGTGTAAATGTACTACATTTTCTTTATCCATTCCTTGGTTGATGTGCATTTAGTTTATTTCCAACTTCTGGCTATTACAAATAATGCTGGTATGAATATAGTTGAACAAATGTCCTTGTAGAATGATTGAGCATTTTTTTGGTATATCCACAAGAATGGTATTGCTGGGTCCTGAGGTAGGTTTATTCTCAATTTTCTGAGAAACCGCCATACTGATTTCCAAAGTGATTGTTTAAGTTTGCATTCTCACCAGGAATTGAGGAGTGTTCCCCTTATTCCACATCCTCTCCAGCATAAGCTGTCATTGGTGTTTTTGATCTTAGCCATTCTGACTGGTATAAGATGGTATCTCAGAGTCA
Organism: Microtus obscurus; assembly: GCA_963919715.1. NCBI lineage: Eukaryota > Metazoa > Chordata > Mammalia > Rodentia > Cricetidae > Microtus > Microtus obscurus. The sequence continues at coordinate 21,753,826 of CAWTZC010000355.1, read as the reverse complement.
TTTTGATTTCATTGTGCCTATTTTCATGGGCTTATTTTTGATATTTGTTTTGACTCATGTATGAATCCAATGGTTTATGTTCTCATAGAAGGACAGTAATCAGAAAGGGCTAGTTACATATTTATCTATTTTGTTTTGGAAGAATGAGTTTTAAGATTTTCTTCATCTTTATAGCAGACCATACTCCAAATGAGCAAAGGATGTCATATTCATACTGTCATGGAAAAAATAAAGTTGATAACTGATGATCATCATAGAAATTGTTTAAAATCATAGATGAGTGGAAGTTGGAGACAGGATGGATAAGGAGTATTTTCTTTCAAAAAATAACAGCTACATGAAGAATCTGCAATGCTGGAACACTGACAGTCTTGTGAGGTTTGTGGGTCCTAAGCACAACACAAAAAAGCTTGATGTTTCAATGGCTAATCCAACCACAAATAACTAACAAATGCCTTTGCACACAAATAACTTAACCTAGCAATGTCCCACCACCACAGTATGAATAGGACTGCTATGTTCTAAAACTTTAGCACACTCTATAATGAAATTAGATTGAAGGGACTGGAGGGATGTTCTGTGTGTAAGAGTAATTGTTATTTTTTTTTCAGGGTGCCTGGATTTGATGCACAGAACCCACAAGGTGTCTCATAACCATCTTTAACTCCATTTCAAGGGGATATAGCACTTTCTATTGATTTTCTTGGGTACCAGGCACACACAGTTATATGCAGGCAAACACTCATATACATAGAATTAAATAAGTGAATCTAGAAGAAGAAACTCAATTGGATTTATCTTCAGCCTGAAGGAGTGAGAGCTTCGCAATCCAAAATTGGAAACAACAATAAAAGGAAATTTAAAATACCCTGGATAGAGTTTCCAACTGCTATAAAACCAAGAACCTACAATAATACAGAAATTCTATGTCCTGATTCTGAGTCTAATGCCCATGACCATGAACTTTCCAAACATTATCCTTGTTTGAAAGCAAGAAAGGCTTAATCTTTAACTAGCTGCAGCTTGATCAATGCTAGAACCACCAAGGAATAAACAATAAGCATAGGAACAGAGGGCCTAGAGGTCCTAGTGAACAATATAAGTCGAACTCCAGAATACAGGAACACATTCATGCCAAACTCTACCAACAATTTAACCAATGAACTACCATGTTCAAACTCATAAGAGTTTTGAAGCCCCTTAGGAGAACATGACTGCATCATTCAATAGCCTGCCTGTATGCTGAAGTCCTGTTTGAAACACTTTGACCCACATACTCAGTACACACATAAATATGTTCTATTACTAGTCTTATTTTGTGGATGAAGATATTGACGTACACAGGAAATGTGTGACTTACCTAAGGCCATGTGTGTGACATGAAACATTCCTAGTATTTGAACTTGGTCTAGCTGCAGAGTCCAGCTTGAATCACATAGCCAATCTTCACTCACAAGAAGGAACACATCCAACTTTGAATGGCTTCACTAAGAAAGGAAGAGGTTCCTGTGTCTGCTTTTTCTATTTTTTTATTGAATAAATTTTCTTTTTTTATTATTATTAAATTTATTTATTTATTTGTTTATTTATTAAAGATTTCTGCCTCCTCCCCGCCACCGCCTCCCATTTCCCTCCCCCAATCAAGTCCCCCTAACTTGTCAGCCCAAAGAGCAATCAGGGTTCCCTGCCCTGTGGGAAGCCCAAGGACCACCCACCTCCATCCAGGTCTAGTAAGGTGAGCATCCAAACTGCCTAGGCTCCCACAAAGCCAGTATGTACAGTAGGATCAAAAATCCATTGCCATTGTTCTTGAGTTCTCAGTAGTCCTCATTGTCTGCTATGTTCAGCGAGTCCAGTTTTATCCCATGCTTTTTCAGACACATGCCAGCTGGCTTTGGTGAGTTCCCAATAGAACATCTCCATTGTCTCAGTGTGTGGGTGCACCCCTCATGGCCCTGAGTTCCTTGCTCGTGCTCTCTCTCCTTCTGTTCCTGATTTGGACCTTGAGATTTCAGTCCGGTGCTCCAATGTGGGTCTCTGTCTCTGTCTCCTTTCACCACCTGATGAAGGTTAATAACCAGGAGGATATCTATATGTTTTTCTTTGGGTTCACTTTCTATTTTCCTTTTTTTGGAGGGGGTTCAAGACAGAGTTTCTTTATATAGCCTTGACTGCCCAGAACTCTGTAGACAAGGCTAGCTTCAAACTCATTGAGATCTACCTGTCTCTGCCTTTCAAGTCCTGGGATTAAGGGTGTCTGCCACCATTACCTCGCTGTCCAATTTATCCTGAAGAGGAGGAAATAGCAGCAAAGAAGATAAAGAGATCTGCTCAGTTGCAGAGCATAGCAGGTCAGGTCTCTCTCTCTCTCTCTCTCTCTCTCTTTTTTTTTTTTCCTCATGGCAAACAATGCTCCCTGTCACTTAAGATAACCACTTTTTTTTTTTTAATGTTTTTCAAGAGGCACATTGAAAATTTTAAATTAGGCTTGAATAATCTTCCAAAAGTATTGCCTAAACAACTATAAAGCTGACTTGGGACTGGCATACCAGGGGATTTGCAGCGGTGTCATTTAAGGGGAAAGAGTGCCAGTGACTGGCCAGTTTTCCTCTGGTCTTCTTGAAAGTCAAGGTTAGCAAAAGTCTTAGAAATGTAATTTTTATGCTGCTCTATTTCTGCCTGAATCTGTTTCTTTCCTCCCACACTTCTGCCCCCTCTCTTATTTCCTCATTCCTTTGCTTTTTTCCCCTTTTTATTTCAGAGAGTTTTATACATGTATATTTTTGTTCTTCTGCCTCTCCTATTCCTTCTCTTACCGACTTTCTTCTCCTGCTTAACTTCTTTTCCAACCATACCACCCCTCTACTTCAATGTCTTTTTAGTGTGTGACTTTAATTACTTGTTTAAGCACTTTGCAGTTGCTACACCACTGAAGTGTGTGAGGTAGGGCAAAGATTTCTCCATTTTGTCTCACCTGGAGCAATCATTAGTTCAACATGAAACTGACCCTTTGTTTCTATGCCATGAAGTCCCATGGGAAAGCACCCAACCCTGTTCTAGAAACTCGGATTCCCAAGGCCCTAGCTAACTGCATCTTCTGGCTTCTGTTAAACTGTCTTCTTGCTTGTTTGCTTTACTTCCCCTTGCAACAGCCAACAGGGATATAGTTTTTCTCTGTTCTTTGCCTTTAAAAGTTACCTGTTGCATTCCAGGCAAGGCTGCTCTATGAGGAGGATTTCTCTCCAGACAATCTAAACAAGGCTCTCAATTCCTACTGTGGTCAAACTGAGTAATATTTGGTTCTCCACCCTGCAACAGAGGCGCATGACAAGATACTCCTTCCCCAGCAACCATTCACTGACAATAGCCCCTCAGGGGGAGATGAGACCTTGTCAATGATGAAATATCGATGGCCCCTGTCATGTGCAGGTCTTATATAGATATCCATAAATGCAGAGAGTTCTTGAATGCATCAGTGCAGTCAGTTCATGAATGGAGCAGCCTTGTTATATCCAAAAGATAACTTTTTGTAAGACACCTAGGCGTTTTCCAGCTCTTTAATTCTTTATGTCCTCGCTTTTCATAATGTTCTCTCAGTCTTGGAGAGAGTGATAAAGTCAATACAGTTAGGCCCCTAAACCCTGTCTTTAATCTTTTATCTCATCTGTATATCACCTGCCTTCTAGTGCAATCTTTTTTCTTTTTTTCTCTCCTCCTCCTTCTCCTTCTCTCTCTCTCTCTCTCTCTCTCTCTCTCTCTCTCTCTCTCTCTCTCTCTCCTTTTGAAACAAAGTCTCTCTCAATATGAGATCATGCTGACCTTGAACTCGACATACTCCTGTCTCAGCCTCCAGAGGGCAGGAATGACAAGCATATACTACCATATCTTTCTTACCCTATCCATCTCAAAATAAGGTTCTTATGGAAAAATTCCTCTTCACCACTAAATATAAAGTGATCAATGGATATGCCTTGGTCTGCTAACATTGATGAGCACATTATTGTCATTCAAATAATATCTAGCATGTTTCAAGTCCCTGTGATAATATGCTATTAAGGAAATAAGTTCTCCCGGACCTCCACTCTCTTGAATGGCTTCATTGTGGGCAGATTACTATGCTTTTTCTTAAGTTCATCTCTGGGTAAGGTGCTGCAATCAGAAAACAGTATTATTGAGCTCACTGGGCACTGGATGACCTCTCGTATTAATCCTCTTTTCTTTGGCTGTGTTGACACATCCTGTCACTGAAAAGCCTGGCCTGCATTGCAGCAACTGCTGAAAGCTGAAGCAGGTGATTCTCAAAAAACAAGTGACTTACTTGTTTCTAACCATTATGAGTTCACTTCAATGTCTATCTTAAGAATAGTCTCATGGTATGCAAGCACACACACAAGAATTATGATACATATAATGAATGCCAACTTATAGTAAAAAGTGAAAATAGAAAGAAAATAATAGAATTTGTGCTGAGAAGGCTTCTGACAAAACCCACGGAACCAAAATAATTTAGGAAACATTTTTCTGGACTCATCTGTAACTGGGGATGATGGACGTGGTAGAGTGGAAGGGGGTGTCAGAGTCCTATGTGTATTTAAGGTAAGGAGGAAGGCAGCTACATACATTAAACGTATTACAGTTTGGGTTTTATCAGACTATATTCATTACTTTGGTCTTTCAGATGAAATAATTATTGGTAACATATAGCCACTCACCTCAGCTGGGACAGGAAATCTAACAGCAACACACAGAATCAAGGAAATCCCCTGATTTTATAGACTTTAGAGATGGGGTTCCTTAGGTTAAAGTGAGAGAGGTCTCTGCTTTTAGAGAAAAGAGGGTCCCAGAGTCTAGCAGTTGAGTGAAGGTAGAAGAAAGGGTAGAATGTTGTAATTTAGAACATCAGCTTACTGTTCCACACAACCTTGCAGGAGCTTTTCGTATGGTGGAAGCTAATAGGACAGACAGTGACAAGCTGACCCCTCTACAGCAGTGACCTCTGCATTCTAATGTCCAGTTTTTTGTTCACACACAAACACAGATACACAAATACATAAACACCACACACACACACACACACACACACACACACACACACCTGAACCACTTCATTGAGCAGAGGGAAGTGGAAAACAAGCACTTTCGGAGGACCAGCTTTAGTTCTGGCTTCTTTCACAGCCCTATGTATTGCAGTAGAAAAGAAACAGATTTGAAGCAGCTTAGAAGACTCCAATGTCAATAAAAAAAAAGCTACATCAAACTTTAACTTTTACACTGTATAATAAATTTGTTCAATTTCAGTTTGGCAAGTTCCAAACAATAGCAGCATTGTCTGTTTTACAAAAGAGATTCTCATTGATGACATCAACTCATATCAACCAATGAATTATCTTTCCATCCCCTTCCCAGGAGCCTGACTCCTTGAACATTATCTTTCTAGCTTGACATCCAATTTCACCATGGCGCACAAAAACACTGTGGAATAAACAACACGTCCAGACAGAAACAGTAATAGAAATACCCCAGACCTTTAATAAGCCTTCTCATCCCGGGCAGGTGCAAATTTGGATCTGATACTCACCGCATTAAAATTGGGAAACAGGTTGACCGCCGCTGCAGTGTCAAGAGGAAAGGGAAGGAAGGGCTTAATATCCAATGATGGCTGCAAAGGAGGGGCTGGCGGTCGGACCAGGGCTGGGAGAGCAGGACTCTGGCATGTACCACCTATAGAGACAAGAGCAAAGTGATGATCAGAGTCACCAGTCACAGAAAAAGAAACAAAATGACCTTGGGGGGGGGGAAACAGCTTTCTGAGTCACTAGAAAAAATAAGACAGAGTCTACACACACCAGTCAAGATTTGGCTTTGTTATTGGACAGCCAAAGGAAAGTGAGCATCGCCTTTCCCTGGGATAGCAGCTGTATGATTAGGTGAGGATCAGTCAATATTTCACACCGCCCAACTTGCTTCTGTTGTATTGCCTAGAACTCAGGTGCTCGGCACCAGTGAGCTATGCACCTGTAACCAAGCTCTTCAGAGTCCAAGGGAAACACCCCTACAATCCAACTTCTCCCCCTATCCCTCCATGAAAACTAACCTGTTCAGAATATGCTTCAAGTCTGAGTGGCTATTTTGCAGAACTGCTCTTTTCACCCAAACTCTGACAGACTAATGACCTGAATCTGGAACAGAAAAGAAACCAAACCACAAGCACAGGCAGCCTCACCGCACTGCCCTGGCAGCAAGAGGATTACAAAAGCCAGCACTACAAGCCCAACAGCCCTGAGCTTTCAGCACCCTGGAGCTTTGACAATTCAACAACTGCCTGTCTCCACCCCAGTCATGAGTGGGAGGAATTTAGACCGGCACCAATGAGCAGGCAATGAGAATATTACACCAATACAGATCTTCCTCTGCACACCGGTGGGCAGGCGGCTGGTTACAAGGAGCACAGAGTTCTGCCCCTGTTTTCAGACTAACTGCATTTAGAAACTGCAAGGATGGAAGCATAGCTCCAGTGTTCTGTCTCCCATATTTTGATGACATTCCAAAACATCAACTTCCCGTTAATTAAAGGCTGTTTGAATCCTAGGAAACTGTTAAAATATGCCAGCATTCTTCTAATCTGAGAGGCAAGCAACAGACTGTAAAAACCTGCTGGTGAGGAGCCAAGAAGCATTAGGAAAACAAAATGCGGTGAGGCATTTTCTTGACTCACAAAGAATTCTCGCAGACAGAGACAGAAGACAATGGCAGGCCATGCCACTTTCCTCCCATCTCGGTTTGAGAGCAGACTAGACCAAAACCCCATGCGCATCACCTTCACAGATCCCACGTCCAAGGGACCATTGTCCTGTCCTCAGCCAGGTACCTGAACATGAAGTAAACACTCTGGAGAGTATCCCTAGTGATCAATTTAACTTCATCTGGTAGAGTTCAGCTAAAAATGAGAAGGGTTTAATACGAGAAAGTGAAGTCTTATGTACAGGATTTAACTAGCCATGCACCCGGCACTAGAAGCACCAGCTTTCAGCTATAAGATAAGCTTGATTCAAATGAGCACAGTTTTCTTTTTTCCAGTTTGAACTCCCCCTTGAAATATTCTTCAGCAAGAACAAGGTCAACAGAGTTCAAATAAGCCCAACAAATTCAGTTTTTGCTTCCCCCCAATAAAGTATATGGGTCAAGGAACAGAGGACAGATGTTAAAACAAACAGAGATAAAAGCAAAATATAGCAAACCTACGTCCACCAAAGCACACCATAAACTCATTTTATTATCCACCTGGTAGTATATTGAGTGTGGGCGGATAACCTTTTCTAGAGAGGCCGTCTATAAAACTTCAGTGATAAGCCTGTCATGAACTTTGTATTGCTAAAAGTTTCCCTTTAATAAAAAGTTAAAGAACTCAAATAAATTTTTGGTTGACATCTCTTCATAAAACAGGGAGGTGAAGTAAAAGTTTTGACGAAACTCAACTTTAAAGACTCCACAACTAATATTGAGCTTCAATATTTTTTTTTAATTTCCCTCATGGAAGATATTACTACAGTCTTATTTATCCTCTGTACTATGTTTGAGCTTAAAATTCCTCAAACAGGTAAAGACTGACATTATATCATGTTAAAACATAGTAACTATAACTACTTTAGTTGTTTCCACAGAAGCTTTCCACACACAGCATTATAAGAACTCAACAGCAGGCTGTATTTTGCAATTATTTACTTTTAAGACCTCCTCTGTTTCATTATTCAAAAGAATCTAACACAAAGATTACTTTTGTCTAGCACAGTGTGAGGTACAATATATATTTTGTCTTGCAGTTATTATTGGACTGCATTTTTGATTTTTATCTGTGTAAGTTCAGGAACCTTTACCAAAAGGAGTTTCTTTCACAGGACATGAAAATACCAAATAAGAGTTACAAAAGTTTCGCATGTTGGGAAAACTGTGCAGACCCATTTTATCTCCTCCCACTCATATAAAGAAAAAACATATAGCACCTTGCATTCTTTGCTGCTCTCTATGAAATTCTGTGTTATTAGCGGCTTATTTTTATTTATAATCTTCATCAGTCACATTTTGCTTTTTAGAAAGTCATACATCAGGACATACAATATTCTTAAGGAAGACAATTCAGAATCTCTAGGAAGTTGAGATTCAAAATTACATAAGATCATTCGTCTTGCTGTTGCAACTGTGTTGTTTAGATGAGCACTTTGGTGTGTCTCTTCAATGTCAGGACACATTGAATAACAAGTCACAAGTCCGTTGAGTGTGTTGGGTGTGATTCGCCAAGCCATCTCAATTATCTGTGGTATCTAGATTGGCAGCACAAGTTCTTTTATTCCAATCTCAGTAACAGTCACTCATCTTATCATACATCATGCAGTATAAATATATATAAACTGTATAAAAAAGTCTGCAGCAGAGTATAAAACAAGGAGTCTGAAGGGTCTTGCAGGAGGCAGAACCTGAAGCAGGGAGTTGATAATATGCATTCTTCTTAGAGGCTAGATAAAAATGACAGAGAGTTGCTGAAGAGGCAAGGATTAGTCTAAGCCACAGCGCGGGATTGAGCTAAGTTTCAGAAGTAAGGTGTGAGACCATGAGGCCAGTGAGGCCAGGTACATGAGTAGATGTAGATCCAGATAGACCAATAGGTGGAGAGATGTTTGACTATATGGATCAGTGGCAACTAAAGAAGGCTGATTCGGAACAGTAGAGACTGAGATAAGCTGAAGTCCCAGGGTCTGTTGGAAGTTTGATCTGCCTTTCCCTTAAGGTACTACACACAAAAGGGTCAGATAGATCAATAGCTCGAGCCCCATTGCTGTGTTAAGTGGAGTCCTCTTATGAGATCCAGGTGATATATTGTTGTCATCTGGCACATATAATATCTCAGACCCGATATTTCTGTTATGGTTTCATATGACCAAGAATTCACATGGTCCTAATCTACCTTGATAAGTTTATAAGGTGGTCTCCTTTCACACTTAGGGATAATATCTTGCCAATCTGTGACCCATGGGTGGTGTAGAACATGTGGTGATGTGATAAGTGTGCGTCAAGATGCAGTGTCCCCTTGCCTTTGATTTGCACTCAAAATAGTGCCAAATATCGCTGTCAAATAGAGTCACCCATGGCAAAGCTCACCTTAAATCCTGTTGCTTGAAGCACAAGGGACGGTCTAATCGCAAGACTTGCATTTCAATCTATATATCTAGTAGTATGGATTTCATGTATGATTATTTGGTGCAACTTTAACAAACTAAAATGTAATCATTCTGATTTGAAACCAGCTACTATTTTTTTTCCCATAGAAATTGATTAAATTAAAAAGCATTCAATGAAGGTCTGGAGAGATGACTTGGCGGTTAAGAGCCCATACGGTTCCTGCAGGGGACCCAAATAAGACGGCTCAGAGCAGTTTCCTATAACTTGCACTCCAGGGGCAGTCTGAAGCTTCTAGCCTCCAATGGCATGTGTGCGTGCGCATGCGCTCATGCGCGCACTCACACACACACACACACACACACACACACACACACACACTTACTTACTCAATCACATACACACACAAACACACACGCTTAGTTATTCACAGACACACACATGCACACACACTCACTCACTCACATATACACACAAACACACGCTTAGTTACTCACATACACAGGACCACTCACACACACATATACACACACTCACATAGATGTATAGATGTACACACACTCATACACACACAAACACACATGCTTATGTACTCACATACATACACTCTTACTTACACACTCACATACACACATACTCATATACACAATGCTCACTCCACACACACACACACCCCTACATAAAAATAATAAAACATTCTTTTTATAAAAGCACTATGTAAGTACAAGGTCCTTTGTGTTCACCGCATGAGAGACTGAGTAAAGAGAGTAAATTAGTTTGATACGGGGAAGGTGTGTTCTTGGATCTACCGTCTTTCTCTTTCCTTTTCTCATGTGTGTTACAGCTGTTGTATATTTATAGACATGGTTTCAAATTGTAAGCTGTAGAACAAGCATTTAGACACAACACTGGTCTTTTCACAAGCACCTGCATCTTCACAAAAGCATTACCTTGTGAATTTGAAAACAATAACTAGCTCTTCATCAATACAGACTGAGAAACTAAGACATTGCCTTCTCTGACTTTCCCTTCTGAAAAGCAGGGGTGGGATAGATAGTGTTTGTTTTAATGACTTTTCCAGAAATAACACTGACAGAGCCTTGGAGTTCTGAGTCAGTGGTTATCAGCTGGAGGATGTTTGAGGATGCTGTACATGGAGGACCTCGCTCAGAGTGTGATCCACTGGTGTGTAGTCTTTAATAAACACAATAAACTAATGATGTGGGAGTGTCATATATCAATCTGTTGATTTCATTGGTTAAAATAAAGAAACTGCTTGGCTGGTTCTGATAGGTTAAAACATAGGTGGGAGGAGTAAACAGAATAGTATGCGGACAGGAAGAGGAAGTGAGCTCAGAAATCATGCAGCTCCTCTCAGAGAAGTCAGGCTCCTGTCTCGCGGGCGGACAGGATAGCCCGGCTCTCTGAGGCATGCTCGCGATGAAGCTCCAACCCAGGATGAAGGGCTAGAATCTCTCCGGTAAGCACACCTTGGGGTGCTAACACAGAATATTAGAAATGGGTTAGACCAGGTGCGAGAGTTAGCCTGTAAGAGGCTAGAGCTAATGGGTCAAGCAGTGCTTAAATGAATACAGTTTGTGTGCTGTTATTTCGGGCATAAGCTAGCCAGGCGATTGGGGTGTTGGGGATGTAACCCCGACGCCCCCCAATTTCAACAAACTAACAGCTGTTCAGGCCTTCTGACAGCTGTTGTCAAGATATTTTTGAATTTCTTTTCAAAATCTTACCTTTGTTTATGTTGACTTTCCTGGAGAAATACTGACAAGATTTCAAAATTACTATTTTTGAAAACTGCAGACGAATGGGGTACTGTGTTCACAGAGTATAGCACTCACCTCAGAGCTTCTGCACTTGCCCTTCTTGGAGTTTAAGACAGTCATGAACACTCTCTGACAACTTAACAAGAATCTCAGTGTTAATTTAAGAATTTAACCTCAGTCTTAATTTCTGGCTTAATCTTTCGTGTTCTCTGTTAAGAACTGAATTTCAGAATGATTAGAGCTTGTTATTGTCAAATGTTCATTTCATTATGTGACTTAGAACTAAAAATTACATGAGTATGCATGCATTTATAGAAAATAGCAATAAATTTCAGATTTCCTGCAGATATTTTATACTATCTACAGCCAATTTCACGGATAGTAAGGTATATGAATATGTGCACATATACATATATATCCATATGTATACATATGTATGTACTGAACTAGATATGTATTTGTTTACATAGAAATATATGTATATACATTAAGCACTGATAACTAGGCACCATGTTCGGTTAGATAGGAGAGATTCTAGACTTCTACTTCATAGTTGGGCAACTGCAGACAACAACGATATATTATAGATTTCAAAAAAGCTCGAAGAAAGGAGTTTGTATTTTTTTTTTACCACACAGAAATGATAAATAATTCTAAGTAAATATTCTTACACTTACTTGAAAGGTATACATGTATTGAAATGTCAGACCCTATAACCTGTTCAATTTTAGTGTGGCAAACAATTTTAGGTCAAAGAATAAAGATATATTTCAATAAAGGTATGATTATATTGTTAACCAGATTAAAATTATGAAAAGTAGGAAATACCAAGAATATTATCAACAATGTTAGATTATGAGTTATTTGATAATCTAATTTTCTAAATCTGAAATACTACTTACATCTATTTCCAAATATTTCTATTAGAATTCGTCATTTCTAGAGTCAAGCATGGTGTGCAGTCTTTTATCCTAGCACTTGGAATACTGAATTAGGACAATAGAGGATCTGAGACCACTCTGGGCTACACAGAGATCATCTAATTCAAAAATAATAAAGAATTTGTTATGTCCATTGGAGACAAAATCATTGTAGGTTATTGTAAAACATTCGGATCTGTGTGATAGTTGAGATATGATGGCATTAAATGGAAGTGAAAAAGAAATGACAGGTTTAGGGAAGGGAGGGGTGGCGGTGGGGAAGAGACAGAAATCTTTAATAAATAAATAAAATGAAAAAAAAAAACCTCAGTGTGTGGGACCAAACGTTGGTCATGGAGGGGTATAGTGAAACAAGTTATGGTTGGAGTAGGGGCAGAGTATTGTTAAATTTAATGTCAATGTACCTTGATATCCCCTTAACTTTTCCAAAGCACACAATTCTACCAGCTAACTACTTTTTTCTTCAATGTATATATTCAAACCTAAAAACTCCGGGGAGAGAAAGAACATACAGAAGACCTCAGGCAAACAACCCAACCACTTTTCAATGTACTTGCAGCAAATAAAAGTGCTTTCAAACCAGAAATCTCGGGCTGGTGAGCATGAAAGCCTGATGAATTGCTATGTAAAGACAGATGTTAGAACTGCCTCAACTTGATAGGCCATGCTTTGTTGATACCCACGGGAAGCCTGCCCTTTCTGAACAGAAAGAGAGTAGGAGTAGATGGGGATGGGGAGGAGTCGAGGAGGGAGCAGAAACTGCAGCAGGGATGTAAAATAAATGAATAGATTTAATAAAAATTAAAAAAATAGAAAGATTAGAGCCACCTAATCTTCAACAAGTTCTTACTACCTGTAAAAAATAAAAAGAAGGAGAAAAATAATGATAATAAAAAAGACTGGTCACTTTTCTTGTCAAGGTAAAGGAGACAGCAATGACCAGAAGCTCAACTAGCATTTGCGCATTCTGCCTAGTGTTGCTTCTAACAGAGGAAGGATCTCGAAAGGCAAAAGTATCACATCAAATGTGCTTCGAAAGCACTCAAGTCTAGACTAATATCCAATTGTCTAATTAGAAAACATACATTTCTCATATTCCTTTTATTGAGCGCCTCTGCAATGCTCAAGATTATTCACTAAGGATACAACTACTTTTTAAAATTTTAATCTTAATCTTAATTTTTGCTTTTTTAAGACAAGATTTCTCTGTGTAGCTCTAGCTGTCCTAGAACGCGTTCTGAACATTAAGCTGACCTCGAATCACAGAGATTGTCTCTGCTTCCCAAGTGCGGGGATTAAAGGTGTGTGACACCATTGCCCGGCAACTCTTAAAATTTTTGTAATTGACTTTCACTCTTTGTATAGGACAACTATTTTCCTCTAAATTTTAGTGGTCCAAACTGCCATTCAATTCCTCTTTGTTTAACCATTCTTAACTGAACAACACAGCTACTTATTTTGAGAACTTAGTGTGATTTTCCCTGCACTGCTTTTATTGCCTACATGATTGGAAGTTCTGAGTCACACTGGGGGTTTAAGAGAGAGACTTTTCAACATGTTCTACCTTTAGTTGCCTCTCTTTAATGACCTGAAGTGACCTGCTCTGGGCAAGTGAAATGTGATGATCCCGCAAGAAAAAGCTGGAACGTGAACCCACTAGGAATATTTGTTGTGTCACACACAGTGATGCTGAGCCCAAGAAGAAATGAGGTGAAGTTTGGAACATGACTCAGGGCAGAGTAGAACATCCTTCCTTCTGTAAACACTGACTTAGGAGCTTCTGACCAAATCTATTGCTGAGGATTGGACTTTATTCACCAAAAAACAAAACAACCAAAATGAATGTATGATTGGAATTGTACTTTATCCAAATACTTCATTGTTCTTTATTTTATGTTGTTTTTGAACACTCCAGTTTTTAACTCCAAAAGTAATTTGGGAAAGGAGGTTGGAATGAAGTTCTGACAAGCTTGGTTACTACTGCCACCAAATCCATGACCCAGACCAGTTGAGGGAGTGAATTGTTCACTGGAAGGAAAATGGATTCTCACATGTATTTAAATGACTTTCCTGTTCACCTCGGGCAGCCAATAACACCTGGAGAAAGCCCTGCTAGGAGTAGCCGGGAAATCTCTGAATGGCCCTCTAACATTTTCTCCTGGATGACAGGTCATAAATCAAGACGAACACCTGTGTCATAGGAAATCCATGCTTTACCTGAGACATCCCTCAACAGTCAGGAAGTAGTGGTGGAGAATATCCATGGTGCAAGGATTTACTGGCAAGGACTTCCTTGGCCTAATTTTAGCCATCAACTACACCTATTAAAGATTTTCAATTGCCGAGATATCCAAGTTGGTTATTGTTATATCCACATGAGGCTATTTTAAAGATAAGTCAATTAAAACCAAAAATTAAATGAAAAGTGCATGTTCTCAAGCACAGTTGAGTCTTTATTCCAAATGTTCATTAGTCACATGTTGCTACTGTGATGTATATTACAGATTATATATGTAATTATATATATATATAATCCTGGAGCCAACATCTTAGAGCTTATATAAATATCATATCTACATTTATTCACAGATTGCGTCTTTGATTTTTAGACACAGCATCACAACATAGTGCAGGCTATTCTGGAACTCCCTATATAGCTCAGGCTAGCCATCAATTCAAGATCATTTTGTCTCAGCCTCCCAAGTGCATGTGCCTCCAGCTTGGCTCTGGTTTTTCTTAGTGGAGGACAGTAGAAAATATTGCACAGAGATACCATCTTGAAATAAATTAGATTTTGCAAAATCAAATCAAGTTAATAAATGTGGAGTGGCACTTTCTTGTCAATCACTGGGTTATTCAGTAACTATTTCATGTTTCTTTCCCCTGCTGCAGCCTATACCCCAGTACTTTACAGACGGTGAAGACATATGGAGCTGACTAAGTACTCTTTGTCTTAGTCATGTTCTGTCACTGTGAAGAGACACCATGACCATAGCAACCCTCAATGGAAAATATTTCACTGGGGCTTGCCTACAGGTTCAAAGGTTTAGTTCATTATCATCATGGCAGGAAGCAGGACCACACTAAGGCAGACATGGTGCTGGAGATGTAGCTGAGAGTTTTACATCAGGATTGGCAGGAAACAGGGAGAGATGCTAGGCCTTGCTTGAGGATGTGAAACCTCCAAGCCCAACCCCAATGAGACACTTTCTCAAACAAAGCCACAACTACTCCAACAAGGAAACATCTCCAAATCCCTGTCAAGGAGTTCAACTCCCTTACGACCAAGCATTCAAATCTATGGGCATATGGGGTTCATTGCTATTCAAGCCATGACACACTGCATCTAGACTAAGCTAGATTTTTACTGCTCATGCTAACATGTATGGTTCCATCCTATATTTCACTCTGCACAGTCCAGATAAGCCAATGGAAGTTATGTTTGCTTCTGCCCTTGTGAATTCCCTTGAACTGAATGGTAACACCTCCTGGATTCTTATTCAAGTTCTTTCATTCAGTGTTTCCAGGTAATTTCTTTTAAACATTAAATCTGATTTTCTAACATGATGAGCATGACTCTAACTCCTTGGAGATGGTGTTATTGGCACTGGGAGACACTGTCCATTGCCATCACTTTTGTCACAGTCAGATTAAATAAAATGCAGTAAGAAGAGCAAAGACTGCATCCTTGTTGTCTTAAGGGACCCTCACAGAGCCCTCTCTCCTTCCAGTGTCCATGAGCAATGTGAGAACTGCAAGTCTGGTTTCCATGGCTTTGGGAAACATTTTTGAGAACTTTATAATAGCACAAAAACCCTTTGATTTTATTCTTTCAAGAACATTCCCCATGGTGCTGGGATATGCTTTGTTTAGTCTTGGCCTCAATGTTTCTTCTGGCAGAATTTTTTGGGGAAAAAAAAAGCCTAGCTATATTTTCTTCTACTTCTAAAAACTGCAGTCCCAGAAAAGAATTGTAAAATCACTTACTAATGAAATTGGAGTAATTGTAGAATCTAATAAATTATTTGCTTCATGGGAAAGAGAAATAAATGCATACTAAATGACTCTAAGCAAGAATGTGCATGTGACCCATTTTACTCTTAAAAGTCCTGTCATTTTGAGTCCTTACATGCTGGGTGTTATTTTGTTCAACATTCATATCTTTTTTAATTGAATTTTATTTAGCTCTACCTTTTTCTCTGTTCCCCACTCTTCCTTTCCCCTGCCCTTCAACCCTCCCCCAAGGTCCCCATGCTCCCAATGCACTCAGGAGATCTTGTCTTTTTCTACTACTGATACAACAATGAAGACATCCTTACTCTCAACTTACAGGTAAAGGAACAAAGGCTTACTGAGGTCATTTTACTCGAGACAAACAGCCTTTTTAAGCAGTAGAGCTAAGAAGAATTAGAAACCAGAGATGTGTACTTCTAAAGGCCACATTCTCATTGTCTCTCAAATAGCTACCAATACCCGATTTCCCATAAAACTGAAGAAGCAGTTGTGGCGGCAAAAATCGTTTCTGGGAAAAGGATCGACATTTTTACATTCAAATAGCCAGGAGAATCAGGTATGGGGTTTATGAATTCAGAAGAGAGATATTGCTGAGAGCTTCAGGGAGAGGAACATCCTCATTGTCAATTCATCACCGAGGCACATCACATAAGATGTCAATATTGTGGCACAACAAAGCATGTCATAACATAGAGCAGGGAATGTACATGTTGACGGTAACATACATGAAGAGGAGGCTATTAATGCAATCCACCCTCGCCATGGGTCATGTCAGCAGACCTGTAGACCATTAACAGCAAAGGCCGAGAAGGCTTCTTGGGAGACTCCTTAGCTCTGAGAAGCCAAACACTTACCAGAAGTCAGAGAACAGAGGTCAAGGTTCACAAGAAAACCCAGATTTTTCTAGTCAGTTTCAACACATTCTCACACTCCACTGAATTGGAGCCCAAAACAAATAGACCCCTTCACCAACATAGGATGCATACACATTGCAACTTATATAATTTATATTACCTCAGCTCAAAGAAGCCAGAATTGACTGAAAGAATATGTTAAAGAAATTTCCTCTGAGGTTTTTCTTTTGCTTTAAGTTTAACTAAAGTTCTTGAAAAGCCATATTTGCAACAAGAATAAATGAGGGTGTTGCTTAAAACTGATCCTGGTATACTATGGGTCATATATACAGACTCATTAAAAACAGCCTAAATTTCAAATAATCATGACATGACATGCAAAAGCCACCATCAATTCTATCTCTGTGTATCCATCTATGTATGTACGTATCTATCTATCTATCTATCTATCTATCTATCTATCTATCTATCTATCTATCTTAATTAGCTAATGCATATTTGCATATGCATATACACAATGAGCATTTTATTTTTGCACAATAATTCTATTAATTGTTAATGACTATCTAACTATGGAAGCTGAGGATCTGTCGGATAGAGACTCAATATATGCAATAGCTAATTCAAGCTAGGCTTTTATTCAAGCTAAGGATGCTCATATAAGTTGATTGATTTCTAAAAGTCACGTTCTCTCCATTTCTCTGAGGTCAAAGACAGGAATTCATAGTACAGTTATCTTCCTAGTTCTTGAGCCCTTTACAATCCCTCGTATTTCCAGTTCGTCCAAAGCCTTTACCCCATAGACCTCATCAGTGTCAAATTCACTTGTTCTGTTAGCTGTTTGCATGCACATACATTCAAAAATAATAGCCAGGAATTGGTGGCGCACGCCTTTATTCCCAGCACTCAGGAGGCAGAGGCAGGTGGATCTCTGTGAATTCAAGGCCAGCCAGTTCTACAAAAACTAGTTCCAGGGTAGGCTTCAAAGCTACAGAGAAACACTGTCTCAACCCCCCCATATATATATATATATATGCAGTAGGGGACCAAAGAGATGACACGGTGGTAAACACAATTTGTTTTTCACCCACGTTCAGCTTCCAACTGCCATGTCAAGCATCTCACAACCTTCTATAGTTCTAGATCCAGGGTATTTGATTCCCCTTTGGACTTTGCAGGCCTTTGCACTCATTACACACACACACACACACACACACACACACACACACACACACACACACACACACACACTTATAAACATTCACTCCTTTAAAAAGCCCCTGATCATGATAACATTCGGTCTTGGTAGACTGTGCTCTTAAGACTATCCATCAAGCTAATGGATGCACAGAAGTCATCTGTAAGTTTCCCAAGACATTAAGTGAATTCAAGCTGTGGTGTCCTCGTGGGGAGTCATCTGGCAATGTATTTCACCATTGCTTGGTTAGGATCTGTGAAACTGATGAGGGAAGGTCCTTGGATTTTATGAGGATTGCTGGAAATAAGCACCTGCTCCTAAGTTAACAAAAGACTTCTATTCCTAGACTTTCTGCATGAACCTAAGCACACAATTTTCTGAAATTCCCTCATGACTCAAGTGTGATGGAGCGTCTCAGAACACACAGCTCCCTGGAAGCCCTTCTTCTTTATTAATATGTCTGGGTACTGGAATTTTGTAGGGCAACCTAATCTTTATAAACCCCCAAGCTCCATGGGAAACCACATAATTACTAACCCTAAAAGGAGAGTAGAGAGGGGGGGGGCTCTGATCACAGCCTCAGAAATTAATGTGAGTCCTTTCACATTCGTACGGCTGTTTGCCTTAAACTAAAAAGATTATTTTGTACTTTTGCAAGGACATTAATCCCAAAGGAAGAACAAAACAAAGTGAGTCAAATTGCTCTGAGCAGGAATGCCTGCTGAGAGAGGAGAGAGTTTCTGCAAGAAGCATGTCTTCTGAAATTGGTCCCTGTATTTTCCTCAATGATTCCAATCTGTCCTGCGCAGACTTTTCAAAAGCCATTACATCTTCCGAATTTGAGAATCTTTCTCTGAGTTGTCAATGTCATTATGACCTTGTCTTACCCATTCACGTCATTTACTGTTCTTAGAAAATGAGGCAAACACTTTTGCTCCTCACATTTTCCACATCCAGGCCCTTTCTTCCAGGGTCCAGCTGAAACTCTTCAGTTTCCTGAACCCATTTGATACCACAATGAACTCTGCCCGTTTCAAACTTCCTCAGAATATTTTAAGTAGCTAAGGGTTGCATTACCATCAGAAAGCAACATCAATTCCAGATGATCCTGCACTAAAGAATGGAGACTTTAATTAGTTTCTCTGTCTATAAAGCAAGATGCATAGTATGGCCCAAGGAGATGGGTCAGTGTGGAAACCACTTATTGTGTGAACACATGGAGCTGAGATTAGATCCCAGACTCATACAAGTGTAAGGCTCAGCAGCATGCTGCAGAGATGAAAGAGTAGATCCCGGGGACGTGTTGGTCTAGCCATAATGACAAAACTCCAATTTCACTGGTACAGCCAGTCTCAGAAAGAAGATCAAAGAATGACAGAAGAATACACCTGGGGTCAACCCATAACCTGTGTATTTGCATGCATGGGTAAGCAAAAACCCATAAACATACATGTGTATGCATACACATGCATACACAGACACAAAAATCCATATACACACACATACATATACACATAAATACACAGATACACATACTGGATAATAAATAATGATTAAGTAGTTATGAAAAGAAATATGATATCTAAATGCCAACACTTCTATGAGAATCACATGGAGAAATGCTTAACTGATTAATACAAGAGTATGGTAACAAATTCTTATTGTTGTTTAAGTCAGATTATATTATGAAAATGACATGAAATAAATGGAACGTATTTTAATAACACAGCTGTTTACACCACCAATAATGTGTCTCTCAAACTTCTCACTATTTGTTTATTAGTAGAGTTGTCTGGTTCTGGCTTTTGAAAGGGACCATCCATGATATTATCACCTAATAAAGTACTTTGAACATGATAGGCAGATATGGAAGTGCTGTTGAGCTAATGGATGCCTGCATGAATGAATAAACAGGACATCTCGGTGTTGTAATCTGGAGAGAAATAAAAGACTTTTTAGTTTCATTAATGCTATTAGGTTCTCATACTGAAAAAAATGAACTGTTTTCTTCAGTATGTGCTTATTGTAAAGTCATTGACATAGAAAACATTAAACAGAGGGATTTTTGCTATTCAGTAAAAAAAAAAAATTATTTTTGCTGGGAAGTGGTGGTGCATGCCTTTGATTCTAGCACTCAGGTGGGAAAAGGCAGATGAATCCCTGTGAGTTTGAGGCCAGCCTGGTTTACAGTGCAAATTCCAAGACAGTCTGCAAAGCTACAAAAAAAAAAACCCTCTCTCAAAATAATAGTAATAATAATAATTCTTTTCTAATTTGTTAATATTATCATACATTTTAACAGGCCGAGTTTGACTTATGTTTCATCTTTCTTTGACATTTCCACACAGTTTGCAACACACTTCAGTTAGCCAAGCATCATATGGAATCTATCAGACACAATGATTGTCTTTAGATTTGGTTTGCTTTTTGAGACAGGGTTTTACTATCTATATCTCCCAGGCTGGGCTTGGACTTTGGCCATTTCTCCCACTCAGCCTTTCAGTACTGGGTCTAGACGAGTACCTAACCAGAGCCTCCACGACTGACACTTGCCTGGCTGACATAGTCAACACATGCTGAAAACTAGAATCATAGCCATTCTGGGATCTGTGTGGCTTTCCTGTTCACTGTTCATCAATTACACTTAACTTTCTCTCCTCTGATTTGAGATGCTGTTCTGATGGTGGGGAATTCTGGTTAATAACTCTATGTGGTAGTCTAGCCTGGAAATCCAATTAGGTGAGTCAAAACTTTAGTTGCTTATTTTTTTCTTCAAAGTCTTAGCTGAATTCTGAGAGCTTACATAATTCATCACAATAGCCTTACTTCACCACCCTCACATACAACATTACAGTCTTGCCATTCTCTTCTCAGAGATGCCAGGCCTTGAAGGCCCCTGTCACAGAGCCAGGGGTATATCCGTCTGCATCATATTTTCTGACTTAAAAAAAAAAAAAAAAACTCCTCCATTTTGAATTGCCCCTGACTACTTTCCCATTTGGCTAGCATGAATTTCATCTCAACTGTAACTATAAACCCCAGTGATGGGGTTGGGCACGACTGAAGTGTCTGAAGCACTGAGACATGTCCATAGCCTACACTGTACTGCAGAGGGCCTGCTGTTGTCAGAGATCTAACGCCGCTCCTTATGAAGCAGTAGCATGGTAAGATACATCTTCCCCAAAGCACCACACATTCTTCTAAAGAAGTCACATTTTCAGAAAGCTGTGTGACTGCATCCTGGGAGTGAGAACGCACAGGGTATGAATTTGATTGACACAGAGCAAACGGTGCTGCTCATTATGTTTCTGGGAAGGGAAAGGCTGTACAATTGGTAAATTAAACATGATTATTTCAGTAATGAGAGATTTCAAATAAGCACACTTTAAGCTGCTGGAGGAAATGGCAGGGTGTATACCTCAAGGGGCAAGTTCAGAGAAGCTGGCTGTCCTTCAAAGAAAGTCAAAACACCAGAGAAGAAATGTGCATCGCTGAAAATATGGGGCAGGAGAGAATCAAAGAGGCACCATAATAACTGCTTGTATGTGGAACACACACACACACACACACACACACACACTACATGCATACACAATCATACGTACACACATACTTACACACACACAAACACACACATACACAGACACACACATGTGTTTGGAGGAAGAATTGAAGCAAGCTAGGAATGATAAGGATATAATAAAGACACACACATACACAAACCCCAACAAAAATTCATTTAGTTTTAGAGTTAAAAATCAGGGAAATAACAAATCTAGGGGTAAAGTTAATGTTATAAAAACAAATAAATAAAAAGCAGAAATACAATGGACTGGTTTACTAATTTGTTGACCAGATATACAAACACAGAAAGAATGAAGACAAGGCATGTAAACTTAGAGTTGGGTGCCTGGGTTAGGGAGACTCAAATATCTATGAGAAAATTTGCCATGCCAAATGCCATATATTACTAAGGCCAGTGGAAAGAGAGAGAACCCCCACAGTAGCTCTAACCCCTGGGCTTCTGTGGGAGGAAGGATCGTGTAACACAAGAGATGCAGTCCATATCCTGTGCACTTCAAACAAGCATGTGGAGGATTCATTCTCACCCAGAACTCCCACAAAACTAACTGTTGAACCTCAGATGGGTGTGGGGATAGTTTTTGATTTGTTTCATTGGTTCATGTCAAAGTAAAAAGAAAGATTAGTGAAGCATGTTCACACTCTAAGGAGCTGTAAAACAAGTAAGTCCAAGGCAGAAAAATCTCTAAAGGTGAGAAATAGGTGTGAAAGAGGGTGTGCAGGCAGGGAAGTGAAGGAAAAGAGGCAACTATGGTGTCGACAATGCCTTGCTAAAGTGATGAGAGGCAGGGTGATTTATCAGTTGGTCTTCAACCAGGCAACATCTAGAACACTTGGCCTCTTGTTCCTTGTAAGCGAGAGCAAGCCAACAAAGGAGAGGAAGTGCAGAGGAGATGAAAATAAAAATGTCCTGGCTGCTCTCATTTGTGGAAGCAGGGCATGCTTCCGGCCCTCTATGAGGAGTTTCTGCCAGTCCCTACCCATCTGGGAAGAACTAGTCTCTAAATATCAAACACAGATGTTTAGGGTTTATAGAACAAAATGTATGAACTCGAACGACGAGAGTTGAAGGAGATGTACATGTCACATGATGTCCTAAGCAGGAATAGACAAAGTGGCTTCCTGGGAAAGATGGAGACTGCTGTGCCCTGTGGGCAGCTCCTGCTTCTGTCATTGTGCTATGAAAAGACATCAGTGCATACACAGTCAAAAGGGCAAGCAATGCTCAATACAGGTTTACTTACTAAAACACTGCTCAACCTAGTTTCATACTCTGGCACCAGCTGCTGTTTGCTGAACCTGGACTGGAGCAGTGCTCCTCAAACATTGGTGGCCATCAGAAGTATCTGGTGGGCATGCCACAGCAATACCACTGCAACGGTACCCGCCTGGATCTCCTGACCAGCATCTGAGTCGGGGAATACAACCTGTGTTTCTTGGTAATTCACAAGTAACTCCTCTCCTAGTGATCCAGCAACAACACATGTAGACAACTAATCCTGGAGATGGAAATCATGCACACACGGCCCGGGTAAGGGTTTGGGTATCTATCAAGGTAAGCACAAATCCAAGATGCCCTCTGAAGCACAAGTAGCACACCATCCTTTGAATTGCAGAGAGCTGGTTGATATTACTCCTGTAGCCAAGTTAAGCTATAAGATCTTGAAAATGGTTTTCCAGATGGGCCTGGACTAAGTGCGTAAGACCTGAACAAGCAAAGAAGATGCGACAGAAGGAGTCTTTGGTTGCTGGAGGAGGAAAGTTGGTAGTGTCTGGCACTAAGAGCAAGACCAGGTTGACAGTGAGCATGTGAACAGAGACTGCATCCCAACAACTACAGAAATCAAATTCTGTCAGTGATAAAGAGCTTGAGAAGCTGGGAGAATAAGAAGTCTACACATGAGGATGTGGTCCAGCCATCATTTGCCTTCCGTACTCTGATGCCCTGAGTGGAGAACACAGGAACACTGAACTTCTGAACTTTAAGGCTGCGGGGTAACAAATAAATCATACACAGAGGAAACCAATTTCTAGTAAGTGTAAGTATCCTCTGTCAGGAGTCTAACGCTGGTGGGAAGTGGGTCCCACCTTGGACCTAAAGTTGCCGTAGTGCCATTTCCAGACACCGTAATCTTTTGTAACAACTTCCAGATGTGCTAGTCTCCCTCACGACCCGTCCACACTTCAGAGCAACACACACAAGTCATTGCTCTTTGAATTAAAACCTTGTCCAAGTGCCGATTCTCCTCTTTTGCCAGCAGCTCAGAGAAACTGAGGTAGTAAATAGCTTACATACTTGGCAAGCATAGCTACACTAACCTTCCATGACGTAACTCTTTCCAAGCAGTTGTAAATTCTTTAGCATCAAATGTGAGCCAAACTAGATCATTCCTGTAAGATAGATCCTTGTATATACGTTATTAAGCCCAACTTTACGCAATTTGAAAAGCTGCCATCAATTGCTAAGTATTCAAAAATAACATTAATTTACAAACATTGTATTTTTTCATATTTAAAGTCTGCTATGTGGCATAACCATCACTTGATTTTTCCAATGTTTTATAAAGAAATACTGTTTACATTATAAAAAGCTCATTTTGCACAGTTATTAATCAGAGCTAGGTTGCAAATAGACTTCCAAAGAATTTTTCTTCTTAAGTTGCATGTATTATCTACTTAAGAGTTTCACAATTTTAAGGGTCTGCTTAGGAAAAAAAAATAAAGATTAATTTTGATCAAAGTTATGCCCTCATTCCAAATGAAGTCACAGAGGAGTTTAGGTGAACAAATGGCAGGGATTTAGAGTGCTTGCTCAACAAACTGGTATGGTGATTTGGAAAACTCTCTCTTTTTTTTTTTTTTTTTTTTGGTTTTCGAGACAGGGTTTCTCTGTAGCTTTGGTTCCTGTCCTGGAACTAGCTCTTCTAGACCAGGCTGGCCTCGAACTCCCAGAGATCCGCCTGCCTCTGCCTCCCGAGTGCTGGGATTAAAGGCGAAAACTCTTATTTTTAAGTTGATGCTAATTATCAAGGCAGATACTGAGATTTGTGACTCTATTAAGAGTCCCGTAGTTACCTGCTTGTGTTATTCTAACTGGGATGAAAGGGTCAACTATTCTGAGTACTAAGAAATCCTTACTTTGAGCCCTAAGTGAGTACACTACTCAACACCCTGAGAGGTTCCATTTTGCATCCAGTCTCTCTCTCTCTCTCTCTCTCTCTATATATATATATATATATATATATCTCTCTCTCTCTGCACGTGCATGCGCACGTGTGTGTGTGTGTGATCTGTGTTTAGGGTGATGGGCGATATTAGTTAATATCAGCAATCAAAATTGCAAAAAAATCTTTGCTTATTTTGGCCAGATTATGAAGAAAAGCAGGATTTCCTGGCAAATTGGTGCTACTAAAAACCTCTGTATGTGTGAATGGAAACACACATACTTGATCCTCCATGTTTCTTACAGAGCATATTCATGTCATGCCAATCCTGGTCCTGCGGGAATTGAACTTTATTGCCTCAATTACCTTCCCATTTTATCTCAGCAAGAGAGAAATTAGACTGCTAGTTACATATAGAAAATTAGACTTCTTTGTTTTAAAATGTGGGAAATGCCATGAAGAGGCAGTGTTTTTGAAGATGTGATGACTATTGACCATTTGGAAACATTATTTGTCTTAGTGACAAAAATTCACCTTACTCTTTAACCCTTTTCAGATGCTTGATTATAGCATAAAAATAAACATACAGCATAGTTCATCCCCACCTTCTCCAACAAAGAGCAGAAGTTGCAGACTTTTAATAACTTAAATTTCAAATTTCTGCGCATCATAATTTTAAATAGTTCTCTCTAAGCCTGTCTGGGTTGATCTTCCCAAACCAGATAAATCAGCACATGTGGTCTTGCTCCCAAAGGAGGAAGTATTGGCTCCAAATAACTTCTTCACCTGTGGAGTATTTAAGGTATATGCACCAGCCGAGTTTTAAGAGCTCTGAATCAAAAGTACCACACATCAGGAAGTGTTGTGAGTCATTGGCATCAACCAGCTTCTAATGATCCAAGGCTTCTGGAAAACCTTTCTTACAGCTTTTAATACTTGTGTCTTCTGTAATTCAGAGTTAGGCATGATCTGACACAAAAGATTGGTCAAGAACACAGTGAAGCAACTTGAAAGAAAACACAGGTGAGTTCCCTTAGGCAAAATTTCCTCACCAAAGACAATTGGAGCAAGAAAGATAAGTCTGTCAAGGATGAAGAGAGGGTAAGATCAGAAAATTGGGAATCTCTTTTTACTTCCCATGCAGATTAGATCTATGTAAGTATCTCTTAGTGTTCTCATTTTTGTCTAAGTTTTCTGGGATTGTGGTTTGTAGGCTGTTTTTGTTTTATGTTTAAGAAAACAAGATCGTCTGAGCAAATTGGGAGCATAAGGAACGTGGGGGAGGGTTGGAGGGGGAGGGCAGAGGCAGGGAGGGGAAGAGAGAAAAATGTAGAGCTCAATAAAATCAATTTTAAAAAGTTAAAAAAAAAGAAAAAGAAAATCAGGAATCTCAGGCTTGCATTCAGATGTGTTGTCCAGCATGGCTTTCCCAAAATTAAGAAGCAAATAAAAATTGAAATGAGGTTTGAATAAGAATGGTATGATAGGGATAGGAAAAGAGGGAGGTAGTCACATAATGAATTACTAAGTAACTTTTTTTAAAAAAAGAAGCAATTTGGTTATTGTAAACATTTGAATATATGTAGAATACATTTTTGGTGAATGATTTATAAATCTCTTCACTGGCCTAAGACCAAGTTACTTGCTTTAGATATTAAGTTTGCTAGTCATTTTTCTTGATAATTGCGGGTAGGTGTATAGGACTTTAAACATTGTACATGGAAATTAGTTATAGTCTCCAACGAGGGAAATGAAGAGCATGTGTCATTCAATGCCACATGAAAAGCATTGGTTCTAAGAGGAACAACGCTGACTTGCAATACAATAAGAGCCATGAATTGATGGAGGTGGGTCTTGTATCTTATCTGTTGATTTCATTGGTTAAAATAAAGAAACTGCTGAGCCCATTTATAGACATTAACCCTTAGGTGGATGGAGTAGACAGAAGAGGATTCTGGAAAGAAGAGCGTTGGTCAAGTTGCGCATTCCGACACACACAGGCTAGATCTCCCGGTAAGCACAACCTTTGGGGTGCTACACAGATTATCAGAAATGGGCTAGTCCAGGTGCAAGAGCTAGCCAATAAGAGGCTGTAACTAATGGGCCAGGCAGTGTTTAAAAGAACACAGTTTCTGTGTAATTATTTCTGGGCATAAAATAAGCCATGCGGGCGGCCGAGCTAAGCCATGTGGGCCGCCAGGGACACAGCCCTGCCACTCCTATTACAACAGATTGGCGCCCAACGTGGGGCGCCAATCTGTAGTAAGAGGAGCGGCCTGGCTGTGCCCCTGTACCCGGCCGCCTACATGGCCCAGCTTAAGCCCTAAAATAATTACACAAAAACTGTTTTCTTTTAATCACTGCCTGGCCCATTATTGGCTAGCTCTTACATATCGACCTAACCCATTTCTGATAATCTATGTAGCACCCCAAGGTATGCTTACCGGGGAGATTCTAGCCTGTGTCTGTCTGGAATGCGGGCATCATGGTGGCTCCTTGACTCAGCTTCTCTTTCCCAAAATCCTCTTCTGTCTACTCCATCCACCTAAGGGTTGGCCTATCAATGGGCTCAGGCAGTTTCTTTATTTTAACCAATGAAATCAACAGATAAGATACAAGACCCACCTCCATCAATGAATGAGGGTCATGTGTAGGCTTTTTCAATTCCCAGTGCCCACACACACACAAAAAATTAAAAGGTGGAATTAACTTATTTTTATTCAATAAATATACAAAAAATTACCTGATTAAACAATGTAAAACCAGCAAGGAGGAACCTTACAATCACATTATCTGTACAGTCATTGGCACCCAGAATGCATTTTACACGCAACCCAACTAAGTTAAGACAGTCTTGTTTTAGGTGTGCAGTAACCACATGTGGCAGATGGCATTTGGTAGTCCAGGCTTAGAAGTTTTATATCATTAGCTAGCTGTGAAATAATGGTAATATTATTTCCTAACCTATTTTCCCTTATCTGAAAAATTAAGAAAATATTAGTTTTTAATTTTATTCCCAAAATTCTACTTCAGATTCCTGATTAAAAGAGATCAGTTATACAAAAAGGCATTATTTGACAATAAATATTCTATTTTTTGGTTTTAATATTATATTAATATGGTATTGAAATTACTTATATTCTCAAAATTTAAATGTCACAGATTACTTTGGCCATTATCGGTGTTGATTTTAATTTTACCAAAAGATAAAAGATCAGACCCAATTGAAAACTGTCAATAACTGCAATTATTCTATTTAGTGGTGAGGTAAACAATGCCAATGGCATTGATTCTGCTCCAGAAGAGATCCTATTCCCATCCCGAGTTAGGTTTGCTTCCAGCAAGGATGCAGTGTACAGGTAAAGCCAGGAATCTGCCAGAGGTCTTCCGACTATTTGAGAAAAAAAGCCAGTGAAGACCTCAGGAAGTTAAAAAAAATCATCAAAAAGGTGGACCAGTATCCGAAGTTAACAGGTAGCCCTATTAATCAGTCTGCCAGCTACCACCCAGACTGCGGTAGCCCACACCAATACACACCTCATGGATGAACAGCTTGAACCAGTAAAGGGCTGGACCTACAGATCTGAAATGCAGAATCTCCACAACACAGGACAACAGGATATCCAAGGGGAGTCCCTAGTGAAATCCCAGTATTGAGGAGTTAGAAGCCAGAGGCCTCAACCCATACCAATTGCTCATAGCAGTGAAGACTCATAGGTAAAGATGTATGGACTGTGTGACTGACTAGCCACACTATAGCTTCCATGCCAATTTTTTGTTTGTTTTTTTGTTTGCTTGCTTATGTGTTTTGTTTTATTTTGATTTTTTTTTGTTTTTATTTTTAAATTTTGTTTCAGGTTGCAGTGGCAGAGGATGAAAGTGAAGGGACAGGGAGGTGAGTGAGATTGGGATGCATGAGGTGAAATCCACAAAGAATCAATAAAAAGTAAAAAAAAAAAAAAAAAAAAAAAAAAGAATTCCAAAGGCAATAAGCACCCTGAGGGGGAGAAAGGAAGCAAACTATAAAACACATGACCTTGTTTTTCATTGATTGTATAAGAAAACTTATTAAACATACCCTTATCTCAGTCAGTCATTACCTGCACTTTTCCCAAGTCCTAGAGGCTTTAAATGTTCTCCACAATGTCCTAGTGATACAGAGCATGGATTCCAATGAACTTCATTTTAATTACACAAACCCTCTCATAGCCATTTCCTGGTAAAAACTAATGTGCACTTAATTAATAACTCCAGGAATGCAATATAAAAGCTAAGTACTAGGCTGTATAATTTTAAAATGCCGCAAGGAGAAATTTCTCATATTAGAAGCTTTGTAATGTACTATATGCTTATAAAATCAATTAAGAAAGCATCAGGATATCTGAACGCAATATTTGTAGGTGATGAAATCATTGTAATGTGTTTTGTGTGCCTGACCACACACTTCAGTCTATGCTAAGAAACAACCCTAAGCCAGGAAAGCTGCCACCTGGTTAAACAAATAAAATGGAAATATTTCCTGTGATAAAGAAAGGGAACTCCAGCATTCAAACAAAACTAAGGCATTCTTCTTTGAGAGAATGAGCTATTGCTGATGTTCAAATATTTAGAACTACCCAGACTGCTCTATATCCTTAACACACAAAAGGTGCTATTCTGTTTGAAGACAAGTTGACCTTGGGTATTCTAGAACAATACTTTAAATATGCAGAGGGAAAAAAAAGAAGAGTACAGAAAGGAGCTTCATCCTCACAAAGAACCCACTCAAGTTCAGCTACTGGAACAGGGCACTCTGCTGTGGTGCATCATTTGGTGACAGAACCTACGATGTATAGACAGATGATCCATATGATCAATTTCCCATTCATTCCACACTTAGGAGGCAACCTGCAGAAGTACTAGGCCTCTAGGGAAACTTGGAAAGAGTGGACTGAGGAGAAGGTACAACTACTGAAAACACTGGAAATCCCAGAAGAAAGCAACTATGGATGACCAGTTAGGCATATGTTTGGTACTCACATCTATTTTGTTTGCAGGTATCAATCTCTGCAACTCTGGTTGCCTTCTCTTATAGTAATATCAGATTATAGAGAGGCCAGCTAGGCAGCTGGGTGGGCATAACCCAAAGCTGAGAAGCTCTAAAACACTAAGTCTCAAAGGTTTCCAGAACCTGGTAGAGAGATGAGCAAACCACATGACCTTGTCTTGGAGATGCGCAGTGATGCTGATTCTATTTTCACCAGAGACCTTACTCTACCAACTGGACTTTATTAGGGTTGAAGTCTTTGATGACTATGCCTACCTCTGGTCTAGCTGTTTCTATTTCCTAGTCTACCATACTGTGAGACAGCTCTTCCACAAGTCACTTTTACTAGGAAAGCAGTGAGGCATTCTCTGCTATGATGGATTGAAATTGACCAGAACTTGTGAACCATAGTAGAAGTTTCCTTTATACTCTATTTGACATTTTGTCAGAGCGACTGAAAAGTAAGGGACACCCTATATGAAGAAGCATCTTTGAGTTACAATATGAATGTGAGGCCAACCTACACCTTCGCAGTTTTGTACATATGACACTCTACAGAATACAGGGTGAGATAAAGATGCCCCTGTCCAGGCAGAAATTGCCATGTGATATCCAATACCAGGACAGCACCACCCCCCCATTAACTCTAATTGGTGTGTTAGATTATGACCAATTCTGAACAGTGATCTCAGTTGCTTAAAAACACAAATTAGCACTTAGAGTCTAGAGTTGAATGAAACTCTCCATGGTTCTACTTGCTGCAGATTAAGGGATCATTTTCATAATTTAAAAACCTAAATGTCTGGTTATGGGGCATTGGCTTTTGCAGAAGATAGAAGTCTGGTTCCCATTCCCACCTCATGAGGCTCACAACACTCTATAGCTACAGTTTCATGGGTCTAACATGCTCTTCTGATAGACACAAGCAACTTCATACATGTGATGTACATACAGATAGGCAGGCACACACATACAAATACATTTAAATAAATAAGAACCCAAAGTAACCCTGCATACTGTCTGTTGCTATGATAAAAACACTGACCAATAACAATTAGGGAAGGAAATGGTTTATTACATCTTAGAGGACAAAGTCCATCATCAAAATAAAGCAGAGCAGGGACTCAAACAGGAATCTGAGAAGGAAATTTAGAAGCCATGGCAGAATGCTGTCCCACTGACCCACTCTCCATGGCTCCTTCAGGTTTATTTTCTTATACAACCCAGTAGCACCTACTCAGGGGAAGCACCACCCACCTGCAGTGGGCTGCTCCCTCTTATATCAGTCATTAATCATAAAGATGACCCCACAGATTTACCTATAGGGCAATCTGATCAAGGCAATTCCTCAAATGAGGTTCCTCCTTCTGTCTGTCTCTATGTGTCTGTCAAGTTGAGAAAAACTAGCCAACACAAAAATGTTAATCATTTTAGTAATCTTTCCAACTATTTGACTGCTTCAAGAAAGCTACAAAACAAGCCTCAAAATGGTACTCATTAAAAGAGAGGCAGATTCTTCCTCATGTTGAGGAAGTCTCCGCAGCTACCTGAATAAATGTGAATGGTCACTAATAAAGATGGAGAGAAACTGGAGATAAAAAATGCATGAAACTAAGGGAGATGAAAATCTTCTTTTACACAGAATGTAAATCTTTCACTTTTAATTGAAAATCCATTTTTCTTGTTCTACTAACTAAATGCAAAAATTTAGTATAAAAGATGATGTCTGTTTCTGTTTACATATATACATTGACTAATACACAAAAATTCATCCTTGTATTCATCATTTTATATACTCCATAACCATAAATACTCATGTGCTTCCATTTCCATTCATATAACAAGACTAAAGCAAAGTGGTTTAAAAGGAGAATGAGCACAAACCACTTGAGGTGCATCAATAACTCACGGCAGCCCTGCCTAGGCGTTCATTCTTATGTTATTAAAGTCAACACACACATTGCATACACTGCATGAAAGTCTCAGTGGGATAGATAACAGGTCAACCTACAAAGTCATATGCTTACATGCCCACCACACCACACATACTCTAAATAGCATTCATTTTGCATTCTTCTCCGCAGTATCTTCAGACTCCCTAGCCTTACCTTTATGCTCTTTGAAAGCACTGGAATCTTGCTCAGAGTCCCGTTCCTTTGTGCTGTGCCATGTAAAAATCTGCCTTAACGTTTTACTATACCTCCTATGCATTTCCCCGGTATTCTAGTTCAGGACCTTTCTGAGTGTGGTCCTCAGGCCAGCAGCCTCAAAGCAGAATGTGTCATATATGTAAATTCACCCCACCCCAAACCGGAGGTATTAGACCCTCTGGATATTTACCAAATAATGTACTTTTGTGGTGTTTTGGCCTGAATGTGTGATCTTCTATCTGCCCTCCTATCAGTACAGGGACTTACCAATGTGTATCACTAGTGCAGCCTGCACAGAATATATTAAAGAGACTCAATTGATTATGGCATAGTTTAGTATTGAGCACCACTCTGTAAGCATCTGCCCTTGGCCTGCATACTTTCTTATCATCCTTGGAACATCTCTGGCATTCATGTTCTGACTGTTATGCATCTGTACTGCCTCTTCCTGACATTAATACCAGTAGCTTCTAAATGTTGCCCAGGGTTCTCTAAATCTTTCCACCCTCCTTATTTCTCTCTTTCCAGCTGGACTACAAAGTTCACTTAATTGTATTCTACGGAGTCCTGTCTACTAAACTTTTGACCACAACAAAGAAGAATGTGTCAGACTTTTGACCACAACCAATAGCATACCATATATCAACCCAACTCCCTGTTACTCAAGATTATTGCCAGCTACCACTACAGAACACGACACAACCATAGTGACTGGCTCAACTGAAAATATATTATAGCCAACTTTAGCTAGTAAAGAGTCAGTTCTTTGATTCTCCCAGTCAACTTGCTTTCCGACTCACAGTGGCTGTTATAGAGCTTAGAGAAGGTCCCCATACTCCAAGTTCACCTGGAACTTTCTCATTCCTTTACCAAAGACTGTCCTCAGGCTGACACTCAGGCATAAATACACAGACCTATCATTTACTTCTTTTTTCCTTCTAGAAAGAGGCTTCTTGGTATCTCTTGGTCTTGTCATTCATCCCATATCCAACAGCATGATCATCTCGATGAACTATTCTTTCTACTCTCCTAACCTGCTGTCTCAAAAGCATGTTTAATGTGTGTTTAAATACAGGCGTCTTGTAACAGGTGTCAAATATTACTGACCATTTTCAGCCTTTTAAAGCTTACTTTATGTTGTAATACGAGCGGCGGGGCTGCGTACCCCGGCACCCAGCCGCCTGCACAGCTAACTTTACCCGAAATAATTACACGGAAACTGTATTCTTTTAAACACTGTCTGGCCCATTAGTTTTAGCCTCTTATTGGCTAGCTCTTACATATTGATCTAACCCATTTTTAATAATCTGTGTAGCCCACAAGGTAGCTTACCAGGGAAGATCTTAACCTATGCGGGAGCTGGGGCGCTCGGGTGCTAGGAACATAGCAGCCCGCCGCTCCTATCGCAACAACTTCACTGCTGGGGGATATCAAGCACACCCCTGTTGTTGTGTCCACCTTCAGAGCTTCCTTGAAATCTCAAACTGAAACTCTAAATCTACTCACTAATTGCTCTCTGTTCCCCTTTCCCACTTCTTGTAATCTCTGCTCTACTTTGCATATCTGTGAATTGGGCCGTTTCAGAAATCTCACAAGTAGAATCCCTCAGTATTTGTATAATGCAGCTTATCCCACTTAGCATAGTGGTCAAGGCTCACCAGGTTGCATCATGCTGAAGAATTCCATTCCGTGTTAGGACTAAATAGTACCCCACGATACACTATATGTATGGCTGATTGTGAGAAGGTTCACCTGTGTGTAGATGCTGCAGAGCCCAGAAGTAAACATCAGATTCTCTGGAGCAAGAGTGACAGATAGTAGTAAAGTATTCACTGCAGGTCCTGGGATTTGAACTCTAGTCCTTTGACAAAGTAGCAAGACCATTGAGCCATCTCTCCAGTTCCAGTTATGTCTAGTCTTAACTCTATTTTTTGATAGAGAACCACAAAGATTCTCTAGAGAAAATCCAAAAACATGGCTGTGAAGCAGGTCTAGAAACTATATCTAACTTTCTAGCTTAGTACTTTCCCTCCGTTCCAAATTCTGTTTCATACATTTTTTCCTCTTCTAACACTGTACCTAGCATCTATTCCCTACTTCTGGTTGACTTGACTTTCTACCTACAAGTCCTTTAAAAAATTGTTCACTTTTAGACAATCTTAAAAATTGTGGAGCCTTAGGCCAGAACTGCTGCTATCTTTTAGCAACTCACTGAGACTGCAGACAGAGGGGGTGGGGAGTGCACCAAGTCTTTGTTCACAAGGCCTTTCTAAAACATAGAATGGTTCCTTTGTCTGCATCAATATGACTCTATGAGAGAGGTGGCATTGCAGGCTGTCCATAAAGGAATACCACAGTAATGTCACCTTGGCAAAGCTGAGAGAATCTATTGTGTTTCTCAGCATGCTGCTGCCACTGCTTTAAGCTAGCAGGTTAGGGGCAGGATTCTTGCCAAGAAGATTAATACATGAACTGAGCCCATTAAGCACTCTAAGACCTGAGATGGCTCACAGAATAAGTGAAGGAAAATGATGAGAAGGAACAGGGCAAAGAGAAAGCCAGGAGGGATCCATGGTTGCCCCAGCATACCCTAGCATGCTTGACCCACAGAAGCACAGCCTGCGAGTCAATGGGAAGGAAAGGAGCTGATAAAGCCTGCTCCCTGTGGATCTCTGCCTTACTAGAAGTAAAACCAAAATGATTCTGGACTATAAAAATGTTTTTCCTAGCGAGTTCCAGGACAGCCAAGACTGTTAAACAGAGAAAGCCTATCTCAAAAAAACAAAACAAAACAAAAAAATAAAACAAAGAAGTTTTTATTAATTGAATGTGAATGTTTTCAAAAACTGATTATATGTTTTTTAGTTATTTCCAAAACTTCTCTACACTTAATCATATTACCAGCGGTGCCCTCAAATGTACTTCTTGCTTCTCTTTCTCTAGCATGCTGGCAGTTTTCTACCTTCACAGCCCAGCATCATTATGTTTGCTTGGCCTTATCTACTGATGGCAGTCTCTCTCTCTCTCTCTCTCTCTCTCTCTCTCTCTCTCTCTCTCTCTCTCTCTCTCTCTCTCACACACACACACACACACACACACACACATGTGCCAAAGAACAAGCTTTCATCCTTCATTTCAAAATTTCCTACTGATGCAATTTCTGCCATTCCTTTCGGCTCGACTCTTGCTCAAGCGCAAGTCAGTGTTATCTTTGTAGAAGTTTCAGCCCCTGCTCTCACCCATGTTAGGGGATCATTGGACAGCATTTTATGAGCTTTATCTGAACATCTGTGAGTCTATTCTACTGTGGGATGCAGCTGTTAACACCAATCACTTTGCTAAATATGTTCAGACAAAGCCTTGCTGTATATATAGTCCAAGTTAACCTGATACTCACTGTGCAGCCCAGGTTGGTCTCAAATACAGGCACATTTCTTTTCTCCCCTTCCTACATAATGAGAGTACAGTACAGATGCATACCACCATACCCAGCTGGCAATCATTCATTTGAAATAGAATAGAAACTTACATATGGATACTTTTCTTGACTTCCTTAGTACAGCTTAGCCATTTTTCTAATGAATCTTGTTATGATTCCTATCACCCTACTGTGCTCAGATCATCACTCACCCCCAGAACAATGGCTATCTCTTGCTTCCTTCCCCAAACTGTCCTAATGTCTCAGAACTACTTGTTCAGTTTGCTTTGTTTTCAGGTACAAATTTGAATTCAGTATCCTGTGGTTCTACCTGCTACCCAAGTGGGCAGGAATCGTGTACAAATGCCTTCTTATTCAGTCAAGAAATATATCACAGCAAGCTCTATAGCTTGCGTCACTTCGGTGTTCAGCCTTTGTTTCACTCCTTTTGTTGTCCTGAGATCCTTCTTAGGATAGACAGACACATGCTGTGTAGACCTTCCCCATAATCTGGGAGATCCTTTTCAATATAGACATCTGTAGTGTAGATCCTCCCCATCCTGTCCCTGAGATCCTTCTCAGGGTACATGCTTGCTGTGTAGAAGATCCTTCCCAGGAGAGACACTTGTAGTAGACCCTCCTTAACATCTGTCCCTAAGAATTTCCTCATGATAGATAGCTGCAATATAGACTTGCACATCTTTGTCCCTCAGAGACAGCTACAGTGTAGACCCTTGTGTCAAGTTCGGCTTTTATAAAGAGCTTAAGTAAAAATAATAATAATTCAATAAATAAGATAAAAATTGACAAACAACAACAAAACCCTCATATTAACAATGCATGAGCCTGTTCAGGACTTTGCTCTTTATGAGCTTTGTCACCTTGGGGGAGTCATGCTTAACTCCCTGAGTTTCTGTATTTCTTACCCATGGGAATGGAGGGTGACCAAGAAGAAAGATGCTCAGACTCACAAGCTAAGAAACCATGTGTCCCCTTTAAAGAATCTTAGATTTTAGGAATATTACTATTTTTATTATATCCTTATTGATTATTTTAAAAGCTTTTAAAAATCAGGTTCCACATATTAATGACACCTGAGAAATTCACTGAACAGCTTTTCAATGTTTTTCCTTTAATAGATGGTGTATTACCTAGCCAGAAAAAGTGAGATTCTAGTTAAAAATCAGTATTATTGAATACTTTATGAGTCCTTCAGAATATGGACACATTTCTAAGAACTGCTTTGTGATCTAAGACAGGATTTTGGGATAAACCCATATATATGTAGCATGTTCAAGAGCAAGAGGGCACAGTGAAAGGAGATAGTATTAGGACAGTGTCAGTGCCATGAGTCCCTTCCTTTGTCTTGCCTTCCCTCCTTGACCTTTTGTTCTGACTCTTCTCGCTCGCTCTCTCTTTCTGTACCCCCTCTCCCTTTATCCTTATCTTAATTCCTCCCTCCCTTCTTAAACATCACCTTATTTTACTGCCAGACCCTGTACTAAGAGATTTCTGGGTTTTAGGACATCCCACACTTTACTTGTTTGGGGAATAAAGGGAAAAAAGCAATCAGAATTAGTATCAATTACTTCTTCAAATGGCTTTGAGTGTTCATTTGTGTGTGCTTCTATTTGAAGAAGGAATCTTGGGTGTCTGACTGTAGAGCAATGCATGAGGTTAGCTTAGTGCTTAGTGATGAATTTGAATGAAGCACCCTCATGGTTGCAATTTAGACCCATATTCCCCCAACCCAACAGTGCCAGAGCAGTTGTTTAACAACACCACGTCTTGAAAAGAAGCAAAAACAAATAAAGAATCTTAAAAGTGAAAGAAAAACAGAATGACGAGATGAAAGGTGAGTCTGAGAGAAAATCAGAACAGGTTTGACTGGAAGCAGGCAGACCTGGACTTGGATGATAAGACTCAAAGAAAACATTCTGTGTTGCAAACTGCATGCCATCACAAGAAGCCACTTGATGCTGCCATTTTTAGTTCAAAGGTTAAAAACATACCATAGAATGCCATCAGGATCTCATAGGCCATGTATCTGGTCTGTCAAATGAGAGCAGTTCCTGCAGGTTAGACAATCCCTATCAGACTGTGTGAAACACAGGTGTTTTACATAATGGGTTGTTCTATTCACAGACACCATACCTACAGCTCTGAGCATCTCTGTTTCCAAAATCTCTTCCTTGCGAAGATGTGAACTATGTCTATCCCCTCCTCCTAACGCCTTGAGCACAAACCAAAATACAATTCCACCATATTTTACCCTGGGTAACGAAGAGTTTATAGGGATTGTCTGGAATGGGACCACTGCTGTTATAGCGGTTACACAGGTGGTTGACCTTGTAGATTTAATATTCTACCTTAGCATGTCTTTGAAGTAAAACCATCAAACTTCTGCCTAAGCATGCCTGAGAAAAATCTCTGGCTTTTGCTTTGCCAGGCACTAAGAAGTAATTCTGGTTTTTGTCACGGTGTTCATTAGATTGTACATAACTTGATCGTAAGTAGTCATGCCGAAGCTGACCTGGAAAAGTGAAAGGCAGACAGTGAATTCAGTCATCATCCACAGCATCTAGGCATTTCCCTCTCACCTCACTTAGTGCTGACTAATGGGATTTCTGGTCCAGTACGCATGTTTTGGGTGCACATAACATTCACACGTCCATCCGTCTGCAGGTCTTTACAAAATTCTTTGCTGTCCATCAGAGCTAAGCAATGCCTTTGGAGTGCCTCTTCCAATAAAATAATCACGAGGAGAGGAGTTTTTATTTTTTACCATCTTTTGCTTGTATACTGTGAATTCCAACTTTGTGGGTTTTTTGGGGGTGGGAGTATGTGTCTGTTTCTTGTTGTTTTTTTTTTCTTCCTTTTTATTTTGGTTGTTGCTGTTGTTTTTGTTTGTTTTCCTCTTGGTTTTCTGGAAGAAGAGAGGGTGTGGAGTCAGGTGGGTGAGGAGGGTGGGGAGTCCACGATCAGATGTATGGAATGTTACTTCAATAAACAAGAAGCAGGTGTGCTCATCTGTTTCTATTAACTTCTAGAAAAAAATAATAATAATCACAAGGCTAGTGGGAAATAATGCCTCCCTGTGGGACAAGACCTATGCCTAAGCCAACTTCCCTATAAATCAGCAGGGCTTTCAATTACTTGGACTCAGAGGAAGCAAGAGCATCACCACTGAACCAGACCTAGAAGTTAGCATTTTTCATTTTCACTTATGTCTTGTTAACGTTACTTGATTTGACACTATTGGAAATAAAGTGATAAGAAAAATATAAGAATGATAGCTTATTTCTCTCTGTCCTCAGTTTGTGGGGGTGTAAACACAGCAGGACAACACAGTCAGAGTACTCTGAGAGCCATCCTGAACCAATCATCATCTGGCTTGGTGTGCTGGAGACAGGTACAGGTACTGGCTCTATTTCTCTAGAGTGGCCAGAGGAACCTGGGTCAGGAAAGTGTGATCACCTTGCAGACATCCAGGTTTGCTATAGACTCCACATATTACAAGCAGCATGAGTAGCACATGCTAATCTTTCTGCCTTTAAAAGTTCATAGTCAGGGCTGGGGCTGAGTAAGTAGCTTCAGAGTATATACTCATACAAGCAGTTAGAGAGAATGCTTGAAGCCTGGGTTCAATCTGAAGCCCGAATAAAAAATAAGTCTATAAGCCTATAACAAAAATAATAAATCAACAGGTAATATGCCAAATGTGGTCAGTTAAATCCTTTCTTAGCTCTGACATGAGTACACTTTGTGATTTGTTTTGAGTAACCCATTTGACCGTGCCAAACTTCAGGATGCTAAACACAAAACCTGAAAATGTGTTGCTTCCTGGACTTTAATTCAGTAGCAGCCAACCCAAAACTGAGATGCACACTGAGTCCCAGTGATCTTGGATTAAAGACCCGATGTGTTCTGATGTGAACCCTCCAGTGTAAAGACATTGTATGGAAATGGAAATTGGAAAATGTAGTGAGTATTTTATATGGATAATATTGA
This sequence comes from Microtus obscurus, assembly GCA_963919715.1. Classification (NCBI taxonomy): domain Eukaryota; kingdom Metazoa; phylum Chordata; class Mammalia; order Rodentia; family Cricetidae; genus Microtus; species Microtus obscurus. Next base: position 21,714,516 of record CAWTZC010000355.1, on the reverse strand, counting down.
AATTATACTACTTTGTGAATATTAAGTAAACAAAGTAAAAAGTCTTTGTGATTTCTTTCTTTTAGCCCATTTCAAACATGATTGCAGGAAATTTAAAAACATATGCACAGTCCGTACCTACAGTTTGTGTTACTTTTCTTTATGTGTTTATGTCTGTGTTATGGACAGGAAAATGTCAGATTAATGGGGGTTGGTGAGAAGGGTGAAACATAGAATGACTAAGGAATGACTATCTGTTAAGGGGACATTATTATTAAGTTATTTTTTATTATTAAAATAATGCATGCTAAATAACTAGAAAGGGGCCTGAAATGTGGTAAAAGAATAAACTTAAGTTTATTAAGAATTAGCTAAAGTTATTCAGCTTCAAAAATATAACCTATGAATTGTAAAGAAATATTTTTGCCATGTGATTATTAATTAAAAACTTGTTTTCCTTCTTTTTGAGAAGGAATAGCCAGGATTAACTTATTTGAAAGGATTTCAGAGAAGCAGCTTGACCTAATACCTAAACACACTCTTTGGTTCTGACAAATATTTTGACCTTGTGACATTGAGTAGTTGTGTCATCCTGGGCCTCATGTTCTGAGGTGCAAAATTTGGAAGAAAGACTCAGTATTTGATTTGTAATATTCCCTCCACTTCCTGTGCAGAACTGTAAGACTTTGTAGAGAAGGCCTTAACAAGCTTCATAAAAGGACAATGGGATACTCATACACGTCCTGATGTCGTCAGTGAAACGCACAGGCAAGATATCCAAAGCAAGTCCAGCACAATCTCTTAAGACTTCCTAAGGCAATGGGGGAGCAGAATGGAGTTCTCTTCTCAGGGTAGCTGTCTAGAACAACCATTGTGGTTTTTTTTTTTTTTTTTTTTTTATCTCTGGGTTTGAATTGTGGACTCAATCTTCAGACCCTTTGGCAGGTTCTCAGAATCTGGTAGGCAGAGACCGAGGCCACATGCCCCACTAACCTCTAGATTAGAGTGGTGTATGTTATTGGGGGCAGTAAGCAATCTCAGGGAAGAATAAATGATTGTGTGTGTGTGTGTGTGTGTTTATTTTATTTTTTTGCTAACATTTTTGTTTGCTTTTTGAGACAGCATTTCTTAGTGCAACCTTGGCTTTCCTTGAGCTCGCTCTCTAAGATCTAGCTGGCCTGGAACTCAGAGATCCACCTGTTTTTGCCTCCCTAGAACTTGAATTAAAGGCATGTGCCACCCCACCTCCAGGCTAGTTTAAAAGTTTTATTCCATGATGGATTAGAATGAATTTGTTGTGACTCTCTAGCGAGCCTCCAGGAGGACTGTTAGCCATACAGCTCTAAGATGACTTTTCTTTTCTCCTTCCATAGCCGGCTGTGTTTCCTTAGACCCTCATGAAATTTGTAAATAATTTATTTCATGAATTCCCCACAGTTCTGCAGTTTTTGTGTGCCACCTGTTTCTTGATGGGTCCCACAACACTGAACCAATAGCTAAATGTGTAGAATAGACTATTTCAATGAGAAAGTAGCAACATCGACCCCATAAAAGTAGCTTCTACTACCTTTCTTTCTATAAGACTTGGGAGGAAAAACAGATTCTCCTCTGTAAAGACATCGGGATTAATGGTCCTTTCATTCTGAGGTTCATCAGGCTTGCCACGATGCCAGAGAGCTGACAAAAGTCGTTGCTTGTGGCACCTCCGTATCCTTAATTTGGATGCTTTTAGGGGCAGCCATGTACAGAACAACTCAACTTTCATCACTCTTTCCCCCCAAAAGTGTAACTGAGTGGCCCTAATGTACCCCTTTCCCACCCTCCGTCAATCTGGAGTCTGTCTCACGTATGGGGACACTCCTACCTGGTTAGGTCCTGTACCACAAACATCGAAAAGAAGCCTATTTTTCTTTTCTTTGTGGTTTCTCTCTGTATTGGACGAGCAGAAAGAGTCTTTGCTATGTCCAACTGTCAGGAAGAATTTCTACCTCAACCAACTACCATCATCCCTCAGAAATGTAGGTGTGGTGTTACCAGAATATTTCATATTTGAAGAAAAAGACAAATATATCTTTTATACACACAAATTTTCCATTTACAAAAGGAAATTTTTGTAATGATGCTACGGTCCTGTGCAATTAAAATGAACTCTCTCTGAGCATAACTTAGTTAGGAGTTTATGGAGTGTGGCCCCTGACCCACACCCCTGCCCTATACAGTGAATCCACTGGAAAAAGTCCACAGTAAATATCACTAGTTGAGGTCCTTTTAAAAACTCAAAAACAGATTCTTGTATGCTTCTAAAAGCTACAGCAAATGTTCCTATAATTATACAAAATAAATTCTTAAAGAGACAGTAAACACTGTTAATTAATTTGAAACTCAACTATGAGTGAATTCTACTGGGCTTAAGTTTCAGTAAGCTCCACGATGCCCTGAGCTTCCGTGTGTGTGTGAAATGGTTCTTCCCAAGAGACCTAGAGGACACAAAACATCCTGGTCAAAACAGCTCCTCCAAATTCATTTGCTGATGGGTTCACTGGAGAGCCAAAAGAACAAGAGACTGGCTTGAGGCCATGTGACATCACAGCTTGAGTGTTCTCTGATGCATTGCCCACATTTCCAATGGCAACCCTCCTTTGTCACAACGCTCATCATGGGAGCAGAACTTTGGCACTGGAGCGGAAACTTGTGACTCTACTCTCACACTTAGTCTTGGGAACTAGCCTTGTTTTCTGACCCCGTGGAGCCCACTAACTCATATCCTATCATTTCTACACCCAGACATAATAGCCAAACCTCAGCCTGGGACACGAGCCCAGATGAGCACAGTCACCAGGGAAAGTGCATGCTAGATCAATGATGACTGAGGTGTGGACAAGGAGTGGGGATTTTCCATCCTTGTACACTCTGGAACATCTGATTCATGGCTGGACTTCCTCAGATCACACCTACACATTGACCTGACCTTTGAAAAACTCACTTTCTTAATAAAATGTTTCAAATACTTGTTGAGAATTTCATACATGAATAAAATATATTTTACTTACATTTTACAAGGCTGATAATAACAGGAAAAAAATTCTTTATTCTGTCTCCCCATCAAAAAAAATAAAAATAACAGATTCAACAAGGTCATGCAACTTTACATGGTGACACATTGCCTTACAGTGCTCTTTATTTGATCTTGGCATGCCATCAGCTGGCCTCCTCCCTAACATTCGGCGTGATCATGGGTCACCAGATTATTAGAGTTTTTAATCTTTTAGCTGCTCAAAAAGGGAATAACAAATAAGGCTAATATCAGAAAGTCTTGTTATTCCTCTACCAAGTACCAGGAAGACTACAGTCTTTCTCGCACCTGCCTCAGTTTCCATTCCTCTCTGTGTGTGGACGGATGAACGGAGACAATCGCAAAGCTTGCTGAAGATGCAGATCAAAGGTTTCCTGTAGCTTACCTGTAATAAAATTCAGATGTGCTTCCACTTTGTGTAGGTCTTACTTACTGAGTGTATTCACTGCTGTTTAAAGAAAAATTGAGCAAGCTGATGACGTGACCCACACTGCCAGGGGAGAAAGATGCCTAGCTAAAGAGTTAGTAGTCTCATTAATGACTACTATTTGGATTGGCTTCATTATGTAACTTACAAATCACTTCATCTTTATTAAAGGCATTTAAAATATGTGATGTGAAATGAAACCCCAAATGCCTGATTTACTGTGAATTGTGCACAGGTGTGGGGCCGTTCACAGTGCTTTGACGCGGTGCAAGGGCAAGCTTTCATTTGCATTCCATGGTGCCAGAAGTACCATTTAACTCTGCAATGATAGGAGCATTACAGGAGGGCTTAAAATATGAAGCAAATGTTGATACAAATCAAAATTTAGGCTCAACCACCACTTAAGCTACATTACAAGTGCTTTCTGGTTAGAGCCTTGAAGAGTCAAAAGCAGATATCTACCATCAGAGGACATATGAGGAACATATGCTCCAAGGGGGGATAAGTAGCAAACAAAGAAAGTGTATGCTAATTTCAGGACAAAATGAACCCCCAAACACTCAACCTCCATGCCCACCTCGACCCAGGTATGTGGTAAGGAAGTGGTCCCCTGAGATGCAGTTTCAAACATCTCTTCTGTAGGGGAGATCATCTGAGAATACACCGGTCTCTTAAACTTCATTTTGGCTAATGGTTGCAGTTAGTAAAATTCAATTTCTTAACCTGCCTTAAGAAACCAGAAAATCTACTTAAAAATTATAAAATAAAGCACACAGCCTGTAAAAGGCAGATGTTTTGAAATGTTAAGCCAGTGAATGAGTAAGCAGGATCAGATGTGTCTGTGTTGGCAGTGTGGAGTCATCTGTGATGACATCCAAGTGGCTCTGAGCTGGTACCAGACAGCTTGGCTTTACTGGCACTATAAACACCTAAGACTTTGGAAAGGAATAAGCCCCTCTATGACTCAGTTTCCCCATTTATCAGAGGAATGGCTTTGAAGTAACCTGAACTTTGCCTTAAACAAAGCTCCATGATAGGCATCTTTTAAAATAAGACAAAGATCTTGAGTGTTATTAGGTAAGTGTTGTACACTTGCTATGTTGTAAGCATTGGACTAAGATTTGGGAAGTCTTCCAGGAAGAAAAATCGGATGGCGAAGTCGCTTACTGCCAAATCTGGTCATCTGAGTTCAAGCCCTGGGACCCACAGTTTGGGAGGAGAAAACAGACTCTAAAAAGATGTGCTTTTTTCTTCCACATGTACACTTTGGCACACACATACACAATAAATGCAATTAAAAAATTAACAAGCAGTATTTGATGTGGTTCTTAGACCAGTCCTGTAGAGAGGCACTAATCTCCATTTTCCTGGTAGCTAAAGCAACTCACCGAGGTTGGCACAAATCCAAAATACTATCAGCAAGATTTACACTGGGGTAAAGGCAGGTGACACACATCTATTTCACTTCTAAGACTTTCACACTCCTGAATGTTACAGCCAGTTCCATGGCCTTCCTCCACAGAGACACGTAATTTACCTTGGTATTTTGTTCATGTCATAGCCCGGGATGTGGATACGCATTCAGCATTATTTTGCTATATAATTTAAAATACAAAGCTCCTACTCATTCCTCCTTGTTTCAGTTTTATTGCTGTCACTCACTTTTGTGCTAAATATTAAAGGTTATTTTACTAGAGTGTGGTTGAGTCCTCCTAATTAACATAATTACATTCCCCATCAACTTTCAAAAAATACATAATTACCTAAAAGTTTCAGCTGATTTGTCTCAGTAGTTTTTATTTTTTAAAGTATTAAGTCATTAAAGTGAGTCAATGATTAAAGTATCCAAAATTCACATACATAGACACACCAAAATTTTAAACAAAGGTATTAGCATCAATGTACAATACACACATTTGCATAAACAAGTGGCAATCAGGGGATAACTTTCAGGAGTCTTCTCTACTTCCACTAAATGCATCTGGGATATCAAACTCAAATAGTCAGGGTTGGTGTCAAGTGACTTTTCCCTACTTCTCAGTGAGGAAAGAGGGTGAATGGTGTTTTTGCTGACAAGCCAAGGACAGGCACATCTATCTTCCATCACAATGGCCCCAGACTGAAGGTAAGGACGCATTCTGAAAAGACAATATTCATTAATTGACCTCTAGAAAAGAATAAAATGAGATGGAAATTAGGTGAGTGTTTGCAGGAGGTGGGACTGAAATATAATATAATGGGTTATGATGACTATGCTATACTAATCTGGATTCTCTACAGTAACAGAAGATATAGAATAGTGATAGAATCTAGTAGATTCTCTGTCCATGAGACTGACTGTCTCAGCTGGTCTTCAGTATACACAAGAATTCCAAGAAGTAGACTCTAACGCCAGTGAAGCAATGGACATGCTACCAAGGTAGAAGCAAGCAAACAAAGAACTTCCTTCTTCCATGTCCTTTTGCAGGCTTCCAGCAGAAAGTGGCCCAGGTTAGAGGCAGATTTTTCCAAGATCAAAAGATCTGAATTAAAGGCTTGTCTTCCTACCTTGAAGATCCAGATTAGAAATGGATCAATCTATTTCAGTTTATGGCCAAATTCCTCACAGACGTGCCTTCGATTTCCAGGTTTTAGATAATTCCAAATGCAGTCAATTTCACAACCAAGAATGCCCATTGTGGATGGCAAGGGGTATTTAAGGAGAAAACAAAGCATTCTAGAATCCAATTGAGGTAGTGATTATACACACACACACACACACACACACGCTAATATTTGTACAACTCTACAATTGAATACTATAAATAGTAAATTATTCCTCTTCAAAGACAGATAAATAACAGGGCCTTCTAGACATAATGGTTTAGTGAGACAAGACAGGATAGTATGACTGTGAGAAGGTTCAGTTGTATGACTTTTCCTGATTTTTTTTAAAAATTAATTGCTCTTTGCCAGAGTAAACACATTTTCTCCTTTTATTATGTGTGTCCCAAGAAAAAAACTCCAATTGTTAGGCTTGGTAGCAAAGGTCTTTTATCCTTTGAAACATCCAACTGGCCCCTTTTTCTGAATTCTTATGAGGTGCTTTGAACTTGTCCTGTCTGTATGGCTCAACTAACCCGAGAGCCATTTTCTTCACAGTACCCACTAGTGAATAACACCAACCCACACTGCATCTGAAATTCATGGTTTATAATCCTCACATTATCTGGGTTTTGATATTTAGTCATTTTTACCTACATTCAGGCAAGCTGAAAAATATGCATTAAATTATAAATACAGTACAGGAATAATCTATATTAATTCTGTCAACTGCCAGTATTGGGAGAGGCATTCAAGTCTCTAAACCATGAATGTTTAGATATGTCCATTTCAGCTTTTCCATTTGGAAGTTATTGAGATTCTTATTGGATACAGGTAAAGTGGGGGAGCTCATCAGCTCATGAGTTTATCTGATTGATTATACAGGTCTAAACATCTCTTTCTGACATCCAGCATCCACCAATAACCAGAATAAATAAGCCATATTTCTAGTGAAAACCTCTAGCAAAATTTCCTAACCTTCTCTTCTACTGTAGACAAGTGACAGTTGTCTTTGAGCAACTTAGACCTTTGGGTTTGGTGTTCCTCCACCTTCTCATATATTTCTAAAACACAATGCAATCACACACACACAACTCCACCACCACCACCACCACCACCAAATGATTCCAGAATTCTTTATCTGCTACTGATGCTTGTCAAGACTGGGGAAATTATTGGAATACTTACAAAGAATTTGACTGTCACTCATGCAATGCTTTTCACAACAACAATAATCAAAAGACAATTCTGAAAGCCCATATCTATGCCTCATCAACACATACCTGCTGTGTCATGTCAAAAAAAATGAACAGAGTTTTTTAAAAAAAGACACTCGTTCCCTTATAAAATTTAAAATGCATCCCGAGGAATGTATTTGTATTTAGATGTAAAAAAGAGTGGCCACATACAAAACCCAAAGCATTTCTTCTCAGAACTGGAGAGAGAAAGCCAAGACCCAGGAAGACAGAAAATGGCTGTGGGACTAGGGTTCTATGTGGCTACCCCATTGCTCTGTGTCCTCTGTTTTACTGAGTAGTCAGTCCTATGAAAGGAGTAGAATTGCTAACCAAATACCCATTTTTACTAAAATATGAATGTTATCTTGCTAATTATAGCATCCAGAAATTGTCTGTAGTATTAATTCAGTTTTCACTGCTGAAGCCTTTTCAAAAGACAAAACCAGACCTTCTGTCTCTTTGGTGACAGGAACCACAACATCACAGCCTTTTTCTTCTGTTTTGAGGACTCTCCAGCTTGCGGTCTATGACCAATTTATCAATTTACTGTCACTACAGCCTTTCTATCCTAAAATAGTAATTCTCATTTTTTAAAAAAAAAACACACACACAGTTGTTTTCTTCAATATATTTTTCTCCCTTCTTTGGGCATGCCTATTTCCACGCATCATTGCAGGTGTGTGACACCCATGCTAAAAGTCAGGTGCCCTCTATTCCTCATTCCCTGTGGACTCTCTCACCCACCTGCCCTCCTATAGTTCCCAGGCCCTTTGAGACTTATGTAGAGAGTCACAGCAGGCTCCTGTTATAACAATGTTTCTATAACTGGTAATGACCTTATATTTTCTTGGCTTAAGTCATTGTTAAATAATATTATTTAAAATAGTAGATAACAGAGTCTTAAAATATTTTTTTACTCTTTTGCATGCCCTTGCAAAATTCTGCTTAATAACAACTTTTATCACGAGGTGTCCCTACTTGTACATACTGGTCTCTATGTGAAACTTTTATGCAGAAATGGATGAAAATAGTTCATAAGTCAGTGGCTCTAGTTCACAAACACATAAGCACTTGAAAATATGGGTTTTACTATGTCTGAATATATAAAACCTGTCAGTAGTCTTTATCTAGTCTGAACAAATATAGTTTTCTCTCCTCAATCAAAAGTAATTTATTTCTTGAATCTTTCATATCCCTTTAGCCTCTACTGACAGATTATTAAATTGTTCTCTAATAATTTTCTGAATTATCGAATGGATTTCTAATGGACTTTGATTTTAGTCCTAACTCACCATATACATGAATACACACAACTGCATGTACACACACAAACATAAACTGTTTCCTACTTGCTAAGAATGCCACAATTTGTGATTTATAGTAAGCTAGTAGAATATCATTTTCTCTCTTATCTACCATGCTACCTTCTTAGCTGTGCTGGGGCCACTGGAAAAGATGTCAGCAAAGAGACCAATATTTATAAATTGAGCTGTTTTTTCTGTCATTGCCCTAAAACACCAGGGGCAATTTTCCTTTGTGTTGTCTGAGAGTTGGGTGAGTTTTAACCATATATCCCCATCTTGATTCCTTAAGATTCTTAAGTATGTTACTTAAGTTCAGCATTTCATTCAAACACTGTGAGGTCACTAACATTTCTTTTCACTGCCTACCCCTTTGACATTCTACTTAGAGAACATTTGTATGTACAACAAGAAACAATTCAGCTGGTCGTATTGTTCACCTCCATATCTCCACTACAGCGTAGGTGCTATCAATGAGGGACAGGGTTTCTGTTTCTTCATTGCTCTTTCTCATTATCTAGGACAACTCTGGACAAGAAAGAAACTGAATAATGAATAACCCCATGTATCTGCTGATTGACAAAATACACAGTGAGTGTTTTAATAAATGCCGTTATGCTTTTGGTAGGTTCTCTTTCATAAATTTTTAAACCATTTAGCATATTAAAAATAGGATAAAAAGATATCTACAGGGGATATTCTGAACCCTCCCAGAGTTTCAAACTTGCAAGAAATTTGTAGAGGGCCACCTAGGATTTTCTTTTTATTTGAAATACTATTTTTATTAATTCTATAAGAATTTCAAACAAAGGTTTTTGATCATATTTCATCTCCAAACTTCTCCCAGATCCATCACTACCTCCTTATCCACCCAAATTTGTGTTTTATTTCTGTATTTTTAACTTTGTTGAGTTTAATTTGTATTGCCCACATACTCTTAGGTCTAGGACTTGCATTGCGGAATAGGCTATCTATCAGGGATCACAGGTCACATCAGCAGCTCCTTAGTTAAGGATGGGATTTCATTTCCACCTACTGCCCCCCCATGCCATTCCTTTGTCTGGTTTCAGCATGTACAGGTCTTGTACATGTTGTCACAATGACTCTGAGCTCATATGTCTCCTACCCTGCTGTGTCAGGATATGTGTCTTTACAGTCCTCCACCACTCTTGCTCTTATACCCTTTCACCCCCTCTTTTATGAAGATACCCAAGACTTGGGTGGAAAGATATGATATATACATCCCATTTGGGATTTTCAAATCCCCTATAATAACTTCCTGGTCTCCCAGCAATCCTTGATCCTGAAATTGAAATCAGTACTCGATTGTTTTGCCAAGATCATCTTTCCCAAACGCAAAATACAATTTACCCCCACCATATCCTTCGTCTGATTAAAAATGTTTTGAATTGATTTTTATTTGTGTCTATAAATGTGCGTGTATGCATACATGAACACAGTTTCTGAAGATGCATAAAGAGCATGCCAGATCTCCTAGAGGTGAGTTACAGTCTCCCAACATGGTTGCTAGGAACCGAAATCATGTCTTCTGCAAGAGCTGTAAATACTCTTAATATGTGAACCATCTCTCTAGCCTCATTTATTTGTTTTATTCTACAGTTAAAGTCTTTTGTAATTTTACCATGTGTACCACATTATTTTCCCTACTTTGATCTGCATAAGAATCACCTGGGGAGCATTTGAAAACAATATTACTGGGTCCCTTCCCACATTTTCAACTTGATCAGGTCTAGGGGACCAGATAAGGTACATTTTGACCATCATCTGGTGATCCAATGACAGCTGGTGTTGGACTGGTACTCTGCAAGCACTGCTACCAAGTAACAGTGCTCACCTTCATGTCTTCCACCAATGAATCTTTCAGGGTCTAGCAGGCCTCTAGTCAAGCCTAAGGGGAGCATTCCAACTTTCTTCTAGATTTTCTCCTGATTAACTTTTTCTAGATCACTAAGACAAAGACATTTTGCAATTCGGCTCCCTAGAGTGGATATAAGGAATCCTTGTTTGTCTCCAAGAAGCCCTTGCAGGGACATTTCAGAAAGTTGAGTCAGAGAACTAAGTCCTGGGAGTGTCACTGCTACATACATCAGTCAGCTGTGGCCACAAGCTAGGCAAGGTGAGGACAAAATCCAATATTTGTCTAAGAGCTTACAAAGCGTCTGGGTATTTGCTAAGAACTTTATATGTATTATGTTATTCAATCCTCTCCAAATTCTATAGGGTAATTATCGTTATTATTTCCATCTGGAAGATAAGGAAAAGGAGCCTGATCAAGATTAAATACTAAAGTCATAATTAAATAGCTTATTGGTGGCAAAGCCTGGAGTTGAGCCCAGGCATTTTAACTCCAGAGGCTAAAATAACCACCATGCTGCACACTACCTTTCCACAAAAATGAAACAAATATTTGCTTCTCAACATCATTGGGCCTCTTAACTTGTGGTTCCCAGGCCAGCAGCAGCATCACCTGGACACTTATCAGAAGTGCGGTTCCTCACCTTCTGCCTCAGACATGCTGACTCAGAAATTCTGGGGTGGGCTCAGCTGTCTGGTTAACGGGTTCTCTGGGTGCATTCCAAGAACATACTCCAGACTAACAACAGTGATGTGCAAACATCACCAAGTCTCTTACTTCCTGCATAGGAATGCTAACAGTATGCCTGCTCTATAAATCCCATGGCATTGAATTTGAAGACCGATTTTATGGTGGCTATGGAGTTTGAAAGAGAAAAATAAACTTTCTTCGTGATGATAAAAATTTTCTCAGATGTCCATCATGCAATTATTTGATAATCGACAAGGCAAGAATAGAACCTTCCCATGCACTTGATGGCAAACTTCAGGTGTGTGATGCATAATTTTATGTCAACTCGATACAAGCTAAAGCTAGCAGAGTAGCGGAACAACACTGAGAAAATGCTCCCATAAGACAAAGCAAACCTATAGGCAGTTTCTTATGGGCCGATTGTGGGTGGTGTTATCCCTGGACTGGTGGTCCTGGGTTCTATAAGAATGCAGATTAAACAAGCCATGAGTAGTAAGCCAGTAAGCAGCACTCCTCCGTGGTCTATGCATCAGCTCCTTCTTCCATGTTTCTATCCTAGATGTTGCTGCTATTCACACTATGAAGGAATACTCTGTAATGCCTCTATTAATAGAAACACTAGTTCATGCCATGCTGGGCCATTATCTTCAACAGAGATTAAAAAACGGATGAGCAGAGAGGTCTGACACCATCCTGGTATCTTGCTGATGACAAACATCAAAGATACATCTGTTCCAGTATGCTTCATACTATGACTTACAAAGACCTACAAGCAAACACTTCGCAAACATACAAAGCCTGGAAATTAACTGGTTGGGGATCTACATTTCTCCCAGGGTCAGTTTACGAGGTACATTTTGGAATAGCTCTATTCAAGCTCCCTTGAGAAGAATAAACATTTATTTTATGACCTACAATGAATATGGATTATCTTCTCACTCCACTACCTTTGAAAATAGAAGTTGTCACTTCCACAGACAATAGAAGGCAGTGGAACTCAAGAACTTTGGCAATCTTGTCAATCCAGAGGACTCCAGTGGGCTGGCAGCCTCTCTCTCCCCAAAGGGTTCTTTAAGATATGGCATAGGGCTCAGCCAGTACTTCACCAGGCAGTATTTCTGTAATCTGTAGGAATCCATCCCAAACTGGGCTGGTCATTAACTGGGAAGACAATCTAGCTCAAGAAGAGAACAAGAAAATTTAAAAGAATAGAAATCAGGCCAAGAAATGAAGACCGTATCTGATCACCTTAAATTACACAATAAGTTAGGACTTGGCTCCAAGACATGAATGGGAACCAAGATCGGCTTGCAGCTTTAAGAGGATAATTTGTCTGCCAATTTGAAGGATAGTACTGATTTTTCAGGAAGTTGATTTCAGAGGTACCAAGATGCATGAGTACTCTGCCTCTGGCTTCCAAGAGTACAAGGGCTTCATTTCTTCCTTTATAAATTCTTATTCTGTAATCTCTTGTTGATTGAATCACTATGTTCCAAGTGACAAAATGCTATTACCTAAGTGACAATTTGTATTGTGTTGAGAACACATGTAATCTTACTGAAGAAAAACCCTATCAGGAAACTTATATATTGAAGAACCAGCCTACCTCTATCTTAGGCTCAAAAGCCATCTTATAGCTAAGACAAATTAGGTTCATTGTAGTTTATGATTAAACAAAAATTAAAACCCTATGATTAAACCTCTGTTTCTCAAGGATTGGGCTATGCCCCACCTATAACCTTAACTACAAATTGTTCCATATTGCCTGTTCCAGGAATGGCATCATGTGTTTGTGTATAACCATTTTGCAACCCTATCTTTGTTACAAAAGGATTTTATGCCTACCTTGCAACCATGTCTTTGTTTCAGGAGGTCATTAGGGACTAACTTGCTATGATGTTCTGCTCCTATCACCCTACCTATTTTGCCTATGAAATCCTCCATTTAGAAACCTCCTATAAAAGCTATAAAAGCCTTGCCTTCCTCTTGAATACCACCATAGAGAGAAGAGCCTGTGTATATGAATATAAAAGCTTCCTTTGATTAGCTGCTTGCTTGAATTAATTTGGCCATGATGATTTGAGTTGGTGGTCATTCTCCTTGTGCCTTTGTAATTAACAATACCAAAATCAAGGAGTATGTCAAGAGTCACTCTGCTGATGGGCACAGATTTGGAACATAAATCTACCTGCAGAATGTAAATTCCATTTTTTTTTCTCAGCTTGGTACCAGAGGCAGCTCTTCCTGCAATAGCTCACAAACCTAAAGTAGAGGTGATTCTTAACCACATACATCTATTCTGCCCTCTGACAGAAATGGACCCCAAAAAGAGAAAGAAAAAGCCCCAAATATTAGCCAGGTAGTTCTTACGCACATTACACATTCATGTCAAAGGAATACGTGTCTTTTTCTATATAAATACAGAGACAGAAGAAAATGACACAACAAAAATGAGTTCACAATCTAATATCAGGTAAATGTGTTAAAAATCTACAGATACAGCCAAAGAGATAGTTCAGAGGGTAAAGGCGGTTGCTACCAAGCCCCAGAATCTGCACTGTGAACGGATGGAACTGACTCTGCAAATTGTCCTCTAATCTCCAGAAACTTGTTGTGGCATGGGGTCACATGCACATGCGTGTGCCCATACATACATACACACACACTGCCAAAAGCAATTGAAAGAAAACAATTTATGGATAATGTTGATTACTTCGTCTGTGCCAGGCACAGATTGATGCTGGGGCTAGAGCAGCAGTCTGACACCTGAGCCCCTACACTATGGTCCACGCCACATGTTAGCATGCCATTCCAGGTAAAGTTCAAGCCTTCATCCCTGATCTAACAACTGTAAAGCACCTTCTAGCTTTCCTTTGGAAACATAAATGGTGATCAGCATAGGCCATCTTCATCTTTATTCCCCCAAGGATTTCTTATTTCCCTCTGAGCTTCCTTTCTTCATAGGTGTTTTTCCAAGTCACAACATACAGAAAACTGGTTTCACAGACACAGACCATTCCAGGATTTTGGACGAAACAACACTTTGCTTATTTCAATTTGTCATTTCCAAAAGCAAAGTAATATTTAACATCCCTAATGCAAAGTCTCAGTAGCCTTTTGGAAGTAAACAGCCTATTCTTAGGAGAAAGCATGTTAGGGGACAGAGTGCTACTTCAACACAAACATATGGAGATATTATTGTTATCAAATTACCTTCATATAACTTGGCAAACAAACTTATTCTCTTCATGTGATTGTGTTGAATAATAGCTAATACTAGATGTTAACTACACTTAAAAATTCCCTAGGTGAAAGGGTATATATTACATATTTAGCTGCCAGAGAGATAGCCAGCATGTTGCCCAATCAGTAAACGCCCCAGTCCTGGCCAGAACATGATGTTCCACAGGGTACTGATATTTTACCTTTTTAGGTAAAAGGTAAAATAAGTAACAGGTAAAATAAATAAAATAAAAGGTAAAATTTTACCTTTTATTGACTGTTTTGAGGCCAGGTCCGGAACACAACCTGGCCCCTAGCAACCTTCCTGACTCATCCTCCTGAGCGCTGGGGCTGGTCTCGATTTCTCACCATCTTTGGTAAGAAAGCCATTGTGTCCCATAGGTGTTTGCATCCGCGTTTCCTGATAATTTGTAATGTGGAATATGTTTTGGAAGTCTTGTGTTCCTTGTTTTAAATCTTTCTGATAAGATTGTTGGCTCACTTATCAGTCAGGGCTGGTTTCTTGCTGTAGTAACGGACTCTTTCTTTCAAACGCACCACATAACACAGGCTAGCTGTAGATCGCTTTCCTTCTTTATCCTTGAGTATAAAGAGTTTCTTTGTCTAAACCTTTTTATCAGGCTTGTCTCCCAAATATCCTCTCCCAGAAGCGACAGGAGTTTTTAATCTCCTGGCAGCATCTTTGGTTTGAGAGTCGTATCCAAAGAATCATCACCATGCTCAACAGTTTCCAGGCTTTTTCTTGGGTTGTCATCTTCATTTTATTTGGCTTTATAATCCATTTTGTGTTATGTTTGTGTGAACTGTATTAAGTCATTAAATGACATTAGTCATTTCATTTTTGGCATGTGAATACAAGTTGTTTTGGGACCACTGATATAAGTACCATCTTTTTCCTTTGTTTGAAAACCAAGAACTACCTGCATTCCTGAACTAGCCTACCCTCCACCACCAGCCCACCTGCAGCAACTCAATGCCAGTGGCTACATCATCACCAGCAAGAGTCCCATATTCTCCCTATGCCCATGCACTCTCCCCCTTTTTAAAGTCCTATGACTTCACAGTTTTAACTCTTTCTTCTCCACCCTCACTCAGAGGCAGCCTTATATTAATACCTGCCTCCAAAATCTCTCTCAGGTGAGGTCTTTTGCATAGTGAGACTTCGTGGTATTGCTTGGCGCCATCCTCCAAGGTGTAATCTTCCACTGCAAAACTATAATATCCTCAGCATTTCTTTGCAGCACATTCAAGACTTCACATGTGTTACTCAGTTTCTGAGCAACTGTGAGAGGCAAAGATAGGTTTTAAGTTGTAATTACTATGCCTAAGAGATCCGGGAAACAAGAATGCCCCTGATCTATAGACCCCTTGCTCAAGGACAGATACTTCCTAATAAGATGGAGACTATCATTTATGGGAGATAGCAAGCCATAAGAGAAAACAAATTTTGTTGACCTAACTACACCGGATGTGCATGATCACATGTAGATGAGAGGTGTGTAGGCAGGAAATATGCCAGGATGTACTTTTCCCCCTGTTTGCATCTGATGAAAAACACCGTGAATAACGGGTTTGGCCTTTATAAGCCTGTGCAAGCCATGGTGCAGTGCCATTTTCGGGAAACCCAGAGATGGACCTGTGCAGAAAATCCATCAACCTGGTCAGTATTTAATTAAAAATTGCTTAAAATTTGACTTAAAAAAAACCTTAAAATCTGCAGTAGTGGTCTTATTCTCGAACAGTGTAATTAACCCTTTCACTCTGATTCATCCTGTACGTTTCACACCAGGGCCACACTGCCCTGACTGTAACAGCTTGATAATAAACTTTTGAAGTAGGATGGTGTGAGCAGCCCAATTTTGTTTCCTCTGTCAGTGTTTTCTGGGCAGTGTTGGATATTTTCCTCTTTTAGAATAGGTCAAGACCATGATGGGGCTACCCACTGAAACAGCTTACCCGAGCTAATGGGAGCTCGCTGACTCCATCCTGACAGCAGAGGAACCAGCATAGGACCAAACTAGACTCTCTGTATGTGGGAGACAGTTGTGTGGCTAGGGCAGATTATGGGGTCACTGGCAGTAAGACCATAATTTATTCTTACTGCTAGTACTGGCTTTTTGAATCGCATTCTCTTTGAAGGAATACCTTGTTCAGCCTAGATATAGTGGAGAGGGCCTTGGTCTGGCCTTAAATCAATGTGCTAGACTTTGTTGACTTCTCATGAAAAGTGAAAAGTACATGGTGGGGTGGGGTGAGGTGGGGCAAAGGTGGAGGGAGCAGGAGGAAGAGAGGGAGTAAAAACTGGGATTGGTATTTAAAATGAGAAAAGCTTTTTTTAAATAAGTAAATTTTATAAGGGTTCATACATAGTATTTTCTACTTTATTCAATTATTATTTTTAATATTATTAAAAATAAAAAATAAGTTTTCTGATGATTATTTATATTCTCATCAGTTTTTCTTCATAGCTTCCGTTATTTGTTCCTATAAGTTAGTATTAAACTTTTTCTTCACTTTATATTAGTGTTGCATATGTTGGTTGCACTTTTGCCATTTTGCTTAATTTCTAGATTTCTCCCAAATATTTTTTTTAAATTAAAGAAAAAAAATCATTTTTTTGAGGGAGAGGCAGAGCTTCTGAAGGCGTTTATGTAGAGATCAGAGGATAATCTGCAGGAGTCAGCTCTCTTCTCCCACCAACAAGACTCCAGGGATTAAGCCAAGGTCATCGGGCTTGATGGTAAGTGCCCTCAGCTGCTGAGTCGTCTCATCAGAGCCATAATTTAATCCACGTCATAAAATGTATCAGTTCTTTCCCTCGATGTACTGGAGACTCAATCTGTAACAGAGGCTGACCACAACCTGGGTATCCTCATTCCTCAGCCTCTGACGCTTCTGTAGATATATTTTTCACATTTGAACTTGTGCCAAGTCCAACATTTCTTTGGTTATAATAAATGGAATAGGAATCTACCTTTTGTATTTGCTTTATTACTTATGCCGTTGTCTCCAAACCATTCAGTTAATAATTCAGTCTGTTTTTTTTTTTCTTAGCAATGAGTTGAAATGTCATTTTCATTAGAGCTCAAATCTTTAGTTACAAGAGTCTTGACATTTACTTCCTGGTCTTCTGGTTTCATTACTTGTGTATTATTCAGGACCGCATTATTTAATTATCCCAGTTCTCTGATGTATTACAGGACAAGTCGCCTGAACATTCCACGTTCATAATTTCCCCTGCATTCATTTATGTGCCCTTACACACAGCTTGAAATATTCTTATAGCTTAATGACAAATCCTGTTAGCATCGGAACCTCAGTCATACCACACCTATGGATTCATTTATGGTGAGCCAATACTCTCAGGATATCAAATTTGGGGACACTTTTTGAAAATGATCGTTCCTATGCTAAACCCATGGAGATTCTGACACTATAGCTATCCAGTAGGGAACTGAAAAATTAGAAGTTTAAAAATAACCAGACATTGGTTCAGATGGGACATAGACAATCATAGACCAGAATATTTATTCCTGATTGGTAGCAGGGTTTGGATGCACCTTCTTAAGACAGTCACATTGGCAGGCAGCCTTCTGAAACAATTTATGAATCTTATTTGTCTGTGTTGATATTTTTTAAAGAAAAAAGAAAGAAGAGTGAAAATATGCTTAGAATTTTAAGACACAAAGTGAAAACAAATAATAGATCAAGTAAGAACACCACAAGGTAATGGCCCAGAAGAGAAAGAAATCAAAAAGTTTTAGGGTGGGAATATAAGGTGAGAAGAGTTGCAGGGGCATGGGCTGTTCAAAGAAAACTGCCAGGTACATTAAAATGTGATTAATTTGACCTGGATAAGAAGTTGGAGAATCACAAATCATGGAAAAGAAACTACTGGCATTGTGTGTGTGTGTGTGTGTATGTGTTTGTGTGTATGTGTGTGTGTAGTGTGTGTCTGTGGCAGTGTTGCATCTGTAGCTATTTCTTAGGACAACAGCATGTGAGCTGACTTTAAAGCCGGAGAGAAAAAGCCAGCAAACTCATTAGGGACGATTCTAGTTGTCCACACTGGAGGTAAATGATGTTCTCCTCTGACAGTGAGGGATGAGCTGGAGGAGACTTGATTCGACCTCTGGGACTCCGGAGGGCTGTAGTGATTTATGGCTGCAACAAGTTCCACTCTTTTATCTCCACTCTACTACTGTGCCATCAGCGATTTCAAAGACTAGGAAAGACGGTTGAATTAATGTAGATGTTGGGCCGTTCAGGGGTCTCCTCACATTCAAATCAAGTACAAAGGAAAAAATGGGAGCTCTGCAGCCAAGGAGACAAGAAGCTCTTTGTCCTGTATAATAGTGGGAAAGTAACTGAATGTTACTTCCTTTATCTACTAAGTGACAAATACAGTAATCTTATCTCCCAGATCTGTTAAGAAGAAAGAATAAGAGAGTGATATCTGTCCATCCATGTGGAGCGTGACAGTGGGTGGAGTCAGTGGACCTAGGTTCTAAGCAGCTTTACCATTCCCTACTCAAGGTTTATGTTGGTTCACCAATTTACTCTTCTGGTTTTTCTTTTTCTCACCTGAAGTTAATTATAAGGTAAAGAATTTAGTATCAGATAAGACTGCAAGTTACAGGTCACATGAGGTACCCCTATGGTATAACCAAGGATGGGGAGAACTTTAGGTTCAGTAAACACAAGAAAGTAAGATAAAGATTTCCACATAGCATTCTTAATTGATTTCTTCACTCACTTGCCTTTGTTTTGGCACACTCAAGGTTTGTACAATGAGGAAGAGTTTGCCGTTCTGTTCATACTTTAGTGGTGACAGCCTTGAAGCCTTGGTTTAAGACTTGTAGCAAGGACCAGCAATGTAGCAGTCCTCCACTTCCATCGTTCAACAGAAATGACTCAAGAGTAGCTCTCAGAACAGAACCATGTTTGAAAACATAATGTGAATGTTTCGATTTATAAGATGAATTCCCACTCACTGCTCCAAATCCTCCATCTATTTGACCTTGCCCAGGAACTTAACCTTTAAAGCTTCCCTGTAGTCTTTTATGCACAGAGGACAATGACACACAGTTCATTAAAGCAATACTAAGAACTTGTACTAAGGACATGAGGGGGGGCAGGGATAAATGTCTGTAAGCACCAAAGAGTTCACCAGAATATGTCCACATTCATTGCCTGGGGGTTTCTTTTGTAAATAAATGTGACATTTCCTTTTTGTAATAAACACATTTTATAGACATCTTCTAGACACCCTAGATCATTACTTAAGACAATGTATGCTGAATAAACATGCCAGAAAAAAAACTTGAAAAACAGAGCATAAGGGTATGCACACTCTCACTCATGCTCAGAATGCTGGCCTCTTTGGACTGACCTAACAAAACAACTTTCTTTCAAGGATGAGCCCTCAATCTGGGAGCTAGAAAGTCTGATTTCACTCACAAGACACATTTTTCATTGGATTTATTCTTATTTTATTATTATAGAAAACCTCTGAATTTTATTGCACTGTTGATTTTACGAATTTAAAAACTAACAGGAATATGTAATTAGAGCAATAGAAGTGGAATAAAGAAGTAGACTAGGAGGAAAGGGCATGGGCAAAAATAAATGAAGCTATTTCATGTTGAATCATCCTGAAAATTCACTCTCTGAGAGAGGTCATCATGGCAGTTTCCTCATGAATGGCTTACCAGTAGAAGCAGTTCATCCACGCTTAATGACAGAAATTGACCAATAGGCTTTTTCCCCCTAAGATACTTTGGCAGTACTTATGAGAATTAACTAACTTTCATCAGTAATTCTTGTTCTAAGAGTTTCCACTGTAAGTACAAAAATTTTAGCACAATAATTTTCATATGCATAGTGACAATTATTGTTTTATTATTAGTAAATATGAAAATTATCTTTTTCTTTAAAAGCACCAGTAAAATACAATATTAAAGTTTCTGGATTAGAACACCACACAGCCATAAAATAAAAAAGAATGAGAAATGTCAATATATGATAAATAATGCCATATAAAAATATAGTTCACACTATGCTTCTATTCTGTGCTTATAAATAATAAGAGTCATGATCATAGACTCTTAAAACATTTAGTCTCACAAATTAATGCAATAAGATGTTTGGTGTGTGTGGAAGGCAGGTGCAGCTTTCACTCTTTGCACACGTATGTCATCTGAGTAAGCTGTGCTGATATCACATTTGATATACACACACATATATGTTAGGGAATATTATTTTAAGATGTATGATGTTCGGGTTGCATTGATTCAACTCTTTGAAGCTGTGTTATGTTACTGTGCCTATCTAAAACACCTAATAGTCTAATAAGGACCTAAACAGCCAATAGTGAGGCAGGAGCAAAGATAGGCAAGGCTAGCAGGCAGAGTGTATAAATAGAAGGAGAAATCTGGGAGGAGAGAGAAAGAAGTAACAGGAGAACAAGGAGAGGAGGACATCAGGTGCCAGCCACCCAGCCAGCCATGGAATAAGAAGGAAAGTAAGGTATACAGAAGTAAGAAAGATAGAATCCCAGAGGGAAAAGGTAGAAGGGAATAACATAAGATAAGAAAAGCTAAAAAGGATCAAGCCAAACTAAGGCTGCTCATTCATAATTAAGAATAAGCCTCCATGTCAGTACACATGTATTGCAATATGTATATACAATATACATATATATATATATATATATAAGTAATATATATGTATTACATAAATTGTATTACACACACACACACACATTAAGAATGTACAAAGAGCCACTGTTTTTTTTTAGATTTTGATGTCCTATGGGCCTAAAAGAAATTCAAACTTTTACCTGTAAAGAGAATCATTGCCTATGTAGCACTTTGCCAGCTGTCTAAAGAATGAACAACAGACAAATCCAGGGCTCCATTGGGAGGAGTGTGGTCACCACTAGTTACACACACAGGTTCAGCACCTACCTCCTGGCACTTAGCAAGCTTGTGAAAGAATCAGCTGACCTTGTAGTTCTGGAGGAATTCTAGGTGTGAGGGATGCAGGTCCTGTGAACAGGAACTTTCAGCATCTAGAAAGGAAATGGAGTCTTCCCTGACCTTAGGCTATACTACTGATAGTCATGTGGAGACCTCAAATGCTAAAGACTTTTCTGCGCATTTGTGTGGATAACCAAGATTGGTGCACCAATGTGGGGCTGACTACATCCACATGAAAAAAAAAAAAACCCTGAGAGAGCTTAAAAAAGAATTCTATACACAAAAGTACAGAGCTAAGCATGACTTTTTGGTAGCCGCATTTTCTTGGGTGGGCTCTGTTTGCTAGAAGGAAGCAGAGGCACAATTCTTTAGAGAAGGCTTCCTGACTCAGCAGTAGCAGCAAAAACTGTGCATCTACTTTTTAGAATGCTCCCTGTTTTGTGCTAGTTGCACTAACAACTCTGACTCTTTTGGGAGGTCTGGTTACAGAGCATTTAAGTGGGGTTTTTGAGCCAAGTGATAGAACTTGCTTAATGGCAACATAGACCCACTGTGTGTACCTAAAAATGAGGCTGTGAGCATGATTTGCAGAGGAGGTGAATGGGCCTCCACCATGTAGGACTGGGCAGAGCAAGCAGGCAAGACAGAGTTGTTCCAAGTCATGCATTTTGGCATTTAAATAAAAAGCACTTCTGGTCAGATAATAATTACAGATACACAAAAGAGACAGATTCAGAAGAAAAAGACCTCTAAATGGGTCACAGTGTTGGATAAATGTGTGCAGGCTTGAAAGAGAGAAGAAAAAGAATATGGACAGTTAAAAATGGAAATAAATGATTTTAAATATATAACAAAGTCTTAGCCAGGCACTGGTGGTGCACGCCTTTAATCCTAGCACTCGGGAGGCAGAGGCAGGCGAATCTCTGGAAGTTCGAGGCCAGCCTGGTCTACAAGAGCTAGTTCTGGGACAGGCATCAAAGCTACAGAGAAACCCTGTCTCGAAAAACAAAACTATATATATATTCAAAGTCTTTAAAGAGACAGAACATGAACAGTCATACATAAAAGGAGTAAAGAAAAATAAGCCAAGTAAAGATGGAATATACACACAGAGTCTGGATTATGTATATTATTAGTTTTCCTTGAAATCTTTGACCGTAAATGAGCTAAGTATAGAGAGACATTACATTGTACAGGCTGCTAAGCTAAACCAAAATATGTATTTTAAAGGAACCTTGACTTCAAAATTTGGGTCTAAGGATTTGATACTTTGGAAAAGAGGTTCTTCTTTTGTTTCCAGAGAGGATAAAAACTTGTGGATTTCTCCCAGACTAATGTGGTTGATGGACCAAAACCCCAAAAGGTCACCATAACCACCCCCAAAAATTACTTCACTTAACAAAACACAGGAAGCAGTTTGGAGAGAACTACACCTAAATATTGTTTATAATTGTTTGCTTATATTTAAAGGGGGAAATGCTATAAATATTTTCATTGGTATGGATCTTGGTTTATTGATACAAATTTAAGATCAATTTTTGTGTATATACACACTCATGATTTTGTGTAGCTCATTTAAAAATGTAATGTATAATTAAGAAATGAAGGTTAATAGAGAGTCATCTCTAATAGTCAAGCTTGCAGTCATGTTAGTTAGGTTTCCTAGATATACAGAGATGTACTTCAAGTGGGTATATACTCTTCAGATCTTTCAAAGATTACTGACTACAACATTTAAAATGTTTTAAGAACTTAGGACTTTTCATGGCAGTGAGACACATCTGCTCTTGGCAGCACCAATCACTTCAAGAGGATGTTGGACACCAAAGAGGCTCCTTATGGAGTTTGCTAGCCATT
Source organism: Microtus obscurus (assembly GCA_963919715.1). Classification (NCBI taxonomy): domain Eukaryota; kingdom Metazoa; phylum Chordata; class Mammalia; order Rodentia; family Cricetidae; genus Microtus; species Microtus obscurus. The sequence continues at coordinate 21,691,269 of CAWTZC010000355.1, read as the reverse complement.
TGTTCAAGAAACTGCTCTTGTTTGGACTGCTTGATGGTATGATATATGAACTGGACTTGCATGAGCCACAAAAAAATGACTGCTGAACTTGTGTAAAGGTGAGAAGTCCTTCAGGGTTCCTGCTTCATAAAAGAGTCTGCTAGACATTCTGCAGGATACAGAAACAGTATTGCAATTAATATAATTTCTGTGTGGTTATTTCGTGTCTGAGTAGCGATGAATGAATGAACAGCCTCTGACAACACTTACCTGTGCTGTATTTCCAATAGAGATTTCACATGCCAGGCTTGAGTTTTGAGAATCTGCTCAAGCTCACCCAAAGAATGTAGCAGAGAGGCCTGAGACATGGAAAATGACAGCTTGACTCTGGTCAGCCTGGGACATTACTCTCATTACTCATCCTCTCTTTTCCTGAGTTTCCTCATCCTCAAAACTGGCATACAGATGATATTCTCATCTAAGGGCTGCAGTAAGGACTCAGTCCTCAGCACTCAGCTCTTACTAGGAGTTCTAGTTCTGACTTGTGAGGTCCAGCAGGCCCTGGTGTTATTTCAAATTACCTGTTTGGATGCCATGACTCAGGGCAATTCCTTAAGCAATTCCAATACTAGGTCAAGATTGGGCTTTAAATATTAATTAAAAAATTTACTGTTATAAGCGCTATCACAAAAATTGGGTTTTTGTTATTGTTGATTGTTTGGTTGGTTTTGGTTTGATTGTTTTTTTGTTTTGTTTGTTTGTTTGTTTTTTTTTTTAAATGCTTTTGAGAAAACCCTTGGCTGTTCTGGAACTCACTCTATAAATCATGCTGGTTTCAAACTCACAGAGATTTCCCCCTGTCTCTGCCTCCTGAGTAGTAAAAATGTTTTTAGATAAACAAAAACATTATGCAAAAAAGTTAACCAAAAAAATCTGTTCAATACAATGAACAGTTAGAATGAAAACAGGAATTTTGTGATAAACTTTACACTTACAAAAGTTTTAAGTATTAGTAGAAGTATTTCGATAGCCAGATACAGATATTTAAGTAGCTTTGCCTCTATTTTCTTATTAAATTGAGATGCTGGCTTGTTTCATGCAATGCATTTTCAGAATAGTACTGGCTATTGCTTCGGTAATATAGTTAAGAAGAGACAAAGCTTGACTACACTCACTTGCAAAGAGGACATCAGTAAAAGCATGCTTCTGTTAGGTCTTTCTGCCGTCCCATGTACTCTGATTTGCTGTGCACTTTTTTCCAGTCTAACACACTCTCCAGTATTGGCTCAGTTCCAAACCCCCCACTGTGGAGTGTGCAAATCATAACAGAAAAAAAAGAGGGCATCTCTCATAGTTCTCACATACTTACAGACATAACACTCAGTAAATGGATGGCATTTGATAGTTGGCTTTCCTGGACAAAAACTGGTAGAGCAAGCCATGGTCACTCAACATCAGTCAAACGATCAAGAAAATTAGAACCATAGGTCCCGACTGAGAAATTATGTGTGTGGGCGGCGGGGGGGGGAGCTCATAGTTCACATCACATGCCACCATCATTAAGAATCAAATGTCCTGTGGCAGGTTTGGTGCTGGGAAGGGAATGAGTTAAAAATCTCTTTTCCTTTTCTCTGGTTCTCCTTAGTGGAAGCTGTGGCGGAGGCCTGCCTTGTCTGGCTGCCTTTTGTTTTAAGGATATCGATTGTTAACACAATGACTGCACAGGAGATAGAAGGCACCATCATTAGCTGCCGCCACCTCATCTGTTGTTACGGAGCTCAGAGAGACGCTAATGGATAAACAAGGTCGGCAGGAGCACCACTGGCCTGTTCCCAGTGTTCCAACGTGGCCAAGCTTCAGCCAAGCCTTTCTATCCTCCCAAGGCAAACAAAACCCATTAGTATCAACATTTGGGGTCTCCAAAATGTACCCTGGACCAAGAACTCACGTCACTTGACCTTGCTCATCATCTACTGTCATCGATAGATCACTTGAAGCAGTGTGCACAGACAGACATGTGTGCAGATGATGTGGCAAAGAAGACTGGTAGCTGCCTGCCTTGTTTCTTTCCAGTACGAGGAGCGGTGCTGAGTAAGGTCTATGAGTAAGTGGCCATGGACACTGCCAACACTTAGTGACAGTCTACATCATGATAGTGATGTTCTAATGCCTTCCATATGCTATTTGATTTTATCCTTATGAACGCTTTGCAGAGAATTTCTTTTTAAAATAATATTCTTATTTATTCTTTGAAAATGTTAGACATTTTCACAATGTGTTTTGATCGCATTCGTCTACAACTACCTCCCTTCAGGGCTTCCTAGAGTCTTCCATGCCAAAACCCTCAACACTCTGTACCCTATTAACTACCCTCTCCCTGTACAGTTAGTGCTTCCCATGGGTGTGGAACTATGTACTGAGGTATGAGCAACCTACCAGAAACTGCACTTCCAATGGACAATGACCCTCCCTCCCTCGACTCCATCAACTGCAATAGATGCCTACCTGGGGTGTGGCCTTGTGAGTCCCTCCCCCATTAAGACGGGAAATGTGACTGGCTTGACCTCGTGCAGTCAATTACTGCCCCTGTGAGTTGCTGTATGTAACAACCATTTCAGGTCTAGAGATCTGCATTTTATAGCTCTCTTCCCCATCAGTCTGCTCAGTACATTCTTCCTGCCCAGTCTTCCTTTATGTTCGCTGAGCATAGTTTGCCCAGGAACTCAGAGAATCATTTCTTGTTTTTGATTTAGAAAGAGGGAACCTGAGGCTAGAAAACTGACCTGGCTGTCTAACTGCTTTCCACTTCTCAGCAATAAAGTCCAGGTAAAAATTCTGTTGTCTGGTCAATTCATTCCCATATGCCTAAGATGTTTATAATTTTTGCACCAAAGAGTTCAATTCCTGGGATTCCAAAATCTCAAGCCAAATGATTAATTGTCCTGGTTTCAATTTTGTAGCTCTGATACAATACTCTGACAAAAAAAAATCTTAGGAGATATAGGAGTTTATTTCAACTTAATATTCCATGTAAGAGCAGTTCAGTGTTGCCAGAGAAGTCAAAGCAGGAACTTCAATTTTCTAGTCATACAACATCCGCAGTCAGGAACAAAGAGGAATAAGTGCGTATGTTTTCCCTTACGTTCTTGCTTATGCTCAGCTCATTTTGACTTCTCCCACATAGATACTTTAGAACTACTGCCTAGGGAATGGTGTTAGCCAACAGTAAGCCAGCTTTTCCCACGCTGATTAACTTATTAAGATAACCTCCTACAGACACTCCCAAGGCTACCTCATTGCAGAAAGTCACTGGTTGTGACTCTCTTCCCAGGTGGCTTTCACTTGTGCCAAGTTCATGATTAAAGTTAGTGATAAGAATTATTAACTCTATGAACCCAACAGAAACCACTGTCTCAGTTAGGATTTCATAATGAAGAGACACCATGACCGGACAATTCCTTTTAAGGAAAACACTTAATTGTAGCTAGCTTACAGTTCAGTTCAGAGGTTTTGTGTATTATTGTCATGGTGGATGGCTTGCAGGCAGACATGGTACTAGAGAAGGAGCTTAGAGTTCTACATCTTGATCCACAGGTAGCAGAAGTAGTCTTTGTCTGCAATGTATACAGCTTGAGCATAGGAGGCCTCAAAGCCCTCCCCAAAAGTGACACAGTTCCTCCAATCAGGCCACACCTATTCCAACAAAACCACACCTCCTAATAGTGCCACTCCCTATGGGGGGATCGTTTTATTTCAAACTACTGCACAAATTGTAGAATTTAAATGGAGAGATGAACTACAATCAGACCAAGGTCCAAAAGTAGGAATTCAGCAACATGATCTCTTTAAATCCTGACCACTCAAAGTGCAGTGGGAGAGTGTGTCAACAGTATCTATATCACATGCGAATGTGCTAGAGAAGAGGCAGCCCGCCCCAAGGGTGGCTCAGGAATCTTGAATGTGACCTCATTTTAATATGATTCTCATTAGATTTGCACAAATCTCAAAATCATCAAAATTCATTTTGAGAAGTGTTGTTCTAACATTCTTTCTGGAGCCACGCCGCTGTGATCTTGAAGTGGTTAAGGACGATACAAGACTCTACAAGGGGTCAATCATAAGAGAAGAAAATACTTCTCATCCTTAAGAAATTTCCATTCAGAAATGGGTGTTACAGGACACTGTGTAAGCAGACGCAGGCATCATACTCTGAAAGGAGCCACGGGTCCTGGGGCCTGTGAACTCCAACTGACCTGGGTTGGGTTCCTGATCCTGCCACCTGCTGCCTGGAGAGTCTCTTGCAAACTGGAAACTTCTAAGTCCTCAGGAGGCTCTTTATTAGAGGAATAAAATTACCCATCTGAAGGACTCAGTTCTGTCCTATTGCATCAACTGTAGGTTTTTATGAGAAAAGGCAGGTGCTCCGAACTGTAACCAAAGCGTAGCGTTTTTATTAGACTCTAGTGATGCTCTGTTGTTAGTATCATTTCAAAGCCTCCTTCCTGGTGGAGTCTTGCATACATCCAGGATTTATATCCCCTGGCCTTCTCGGAAAGGATGGTGGCTATGTGCCAATGGCATACCTGCCAACACTGCTATCCCCAAACACTGAGAACCATTGAATTCCGTTTCCCTGAGAACCTGTTTGCAGGGCCAATCACATGTCAGCTCCACAGAGCTTCACAAAGGAAGGCCAAATCTCCTTAATGAAGCAAAGAGCACAAGAGGCTCCGACCTTGAGATTGTCATTCATCTGTCTTTCTTAGTTGAAGATTTTAAAAAAGGAATTCTGACCACATTACAAAAAACTTCACCTAAATAGCAGCATTTAGGATGACAGATAACTAGTTTTATAAAGAAAAATAATAGTTGTAAAGCAACCTGCCTTCCAATACACCTTTTAATTGATAAAGTTTCCTTAGGACTAAATCCTAAAATGCCCCCAATAGACCTCTACACTACAGCTTATCTTTCCTCGGGCCAGCTAATTAAAGCACCCAGTGGGAATTCGTGTCGTCCATATTATTCACAGCAAGGAAGATGCTTTCCAGCAGTTAACAGAGCATTGCCCGAAAGCAAGGGAGCTAAGATCAAGATGGAAGCTGTCACGGGGTTCTAGAAGGAAGCTTGAAGGGTGGCAGTAATAATCCCAAACTCCAGTCTTGCAAAGTCCCAGCGTAGCAGGCATAAGGTAGACATGAAGTCCCTCGCTGATCTGAAAAGCTGCTGGCAAGTTGACCGCTTCTGGGAGAGGGAGCGCTGACTTCCTTTAATGCTATGATCCCTGGTATGCTGAACACATGCGACAGCGGCACACTCCCAAGACTAGCTAGGTAACACAAACTGGACTCTGGGAGAGAAGAAAAAGAAGAAGGAGCAGGAGGAGGAAGAGGAAGAGGAGGAGGGACAGAAGAAGGAAGGAACCTCAGAGTTGAGTGTGAAAGAATGGAAGGGTAGAGAGGGTGGCATAGGAGACGTTGGGGGGGGGATGTTCAAATTATAAAAAATTCTCTGAAGCTACTGTAAAAATAAGAAAATTGCCTTTTAAAAAAAGAATGAATTTCTTTTCTGCTTATGGATAAAATGTCCAATCAGCCAAAGAAATGTAAACCCCAACGATATACAAAGAGCTACATTAAATCAATGAGATCAACAGCATATCCCTTTTCTTTTCTCAAGAAAGTTCAAGGCCAGCCTGGTCTACACGAGCTAGTTCTGGGACAGGCACCAAAGCTACAGAAAAACTGAGTCTCAGAAAAAAAAAATTAGATTCAATGAATCTAAGCCCATCAGTGTCCTGACAAGGAAGGAATATAGTAACTCCGTTCCATGGAAGGTCAGGTGCCCCTCCTTGTTTACTTTCCCTCTTCTGCAGTATCCCTTCGTTATGGAACAATGAGGAAGGACAGGTTATCTGGCTTCTAAGATAAATTTAAGCCCTTTAAGATATTACAAAAGACTGTTGGATGAAGTAGCCAGAAATAACCACTTCCATGTCCTGAGAACTCTGTGCTGGAGTTCCTAAGCTGCTAGTTAGAATATATACCCAGGTTACATTCCCCATCATTACAAGGACCATTCATATGGTGTTTTACAGATTATGTATTCAAAGATCATAGAACTCACCATTAGATAGACCTTAACCCATTATAAAAAGGGAAATTGTGATGCAGGGAGATCAACAGGTTTTGTATATGAGACACCAATGGAAAATAAAGTACTTGAACCAGCAGGCATTGATCTATGTTCTCTAACCATACGTCAATCATTGCCTCTTACTGTTTCCCCAAACTCCCATTAATGCTTTTGAGTCGTCTTTGCAGAAACTTGCTCCCATTTATTTACTACTTACATCAGCTATAAAACCTCCTTGCAGGTTTTTGCCATCTTGACGCAAGACAGCTAAAATCTGTAGGTGGCATCTCCCAGGATTCCACGCCATGTAGTTATTGGGGAAGTCCAGCAATAAGGAGCCAAGGCAATGATTGAAGAATGTAAGAAAGGAAGAAGGCTGGGGATGCCTCTGTCTCTCTCTGGACTTAAACCAGTATTCCTTTATGCTTTACCTTCTTGGACCTGCTGTGACCCCAGCCCTGTTAGAAGGCCCTGGGCCTTGGCCTTCAGAACTATTTCCTGTCTTTCCACCCATCCCTGTCAGGTGATTTCTATTGGTCCCTTATCTAGATTCCTACCATCCCACCACATACACCTTCGCTGATGAAACAGTCTATTCCCTGTAAGGTCCTTATACATTAAAGACTTAGAAGAATCCTATTTTGGGGCTTAATCTTAATGAAAATAAATACTTTTCTCAAATTTTATACATCTGTATGTCATTTGTATGCATGTAAAAATTTTAGAAAGACTTAAATAACTTTTACTTCCATGTGCTTCTTGGTGTTCAATATTTTTATGTCTACTGCATATTTTGGTTGTAAAAACACAACTGTAGAAGAAAATAATTTCTTTTACAAAAAAAGAATACCCAAGGTGTAAGGACCTGCTCAGATACTAAGAGAATTAGTGGAGCAGTTAGATTTCAGAGTAGTCCATTTTCTCCTCTGTTTTAGTCCCATAGTGAAGACAATAGACTATCTTGAACGTTCAGAAGACAAGACTAAGAGGTTATCTTGAACATCTGGAAGACAAGATTGAGAGGCCATCTTGAACATTCTTGGCAATGAGGTCTTTGTGAACATCAAAGACATCAAAGCATGAATAATGATTGGCGATACCTACCAAACCTTGCTTTAACTAGTGAAAGAGCAGACATACATGCCACAAAACTAATGTAAGCTTTAACATCTGGCTCAGCTCTGGAGCACAGAAAGAAGGGCTCTGCCCACACACAGCTGACACTTATCTTAGGCTGCCAAGACAAAATGCCATCGCTTCGATATCTTAAACAATAGATGCTCATCTGTTTGAGCTCTGGAGTCTGGATAGTCTAAGTTCAAAGGCCTGCAGTCTGCCTGGGTGACTTGGGGAAGGGTGTTTTGCTGGCTCACTTTGACTGCACAGGGCAGGAAGAGTCAACACTGCTATGCTGTTGTTCCTTTGCCCCTTAACAGCAGCTCTGTCCCTATGATCACCACCAAACTACTCCCCCCATGCCACCATATTGAGAACAGGCCTTCAACATACAAATTTGGGCGAGGCATAAACATCCATTCTATCACACCAACTCATGCCTTCTAAGCAGTATTGATTTTCTCTGATTAAATTTTTACATAAATGGCAAAGCAGAATAAATAAAATTATGAATTATGTCCATACCCCTCTATTGAGCTATGGTTCTTTAGTCGGAGTCACTTCTCCCATCCCAATCATTTCTTCATGTCTTTTGTTTGTTGGTAAGAATGTTTTTATACAAGTATTATTACAAATCCATTCTATTCACAAAGTCATACAGTCTGCTAAAAAAGAGCATCGAGTACATCTCCAGTGTTCTGAATTAAAAGTTTGAGCATTGATATTAACTAGCAGTGTGACCTTGAGAATGCATTTTGTCTATGTCCTGAAATAGGTCATTTTGAGGATAGAAGCAGCATGTTTTGGAAAGCAAATTGCTACACAAGTGTGAGAGATCATGTTTATTAAAGGACATTTACATTCATTACTGAATTTTTATCATCAGAGCAATCTGCCTCCAGTACCTTTCCTCCTCAGAAAAATGCATGAAAATAAAAAAAATACAGGTGAAGAAAATTCTGCAAAAATTTTGCAAATACTTGTCAGAATTCATGCTTCTTTTTTCCTACCAGAACAATAATGCCAGAACTGGTGACCTTCCTGGCACTCTGAGATACAGGCTCACAGGCTCTTTTTCTATACCTCTGCACTGATAAGAATCAGCAATGTAACAGGCGACTTATGCGAATTCCAATCTGCCCATCTTATATGATGATTTATGTTCTCTTCAGAGATGTTTGCATATTGATCTTAATATTCTACAGAGTTCTTTCTCTTCTCTTCCCACTTCAGAGTCCTATGACAATGAAAACAGTACTAACAAAAAAGTATGTGATTCTACTATATTTAATGTATGGTCTAATATCTAAGAATTAGTCTTCACATCTATGGGAAAAATTAAAAACCACAGACACACACTTAGATACACACAACAACAACAATTAAATAAAAAATAAAAATGTCATGACTCTGTGAGAACAGCAACAGTGATATATGTGTGTGTGTGTGTCTATGTGTGTGACATATGTAATCATACACACACACACACACAGAGCTGAAGAGCTTATTCAGTGGTTAAGATTACTTGCTACTTTTGCAAAGGACATGTGTTTTGTTCTCACCACCCATATCAAGGTGCTTACAAGTTAACAGTTACTTCATCCCAGGGGATCAGATACCTCAGGCCTTCTCAGATAACTGCATTCTATGATCTCCCTTTACCCCATCCCAGAATGCACACAAATTAAATAAAACAAATCTAGAAACAAAGTAAATAATAGGACTTATATTTTTGAAGGTCTGTTTCTTCTCAATGTAAAGTCCAAACTTTCAGATAAGTGCTGACATTGAACTATGAGTTGAGGAGGAGGCCATTCTTTCTCACCACCTTCAAGCACTGGCTCAATCCAGAGCAACCAACACATAGTACTGAATGTTCAACACTGGGCTCAGATTCAATAGCCTTCATCCATTAAAAACTCTCAGTCTAAGAACCCATCTGCATCCTCTCAGCCTCCATCCCTTTGGAGGTACAGTATTTTGGAACACAGCACATTCTCTGCGGTCAATTAGGACGTCTTGTGATAGTGCTGCTGATTTCTGCTCTGACTTTGGCCACGTTACTTTTCATCTTTCCCTCACCTTACAGAAACATAATATTGCAGGAGGACCAAATGGGGGACCTGAGAGATGGGTCAGGAGAAGGGCCTTAAGGTGTCCTCTCCCCTGCGTAAAATGCATTGGAGAATTTCGACAGGGGAGTTTTCATGACAATGCTTTCTATGTTAAATGCTGTGCGAAGCTGGGCTTCACATACGATGATGAGGACTGGCTGACTTCCAACTGCCTCATAACCATTTGAATGCTGTGACTGAGAGAAATGCCTTCCTATTTCCAACCCTAGCAATTTGCTTCAAGCATGATCTCAGCCACTTTAAGTTTTGATATTTCTAGCCACCTCCTAGGCTGTATTTTCTCTTAATGCCGCCAATCATTTGTGAAATTCTGCTGCAAAATTAATCTTTGGGGAAAATGATACATAATGGTTTCCTTACAGACAGATGAACAAGGGCTATGACTTTTGCTGTTTTATGACATGTTTTGCACAGTTAATACTAATAGAAACATCCCCTTCTCAAGGTCAACAAAAAAATTAATTTGTGCTTATACAAGTATTTTGGTTTCTTAATAGGAGAAACAAGAATTAACTTTACAGTTTGATTTTTTAGTCCTATAATGTATGTAATAATTGTTCAGGTTAAAAATTAGCTAAGCTAAAAATATACATTAAATCTACTATATTAATCAGCATTTAAGTGCAATTTTAGTGTCGTGTGTGTGCACGTACACACACACACACACACACACACACACCTTGACTTATGTGGGAGAACTCAGTCAAAAGCAGCTGCAGCCTTTTCTGAAAAGGAAATCAGAAACCATTAATTTAAATTTTTCATTTGTTTTTTTTTTTTCAGAACAATTTGCCACCCACAAAAGGGTAACTTTGTAAGTCTTCATTATCTCATGAATTTTGGGACCTATCCCTTAAATAAACTCATCTCATTTCCATATAATTATAGCAAATAAAAAGGGTCTTTAAGAAAAAGAAAAAGACAGGGGGAAAATGACACAAAATGTACGGCTGCATTGAAGAATCTGTGTTACTGTTACAATGACCACATTTGGCTTTTGAAAATGAGAACTTTGAATGAATTCAGAGGAAAACCAGCTTTAGGAAGAATGTGTTTGAAGGTCCCTTTGGCTTAGGTTCCTTTCCAAGACCCTTCCTGGCAGCATGTGTTATTCTGAGTCTCTGTCGCTGGGTGCTATTGTGTGGCATGTCATTGTGATCCATTTGTAATAGGACATGACAGAACAAATTCAACATTTGAAGAGAGAAACTTGGATGTACCACTTCCTAAATTATTCTCTATTCATATCGATTCAGGGGATATAGAAATTTCTCCTGGGTGAATGGAAAGATGCTCCCAAAGCTCATTCCTCATAATGGATGGTTTATTGCAAATGAGAAGGAGTTGGGTGTTCAGGAAGAGAGGGATGTTTCTTTCTGCTACCTGCTGCTTTCTTATCATCTTAGCTTTGCTGCACAAAGGACATTTCTAGCACCCTGGCTCAGAGGTGAAACGTCATAGTTAAACCACTGCCCAAGGTGCAAACACTGAGATGAGCTGTTCTAAATATCGAGGGAAAACTGTTCTTTGAGGGCTGAACATGTGCATCTGTTACAGGAGGGGATAAGGATCTTCTTTAGACACTTCAAACTGTGTGTTGTGTGAAAAGCTTCCTTGATGAAGCATTTCTGCATATGACAGGCATACTATTATGTATTTTTCTTCCATTCCTTAGTCATTTCAAAGGACACAGCCGAACCACAATTAACATCAAGCTGAACTTGAACAGCTCAGTCACACTTTCTAAAATTTGCTTGCCCTTTTCTCTGGGTTTAATTATTATACTATTAATAGTAACATTTGCAGTGAGTGCTAGCATTTGTCTCTCAGTTCTGTCTATTTGTTTCGGGTGGATCATTTTCCATTTTAGGAGTATTATCAAGGAGTGAGCCCCATCCACTTTTCAATGGCCTGATTGCCATAGGTTCCATTTGGGTGACTCTCTTTGGGAAGCCCTGATTTAGGACCATACAAAAACTCTTGAGTACAGTCACTCTCCTGCTTCTATCCTAACATCTAAGGACAAAACGTGACATCTTTGTGGCCAACTGAGGGCAGTTTGTGTGGGTAGCATGCCCACTGTCAAGATGACTGACCCTCCAGAAAGGAAAAAAAAAGGCATGGGATGGGGGAGAGATATGATTCAGACATACGGAGGCCAGCGCTGGAGGCAGTGACTTACTACAACCTTCTGCTGGGCACTGGGAAACTACGGTAAAATGTTCAGGCAAACAACCTGTCCTTCATACCAGCACAATCCTCAGCCCCACTGTAGCCTGGCAGCCCTGCCTGCTGTACTGACAACCACCTGCAGTCTCTCTTCCTGAGTCTGGGGAGAAGTCTCCTAGGTGTCTGACTTTCACTACTGAATAAATTATTAATGGCTATTAATCCATGGCACATGTAATTTTTAACTTTGAAAAATCTATATGGGGCAGGGAGGTTAATTTCATCGTCTTTGCTCTTTTCCTTTCGCTTCTAAGAGTACATCCCACTGACGGGGTGGCTGACTGGGATTTCCCCTCTTCTCCTCTGTGAGGGTCACATTTAACTACATGTGATGCATGTAGAACCGGAAGAATGACAGGAGCACCCACAGTGACTAAACAGCAAATTGAAGTCGCTAAATAACAAGTGCAGACAATTACTGAAAACCCCACAGCAGAATCTCAACAGGACAAGAAAGTGGGGCTTACGTAATTAAAAGGTACCAGCAGTCCCATAGATACAAGAGAACACATTCAGATAGGATCTGATGGTTAGAATTGGAAATCAAGCCTGGCATGGTGGCCCAAGCCTTTAATACCAGCAATAGGGGAGGCAGAGGTAGGCAGATCTCTGTGTTCAAGCCCAGCCTGGTCTACAGAGTGAGTTCCAGAAGAGAGAAACCATGTCTTGAAAAACCAAAGGGGGAAGAAAAGAATTGGAAATCATACACAGCTCATCCACTTGTATACACATACAATTCACTCCAGCTGGCCTTGCACAGGTCCAGCTACTTAGTGTCCAAAGGGGAAGAAGCCTAAATCGCATCAACCCAGCCACCCTCATCAAGAAAGGAGTCTTCAGCTGCATCTGAAGAGGGACAACACCTCGCAACACAGGCTGTGGATTGCAATTCACCTCTTCACATAGTACCACATGCTCGTCATCATTCCTACCGGGGATGCAAATAAAAGACTTACCATGGCTCCCCCACTGCCACAAGTCACCAGAAAAGCCCAAGAATGAAGCTTTTCTGGTGCCCCTATTGGTCTTGGCTTGGTAAATCATCATCAGTTCAGAAATGAAGGAAATAATGAAACATCAATAAATTTGCAAGTGAAAGCACTGTTTCCTTAAACTACCTAAAATAGAAATATTTTAGCTCTATATGCACACAAACATGCACATGTGTGCAGATGCACACACACACACACACACACACACATAGCCTACTATAGGATCAGAAGACACTCAGGCTATTCTCGGTTTGTTTGTTTATTTACTTACTTGCCCTAGCTCTAGTGACAGATGACTTTCTTAGAAGCGGTTTGGCTCCAAGGGTTCTAAATGTCTAGCAGCTTCAGTGAGGGGCTGCCAAAGCCCAACCTCTTAATATACACATCACTTCCTACAAGAATGGAAAACATTTCTCACGCTGGACCGATGGTGGGGATGATGGAGAGGCAGAACCATGTTCACAACCTTGAGGGCAACTTTAGCCTGGCCTTAGCAAAAGTATACTTCCAGCTGGCGTATCTAGGATAGCACACTTCAATTCATAGTATTAAAGGCTTACATGACACAATGAAACTAATTGCTTGTAGATCTGCCCACTTTCCAAAAACACTGGGGTTAACACACAGTTAACAGCCTGAGCCGGCTTTGTGAGCATTTCTTCAGTCCGCGACACCACAGATCATCACAGTGTCCACAGCCTCTAACCCCGACTTTGAGACACTTCCTATTTCTCTAGTTAGTCCTACTTCAAAATCCTATTAGGCATTTTATAATACCTCAAAACTAAAACTATAATATTTTCTGCTGTTCCTGATTCTCATTACAGAAGCTTAAATTTAATTATGTTCAGAAGATGCATTATCTTTACAAGTTTTTCCATTTGTCAGAATTCACACATATGATGAATCTTGTTCCGTTCGTTACTAATAAACAAACATGTCCTTATAGCTATCCATGGGAAAAGTGCTACTAAGTCTGGATTCTGCTTAAATTAGGCTATGGAATGAGGATCCTTTCTTTCAAATAAATTCTGATTATTTTAAGATTTCTTTTCTAATGTGACACTAATTAAAGGGAGATCAAAGCTTCTGTCAAGACAGCTAAAGGCATTAAGCTTTTGTAACTCGGAATTCTTCCACACACTTTCTCAAATGTTTCAAAAGGCTCATATTTAAAAAAAAAAAAGACAAAGCAAATAGCATACAGGGAAATACATGCCCACCAAACTAATAGCTCCCCATCCACACATATCTGAACATAACTTGAAGGAAAAATGCTCATTTAATACTTAAAGCACCACCCCTCATCACCCATTGAGTCTGCAGCATACAATAGTACCCCCCAGTCCCTCTCCGGTCGCTCCCACCAACCTTTTAATATCAGATAGATGCTGTTATATGATGACACCGGCTGGGACTTACAGAAGGAAAGCATAACGCCAGGGAGGAGGAAAGCCTCCTCCGTCTTACTCCTCGGTGTCTTCCCCAGAAGTGAAGGACTCTGCCTCCTTTCTCAGATGTAAGCTGCGGCGTTGCAGAGCAAAGGTACAACTCAGCTCCCAGCCTGCTCAGCCCAGAGCCCACATCTAAGCCTCCACATGTTTTCTGCAAATGCAAGCAGCTCAGCTGAAAACCTTGGGGAGCGTTCTGCCGCAGCCCTAAACTAAACCGCACACATATTCAACAGCCCCCGTGACCTCGAAAGGTTTAAAGTAATAAGCATTTGGTGCGAGCCTCTTGTAACCTGAAGGAGCGCCAGGCTGGGCAGAACTGCTCACTCGACAATGTTTTCCTTTCCTGCCTTTGAACTACGGACAGTCCAATGCCTGAGATGTACATTCATGTTGTCTAAGCTCGCAGGCCATCAGTCGTGTGGGAACTTTGTCTTGCATTCCATTAAGTTAGCCCACGACTTCCCACGCTGCACCACGTCTCATACACCCAGCTAAATAAGCCAACTTCGTGGCCACAAGTCAAAGCAAAGTTTATCCACCCCACCCTCACCTCTTCTTTTCCTGCTTACATCCGTGCACAGCTCATAACCAGCTCCAAAGGTGGCACAAAAGAAGCTCTTAACACCATTCTAGCGGGATCGCCAGTTGCCCACCGGACGTAGGTTTCGTATAACACATTCTAGCAGCTTAAAGATTTTTTAAAAAGCGTTTGCTTGCATGATGGAGAGCCGCCAGGCACCCCCCACCCCCAATTGCATCATCAGAGAGAACACTCACCAAAATACATTATTTTTCTCATTAATCAACCAGCTGGAAGCCCACCGTGGCGTCTTCAGCCTCCGCTCGCACCCAGGGCTGGGACGCCAAGCAGAGCCGTGGCATGCTACGGTCAGTGTAGACGTTTCCAGCGTGGCGAGCAGCAGCGCGGAGCGTGCCTCCTCCCCGGCAGGCTGGGCGAGCGGCGCGGGGCAGGCTCCTGCCTTCCCGGCTACGATCTCTCGCGGCCGGAGCGTGCGCTCCGGCCGTGCGCGCCACTGCCCATCCTTACTGTAACACGACTCCTCCTTGCGATGTCCTTGCCGCTCCCGTGACATCAGGACTTCCCGGGAGTACTACAAACACAACCCCCACCGCCACCCCACAGCATCCCAGCCCCGCTTGCAACCACCCCAGGAGGTGATGTGTTGATGGCCTGCCAGGACCAACCAAGGCTCTGGGAAGCTTGAACCAGCCCAGAGACCTGGGCGTGGGCGGAGTGAGGGGCACGGAGGCTGATTTAAAGAGAAGGGTCTGGCGTGCACCGGGAGTCACGCAGGGAAAATTCTCCCCAGATGCGGGGTGGGAAACTGGCTCAGGCGAGTTCTGCCATGCTCGTGTAATTAGACACACTTTTACCTCGCCCCTCCTGAGAGGGCTGCCACTCTCATCAAAATTAAGCCTGAGTGGATGCTGAGAAGGCATGCTTTGGGCTCTGAGCTTTCGGGGTTGCAAGTCCGTTTACTAGGGCAGTGTGATCCCGTCACGGAAAATCTGGAGAGGAGTGATTTCTGTATCTTGTTTCCTGCTTTAGGTTGATAGATAAAAAATGTGATAAAAGTCACCTCCCACTGTGGCACACAAAAATTGCACCCCCTCCCTGAGCAGATGCTGGAAAGTGCATTGGGGTGGAAATGATCTTTGACCCTCTAAAGGGTGTCATATTATGATGGAAACTCCACCAAGATTAGGTCATAATTTGAACCTCGTCGCCAATATTGAGTCCACACACACATTAAATTTGAGATGAACAGTCAAGAAAGGCACAGGCTGGCAGAATCTTTCTTCTGCAACGGTGTTATGAATTGCAGTGCTTATCGTACACAGAAAAGAATGTTAGAAAGAAATCCTTCAAAGCTGGGTGATTAAGGCGCAAATGCTCGCGGTGAAAAATACAACCACCAGCAAGCTCTCTTTCCCCACTGTGGGACCCCATTTACCCACTGGAGTCTTTGAACTTGAAAATTTCTGTAAAAGCTATGGAGCAGAAGCTGTGGAGATGAAAAAAAAAATGCAGTCTCTGGAGGAAGCATGTGTGTGTGTGTGTGTGTGAAATCTGAGCATTTCAAAACCATGTTAGCAAATAGCTCCACAGTCTAATATTAAAATATTCAGCGATGCTTCCTTTGATAATTCTGCATCTGGTAAGTATTCTGCACGTTGAACCTAGGGGCCAGAGGACCACATAGCGACATCTTTCTGTGCAGTCTTGTACAAACTTAACCCTTGTTTCCCCTCTCTGAGCGGAGTGCTTTCATATAAGGAACTGGGTAAACAAATAATCGATAATAATTGGAACCACAGTGATTCTTAAATCTAGTTCTCCTCCTCCCCTTCTTCCTCTCCCACTCCCCCCCACTTTTCGCTTCATGTCATTTGTTGTTTGAGACAGGGTTCTGCTGTGTAGCCTGGGCTGTCCTTGAACTTGTGCTGTCTCATTTAGCTTTTAGTTCTGGGGTCACACACAGGAGAACAGCACACTGTCGAGCTAAGTTCTGTTTCTGGAGAAATATCACTCATTTAAACACATTGGAGAAGGAAAGCGTAAGTACCAAATTTACGATTTTACAACTTTTTGAGATTAAAAATAAAAGCATCCTCACAGGCCAACCCAGAGGACAGGTGGACCAAAGTGCTGTGTGAATGGCCACCCCTTCCAGAGGCAACAGAACCCTGCCGCAGAACATCTTCAAGCTGCTTCACCGCCTTCTCAGGCTAGAGGGCGCTGTAGTTTAACGTTACAGGTTTTGGTCCACTTGAGCTCTTGTAGTTGGAAGATGCAAACATCAAAAGTAGAGGTTAAGAAAGACTGATAATGCCAAAGAACTTGCTTCCAACCTTAATGAATCACTTGAATTTGTCTGGCATTTTACAGCTACTTGCACACACAACCTTTTTATTGGTGGCATATAAAGTTTAAATAGGGAAAATAAATGTTACCTTTGTCACGAATAAAGCACCTTTTCCAATTGAAGAGTTACTGCCTTCCTATGTGTAATGTGGAATATGTGTAGCATCCATCGACAGGTTTCTATATACAAACATAACTGCTATTTGTACTGGGTCTAGTATCGTCTTCCCAATGAGTATGCCACTGGCTGTTACAAAAACAAATATAGCCACATGACCATGAATTTACAGACTTGGAGTGTTTCGGGTGACAGAATATGCCGACATCTGTCTGTTTTATAAATAATTATATGCCAAAAAGCAGAAGTAGCCCCTAAAATGTTACAGTGTCCCAAGAGCATCTTAGTGCCTACGTATGCAGTACATCCCTGGCTAAGCAAGTCAAGAGGATGCTTTCCTCATTTACAGGTGTCTTCTCCCTCTCCTTCTGTCAGGGTTGTCTGCAATATCAAGGTCTGGGACATAACCTTGCTCATAACTTTATGAAGAAATTAAGTTTTAGTAATCAAATTTTTCCATTCTGCTTAAACAATGACATTGTTTATGCATACTGTATTTATCCAAGAAAAATGCTACCTCCTTTTCTTTGACTAATATCTACTCTATCTTTTCATTTCCCTTTCTATTGCTATGAGAACAACTTTCATGCAGGTCACACAGCCTCATGGGATCGTGGTGTCTTCCCGCTGTGCCTGGCTTAGTTCATGTAACATAATCTCCCAGTTTGCTCATCTTGTTTTGAATGACGTATTTCCGTTTTTTAAAGGCTGACTAGTGCATCCATTTGTATTTATTTTTCTGATTTTTGTGGGCTTAGATTGCCATAACTATCATAATTAATGACATGATCAGCAGTCAGCACAGCTATCCCCTCAACATACTATTTTAAGATATTAATTTATTAATATTTTATGTGCATGTGTTTTACTTGCATGTGCGTCTGTGTACTATGCATGCTTTCTTTATCCAGAGCAGGCAAATGGAGGGCACCAGGTCTCCTTGGAACAAGAGGTTCCTGACTGTGGTGCTGGAAATAAACCCAGGTCCTGTGCAAGAGCCGCAAATGATCTGAACTGCTGACTATAGCCAAATTCAACAAAGTATTTTTAAAAATTTAATTTTCATTTTAATCATAAATATAAGTGTTTGCTTGTGTGAGTGGATGCTTAGTGTATGTGGATGGCTTAGATCTCCTGGAACTGGAATTATAAAAGGTTCTGTGCACCCATATGTGGGTGCTGTGAATTGAACTCAAGTCTTCTGAAAGAGTAACAATGCTACTAGCCACTGAGCAATCTTTCAGGCCAATATACTATTTTTTTTTTTAATTTTAAAGTGATAACATTCAAATGAATCTTTAGTCTCCTCTTGGGTTGCAAATATGTCATCTGTGCCTGAGATACTTCCTGGTGTCACCTCTAGAGGGTCCAGTTGCTTCCAAGGAAGGAAGGACCTGATTTAAGTCTCCGAGGTTTGCTTGACCCTAACTATGAGACGCTCTCCGAGCATGGGTCTGTCTGCAGGGAATCAGGTCAGGTCCTCTGAGACTAACCAAATAGTAACATATCTTTTCCTAGTAAAACAAAGAATGGCCCCCAAACAGGACCATGCTTTAGATTAAAGTACTATAAATTGGTGAGAATCTTCTCTTCGCTCCCAGAGGCAGAGGGCTGCCAGCCACAATTCCTCACCTCCTGCAAGTCTGCCTCACACTTTCACCTGGCATCCACTCCCCACTTGCCAGGCTCACAGACTCCTTTCCTCTTTTGGCTTTTCCTAACACCTCTCTCTTCTGTTTCTCCGTAGCAATTTCCATATGAGATACCCATGCCCACATTTGTTTAATCCGACTTCTCATCACTGGAATATAATCTCCCTTAGGCCAGTGATTTCCGTCAGTAAAATGGTACCTCAACATCCCTTAGAGTACCTGTCACTTATTAGTCAATGAACACTCGTGAGAAACGAATGAAGAAACACACCAAGTCCAGCTGGACTGCATGTAAAACATCAGACTTTTCTATTCGCCTGCAGTTAGTTCTTCGGGGCTGGTGGGGTTTTATGCAGCGCGTTTACACAAATTGAATCTACCCATACTCAGCAGCAGCTGTTCTTAAATTCACGCAATACAGATGCCAGGTGGTACCGCAGACCACACTTTGGGAGCTTGTTTGTCCTTTCAAATTCCTCCAGCTGTATGCCTCCATAATTCAGCAATGGGTTAGCTTAGCCCGGTTAAGCCTCCTGTTACCTTTCCCTGACCTTCACTTTGACTTGCTCATATCTCTTGTCCTCACTGAAGAAATAAAATCACATCCAATGTTGCTGACTCCAGGGTTGCCAATGAGCAGTCTCGGCCGGGAGGTACATTATTATCTTCTTAAAGCTGATATGATCTTGGTTCTCCATTGCTATGTCTGCCTCCTTTGTCTATTTCATCTGTTAGGGTAGATTAGGCCTTTCCTGACCAAGGCCTTACTTAAGTCTCCATTTCTAAGTGTGTTCCACTTCACATCCCACCTTCATTCCTGCTCCAGTGCTTGAACATTCCGTAGGAATTAACCTTGTCAGTCAAGCAAATGGAAGGGGAGGCTTTTCGTGATCACCACGATCTAGCAGATTAGTCATCTAATGAATGAATTATCTATTAATTCAATATTTTTAGTACACTGAATGTCTTCTCGTTGTCTATTGCATTCCAGACTTTGTTCGATGAAGTGGATAAAGAACACTGCAGAAAGTACAAAGGTAAAAAAGTCATGCCCCATGGGAACCGGGAGAAACAACAAGGCCAATATAATAGTCAGTCAGTTCACACGGGCAAAGGTTAGAGTCAAATAGGTCACATGGTTAAAGGTTAGGAAGCACCAGCCCTAGGCAGGTGGGCCTGGGCTGCATGAAAATGCAGATGAAGCCAAGAAGGACTGGTTCTGCTTCCAGCTCCTGCCTTCAGTTCCTGCCTTGGTTTTCCTTGATGATGACAGCTGTGTTGGGACCTGGACGAGGAAATAATCCCTTTCCTCCCTAAGTTACCGCTGGTTTGTGTTTACCATAGCAACAGAAAGCAAACTCGAAGAGATGAAATGAATGTGAAGGAATTGTGTGGCACACTCTTGGTTTCGCTGTGGCTGATATTTGTGGGGGACTAACAGGATTAGAGCAGATAGAAGATAAGCAGTTAGGGAGAAAGGACTGGTGTCCCGGCCCAGGGTAAGAGGGGTAAAATGGTGGAATGAGGCCATATTCTATGCAGCCCTCTAACTGGCTTAGAGGGATTTGAGAAGGATTTCCCAGTGGCTTGTTGGGCAACTGAGGAAAGAGAAAAACAGAGGTGACACAATAGCAAAACGGAGAAGGAAGAGCAGCTGAGAAGATGACAATAAACATACAAACGAGACTCAAGACTAGAGGTCGTCGGTGAGGGTGGTACTGTGTCTGAGATCCTTACATTGCAAGGAAGGGATCATAGTCCAGAGCAGTTTAGCTGTATGGGTCCTGAGATGTTCAACCTTCATTTATAGTTATAAGTCATCACTTGGCAGATGGCTATGAAATTCAGGAGACTGAATCTTCAAAGGAAGATGGAGAAAAAGAAGGAGGGCAGGGATGGATACCAGGGCATGTTAAGGACATGAGAACCTGTCTGTGGGTATTTGTGACAGAGTATTTGTTATAAGCATAACAACACGTTGGATGAATATTTGCTGATATGTAGGCATGTGATGGGAGGCTATTTATTTTAAGCCTGAATGTACCTCTAATAGTCCATCATCCAATGTCAAAACAGCTTGAAAAGTGTGGAAATAATTTGTCCATATGAGAACAATGGCTGAATTCCATTAATCTATGTAGTATTTTAATCAGAACTGTTTAGATTGTGTTGACAGTGTTACAAAATCATAAATCATTTTTATTCTCAGATCCTCTCTTGACGCTCTTATGGAAATTAAATGCCTGGGGACTTTAATCTAAAAAATTAATCATGTATAAAAAGAATATGCTAGCATTGTGATAAGAATAAAAATCCTATAAATAACATATTTCCTAATTATACCTCATTGTATTTCCCTTTTATATGTGCATCTGTCTCTCCTGATAGCCAATTAATAGGGACTACTCTTTATTTCTCATTATTATCATTGAGATTTTCCTATAATTACCACTTTGTTGTAATATAGGCATGTTTTATTTATTCAGGAATTGTTACAAAGATCCCATGTGCTAAAGGCTATCCTAGATTTCTAAGGTTCATGAATGTACTCAGCATCTTTGTGTTCAGGAGTCCCCACATTTCAGTGTGTCAAGTGGGACTTGGATATATCTCCATCTGTTACACAGGACAGAACCAAAAAGCCTCCTTTAGCTCATTCATTCACTAACCACAATTTATTGCTTCTTTCCCAGTAACATAGACATAGGGCAGAGACATTCATACTATGAATCAAAAACATGGAAGCAATGTTGTAGGTATGTCCATTGAGGGGACCTTTTACATACAGATTATGATTCCTCCTGACCCTACTAGAGATGTAAAGTTAGAGAAGACCTGCTTTGTATGTGGAAGCCCGTACCAACAGGTGTTGGTACATTTTAAAGATGATACGATTTTCTTCCTATATACAGATATATGCCTGTGATTAAACTTCTAGAATTGGTCAAAAGTAGTTAATTATTAATAGAATGATTGTAATAATATGCTTGTGTTGGTGTGTTTTCTGCTGCCGACCATGTAACACCACAGGTTGGATGATTTAAGACAAAGGTCTAGGGTTGTGGTTCAGTGTCAGGTTAGTTTTGAATGAACAAAGTCCTGGGTTCAAGACTAGGAAAAAGAAAGGAGAGAGGTGGGGAAGGGATGAAGGAAAAAAGATGGTGATGAAAGAAGGAGGAAGGGAAGAATAGAAGGAAGAAAAGAGGGAGGGAAGGAAGCAAATGGGTCTACTTGGCTGGTGGCTCTAGGTTAAGGTGTTTCACATGGTGATGGTCTATCAGCGGGCAGATACCTGAGATAGCAGAAAGTATCACATAGCACTAGGCAGTGTGCTTGAACATGTACATGTCTGTGAGTTTGTGTGTGTAGCGTGCGTGTGTGTGTGTGTGTGTGTGTGCACAAATGCATGCACTCCTGAGCACATATCTTAGTTAGGGTTTCTAGCCCTGTGAAGAGGTACCATGACTGTGGCAATGCGAATAAAGGTCAATATTTTATTGTGAGTGGCTTACATTTCAGAGTTTCACAGATGTGGTGTCACCATGCCATGGCATGGCAGCCTTCAGGCAGACATGGTGCTGGAGAAGGAGCTGAGAGTTCTACATCTTGATCCACAGGCAGCAGAAGGGGTCTGTGTGCCACACGGAATGTATGTAGTTTGAGCACAGGAGACCACAATACTTCCTTCCACAGTGACACACTTCCTCCAACAAGGCCACACCTACTCCAACGAAACCACACTTACTCCAAAACTGTCACACCTACTCCAGCAAATCTACATCTACTCCAACAAAGCCACATCTCCTAACAGTGGCAAATTCAAACACCTGAGACTATGGGGTCCATACCTATTCAAACCACGACAGCATATTTTCTAATCTCTGTTAATACAAAGCTATGAGTACTCAATCATGAAAGCTCTTTATTAACTTGCCTAATTCTAACTGTCTTCCAAAGACTCTGTTTTGATACTATATTTGGATTGTTTATACCTTCTGAATACCTCAGGGTAGGAATAAAATCTCAACACTTGAAAACATGAACAGATAATCTAAACCATATCCAAACTATAATGATACTAAAGTAACAAATGTCTGCACTCAAACCCGATCCAATCCAAAAACACTAATTATAAAAAATAGAAATATAAAACACCAATTTTAATAGTGTGCACTCTGGGTGGGGGGATACATTATCAAGCAAAGTTTACAGAAGCACAGTCAAAATGACACCCCAACAGTTGATCTGGCAACCAAGGCATATACTAAATTAATGACAGGTGGGGAGCATATATAATGTGAATATATTAGGCAAAAAAATAATTCTTCTCTCAAAAGTGGTAGGACAGGATAGTACAAGCTTTCATCACGTTACACATAATGGCATGTAACTCAAAACTTGTAAGTTGTTTCTTATTTGAGTTACTGTGACAAAATATCTGGAAGGAATAATTTTGGTTCCCGATTTCAGGGAATTCAGCCCATCTTGTTGGAAAGCATCGAGGTGACAGGAGGAGGTCAGTCTAGGGTGTCAGTAGCATGAGGCAGAATATCTGTTAACATTTTGGAGGACCAGTGTGGTGGCTTGAATCAGAATAGTTCCCATGGGTTTATATACTTGAACGCTTGGTCCCCAGTTGACGGAACTATCCGTGAAGAATTAGGAGGTGTGGCTTTTCTGGAGGATGTGTATCACTGGTGGTGGGTTTTTAAGGTTCAAAAGCTGATGCCGGGTTCTGTTAGTTATTTCTCTCCAGATCATGGTTGTGCCTAGGATTGTAAGGTCCCACCTACTGCCTCAGTGTCACATCTGCCTGCCTGCTGCCATGTTTCTTGCCATGATGATCATAGACTTTACTATCCACTGGAACCATGAGCCTGAAATTAAATGATTTCTGTTATAAGGTGCCTTGGTCATGGTGTTCAGTCATGCTAATAGAAAAGCAACTAAAACAATCTGGAATCATAGAATGAGACGTGAAGCAGGGCTCGGGTGTGCTCTGCAGGGCCAGCTCCCAGTGAGCAACCTCTGCCAGCCCTAGTTGGGGACACACTTTTGAGTGACATTTCACCGTCAAATCCTAACAAGTGTGAGATGACTCCTCAGTAGGATGACAGTTCTTTGGAGTGGAGGAAAATAGATACAGAGTTCTTAGAATGTTTTAGCATTGCCGAAAGCATCACAGAAATATCTCCCCAGGTGACAGCATAGTGAGTTAGTGATTTGAACATGTCAGGAACACCAGAAGCCATCTCGGATTTAGGAATCAGCGTCCCTTGCTTTGGAATGAGACATTGGCCTGCAAGAAGAGCCTTCAAGTGCTATTGCTATTGGGTGATAGATAAAGAAGCCCCAGACCCAAGGAAAAACTAGCAAGGATTTTGAGAGCTTTCTACCTCTTCAGAAAGAGACTTGAGATATTGGGGGTTGATTAGGTAGGAAGTCAAATTTGGGAACCAAAATTGCAGAGGCCAAAATAGAGAGGCAAGGAAAAGGGAAGGACTGAGAGGAAGTTTGTAGAACTCAGAGATGCTTTCACAGGGAACTTCCTATTTCTGAATCTGTCTTGATAGGTTGTTCTGATCCACTTACACGAAGCAGTGTATTCCCCTTCTGACAGTTCTCAATACAACCTCTTGTGCATAATTCTTTTACTTTTCTTAGCCCCCTCTCCCGAAATTCTGTTTATCTGTATCTAGTCTTGATGTGGACTCTGGCCACTCTTCTTACCTGTATTTACACTGTTTCCCCAAAATAATAGCCACTATGCCTTGTGGTTGACAGCCTGAAGGCAGCTGTCATTTAGAAGAAATCAAATTGTGGTAAACCTCATCATCACTGTCAAAATGTCTATGCCAGCTATCCCATCATAACAATGTAGTAAGCTGTAGAATGCTAAGCCTCTTTGCTCTTTTTTCCTGTCTTCTGATTGTTTTGTACTAAGACTTGAACTTAGAGCATCATATGACTTAAAGGCTCCTAGTTCTTCCGCTACTTTTTGTTTATTTTCCCTTTTTAAAATTTTTTGAAAGTGTATTGAGTGTTTGCGTGTGTGTGTGTGTGTGTGTGTGTGTGTGCATGTGTGTGTGTTTACAGATCTGCCATGGTGCAGCTGGAGGTCAAAGAACAACAAGAAAGAGTCAGTTCTCCCACTCTACCTTGTGGTGTCTGGGGATAGAATGCAGGCCCTCTGGAGAGCTGACCTTGAACTTGTAACCTTCTTGATTCTTCTTTATAGGTAGCTCACATTACAGGTTTGTGCTACAAAACCCGGCTTCTTTGCTTCTGAAACCACTTGATATCTTACTTAGAGAAAGCAACACATATCCAAAATGGCAGCAGAAGCAAAGGTGGCAAAAGCGCTGCACGGATTCTCTAGGGTGTCTCTGTAATGAGTCGGTAAATAAAAGATGTTGTTAAAGGTCAGACACAATCCCTGGGATGGGGGCGGGGGCTGTGCCCTGACACAGATTGCTGTGAAACAGAAGACTCTGACAGAAGATGTGCAGCAAAGGTGAGGATACACACATGGCTGGAGGAGAGCAGGGCTCCATAGAATTTTAAAGTGGAGTTCCTTAAAAGATCGTCAAGAGAAGCGAGTTTGAACAGGAAGGTGCGGAAGCTGTAATAGATGTCTTTACTCCTTGCACTTGAAAGGGATAGGGTTTCATTTGACACATAATGTAGAGAGTGTTTGTGGAATGAATACATGGATGAATTTCATGCTTTACCAGGACAAGAGCGTATTAATATGCCTCTGCAGGCATCTGATGACACAATAACATGAGTAAATATATCTTCTGGAGCAGATTGGATGATGTTGTACACCTCACAGGTTTCTAATTTTTCTCCAAATCAAATCCATTTATGGCTTCTGGACAACTATTTGAGAATCACCCCTTTTCCCAGCTCCCCAACAAATGTGCATTCAAACAAAATGGAAGAAATAAACAGCGTTGTATTAAATTTTGTTTGACCTGGAAATGAGAGAAAAAGGTTCTTTCAAGATGAATTGAGCAAAGGTTTTTGAATATGATGTTTGAGGTCATGGCATTCTTTTTTAAAATATATAATGAGATAATAAGAACACAGAGGGAATAGAGGCAAAACCCCGGAGAACCTTGATATTGTAAGAATTCACAAAGTAATTGAAAGTATTTCCAGGTATGTGTAATTCTGAGCCTCCAGCCAAGTACACTATGTGGAAATTTGTTTAGTTCTCTTTGTCAAAATGTCTAAAATACATAAATAAAAACTGGAAAATGGAAACACATCGCAGTTTCCACGCTCTCTTGATTATATTTCAATCTCATCTTGACTTTGATAAAACACAGGAATAATTCTTTTATAGATGCAATGACCGGATGTGTTTTTTACCCTTGACTCAAAAGTGTCACTTCAGGAAACCTACAACATTTGTCACCATGAACACCATTTAACAGCAGTGGTACCCAAAGGGACTCTGCACAGTCACACTCGAATATGATGAGAAGAACTTAATTAATCTTGCTGTCACTTCCATGATGCTTTTCATTAGTTTCGCAGTGATCTGATCAACAAGATGTCCCCGAATTGGAAATGGCAAACCACAACATCTTGGGAAAGTGTTTTCGGTTAACGTTCACCAGTGTGGTAGGTAGACTCAGACGGATGCCATTATTGCTATTCTGAAGAAGGTGTATCATGTTTAAGATGATAAAATTCCAGAAAACATAAACAACCAACTCCAACTATTTTTAATGATAGATAGTGTTTATGACTTAAAAGCAAACTTCCTATTTCAAACTCTCTTTGAAATACTGGTCTTTGGTTTGACACCAGGAGCAGTACTTGATGTGGAATTCCCCAATGTATGCTATGAATATGTTTTTATTACCATTGGTTAATAAAAAAGCTGCTTCAGACTATAACAGGGCAGACTATAGCCAGGCTGGGCTCTGCTTACAAGTCTTGACTGACATCACTAGTCACCACTGGGAAGCATACTAAGTGGCAGGCAAGTGTAAGCAAGAGAAGAAGGCAGCCAGGGATGTGTTAATCAGCTCTCAGGGAGTCCTAATTTGTAAATGACTGGTGTGGAATGTGCATTTTCAGGTGTAGTTTTTGATTATCTATGTTATTTTGCACTTTTAAGGTGCTGACCATAGTTTAACGTTCTAAAAAGAAAGTTAAACAATTTTATAAAACATACTAGCAGTTTGATTGTAGGAAGTTCATCTCCAATTATCAGATCATCATCAAGAGCTAAAACTCAATATTATCTGGTTATTTGACAGATGGACACACATACAGGTTCTGTAATAGGACCCCTTTCTTTATGGGAAAGCTGGCTTCTCATATAGTCACAGTTGCTTCCCATTGCCTTGTACTTAATTCCTTGTACCGCCCTACTGCTGCAGAGTAGAACTGACTTTTACAGCAACCTGGAAAGTATAGAATGACTGAGAAGCTTCCAAATGCAAAATGCCCTCTTCTGCCTCTAGGTTCAAACGGTCTTAGAAAAGCCATCTGCCACGTTGTGAGGACATTCAAGAAGACCTATGAAGAAGTGCGTGGGACAAGGAACAGATCCTAGCCAATGACCAACAACAATGCAAGTAAACAGCTATTTTGTCCAAAGGACTTTTTAACTTGTGTCGAGTCCCTCCTACTTGAAGCCAGGCCTAACATTTCAGATCAAAGTCTGTGAGATCGCACAGTAACATGACAAAAATTTTACATTTCAATTTGACACCATATAGGTTTAAAGCTATGTTTGAGATGCCTCCCCACTCCCACGTGTTCTATGCACCCCTGCTAATAGACTCCGTCTTTACAGTCATTCTTCCTGACTTATTTAATTTTATTTTAACTTCTCCATCTCTTCTGTCACTGCCAGACTTTGGCTACTCATTGCCAGCCCCGTTCCTTTGTGCCTGGCTGCGTGCTTGTCTGCTGCCCTTGAGACCTTTGCCACGTAGTTTTTACCTGTAGAAACATCACTCATATTTGGGTTGTGTATTCATAGTCCTCTCCTGTGAGAGTTTTCTCTTTTGCCTAAGTCATAATTAGTGATTTCTTTCCCTGTCTTCTAGTATTTTATTTTATTTTTTATTTATTGAATTTTTGAAATGTGCCACTGTTTACAATGCTAAATCTCCTCTGGAAAAAATTATTAGCTCTCACAAATTTTATTATCTCTTAGCATTTTTACAACTCCCTTGTTATATCATGCGGCTTTCCCTAGGCCGGCAGACCTGTTCTGTCTCTGGGAATGCTGTCCACAGACCTCAGCAGCCAGCCCTCTACACATGTATGATCTAAGCCGAAGTAGGATGCCTAGTCATGGCCCTCAGTGATAGACATTGCCCAGTGATTTACACGGGAACAGAAAGACCTGACGGTGTTGGACCAACCTGGGACATATTGGGCAGACTGAAACATCCAGAACTGCCTTGTGCCACAGGTTAATACTTTGTGTCCCAAATGCCCTATTTATCAAACCCTCAAATAGCATTATAACCTTCATAGGAGACTTTTATACTTACTTTGAGTTGATATAAAATAATTGCATTTAGGGTAAATTAAATCCCCGAGAACGTAGCTTCAGATGAACAGAACTCATTTCCCAAAGGCAAGGGAAGTGTATGATTACTTTCTGGAAATTCTTGGACATCCTGGGTAATTCCTAAGGAAAAGTCACCTCTTTTGAGAATGCTTTAACAGGTAATGTGATGAAGTGTTCTTGGATGCCTGGGCTGAAGGCTCTCTCTGATGAGAAGCAGGGCACAAAGCTGATGGGTCTATAAGGAGTTCTCTGTATACAGAGGTTATCATTCAACAATTTTCTCTTTCCTGGAGCATCATTTTTTAAAACTTTTATTGATTCTTTGTGGATTTCACATCATGCCTTCCAGTCCCACTTATCTCCCCAGTCCCCTTGCCTCTGTACTCTACCCTTGCAGCTTCCCCCACAATCAAAACCCAATTTAAAAGAAAACTCCAAACCCGAAGCAACAACACAACAAAAACAAAAACCGAAACAAAAGCAAAACAAAACAAAAAAAATCTTTGTCTTAGAAACTGTAATATTGCTCATTGAGTCACACAAGTTTACTCTTTAGTCCATTCCCCTTACTAGCAGGAGTTCATTGCCAAAAGTCATAGATCTGGCTTGGTGGCTTCTCCTACATCATCAATAACGGACTCTCACTGGGCCTCCTCTTGGATCTCCTATTGTCCTCTGTCATGGAAATCCTGCTTTCTTTTTTAGATCTATAGCTTCATCCTCTTCTCATGCTCCAACAGTTCATAGATGGGGAGGATATTGAGGTTGGCCAACTCATAGCCCTGGTTCTGAACCTGAGTTCCAACTAATTTGGTCAGCCCACCACCTTTTCCCCATTGCTACATCTGGGAGAGCTCCCCAGCACTGCCTCAGCTAGCTCACCCAATGCAGCTTATAGCAAGAAGCCAGGGGAGTTCTCCTGCTCTCAGCTGCTCAGATTCAGGTCACCCAAACTCATACCACAATGGTCAGCTCTACTGTTTGGGCATCATTATTGTTAAAAGTCAAAAAGACCCTCTATGGTACAGAAAAAAGTTTTCTCTTTACCTTTGAGAAGAGGAGAAAAAAAAAACTAAAAAGGAAAAAAAAACACACCTAACTAATTTAAGTGTAATACAATACATCCAATTGGAGTAATTTCCATATATTTAGAGCACAAAATATTGGGACACGGGGAAATAGTTCAGTTAAGAGCACGGATTGCTCTTCTTGAAGATCCAAGTAACTCTGTTGAATAGCTCACAGACAGCTAATTCCTCCAGCTCATGTGCACAAACTGCAACACACACACACACGCACTTTAAAAAAAAAACAGATCTTTTATCTGTATAAAATTTCTTGGAAAATTCTTTCTAATGAGTCATTATTTTCAAGTGACCTACTTATTTGAGACATCTTTAATCATGTCATTGATTGACTGATTGCTATCATGAGAAGTTAATACATGCTGAATAAGAGCTATCATGGAGATCTATTACCAGAGGTTTTTTGTTGCTTTTTTTTTTCCTTTTTATTTTGGGACAGGGTCTCACTAACTTTTGCAGAGAAACTCGAATTTGCAGTTTTCCTACTCAGTCTCCTGAATGTAGCCCATACTACATAAAATTACAATGTTTTAACTAAATAACAAGATTATTTTCTCCATGAAGGAATATGAAATTTGACTTGAGAAAAAAATCTATGATATAGGTTACTGTATAGAGAGTTTGACTTATAGGAACTGTAAATAATAAGCTTCTCTGAGGCTACAGCTAGAGTAATTTATTTTGAAATTCACTGGGTATTTAATAACTATTTACCAACATTCATCTGTTAAGCATGTGTTAGAGAACAAGGACACAGAATGATCTTGGTGGTTTTATGGCATCCAGATGTTGCGGGAGGTCTTTCCGCCCCTCCAAACAATAGCTGCAGAGATACCAGCCCATTGGGGTGTGGTTTCTCTCCATTCAAAAAGCTTCTACTTCCTCCGCTCTCTCTCTTGACTGCTGCTCTGCTGGCGACTAGACTCCCTTTCTGGCTGTGCAGAGAGCTGTTGTCTGGGATCGTGTTCTGTAAGTTTTTCCTCTTTAAATAAATACTACCATAATAATAATAATTCCAAACTGGTGTGGCATTGTTCGTGGCTTACGCTTTCACCTGGCGCCCAACGAACATTTGGCTTTTAGGACCCCCCCCCTCGGCTGCCGGCCGCAAGTTCGGCTTGGCGCGAGCGAGCCCTCCCTTCCTCAGCCGCGGCTTGTGCCTTGCGGCCGAATATCCAGAGAGGCAGGACGATCTCTGAGACCGACCAGGTGGTGGTAGCATACGTCTTTAATCCCAGCACTCGGGAAGCAGAGACAGGCGGATTTCGGTGAGTTCGAGGCCAGCTGGATAATAGGTAATATGGCAGTTTTTGTTTCCAACATGACTTTCACTGTTTGGTCTACCAATACAATGGGTCTTATCATGCAAAATTTATATGACTATGAGGATAACTTAATTTACTGGTTACTAGGTTTTAGTATTCTTTTGAATATTCTATCATTTAGGAAGATTATGGTACTCTCAAGAACCATACTATCTTTACTAGAAACTCATGCAGGTCAGGAGATTCAGCATTCAAAAGAGGCAATAATAAAGACAATAATAAAAAGACTTGAAATGCTTGAAGAAATGATGGGAGCTGGTGAACAGAGTAATAAGGCACAAAGACAGGATACAAAGCCAACACCAGCTATTAGAACTGGCTTACCCAGGGTTTTAGCGGCATACCCTATACTTAATTCTGACAAAGCGTCAACTTCTAAAGGCTCAAAGGGAGTCAGAGAAGCTAGATGGATGCCAATAGCAATGAATGATCTGAAAGAAATTAAACAGGCTATTGTTAATTTTGGCTTGCAAAATGCATATGTAAAGGAAATGATAAGGACTTGGGCTTCTAATGCTAGAGCTACCCCCTATGATTTCCATCAGTTAGTGTCTGCAGTTTTAGATAAGGGACCTTCCTTGATGTTTGGAATTTATTTCAGAGAAGAATCCAAACATATGGAACAGCAAGGAAGAGCAAAAGGTGTCGAGGTTTCCCAAAATCAAATTCTTGGTGCAGGAGAATATGCTGATCCACAGGTCCAAGCTCTTTATGACGATGAATTACTGCATCTATGTCACCAAGCAGCTTTAAATGCTTGGAATAGGATACAAGATCCAGCAAAAAGGGTTGAATCATATACCAGAATTAGGCAGGGACAGAGAGAACCCTTTATTGACTTTTTGCAAAGATTAATTAAGGCTCTGGACATAGGGGTAACAGACCCAGAATCTAGACGAATACTTCTTGAATCTCTAGCGTTCGAGAATGCAAACATAGAATGCAAAAAGATAATTGGGCCTTTATTATCTTGGGCACCTATGGATGAATGGATTCAGCATACGATGAATGTTGAGACATTTAGCTATAATGATGAATCTTGGGTAAGAGAAGCGATTTCCACAGCAATGAGGAGACATCAAACTGCCAGGTGTTTTAATTGTGGTAAATTAGGACATCTGAAAAGGGATTGCAGGCACAGAATTTCTAGGAATAATATCTCCTCTGGGAATGACAAAAATAGGGGACCTAGGCCTTCAGGTATATGTAGGAGATGTGGTAAAGGCCGTCATTGGTCCAACGAATGCAGGTCAACAACCGACAAACAAGGCAACCCGATCCCATCGGGAAACTCCTTGAGGGGCCTCTCGCAGGCCCCCAAGCCAACAGTGGCCCAGTCATTCCCAGTCACAGTGGAGAACATGCCTCACCAAGAAAATTAAAAGCTCCAATTTCTTCTGTAAAAAGTAATACTGGTATAAATGATGAATTACGTGTGGAGGATGAGTCAAAAAACCCAGTAGGACAGAGTAAACGTATATTTTGGCAGACTTCTATTAACGACCAAAGACCAAAGCTAAAAGTCTGTATAAATGGCACTTTTATTGAAGGCTTATTAGAGACAGGTGAGTATTATTACCCCAGAATCTTGGCATCCAAATTGGCCTCTTCAAGAGGTAGATGTTCAGTTTCTGGGAATTGGAACCCTATCTCATGTAAAACAAAGCACAAGATGGGTGGAATGCATAGGGCCTGAAGGGCAAATAGGAAGACTAAGGCCATATATAGCCAATATTGCAATAAATTTATGGGGCCGTGACCTGTTACAGCAATGGAATACCCAGATTAACATTCCTGCAGTTCCAGGAACTCATAATTCTGGGAAAGATATGATGAGGTATTATGGAAAAAGGTCACCAGCCATTCAGGCTGTACATGAACATATAGCAAATACCAAACCTTTAGAGGTACCAACAGCCCTACCTTTAAAATGGCTAACTGAGAAGCCAATATGGATCAAACAGTGGCCTCTAGCTGAAGATAAATTACAGGCATTGGAACAGCTGGTGCAAGAGCAATTAGATGCTCACCATATTGAAGAATCAACCAGCCCTTGGAATTCTCCTGTGTTTGTTGTAAAAAAGAAATCTGGTAAATGGAGAATGGTGACAGATCTAAGAGCTGTCAACAAAGTAATTCAACCTATGGGCCCACTACAATCTGGAATTCCTTTGCCTTCTCTATTACCAAAAGGATGGCCTCTTATAGTTATTGATTTGAAAGATTGTTTTTTCACTATACCGTTACAAAAAAAGGATAGAGAAAAATTTGCCTTCACGGTGCCTACTTATAATAATTCTCAGCCTAATAGGAGATATCAATGGACTATCCTCCCACAGGGTATGCTCAATAGTCCTACATTGTGCCAATATTTTGTAAGTAAGCCATTGGAAATAATTCGTAAACAATTTCCCAAGTCCATAATTTATCATTACATAGATGACATCTTATTATCAGATTCAAATAAAGATATTTTAGAAAGGATGTTTGAAGAAGTAAAGAAAGTCTTGCCTAGGTGGGGATTACAAATTGCCCCTGAAAAGATTCAAAGAGGTAATTCTATTAATTACCTAGGTTACAGAATAGGGTTAGAGAAAATTAAAACTCAAAAGGCACAAATTAGGAGAGACCGGTTAAAGACTCTTAATGACTTCCGAAGATTGTTGGGAGACATTTCCAGTCTACGACCAGCTGTTGGGATAACACCTGATCTAATAGTTCATTTAAACAAAACCTTAGATGGTGATAAAGATTTGAATAGTCCAAGAAAACTGACAGCTGAAGCAGAAAAGGAACTGACAATGATTGAGAAAAAAATTACAGGAAGCACATGTGGATAGGGTGAACCCAAATCTTAGCTGCATCCTAGTCATATTGCCTTCCAGACTCTCTCCTACAGGGATTCTAATGCAGAGGGAAGATATTATTTTAGAATGGATATTTATACCTAATAAACCAAGTAAAAAATTAAAAACTTATGTGGAAAAAGTCTCTGAACTAATTATAAAAGGTAAGCTGAGACTTTGTCAACTAGCAGGTATAGACCCAGCAGAAATTATAGTGCCTTTTACTACTGAAGAAATAAAAAAGTTATGGGAAGACAATGAACCGTGGCAAAGAGCTTGTGCTAATTTTTTTTGGGAGAAATTAATAGCAACTATCCCAAAAGTGGTAGACTTAACCTCATAAAGAGAACTTCTTGGATTCTTCCTAAAATTGTACGTGATGTTCCAATAACTGGAGCCCGTACGTTCTATACTGATGCAAATAAATCAGGGAAAGCAGGTTACAAGTCAGATGAATTGAGTAAGGTGGAACAAAGCCCTTATAATTCTGTCCAGAAGGCAGAATTATATGCCATTC
Organism: Microtus obscurus; assembly: GCA_963919715.1. NCBI lineage: Eukaryota > Metazoa > Chordata > Mammalia > Rodentia > Cricetidae > Microtus > Microtus obscurus. Next base: position 21,657,252 of record CAWTZC010000355.1, on the reverse strand, counting down.
TTATGGTGCTAAGGGATTTTAAAAAACCTCTTAATATAGTTACAGATTCACAATATGCAGAAAGAGTTATCTTGCATATTGAAACCGCTGAATTTATACCAGATGACACAGAGTTGACTTCATTGTTTATCCAGGTACAAGACATAGTCAGGAACAGGCTTTGTCCGATGTACATAACACACATCCGGTCCCATACAGGTCTGCCTGGTCCTCTAGCACAAGGCAACGCTGAGATTGATCAATTATTGATTGGAAGCGTGTTGCAGGCCTCGGAATTTCATAAAAAACATCATGTCAATAGTAAAGGCCTAAAGAAAGAATTTTCCATTACTTGGCAACAAGCTAAGGACATTATAAAGAGATGTCCTACTTGTTCTTTCTATAATCAAACACCGTTGCCTGCAGGGAGTAACCCAAAGGGTACTAAGAGAAATGAAATCTGGCAGATGGATGTGTTCCACTTTATGGAATTTGGTAAATTAAAATATGTACACCACACCATAGACACGCATTCAGGTTTTCAATGGGCTACTGCCCTGAGCTCAGAAAAGGCAGATTCAGTAATCACACAATTATTGGAAGCTATGGCCATCATGGGTATACCTGCACAAATAAAGACAGATAATGGTCCAGCATATGTATCTAAGAAAATGAAATGCTTTTTTGATAATTATAATATAAAACACATTACAGGTATACCAAATAATCCTACAGGTCAAGCAGTTATAGAAAGATCTAATCGTACTATAAAGGATATGCTGAACAAACAGAAAGGGACCGAAAATACCCCCAGAAATAGATTACATAATGCTTTATTAACCTTGAATTTTCTTAAGGCTAATGAGAAAGGAACGACAGGAGCAGAAAGACATTGGATAATGGAAAAGTCTGCTGAACTAAATCAACCAATTTATTTCAAAGATGTGCTGACCTCTCAATGGAAGCCAGGAGATGTGCTACGTTGGGGAAGGGGTTTTGCTCTTGTTTCCACAGGAGAAGAAAAATTGTGGATACCATCAAAATTAATGAAGTTTCGATTTGAAGAGGAGAAACCTCTTGGAAAGGAGAAATGACAACTCATCCACAATGATGATATTCATACAAGTGGTAAGAAAAACATATAGAATGGAGGCAGGGTTCTGTTCTTATCTCCACAGGAAAACACTCACCTTTGAAAAATTCAAGGGACCCTGGATATTTGGATACTGACAGATGGAAAAATACCTGCCCAATAGGAAATATCAAGAAAACTGAATAGGAAGAAGATGGGGCCCCACAACATACAAAGTTAAATTATATTGACTATTGTATGCATGCATGTTTATACCTCTGTTTAAAATATTTTTTATGTATTGACATATATTGTATCGATATTTACCATATTGCAATGTATATTTGTACATTGTTTATATTTGGAGGTCATTATCCTCATTTGTTACACAGATGTTTATTGTCTTAGTCTTTAAGTTAGATAGATATTGAAAATTATATAGATTAATAGTCATCTAAGCTTGCCATTTATAATTAGACTAATTAGGTTATTTAGATATATAGAGATTATACTCAGTATAGATAGATGATCTTCAACCTCTTCAAAGAGCTGTAGAAAATGGCCTTTAATCTAACTCAGAGTTTGTGGTAGTGAGACACAATTGCTCCTGGCAACACTGCTCTATTCCCGAGAGAATGTTGAGCACCAAAGACACTCCACCTGGAGCCTTTCTTTTTGACAGAACTGGCCTTGGGGCAAAGAAATGCCCATACCTTAACCACTGACAGAGATACAGAGCGTGCATCAATGGATAAAACAGGACTGTCATATCCTGCCAATACAGGGTAAGATAGTTTTGAAAAGTTGCTTGCCTTTGAAAATGGTATGTCAGTTATGTTAGGCTTTAGCCAAAGTTGGTTGCTTCAACGCTGCAAATGTGACTTTGGGTGATTGCCCAGGTAGCTAGTTGTCCCTGTGATTTGTTGCAGGTTTTGGAAGTTGTTTTACTGAACTTCCTAATTACCCAGGTAACATTATTTCCCTTCTCAGATCGTTGATAGGGTTGAAGACTATATAACTATAGTTACTTTTCTCTCATGACTTGGCCAAGTTATTTACTATACAAATCCTATGCTAGTTAGAATAGGATATTTGTACTTATTGTATATAATTTCATAGTAGATTTAGAACTCTCTTACTTAAACAAAAGGGGGAGGTGTTGCGGGAGGTCTTTCCGCCCCTCCAACCAATAGCTGCTGAGATACCAGCCCATTGGGGCGTGGTTTCTCTCCATTCAAAAAGCTTCTACTTCTTCCACTCTCTCTCTTGACTGCTGCTCCGCTGGCGACTAGACTCCCTTTCTGGTTGTGCAGAGAGCTGTTGTCTGGGATCGTGATCTGTAAGTTTTTCCTCTTTAAATAAATACTACCATAATAATAATAATTCCAAACTGGTGTGGCATTGTTCGTGGCTTACGCCTTCATCCAGAGAATAGGGTCCTGCAATGACAAGATGATTGATGTCTGTCTCAATCTGAAGCCATGTGTATTAGGACAGTAGGCAGGTTACCACAGAGCTTATGAGGATTTGATATCTAGATTACAAAATAAAAGAATTTGAGATTATTCAACTAAAGGACAAATACCCCAGATATAGTTAAAATTCCATGCAAAGATCCAGATGTAAAACCAACATGTTGACAAGAGTCAAGTGATGTCCAAGAAGAGACAGGAACCCTGCTCCTTTTTACACCTTGGGTCTATAGAACCTCACTTCCCTACACCTCTGGATCTGCATTGCTTTCAACTTTGTTCAGAAAACTTTTCTCTGTAAAGTGGGAAGTAATTAAATTATCTGGTCAAAGCATAAGTAACTGTGCCTGCTAGGCTCGGAGTAAAACATCTATATCAACTTTCTGTCATTAGAAACTCAAGAAACATGGAAGAGTAAGTGAAAGAGCTGATAGATGAAAAGAAGAGCTAGGAGAGGAAGACTTCTGGACAAGGCAATTCACAGCACCTATGGTTACCTGCGTAAGGTCAAGTCAGTCAAACCTGCAGTATGGATGGGGAAGAGCCTGGAGGCTCCAACCTTATGAAAGGAGATATTGGCAGGTGATGGTTGCAGACAGAGGAAGAGCCTCTTCTCATTAGGACTGAGCCTACTGGTATGTCGTTCATGCCACAATAAATAGCCTCACACCTTTCCACCTATGAGCGACACCAACTGGACCAGGTCTGGGTAGGTATTAATATATACAATAGAAAGACATGAAATTGAAAGGGAAATGAGGTGTGGGACTTCAGGAGGAATTGGTGGGAGGTAGTTGGGGATGGGTATGGCCAAATCTTATATAAATCTATGAAAATGTCCAAAGAATAAATAAAACTCTTATTTGAAAATAAGAAGAAGTGGCAGAAAGAGGGATTAAAATTCCATAGAACATGCATATAGGACTCAGTCTTGATACCTGCCACATGGATGTAGAAAAGGTCAGAGTATTTTCAGGAAAGCTCTGTGCCTTATGATTACTTGTTCAAAATGTAGAATACCTAACTACTGAACATGGAAATGTGGTTGTTGTACCGTTGGGTGACAGTGGAAGTATATAACAATGCTGGAATCTCTGCTGCCAGTCAAGGTGTTCCTTTCCTCAGGGTTTCTGTCTTCATGCTACCTGCTGACACAACAGAACTTAGAAAAAAACCATGATAATAATAATTTTTCAGAGCTTGTCTTTTCTAATAGAATACTCATTTACTTAAGTAGTTTTGAAGCAATCATAGTTTTTAGCTATCGTGAGATCTGAGCACTTGAATATGAGGATAAAACCTGAGTAGTAACTGCTTGACAATTGAGTTAGTCCACAAATCTTCCAAGGGAAAGGACCACGTCAAACTCTCAAGTGTGCTGGCCTCTGTGCAGCACGTATTGACACAATCATTATTGGGAAAGGAGTGAAGATAGGAGTGTAGTGGAAATGTATACATTTCTGACTCCCACGTTCACCTTTTTGTCAACAGTGCGCTTCCCTGGCTAGGATGTTCCTTCATTATACTGCCACATCATAGGTGAGCATGTTTGTGAGACCCTCAGACTATAAGAAATAGCTTCAGACTGAGATTGTTTGCAATTGTCTTGAGCAAGTAAAGCTTCAGATGCCCACAGTGTGTAGGGATATAATATTTCTCCTCAAATTTCACAAGCGCAGGATTTTCTAATCACAGTATATATATTCAGAGAAAGCTATGAGGTTTTTGCTTGCTTGTTTAAGAAACATAAAAAGCATAGGTTTAAAAAGATCTACACTTTCTACATGTGTTCATGGACATGTGAGTATGAGCCATAGATTTCACAACCTTGTTTTACTAGAAATAAGCAAAGGCATCAATGTTGATAAGAACTAAGGGAAGTTGTACATTTCAGAGCATCTCTACATCACACCTCTATCTAGGGCAGGTCTTTTTCCATATGAACTATTCAAAGCTGAAAGAAACCTGGATATAACTGACTTGATTAGGATGACCACTGCAAAGGATTCTTTGAGGTTTATTACATAATCCCAGATAGTGTGACCTTACTTGAAAATATAAAATGTCACAGCCACATTTCCCCCAAAACACTCATTGAGAGATAGACAGGGAGCATATAACTCATGAAGGAGACTGACAGCTACAGGGTCCCACTGACCCATGTCGGCGAGTCCATTGTATGTAAGATGAATAAACACAAGAAGGCAGAAGAAACAGATGATGAGAGGGAGAGTGATAGAAGGAGATAAAGAGGTGATAGGGGGTCAGGCAGGGACAGAGCAAGAACTAGGAACTGGTCAGAAGGGTAGATTAGGGAGGGAGGTGCTTTCTTTTAAATAAGCTTATAAACAAAGAAAGAAACAAATAGGTCATTCAAGGGTTTATTACAAACTTTTTCAGTAATCTTGTATTGTTTCTTCGGAGTCAAATTTAAAGTCCCTGTTCCTCAAATAACAACCCATAGTAATATCTTTCATTTCGTGGAAGAGATTCAATGGATAGAAGGTAGGAGGAGACACTGTCAAGTATTTTTGCTACTACCTGGTGGTGCCGTTTAACTGTGTCTCCAAAGTAAAAGAAAGCAAAATGGCAACCTTATGAAGAAAGGAACAGCACAGCCAGGGAGAAGGAAGAGGAAAGCATCGCTGAGGAGCTAATAGGAATGAGAACGTGGTATGATGAAGTTACAGGGTTAATATGAAGGCGTCTTCAAGAGACAGGTACTAGCTTCCAGCACACAAGATAAAAATATTGCCTTCTACTCTCGCACACTGCAGATTTGTAAGAGTTGTGTGTGAAGAACAAGCATAAAAGCCTTTGACAGTTATTGTCAGTGTGAATCCTGTATTTCTTGGGCTTGTACGTGAGTTTTTTTCCTGATAATCAAAGCTTTTCTCTAAAAAAAAAATTGAGAATACTGATAAAGAGTATTAACTTTTGACACAATGTTTCATCTGATATGCACAGGAGTGATGTCCTTAATGCCTCAGAACCCCAAATAATTACCTTGCCCAAGACTGGCATGGTCAGCACACTTTTACAGAAGAATGGACCTGTGGCATTTTGTTGGCTCCATATGACTTGCACGCTTTATCTGAATTTGAAGTAGCTAGATGTGGATCTGCAACAGGACACAGATGCTTATTTGGCTGTGTGTTTTTGAGACAGTGTCTCATATAACCCAGGTTGGCCTTGAATTTACTGTGAAGGATGACCTTGAACTCCTAATCCTCCTCTCTTAGCACCCAAGAAATAGAATTACGGAAGTACACTTTCTCCATTGCCCCAATACACAAATAGTTGAGGGAGATTTTGCAGAACAGACAAAATTTTATTCACCACTATAGAAAATATGCCACAGAAATCATTTTGGGCATGCATGAAAAAAATCAATAGTAAGGGAACGAAGAGAACAACAAAATAGATAGCATTTAAAAGTAAATATTTCAAAACGAGTAAAAATGGGATATCATGAGTTAGAACGAGGCAAAAGCAGCAGAGAACCTTGAAATCAAAACATGTGGCTAAAATTGTATTTACTGGAAAAATCGTGAGCAGCTGAATCAAGGTACTTGACAGGATTTCCAGCTACAAGTAAAGAGAGCAGACAGATGATATTCTATTAATATAAATCTTAGCTAACTCAATACTTGACTCAAGTAGTGGGTTCAATGGCCATATTTAATATAGTTGTTAAGTATAAGAACTTTTTTCTCAAACCCAATCTGTTTTTTTTTTTTACTTTTGAGAAGTGGTTAAATGCTGTGTATAAATACACACACACACACACACACATGTTAGTGCTGTTGAAGTCAGAAATTGAAACAAAATTAGCTAGCAAGTACCACCAATAACCTTCATTCAGAAATCATTTATCAGAGAAATCAAGGCCAGAGAAAGAGACATCTCTCAGCAGTGTTGAGGCTAGGTGGACATCTCAGGTCTTATAATCATCCCATCAGATGTGTTTCTGTTTTCATATACCTCCTACTTACATCTGAAAAACACCCTGCATTCTTCCTCTCAAGTAGCAGGTGCTTCCCTCAGAGATTGTCTCGACTTTGCTGATAATCTCCCCGTGTATATCCTTAGAACCCTCTTCTCACTGATTTCTTATAATTCTGAAGTAATTTGTTCTAATCTCTTCAATAGCAGCTGCCCATTCCTTTACTAGACTATAAGATTCTGGGTGACAGTTGTGCAGTTTGGTCTCCTTGCGGAGCCCCTAGCAGTGAGACCAGAATCTGTCCCTGGTGTATGAGCTGGCTTTTATGGTGGGTAGCCTCACTCAGCCTTGATGCAGGGGAGTGGAGCTTGGTCTTGCCTCAACTCAATATGCCAGGTTTAGAGGCGGGAAACAGGAGGAGAGAAGGGAGGGGAAATTGTGGTTGGTATGTAAAATAAGTTGAAAAAAATTAAATTAAAAATAAAAAAGATTCCAGACAGAGTATTTCTTAGTGGAGTCTATGTGATGTTTCTGCGGTACTATGTGTGACAAACACACCCATTCTATAGTTGGGCTCATGGATGGAAAGGGAACAGAGAGGGGAGGGTTGGGAACAGTAGAAGAGAAAGGCTTTTATAAAAAATTTCGTAGTCTGTGGTGTGAGGATATGAAGAAGTATTTGAAGACATTTCATAACAGACCTGTATTCTGGATAATTTTGGGAAACAAAGTGGTCTTTCTTATAATGACAAACATGAGAATGCTTGCAATACCTTTAAAATACTATGAATATCCTTAGCATAGCCAAATGAAAAAAAAAACCCTTTTAATTCCTAATGAATCTCATCATCTTCTCATCTAATTTCAGGATCTTTTATGTGCATGTGTGATCATGAGTTCAAATAGGACCGTTTGTATGAGTTTTAGGCTATTTACTGGCACATAGGCAACTAACCATTGGGTATAGTACGGAAAATGATTCACCGTCTCCCAGAGGCTATTGACTGCTACTGCTTCACAAAAAAGAGTAGAACTTTCTGAGTGTCTCCCCATCCCATGACAGACAACAGGGTCAGTCTTGTGCATGTCTTGTGTCAGTAACTACAGCTGCTTTGAGATTATGTCTTAGTGACCATGCCATATGTAGAAAACAGTGCCTCATAGCTCTCCCCATCTTTGATGTCTTTGGCCACTTCTCCTGAAAGGTTCCTAAGTCTTAGAGTCTTAGGGGAGGGGCTGTGGATGCCCAGTGTAGTGCTGAGTACTCAAAAGTCACTTATTCTCGTGATCAGTTAGCTATGTGTCTCATCATCAACTGCCATTCAGTGGGAAACTGCAATGTCAATTTTCATGTTTATGACACTCAGAGACAGTGCTGCTCTCAGCCATGGTCAGAGAAGCTTCTGTCTTACGTATTTAATGTCTGTATCATCAAAATTTAGTATCTTCCTACCTAGACAGTAATGAATAGATACCGCCAAGTTTGGAGCAATTACTTATTGTCATTTAACAATAAAAGTCCTCTGAATGCCCTTTTAAGCTAGACATATTGTTCCAGGGTTAGATTGAATTGGACTAGGTTCAAGGTTGGAGTTAACTCTGAAATATGGACAGAGGATAAGAAATCAAGTGCATCTTAAATGTTTCCCAGGCTTGAATCAAGAGTGATAACAGCAGTGACGAAGAGCGTCTGGGCCTGGTTGACAGCAAAACAATCATAGGAGCAGCATCTTGGGTTAATAATCACCAGGAACAACACTATGCATTGTGACTTCACAGCTGTGATATTCCCTAGAAGTTTCTTAATGATTTTCCTTTCTCTTTAAAGATTTTTTTTTTAAAGTTGGTAATTTGTGTACGTGTGCATGCAGGTGGTTGGGGGGCTAGATGAGGGTGTCTGATTCACTGGGGCTGGAGTTATAGATGATTGTGAGTCACTTGACATAGATGCTATGAACAGAACCAAATTCATCTGGAAGGGGATAATCTCTTGAGCCTCCAATGTTTTATTGGTTTCTTGTGTGTTTTCATGTCACTGGGCAATATAGGCACTAAATAAGCCACCATTATCATCGCTATTAGTCATACCTTAATAACATACCATTAATTTATGTGTTTAAATCTTCATTCCAATATAAAATGGAAATTTTCTCTTGAAAATTGAAGGATAGGAAATACTAGAAAGCTACATACACAACGCTGGCAGAATTTGACAGAAAAGATGAACTTCTGAGAAATGGTAGACAGTCAAGTGAAGCTCATTTGATGTTACCAGTTCTTAGTGACGTAGCAGAACCCATCCCTGACCTCCACACCTTCTGAAGTAGTTTGGACGTATCCTGCAAGAGTGAGGTGAAGAAAATTACACTTTTCTCAAAACACCAGAAATGTGTACTTTATTCTAGCTGTTGAATTGGAGGATAAATTAGAGAAATCTGTGGAAATAAAGTCCCATTGAATCCATTGCAACCCAGGTCTTGAAGTTGGGCTGTAATTTAAAGGATTAGACTTGCCCTTCTTTGATTCTTAAAAATCCACTATCCCTTTTGGGAATCAGACCCTGAAGACTAGAACCTTGAGAAGTAGATGCATTTATGAGACTTTGATAATGAAACTGTGGGTACCCAGTGAAAAGACCCAAGAAAAACTTAAATAAATGCATGGTTCTGATTGACTTTTGATACAGACACTATTAAAATTATCAATTCCAGAGGATTTTGGAATGCGGGGGCTACAGTAAGTTCAGCAATGAACAACACTTTCTCTGCAATCGTGAGAACTAGAGTTTGAACCTCAGCACCCACATAGCAAGGCACGTATTCTATAAACACCTCTAACTCCAGCTCTGGGGAATTCAATGTCCTGTTCTGGACTCTTCTTATACCCAGGTGTGTACACCCACAAACACATGTGTGCATATACTCACACAGTCTTAAACATAAATATGCATTGAATTATGTACTTTAAATTGTATACTAGTGCAATAAAAATAAAATTAGAAAAATACAAAATAATTAACCATTTTTGTGCTTTCAGACCAGGTAACTTTAGACTTCCTCATTCTTTCTTGAAATTTCTTCCTCTGTAAGAATAGAAGAAACACCTTTTAAAAACCCCAACAAGATAGATACTCCAAAGGAGTCAGACGGGAACAGATTCTCCATTCCATTGATTCACAAAGCCAAACTAAGGGGAATAATAAATTAGGTAACAAAGATCACAAGGAAGGACTTGGTGGTACATGCAGTGTACGTTGAGAAATGTTAAGAGGTGTTGTTGACCGTAGTGGTTTACTGATGAATATATGTGACAGAAAATAACTAGCTTTTCTAGCTCACTGCTAAGACAACATGGAGAACTTTGACAGCATCCATTTTTAATCAGGAAGACTGGAAATAGGGTAAGGTGTTTATGATACTTTTAACTGAGAGAGAAGAGGGCACCAGGAAGCTCATTGAAGGCTCTGAAGCAGAATGACCATGCCTGGTAGGTTGTGTCCTGGGAAATACGTAACAATATGCTTATTAGGGGAAGAGAGCACTGACTGGAAAGGACTGACAGCCTCCATGATGAAATGTTCCCACCAGTCAATGATTTCATGGTCTCAATTCAAGCTACATGGCTTAGGAAAAGACTAGAGAAACTGGCAACTGGTCGGCGCTAGCTCCCTCACATGTGGGCTGACTCAGGAAACACAGTATCAAGCATAAATTGTTCTTGGATGGTGAGTTGGTTCCGCTTAACAAGAAATGACTTGAAAATCCTTTGCTGTCACTTATCCAGTAATGACTGATGCTCTAGAAATGGGTACAGGATGTTGTTAGCTCCCGTCTGTTCTTTAAACAGCCCTGTGCTGTTGTTCTAGGTACTTGCATGACCTGCCACTTGCCAAGGTCCCCATGATATCGAGGATGAGTAAAGCCTCACTTTTCTTTACAAAAAGGAAATGGGGAGCACTTATGCTATTGCCCTATTACCTAAGTTGCCAATAAACCCATTTGCAACTGATCTGAACTTAACCTTTTTTCATGAACTGAATTCCCTGGAGAATATATCTCTCATCAGTAAGGAACCTATACTGTATCTATTTTCCAGATCTACCTTCTCTATAAATTTATCATAAATGTTTTGGATATTTCTTAACCACTTACTCATCTATAGCTATTCATAAAATTTTCTTATTGAATTAATGATAAGTTCCTAGAATCCACTGTGTAATTAATAACTATAATTAATACATATTTCTAGCTAGAGATAATTTTCATAAATAGCAGTTTCCAATGATCATAAAATTAAGACATGTTCTTTATAAAATGCTTGAAAATTATTTAAAATGTAAAGAAAACAAATATTAGTAATGCGTACACAGAGTGGGGTAGTGGTTGCGCACGCCTTTAATCCCAGCCCTCAGGAGGCAGAGGTAGGTGGATCTCTGTGAGTTCGAGGCCAGCCTGGTCTACAAGAGCTAGTTACAGGAGAGGCACCAAAGTTACAGAAAAACCTGTGTCAAAAACAAACAAACAAACAAATAAACAAAAAATCCATACACAAAACCCATTTGTATTTTGGGGGAGATATTAATTTTCTGACAGTTGGCTTACCTACATAGTTTATATAGAATATGACATACATTATTTAACTAATAAATTTTTAATATTATGTCATACTTTGAAATTTTGTTAAATATACTATTGGCATCCTCCTTATGTAATTAGAATGCTGAATACAATAATTGCAATTAAATAATATTCTCTAGACTTGATAGAGATATTTATTTTAATTTAAATTTTTGGATATTTAAGCTGGTTGCCAAGTTTTATTACTATAAATAAAATGTTATTTGGCATCCTTTTCTAGTAATTTTGATGCTTATAAGGCATCTTGCTTTGGATAGGACATCACAAATGTAATTTCTTGGTTGAGGTTAAAACGGTGGTAAAGAATTCTGATACATAACGTTCTGTCACTCTCCCACCACACACTGCCAATTTCTACCATGTCAGCACTAAGTGTGAGCATTTATTTTCACTTCACCGCTGTCACTGGCATTAGCTACCTCTCAAAAAGGAAATATGTGTATTTACACCATTTCTGACAGTGCTCTATTGCTACTCAAATTCATTTTTTTCTTTGAGAAAGTTGATACTTTATAGAAGAAATGTATGTGAGTGTGTGTGTTTCTCTTGATAGCCTTATTCATTTTTCTTTGATGCTGACTGTTCTATATTACATAATAACTATGAGATGCTTTAGACATAACTGAAATAATAACCTTTATTTAAGCTTCTGTAAATATAATTTCTAAATGGTCCATCAGCCATTACCATAAAAGGGGACATTAAGCAGATACTGGAATACATACAGACGATGCAAGCTATAATTACGCAAAGAAAAAGAAATATTCCAGCCGGGCGGTGGTGGCACATGTCTTTAATCCCAGCACTCGGGAGGCAGAGGCAGGCGGATCTTTGTGAGTTCGAGACCAGCATGGTCTACAAGAGCTAGTTCCAGGACAGGCTCCAAAACCACAGAGAAACCCTGTCTCGAAAAACCAAAAAAATAAAATAAAAATAAAGAAATATTCTTTACTGATGTTGGAAGGCCATGATGAAGGCACACTCACCATGGCTGAGGGCCGAAACAAATGTTTTCTTTTGTGCAAGGGCACAGCCGGATTTGTAGATTTGCTCAGAAAGTTTGGAAGTCCTTTCATTGTTGCTGCAGAGTGGTGCAAGGGAATCCTTGCGAACAATTGCTGTGAGCTTTAGATATGATTTTCTAATTCTTTCTTGGCCTCCAAACATGCAACGTCCATGGCTTTTTTCCTCAACTGGAACCATGTTGCCAATAATGTCTTAGGGATAAATTTGAATTCATCAGGCTTGAATTTAATTATATTATGTAAACTAGAAAATATCCCCAGTAGGCTTGGAGGGAACAGCTTCTGTATGTGACTGCAAAGTTTTTGTTTTGGTTAAAATAGTAGCATTTTGACAAATCTACTCTAACTCTAAATCAGTTTCATCCTCAGATTGGATTTACTTTTTAAAGAAAATAGACAGATGCTTGTCTAGAACCCTCACTGGCCCCCCAACAGCAGCAGCAACAACAGCAACAACAAAATATGGATAAGGCCCTGAATTCATGGTCTATTTCACCACCACAGAAGCTCTGTGTGGAGAGCATTGCCACAGTGTGTGCACCACACCTGTACCCAAACTCATTGTAAGGCAACAAGGAGAAAGGACTATGGTGGAATGCTGGGTATCATAACTGAATTCATAATAATATGTAAACAATATTATTTTTGGACTTATCCCCTCCCCCGATATCCTTGCCCTTTTCATGTACATTTCTAATTCCATCTCCTCTCTTAGCATGCTGTATTTCCACCCCTGCTTTAGTTTGAGCTTGGCTCAGTCGCATGCTTTATAGAATGATGCAGATCATGTTAAGGCTAGCTTTCTAGGATTTCTATGAAAACTTGTCCTGCAAAGCTTCTCCAAAGAGAAAAAGAGAAATGTAGAGCAGAGACGCCCCATCTGGCTTAAAACTTAACCAAAGCAACGCTAGGCTGAAGCCAACCTTCCTAGCTGAGCCAAGCCCAGTTGAGAGGAGAACTCTCCTTTATAAAAGCCACCAGACGTGGCTGTGCTAGCCCAGTGAGCTCGAGAGAGGCTTAGCAAGCAGTCACATAAACTGCTGTAATACTCTCTGAAGTTTTACACCTCCACATTCTGCAAAACTTGACCAAATTCCTTGGTTAGGAATAAAGCGTATCCATGTCCTTGACTGTAGAGTGGGGATGTTCAACTTTGCCTGTTTCTTATTTACAGCAACAAAGATATGCCTTCTGCTGGCAACTTGGATTTTAAGGAATCATTTCTCACTGCAAATAGACTTTTTATTTCCCCTCAACACACTTCAGCAGTCGTCTCTCTTCAAAGCTCCTCCCCAAATCCTCCTTTGCTGTTCCTGCCAGTGGAGATGCAAAGTGGTTGATGGAAAAGTGGTGATGTTTGAGCTTCAGGAGTAAGACAAGTGTGTCCCATTTCCTATTCACCTCGCAGAGGCAATCTAAACCTCCAAGCACACTGCAGTCAGTCAGGCATACTTCTCCTGCCAGGTTTTAAAAGATGTAGAAAGTGATTCAGATTCAGGCCATGGGTCATGAAAACCAGAATCTCCAGTCAGAGAAAGCATATATGTATTCATGCCTCTCTCATACAAGGCAGAAAAATCACATCGCTGTGGGTATTTCTTATTTCTTGAAATATCAAAAAAATGGTTGTGTTTTCTTTATAACTTAAAAGCAATTAGAAAAAAATATGAAGCCAAGTTATTCAAAGGATTGTGTTGTGGCTCGGTTTTACCAAAATCCATAAGCTACTTATGGCTCAATGTTTTCAAAACTACAGGGAAATATTGTGATGAAAATAGTATTTTAGTGAAACAAATGACCATCTGGCATACTACTGACTGCAAGAGGACAGAACCTATTAATATCTCAGCTTTACTAAAGACAGAAATCCTAGCTTATTGCCGTAGGCAGAACTAAATCCTCCCCCACAGAAAGCCAGGTTGTGAGTAATCTATGGCCAAGAAGAGGAGAATCAGCATGGACATACACTGTAACTCACTGCTGTTAGGTCAGAGGAGGCAAAGATTACACACAGCTACAGTAAGTTACAAGCAACTGGTGAATTTACTGCATCCTCGGCTCCTGTGACAAAACCAGGATCACACCTGTCCTTTAGCATTTCAGGATCAGGAACCATATATATCTTGTGTATCACAATTAAGCAAATTATTGAAGTCCAATTCATTTCTATGTTAGTGATCATAACCCAGAAAGGTTGTAAGGTTTGTACATCAACACATGTCTGTGTCTTGTAAAGGGAATAAAGTACTATTTAGGATTCTATCAGAATCAGCAAGGTCTGTAGACTGTTTATACAATAGTTCTTCATGAGAATTCGGAGTGAAAATTATTTTTCTGACAGTTTTTATGCTTAGGACAACACAGAGAGAAATGATTATTAATATTTACCAAGTCACTTCTGAATGCCATTAGCAGCACTCCTGCATCTCTGACATGAAAGAATACGGGCTCCCCTGAGGTATCTGTCTATTTGTACTTTAGTGAGACAGACATCTAGACATCCTTCCACTTGGAGTGCAGCCTTAGATTTAGCAGATTCTCTATTCTGTCAAATGTTTTACAAATCTACTAACTCAGTCATACCAAATAACCGTTCAATGATTTTTGTTGCTCCTTAAACTTAGTCCCACAATTAAATTCACATTTCATAATGAAATAAAACTTTCTCAGAAGAAGTCAGATCTAGGCATTGTTTTGCATAGTGACTTACACTATCAGAAGAATAAAGAAAGGTTGGGTCACATGAAAAGTGACTTTTAGGAACTTAGGAGTTCAGTGCACCTCCACATAGTAATGTGCCTGGCCAGTTCCATAGCAATCAAACACTCAAGGAGAGTCCACAACAATGTGTTCACAAATCACAAGAACCACGAGACAGGCTATGTTTTTAGAACTTTACTTGTATTAAATTCTTTAATCCTAGGAGACAAGTGTCACACATTTCAAAGGAAAATAATAGATTAATAAAGTTTGTGTCAAAAGTAGGTACCAGAAGCAGGGCATATTCTGATTGTAACTGCTATCAAGGGAGTCATGACACCATTTACTGAGTCTTTTTCTAGCACCCTTCTCGCTTCTTTTCCTATTTTCGCTTCTTCTTTTTAGCCTGCACATTTTCTTTCTCAATGTAAGCCTTATATGGATATGATGCATTTGCATAATTATTGGTATTATTTGCTGAAAATTTAAATATGCTCTTTTTTTCTAATTTCAAGAGTAACATTGATAATATTTTTCTTCTTTGCTTAGAATACTTCAATAGTGATAAGGAATTAGAAGTTCACCTATGAATCACCTACTGTGAATCGCTGACCCTCCAACTGAGGCCAAGTGTGTATTACTATCCCTAACAGCATTCTAATAGAATAAACAACAGTGATGTGGGAGTGATTTCTTATTAATAAAGAAACTGCCTAGGCCCATTGATGATAGGCCAGCCCTTAGGTGGGCGGAGTAAACAGAACAGGATTCTGGGAGAGAAAGAAGCTGAATGAGGAGTCGCCATGATCTTCCCACTCCAGACGGACGCAGGCTAGAATCTCCCCGGTAAGCACACCTTGGGTGCTACACACCTTATAAGAAATGGGCTAGTCCAGATGTGAGAGTTAGCCGAGAAGAGCTAGCCAATAATGGGCCAGGCAGTGTTTAAAAGAATACAGTTTCCATGTAATTATTTCGGGGTAAAGCTAGCCATGCAGGTGGCTGGGTGCTGGGGACACAGCCCTGCCGCCCCTCTTACAACACAACAGGACCTGCACAGACCTAAAAAGATCTATTCTGTCTGCACCACATGAAAGGGAACATTCTTGGTAAGCATCTCCAGCCAGTGACCAGCAGCAATATCACAATATTAACAACAGCTCCAAAACCATAAAGACATCCTGTAAAACCCATCTAATATGGATGACTGGCATTTCTAACGGTGAGACAGCAATGATAAAGACATCAGCATCCAGAGATGGACAGGTGGACAGTGGTTAGAGACACATACTGTCCTTGATGAAGACCAATGTTCAGTTTCTAGTACCTCCATCGTGTGACTCACAACCACCTGTGACTCAAGCTCCAGGGGGATCCAAAGCTTTTGGTGTCCTTGGATACTAGCAAATATTTAATGACTCAAGAATTAGAAAAACCTTCTGAAAAATGCCATGCTTGCACTTCAGTTTGACCAAGAATCATGCAGCTTGCCTCCGACAATACCTCATAGAAATTCAGGCTAGAGAGTGACTTAGGATTCCTCGCTGTTATTGGCAATGCAAGTCAGATACCTTGAACAAAGACTAAGTCATATTATGGCTGGCTCTCAACCTCATATTGTCAAAGGATATAAACATCTCCACAGCTCCACTAGGCATGCACAGAGAAAGATCCTTCCCAGTTGACCTCTACACCCAGGTCCACACTCATCACAGACAGACCTTTTTAACTCAGAAAGGCACTGTGGCACTTTATTGAAATCTGGAAGGGCTGAAAGAAGCCAAACAACAGGTATCTTCCATTACTCTTAGAACAATAGAAATTGTCTCCATCTAATTCTCTTCTTCCTCTGTTGCACTGTGGAGAAGAAGTTCATCTCTGCTATTTTATCTAACATTTTGCTCTTTCTCTTTGGTGACAAGGTTATTTCATGACTCAGAATAAAGACATTCATGATGCAGTTTGTTTAGGGATAAGACTTTTCCAGATTTACTAGGTGTCGATTGTCACCTAAGAGCTCTGTGCAAGGGCCTGCCCAGTTTAGTCTCCCATCCAAGGAAGAAGATGGGCAATATTGACTAAGTGCCAGCCAAGTGGATGGCATGGTCTGACCACTTGTCTTCCTGAGGCATTAGCAGGTGATAATGTAGAATCCCCACCTTGAAACTGAGAGACAATCTGCCCTACACAAAAAGTTTCAGGAACAGATTTTGTTTAGTAAGAAAACTGAGTCTTGGAAAGAATTAATGGGTTCATTCAATGTTATCAGTTGACTCAAGACCAGTAATGCTAGCAATCTAGCCCAGGTTACTCTTAAGGCAAGACTCTGATCATTCTAACTGACATATAAGTGGATACTCCTGTACTACATGGTCCCTTTTGTAATGATTTCTAACCTTTAAGTCTTCATAGATTTGTAGTCCTGTGGCATTAAGCAGGTATTAACCTTTCTGGAACTTTTTCCTTGCCAGCAGAAACATGCATCTTAATAGACACGATGACTCTAACTTTATGCTGCTTTAGAGAATCTAGACAATCCAGTTAGGCAATGCTCTTAGAAAATGCACATTATTATTTATACAGTCATAACTATCTGATATGCATTAGCTCCCTACCTCTTTTATTGGTGTGAGGGTGATGAAATAAAATGCATTAAAATAATGAAAATTTTATCATGGCATGATTTATGGGACATAATTAGGGAGTGGCATAGGAACTTCATTTGACTTGATTTGGCAATACACACTAGATAATTGGACTTACTTACCTGGAAACTCCTTATGTAATTATAATTGCACTTCTACTTGGGTGTATAGGCATGATTTAAGTAAAATATCTTTACTTCAAGTGGATTTCCTACTTGTTTCCCAGACCTTCATCCTGGTACATTTTCTGTATCTTCACAGACAATAAAATAGCTGATATATTTTCATAGCTATTTGTTCTTTCCGTGTGTCCCCTTTTCTGTCTCTCTGCTGTCTGTCTGTCTGTCTGTCTGTCTGTCTGTCTCATGTGTGTATGCTTGTGTGTGTGTTCCTTCTTCCTCCCCTCCCTCACTCAGTTTTGCCTTTTGGCCAATCATTTCAAGGTCAACATAGAAGAAGAATACAATATCCTAATAAATTTTATTTAGAAGCCCTGTTAAATTTCTATTTTGTAAGTAGGTGATATCAGAAATAATATGAAAAAGAGAAATGTGGATAATGAATAAAAGCCTGACTCACACAAGGTTTTATGGACAGGAGCTTTGCTATAGTGATATCCTGCAATTCCAGTGCCATTCATTGAAGTGGGAGAGAGAGAGAGAGAGAGAGAGAGAGAAGAGAAGAGAAGAGAAGAGAAGAGAAGAGAAGAGAAGAGAAGAGAAGAAAACCAGAAAGTATATACATAAAAATCTCACTGCTGGGAGAAGCACACCAACTTCTCTTAAGAAAACAGAAGGTGGTCCCACACCTATAATCCAAACATTTTCAGAGAGGTCCCATTCTGTGTCACCTGCACACCCAAACCATGAATGTAAGAGACCTTACCCTCACCCCTGAACTCTAATAGAGTGTCAGCCTGGTCTCTTGGGAGTTGGTGCTGTTCTGCATTGAGTCACTGGTTTTTTTTTTTTTTTTTTTTTTTTTTTTGACTTCACAGTACCAGGCTCATTCCACAGTATTTCTTGGTTCAAGACAGCAACCATAGAGACACAAATACCCTGGCTAACAAATGTTCTTTAAACACATACATAAACCAGTAAAACTGCATAAAGCCAGTCTCAGGCAAAGCCAGCTGATCCTTCTCCATGTGAACGTGGGTATTTATTTGGATAAGGAAACATCAAAAGCTTACAATATTGCTGGGGCAAGCTAAGCTTTGCTAAAAATACCATGACTGACATGGACTTCCTAGGATAAAAATACAGCCTGTAAAATAGGTGGCCATGACCATCTCCTTCCTCCCTTTCTGTCAGCCCTGGTGGACTGCAGGGTTGTCACTATCAGCAATGCCGCAAGGTTTCAGCAGGTCTCGAGGCTCTCCACATGCTGGCTTATCAGTCCCCTGCCAGAACTCTGCCCCTTACTGCACTATGCGTGTTAGTACAGAGGTACCAGGAAGAAATTCTGCTTGGAGTAAAACCTTAGAAACCAGTCAATAAAGAGAGAGAGTGGGAACATCGTTTTAAGATCCATCAGCTTCAAAAGAAAGTAAAAACAGTCCTTGGGTGGATTTCTCTTTCTAGCCAGCACTCCACACGTGCTCTTATTGACACACTGCACCCCCAAGCCTAGCTTTTAGTGTTCCTCCTTAAGATACTGCTGCAAATACTTAAACCACTCTGATGGTTTTTCAAGTATCTAAGGTTGGTATCTGTGTACTTTAAAGATGTTTACTTAACATACAGATTTCAGAAAAATGGAAATTACAGAGGCCTTTCCAATACTCTTCTTTAAAGTTCTATGTAAATGTGTTCACATACAGGCACTGACAAAGAGAAGGAATCAGGGCACGGGCTAGATGAAAATACTGAGATTCCATTAAGGAAGACCATTTACCATGCCCCAGCTCTCCCAGTATTTAACATGAACAGTATTTTAATCAGACTAATTTCAGACATTGTCTATGTTAAATTTGTACAACACCATGCTTTTGATACATATCATTCCAAAACTTATTTTCAAAAGAGCCCCAAGGGGAAAGCAATGCCACATTTTAAATTAGGACAAGTCAGTCTCCCTTAGCTCTCTCTTGCCCCAGGCTCCATGTGGCATGGTTACTGACTGACCGTGATTTTACCTTAAGTCTTTCATGTTTGTTGTCTGATTGAATTTTAAACCACATTCCAGTTTCATGAAACATATTTTCTTGTACTAAAATAGTAATTTTACATTTTAAAGATTGATTTTAAAAATTATTTTTCATTTTATGTGTATTTTGTGTGCCTGTTAAGTCTCTGTACCGCACGCATTCTTGGTGCTAGCACAGACCAAAAGAGGCCATTGAATCCCCATGTGGGTGCTGGGAGCTGAACTCTGGTCTTCTAGAGGAGCAGCTGCTGCTCCTAACTCCTGATAGATTTTTCCACTGTTCTACTTTTCATTTTTAATTATGTGCATGTGTGAGTTGTGAGTGTGTGCCTTGAGTGAAGTGTCTACAGAGGATAGAGACAACAAGTTCCCGACGCCGGAGTTACAGGAAACTGTGAGTTGCTCACAGGTACTGAAAATTAAACTTGGTTGCTTTCTCTGCAAGAGCAGTAGGTTCTATTAACCTCCGTGCTTTCTCTCATCTCCCACCCCCCATAATTTTACTAAATTGTGGTAAACACAATACACACATGCCATGTCAATGCCAGCCTATAATGACAAAGTTCAGGTGTTGCATAGCACAATAGGATAACGTGGGTTGAAAATAATTAACTGCATATTTCCAAATCACTAATAGAGAGGAATCTGGGAGCTTCCAACATGAAGAAACATCTGACAAACATCTGAGAATAATAGCCAACCTAATTTTATTTTTTGGGGTTAAAAATCAGATATTTTCAATCTTAGTTTAATTACTAAGGATTTTGTTGACCTCATAAACATTCTGACCAAAGCAAATGTTCACCCAGTGTATTCTATCCCCAAGAGATCCAGAAGGGAGAGGCCCACATCAACCACATGCTACACACTTAATATGATGTCCTCTGCTCAGACCTCAGAAGTTGCAGCTGTGGAAACCGAGGTTCACAGTTCACTGCAAGTTAGTTTTAACTGACATCTTGACACAATGTACACCCACACAGAAAAGAAATCTCAATAAGGCATAATCTAAGTCCATCTGACCTATCAGCACACTTATGAGGGGTTGTCTTGACTGGTTTAATTGATATGGGAAAACCTATCCTGAATTATGTGCTACCATTTCACAGATTTGGATCCTGGACTATAGAGTCCTGGACTCAAAAAACAAAGGAGGTTGAGCATTATGCCTGCATGTCTTTTTGTCTCTGCTCTTGACTCTGTGTGATGTGACTAGCTGCTTCACACTCTTTCCTCTATGTCTTTCACACAGGGATGGACTACATTTGGAAACTGTAATAGAAAATAAACCTTTCCTTCCTAGGTAGCTTTTTGTCAGAGCAATAGAAATGAAACCAAGAGAAGAGCCTTGATACTTTTTAAGTTCCATAAATGTGAAGGGAGAAGCTACAAGGGAGAACCTTGTCACTATCAAAACCTATTTATAATTTCATAACTCCACTGATGAATTGTAACCACTGAAAGTTGTCAATGTTTAGATAAAACAACTAAATGAGTTGGAATCTGGGTGCACTGAGGCATAACCACTCAAATCAAATCTGTCTACAAACTCATCATCATCTGTGTGTGTGTGTGTGTGTGTGTGTGTGTGTGTGTGTGTCAGTTTGAATTTGATTACCATTGTCACCTTAGCAAACCCCTGTATAACAATGCAATATTGTTAACTGCAGTTATAATAGGGACGTATCAACCATTAGAAATATGCATATCTGACACCCTTGCTCTAACCATAGCATCAACATGGCCCCTGACAATCTCCATTCTCATCTCTGCTTCTACACCTTCCACTATGAAATTCCACATATAAGTGATATCAGACAGTAACTTAAGGTGCTGGGGAGATCATTTATACAGCAAAGTGTCTGCCAAACAAGCATGAAGACATGAATTTAGGTTCCCAAAACCTGAGTAAAAGCTGTGTGTGGAAGCATGCATCTGGAAACTCACTGATCAGCTGTCAAGCTTAATCACTGGGCTCTTGGCTTAAGAGAATTTCAGAAACGTAACATAAAGACCAATAGATTTGTGGCTTGCACATGTATACACATTGGCACATGTGCCATGCATATGAATGAACATTTGCATATAACCATTGTAAATGTAAACACTTGCACATACAAACACAAAGATCAGTAGTATCAGCAGTACTTTATATACAATTTTATGTTTCTTTTCTATTCAGAGTTATCATAACAGAGCACAAATAGAATTCAACAAACACTTATTAAGAACCTACCTTACAAGTTAAGACATTTCGTAGAAAAATATAAAGGTAAGTATGGGACTTTTGTGTCAATATCTTTGTGCCACTGAAGTACACGTAAACTATTTGAGTAGTATAAGGTATAAGGCCAGTGCCTTGTTCTCTGTGATGGTTAGTGGTGTCAGCAGTGAGGAAAGTCTCTATGAGACTGTCTCGATCAGACTGACTGGTACGCGTGTCTGTGGGAGATTATGGTTAGCATATTAGTTGATATGGGAAAAATTGTTCAATGCAAACAGTACCATCTCTTAGGCAGAGGATCCCTAACTATAGAGGAATAGAGAGGTAGCTGAGCACAAAGAAGCATGCAGATGTCATGTTCCTTTTCTCTTGATGGTGGGTATGACTATCTTTTTCAATGCCCTGCCTTGACTTCCTGCAGTAATGGATTGTAACCTGTACTTTTCAGTCAAAATAAAACCTTTCTCCCCTGAGTTGCTTTTTGGCCAGGGTATTTTATCGCAGAAATAGAAATAAAAATGAAGATACAATCCTTATCAGCACTCTTCTTATAAATTCATTATTTCTCTTCCACAGAGACTACAGTGGGCTGGAGACTAAGAATCAGCATTAACCTTGGCCTGAGACTGTGTGGAAAAATGCCTGGAAGGGTTGTTCCTGCCATCAGTCTATATAATGTGATGTCTCTTCATGAAATGAAAAAGTGACAAAGGTGCCTCATTATTTTAAACAAGAGTCTTCCTCATGTTCCTAACCTGCTCAGCATCTTAAGCACAACTGGGAAGATGAAAACTCACATTAGCTCTCTAGTTGCCCTTTCCCAGGATGTCTTCCAAAGAACTTCATACGTAGGTTTCAATGCTAAGCACTTCAGCTGCCCAGGACAGGACACTGTGTACCAAGCTCCATTGGTTGTGCTGGGAGGGGACAACCCTCCTGACCAGAAGTCCTTGAGCCAAGAAAAGCACAAGAGTAGTGAGTGTGCAGTACTTTTCTTGGGAAGTCTTTGTTTGCTTTTGCATATTTCAGATTTTAAACATACACAATTCACAACTAATGGGATTATATGATATAAGCACTGCCTCCCTCAAGAATTATTTAAAAGCTTTAATCAGAAAATTTGCTCCCTTTCCCTGTGCCCTGAAACCTTCCATTCTCATAGCACATTATCCCCTGATCAATCTATGCTGGGTCATCAGTAAGAAAACAACTTTGAGATGCCTCCCATTGTGTAAAGACTGTAGCATGGAACAACATAGCTCTACCGCTAGAAGAATAATAAGGCCATTTATACTTTTCTATTTGGTAATTCAGGAAAGCAAGTTGCAGCCAATAATATTTTTAAGCATTAAACTCTTCCATGTCTGTGAAAGTATGTTAATGAAAGAACTCAACAGATTATTTTTTGTTTAAACAAATCATATCTTTTAAATCAGAAACTAATACTCATACTATGTCTCCAAATATATTTTCTATGTCCACATGGTGAAATAAAGCTTTGCATTATTTTAGGAATTATGCTTCTAACAGGAAAAAAATGAAAGAAAAATGCATTTATTTAAGACAATGTAGTAAATTGAGCACACATGTTTCTTTTCATTTTTTTCCTCAAAGAAGAATTAAATGACAGCAAAGGATTAAAATTTGCATTAATATTTAAGGTCACTGAAATCAGAGAGCAAACATTATGTAAGTAGTGGTGACGAGGCTTTAGAAGGCAAAGGAGAAAGACAACAGACTTGGAAGTTTACATATGAGATCTTAGACCCTCTAAAGATTCAAGAGTTAGAACCTTCTCAATTTTAATGTCATTAAGAAGAAAATATACTTAAAGGGACATAAACTTCAGAAGTTTACTAGGCGAGGCACAGGTGAAGAAAAGGCAGCGAGATGGGCAGTTTTTACTGTCAACTTGACTCAATCTAGAATCCCCTGGACTTAAAGAATAACTATATAGATCATGTTGGTCTACAGTCATTTCTGTAGAGGACTATTTTGATTATTAATTGATATAAGAAGATCCAGCCCATTGTGGATAGCATCATTGCCTCTGAAATGCTTTCTGGTCTTTGTAAGAGAGAAGAGAGCTTGATGAAAGTGAGCAAGCAAGGATTCATGCATTTATTCTCTGTTCTGATGATGGATGCAATGTCTAATGTTTCTGCCTTGACTTCCTACAGGAATGGCCTCTGACTTTAAACTGTAAGCCAAATAAACCCTTATCTTCCTTACATAGCCTTTTTTCAGGTAATTGCCATGGAAATGAAACTAGAACAGAGAGAGAAAGGAGAAACTAAAATAAAAAATCTAGAAACAAAGGCAGTTGTCATTTCTAAGCCCTCTGTACCTTCTGTAGTTCTCAGTGCAGGCCTGATCACCTAACAGCTGGGGAGCCCTCTTACACTGTGGCAGAAGGCCCACTCTATAGAACCCAAACACTCTGTGGAGACACCATTCTGAGAGTATATTTCTGGAAGCTGCAGTGTCAGCCGCACAGAAACTCTGTCAAAGAAATCTTAATGCCTTTATCTTTAAAAATAATCTTAAAAGTTGACCCAACAAAAAATAGAAACCAAGACAATCCCAGATAAAGTTCAGAGAGATATAATGTGCAGAAGAGAAATGGCTAGGAAAAAAATCAAGGCCTGGTAGCTTCAAAGAATTTGAAGTCAAAATCATACCCATTTCAAAGAATATAATGGGCTAGGCATGGTGTCACATGATTTTAATTCTAAGACTAGGAAGTGAGAAGGAAGAATGTCAAGTAATAGACAAGTTTATATTTCATAGAAATGTATTATCTCAAAAAACAAGGAATAAAATAATAATAAACACTAATGATAATGGAAGAGATAGAAAAAGTTAATATCGTGATTCAAAAAGTCAAATATGCAACGAAAGTGATACTAAGTATAAGGATGTTTTCCAAAGGGTATGAACAGTAAGATAAAAAGAAAACAAGAAAGAAAGAAAGATTATAACAAAATAGAAAACTCAAAAACATAATCTAATGTTTACTTAACAAGAAATCAGAAAAATAAAAGAAAACATAGGACATGCTACATGCAAATAGAGCCTATGGTTGTTTGTTTTAATTGTCAGATTGTCATAACCGAGACCTGAAAAGTGATTACCAAAGTGATACCCCCTAGATCAGACTGACATATAGACAAGTCTATGGAGCATTGTCTTGATTCATAAAGGAGGACTCAGTCTCTGGTGGGTGGTACCTTTCCCTGGGCAGTGATCCTGAGCTGTTTAAGTATAAAGAGGAGACTGAGCATGACTTTTCTCTGCTCTTGATTATGGATGTGACTAGATACTTCAAGTTCCTGCTGCTTGAATTTCCTTCAGGGATAGACTGTAACCTGGAATTGGGAGCTGTACGTAAATCCTTTCTCCAGGAAGTTGTTTTTCTCAGGTGTTTTATCACAGAACAGAAATGAACCCAGGAGGGGGTTCAAGCAAAATAAAGGAGAAAAGGAAGAAATGAGAATTCCATTGAAGTTGTCCTAGTCTGCTGTGACAAAACCCAATGATCTAAAGTAACTAAGGAAGAAAAGGTCTATCTCGTGTTTAGTCACCATGAAGGAAAGTCAGGGCAGAAATCTTGAAGCCTGCTTTCTTATACAGTCTAGGATCACATGGCAATGGAAGCACAACCTACAGTTGGGCCCTTCCACATCCAGAAAATCATCAATCAAAAATATTCTCCACAGACTTGCCCACAAGCCAACCTGATAGAAGCAATTTGTCAAATGAGTTTTCCTTGTCCACAGGGCCCTACCTTGTGTCAAGTTGACAAAAGAACTAATAAGCAGAGAAGCTCATCACGTAAGTGTGGGACTCAAATCAAAACTAAATGCTCTAAATTATAACCTGTGCCTCTTTTCTCTACTGTTAGAGGCACATGCCATCATGCTGGAGATGATTTGGATATAGGGCTCTGAATCTTGGTATATGACACATATTGTGTGTTTATATATCTGCAAGAGGATAAATAGTAAGATGCTACAATAAAAGAAATATTTGGGTATTATGTTGGATGTCCTTTTGTAGACATGTTGCTTTTACTGGTTAATGAATAGAGCTGATTTGGCCTATGGCAGGGCAGAATATAGCCAGGCTGGAAGAGATAGAAGAGAATAGGCAGAGTCAAGGAGATGCCACGTAGCTGACAAAGGAGAAAAGCACCAGGAAGAAACTTACTGGTAAGCTACAGTCTCATGGGTTAACTTAAAATATAAGAAGAGTTAGCTAAAAAGATGCCTAAGCTATTGGCCTGTGTTGTAATTAATATAGTTTCTGTGTGATTATTTGGGTCTGGGCACCTGGAAAACAAATCAACAGTCTATGTTTACATAGGAAGCCTTAAGAATGGTCTAGAGTCAGAAATGAGGGCAACAGGAGGGAGGAATAAAATTCTGTGACCTTTTCTAATAGATGACAATGATATGCTATTTAAAAAGGTCTTCTTAATTGGGTAAAAAAATTAAAGCAATATATAACTCCTAGAAAAACTAAAGGAAATCTCACAATAATTACAACTAATTATTTGAGTCTACCATAAAGAGTAGATTAAAAGAAAATCCCAAATAGAGTTTTAATTAAAATCCATGATACAATTATTCTTGGAGAACAGGAAAGTGTATATGTGGTGACATTTTAATTTAGGAATTTCATATATTTCTTAAGATTTTAAAACAAATCAAACAACCAAAATATATATTGCTGTGACTGGTTTTCAGATGCAACTGCCTTTCTCATAATACATAAGGGAACGAAAAGTGGCCTGTCCTGGTGAGGACTGGGGAGTAGCAAGCACTAGGTTATAATTTTGGTTTGGTTTGATGCTGTAATACTTGAAGAACTATTTGAATTTCAAACCACAGGCTGTCTTTACTTGTTAAATATATTAATTAATAAAAACCTTGCTATCACTGATGACAGGAAAGAGCCTAAATTTCCTGGTGTCTAGAAAATTATGGATTCTCATATTTATGTAAAAATAGATATAATGAAACAAGGAAAGGAATTAAGTAAGCAAGGTTTTATGTGCTTAATGTATAGAACAAGGCTGTGGCATCTTTTCTGTGTTTAAATGAGAACAATTTGTGGAGATTCTCTGATCGCCTCGCATATGAGATTCTGGCATTGTTAATTTCTTGACGTTGTCTGAATATAGTAAGAACTCTGTGTAATGGCCTAAAATTTATGAAACAGAATTGATTAATGCCAATCATACTTTAAGAGAAACATGTTGAAGTTGTCAATGCATTTATAGAGGTCTGAAGGAAAGCTGTCTTCTGGTACATAGGCAATGGAAGGAGGAAGACTCAGAACAGAGAGCCCAGTGGGATTTCTCCAGGATGTGAGCACAGCACACACGAGTAACAAAGCTTGTAGATGAACCAACTAATATGTGGAGGAAAAGAAAGTGCTAACAGTGCATACCGCCAAAGAGAGACAATGAGATTTCACCTTTATGTTAGTACTGATTTAAAAACATGCATGCATGTATGGATTTTTATCAATTATAAAGTAGTTGATAATAATACATTAAAGGCCAATTTTTATGCTGCTGTTAAAATGGATGGCTTTGAAGAGAAAGAGACAAAATTATGCAAAGAGGCAAAAAGGGTGGTGATCTTTCTATGTCAGACAGGCACACAGTAATTGTTGGTGATGAAATAAGAAGTGATTGCTAATTTTGAAGCACAGGAGTAACTGAGAGTATATATGGTATTTAAGTAAAAGAAAATATGATACTTTCAAAACTGAGAAAGTGCTCTGTCACCTTTCTGGGCTCTTGAGGTATGCCATCAGAATGCAGCAATGGGAAAGGAGAGGCAGCATCTCAGGTGTATATTTGTGGATGGGCTGCATACTAAGCAGGTGGGTGTTTGACTCAAAGACAATTATTTCTGCAGTGGCAGGAACTGCTACTTAAACCTTGGCAGGTTGTGTTTCTCCATGTTAGACTTTTCTTTCTCCAATATGCACTTTAAGAATGTGCTTAGGTTTTCCTGAGAAAGGTCTCCATCATTGAGATTACATTTTTTTTGTAAAGATTTCAAACAATGGAATCTGAAGCCTCGGAGCTTGTTTTCTAGACCTCTTCATAGTTTTTCTTTCTGTTTCCAAAATGACCAAATATGTGAAAAACAAGGGCTACAAAAATAAAACAGGATCAACCAATGTGAGGAAGAAAATGTACAATACTAGCCACATGCACAAGACACTCAAAACATGTTTTCAGAACAGTAATCAACTCTGTTTGCAGTTTGTCAAAATCGATAGTTTTGAACATCGTAAGTGATTTCTTCTGGAAGTAAAGGTCGTTGGCGAAATCAGTGTGGAAATTGCTAAGCTTTGCCATGTTTTCTTTCTCTCTTTCTTTTCTTTCTTTCTTTCTTTCTTTCTTTCTTTCTTTCTTTCTTTCTTTCTTTCTTTCTTTCTTTCTTTCTTTCTTTCCTTCCTTCTGGTTATATAAAGGAACATGAAGAAATTATTTATTCTCTTTTCTTAAACTCAGCTAGATAGAGAAATTGTTAAAAAATGATTAGGTCTCTCTCTCTCTGATTTACGTGTGTGTGTGTGTGTGTGTGTGTGTGTGTGTGTGTGTGTGTGTGGTGTACAAGTGCACACACATGAATTTGTGTGTGTCTGTGGAGTCCAGAAAGTGTCAGATGTCCTGGAACTGGAATTTACACGTAGTTGCGAGTGGCCTGACATGGGTTCTGGGAAGCGACTTCAGGTCTTCGGCAAAAGCAGCAAGCTCATCTAATGCCAGCAATCTCCTATTCCCTGTGGCACTTGCTTTCCTTCAAATCACCATGTAGTAGTTTCGGTTTACTAGGCTCATTCTTAGCAAAAAGAAAACATGTGTTTAGGTTTAGAGTAGATTAAAGTGCTTGTACTCATACAACATGGAAAGAGAATGAAGCTCAGTTCTCTGTGAGCAACAAGTGACCGAAGGAATGTGTCACGGAACAGCCTCTATGGTAGAGCTGGCCTTAAATTCAAGGTGTTCTTTTGAAAGAGTTCAGAACTCCTTTTCCTGAAAGAGAAATCTGGTTCCTTCAGTTTTTCATCCTGCTATGCAGACAAAAATCTGGGACTCTGGCAGGGCTTAGAGAAGCGAATCCTCCAGGGGATATTTTATAAGACATTAGCAGCTCTAATGGTTTCACTGCTTAATGGTTCCTAACATTATACATCGGAGTGAAAAAGTAAAGTTTAGCAAGTTTAAGTATTAACAAATTGTGTAGTCTACATTTGGGGCCTAGACTTATTCCTTTTCTTATTTTCTTTGGCCTTTTCCCCAAAGTCACTGTATAATGCAAAAAAAAAAAAAAAAAAAAAAAAAAAAAGGAGGGACAAGTTATTGATTTCTTCCACCAGGAAGTTGTACTGAGTGGTCAACTTTTCAGGACTTGATTTTCATATCTACAAACAGTTTCACATACACTCTGATGATCCAACCCAACTTCAGTATTCAGTGATGGAAACACACAGCTCTCATCTCTAGAGCATGTTGTCCCTCCATTACAGGACAGATCTGGAGATCTGTAGAGCCAGGGCAGTCGTGTTGTAGATGTGGGCAGTACACTTCACCCAGAAACAACTCCCCTCAGCTCCCCACAGCCTCCATATTCCTCATCCATTTTGTCTCCTGATTCGTGCATTAGCAATGCCCTCTTTCCTTTTTTCTTTCCTTCCTTCTTATCTTTTCCTCCATCCTTTCTTTCTTTCCTAGCGACATATAAGCTTTGATTGGAACTAGCCTTCCTCCTAGCCCGTCTTTGTTTTTGTGGCTTTCCTCCCATGCTGGCACAACTGAGTACCTAGGGTGGAGCCCCTACAGAGCACTGAGTTTGACACATTTGCTCACGGCAACTGGCTCCGTACAGAAAGGGTCTAAATTCCAGGCTTAAAGTTTCTCTGAGCTGCAAGATCCTTCTTGTTCCCTGAAAGTGATGGGTAGCTGGAGAGTTTTAGGGTATAAATTCGGGTGCATATATAACCAGATTCAAGGTCATTTCCTATGCCCTCTGCATCAAAACCCAGCTGTGCAAAGCCCCAATATGGAGATCCTTAAGACTTACAGAAAAGCTTTCGTCATGATTAGTTTGCAGCATTTTTATTACTAATAATGTCTTTACAATGCCTTAATATTTCTTAAAATACTTTTTAATTCAATTAATACATACTAAATAGGATTTATTGGTAAAACATGATGAAAGATGTGGCAACTTCTAAAAAAAAATCATGAAAATAATATTCAGTTCACTTCTATTGGTTTATAGTCCCTGAAAACAGTGATGGGTTTCAGAAAGGCGTTTTCATTCACTAATGTGGTGTGCGTTCCTTGAATACCAAGCACCATGCCCTGCATCTCCTTCCCTCCCCCTTTCTTTTAGATATACGGAATATCTAGGGTCCACAAACAGAGGAATACATAATGTCTTTTTAGAGCTGACTTTTTTTTTAAAATCAAATATAATGGTTTCAATTCTATCTAATTTTCTGGATATGTGATTTATTTTTTCTTTGTGGTTTAATAAATCCACATCGTATATATTTGCCACACTTTATTCATTTGTAGACAAACAGCCAGGCTAATTTCAAAACTTAGCCATTACGAATAGAACTGCAGGCTGGTGCATGGTGGTTCAATGCTTTTAATCCAAACACCTCGGAGGTAGAGGAAGTGGACCTCTGGGAGCTTGAGGTCAGCTTGGTCTACAAAGAGAATTTCAGGACAGACAGGGCTGTTGCACAGGGAAACCCTGCCTCAAAAAACCAAAGGAGATAAAAAAAGAAAGAAAGAAACTGCAACGAACAGGTGTGTGTGAGAGAGTGTCTGTAGCTGGAGGAATGGTAGAGCTATACTCAGTAGTAGCTCTATTTTTGGGATTTTGAGGAAGCTTCATACAGATTTTCATAGTGGCTGCATCAATTTACATTCCCAGCAACAGCACATAGGTTTCCTTTTCTCACCCTGTCTTTATCTCCATCTGAACTCGTCTCCTTCGTTAGGGTAACCATTCTAACTGGGGTGAGATAGAGTCCCAGTATTGTTTTCAGTTGGATTATCATATGGCTAAGGACACTGAACATTTTATATGTTAATTGCATATTTGTACTTCATCTTTTGAGAACTTTTGTACAGAGGTTTTGGAGTATGTAGTAACCTAAGAATTTAGAATGCTGACAAACTGTGCAATAATCTTGCTATAAATGCTATTATTAGTGTGTAAGAATGAATGCATATGTAACACTGAATAAAATACGTTAGATGTGGAGAAGACAAGTGTCTTTGTCTATGTGATAGACATGCCATGGTCAGCCAAGAACATTGTCTGTGTTTCAGTTTCTTCTTTATTAAGTAGTAAAATCAAGGGGACCATTTAATCAGTAAATTAATTACTAGACAACCATAATCCCCGAATTCAGTTTCCAAGAGACCACTTTACAAAATCAGGTATAACAAAATGACAAAGCATGTACAAAAGTATCTCATATTAAAAGTTAAAAATTAGTTTAAATAATAAATGTAGCAACTATCGGCTATGAAAAGAATCAACTGGGCTATTGCTAAATGAGCATTTTTGAGTCCTTTAATTTTGATTATATATATGTATGTGTGGTGTGTGTGTGTGTTTGTTCAGACCAGAGACAATTATGTTTGCATGCCCCTGTGGATACCAGAGTCATTTGATGCCCTGGAGCTGGAATTAGAATTATTTGTAAACTTCCCAAGTGGATGCTGGTACTGAACTCTGGTCTTCTTCAGGAGCAGTACAAAATAATCTCTCCAGATGAATTTTTTATCAGCCTCAAGTGTCACTCCATTGAGAAGTGAGTGAGTTTTACAGCAATTTTGCAGATGAAAGTAACAAAAGAACATCAAGTTTTGTTGCTGTTGTTAACTCCAAATATGATCCTGGCAGCCAAAATGTCAGCATCTGCTGAAAACTTGCTAGAAACCGAGATTTTCCAGGCCTGACCTAGAGCTAGTGAATCAGAGCCCGCGTTTTCCAAAATCCCCAAGTCATTTTAGGAAATACCGGCTAAAAACTTCAGGAGCAACTACTTTCAAAATCTATTTTCTTTAAATAAAGAAATGAGGCCCAGAGAGATTACAGTTCATGTTGTGGCTGTTATAAGCTTACAGACAATTTATTTGGAAGAAAAACAGACCTGGACAAATATTTTTTAATTGATTTTCTGCTCAGAACACTCATTGTCCAGTTAAAAGTAGGCATTCTGTTAAATAAACAAAACATGACAACAACACACTTTAGATTCCCTTGATCCATAAAGGTTGGGCACATTTACTGCTGTGTGTTCATGAAACCATCATTTAGTCATGACAAAAATTTCAAGGGCATTCTTTTCATTGGAAAAAGTATGCACCAGAGATTTTTTTATATCCATTCTCCCTATTTCCCATTAAGAGGCACAAAAACAATTAAGAAATTTAAGCTATTTTGGGAGGGCTAGTCTCCCTCTGTGCTCATGACTTCTGTAACATTGTAGAGAAAAATAGGGTTCAGGATTGAGAATATAACATGAAAGTAAAAAGGAAAGAGGACAAATTGTGACCAGAGATGAGATCTACTTCCTATCAAGTAATGAAGATGCAGCAGCAAGAACATGCTAGAGATAAGAGTTGAGCTGTGGAGCCTTGTTCATTTTGGGGCAATGGGAATGGGACAATGGGCAGAAAGAGAAAAAAATGAGAAACCTTAAAGCAACAAGGCTGAGACTGGAAAGAATATGACTGAGGTCACTACTGGTCTCTGAGCCATCTCCAGAAATCCAGAGATGCTGAGGAACGATGGAGAAGACTAAGATGTCTCTTTAAGCTGTTACCATAAATACCACCATAAGGTAGCTCATGAACTGAATAACCTCATTCCTCACTGTTCTAGAAGTTGGACAGTCCAAGATCAGCTATGAGCAGAACAGGATTGGGTTCATAGATGATACTACCTTCTAACTGATTTTTCATGAAGGAATTAGCACTTTGGGAATCTCCTGGATAAGGGAACTAATTTCAATCATAGTCCCCAAATGTGGTAGATGGTAATAGAAACAAGATTATATTAGCCAGGGTTCTGAAGAAGAAGAAAAGTAGTGCAATACAATGAAAAACATATA
Source organism: Microtus obscurus (assembly GCA_963919715.1). Classification (NCBI taxonomy): domain Eukaryota; kingdom Metazoa; phylum Chordata; class Mammalia; order Rodentia; family Cricetidae; genus Microtus; species Microtus obscurus. Next base: position 21,624,235 of record CAWTZC010000355.1, on the reverse strand, counting down.
TGCATGATTAAATGTAATAATATTAAGCCAGTTTCAAAATAGTAACAAAAACAGAATCACATCTGAGAGATGAGAACCTTGTAGTTGCTCCATTCACAAATCCAGGGGCCTCAGTCATCTCAATATGTTCCTGAAGTCCACAGGTTCCTGAGGATCTTCTGGTCCCTAGTTCCCAATGAGAGCTTAGAAACTCTGGTTCTATATCAGTGGAGGAATCATTAGTAGCAGCAGCCAACAGGACAAGTTAATTCAGCAGCAAAAGGAAAGGTCAAGGAGCAAAAGGCAAGATAAACTTTCTTCTGCCATGCCCTTTTGTGAGTATTGCTACTAGAAGGCTCCACCCACAATCTAAATGGATATTTCCACATTAATCCAGGTAATCAGGACTTCTTTCCAGGAGAGACTTCCTATACAGATAATTTATGTTTGTACTAAGTTGACACTATTCAAATCAACTATAATAAGAATAACCTAAGATGCGTTAACATTAAAATAAATGAAACGTTTGTAACTGATTCTATTCATTCTGTTGGTGGTAGAACAAAAAGGAGTTAAGGGGAAATACCCTAATTTCAAATTTCCAATTTTCTCCTTGTTGTTACTGTAAAATCTCATGTACTATACTTAATAACATCTACTTACTCCCTCAAAAGACTGGAGATATTGTTACATATCACAAAATATTGTTCTAAGTCAAATGATTATGAAGTATTGACAAGTTATAGGTGACCATGACAGATCCATTCTACTGTCTCCCCTTTGTTTAAGGTGAAAGACCAAGTTTTCAGCTCCTGGACACACATTATCTTTGGTGTTTAGCATTATATCAAGGACTCCTGTATGATCCTTAATTAAAACAAAATAAAAGTTTAATAAAAGAAGAGAATGTAATGCCTTAGTTTGACTGCTCCAGCACTGGTTGTCCTCAGATCACCCTTTAAGTTGAGTTATCTAACAGCAGTGCCTGCCTGCTCAAAGATCACCCAGCGTGAATGGAAAGCCAGCTAAGTCCTTTCTCTTCTTTCTTTTGCATAATTATATTCACAGTTGCTCTGGGCCCCAGGGACTGCATTGCACCTCCAATAACTAAGAAGCCTGGCAAGTCTATGCATCCTCAAGTTACAATAGTGTCAGCTATGAACTCATCTCAGTGACAGATGGTTTTATTAGTGGCCACTGCCAGACGCTTGGCTAAGGGAGGGGCACATGGCCATTAGTGTCTGTTCCGCTTTGGTGGAATGGCAGCTGTGGGCACAGGAAAGCTGGGTCTGAAAATAATGGCCAGAGAGGGATATGGTGTACCTTTGATGGCATCCATGAGGAATATAAGCTCAAGCAATGTTTTAAAATGCCTTTTCTTGGATCCTCAGGCAAGAAAGATAGCAGCCAAAGGAATTGTACTAAATCTATCCATAGGAGGACAAGATATCTTCTCAAAGGGTAATCATAAAGCTTGGGGCAGGATATCAGAAAGTGTTGAATAATCAGTGAATTTTAACCCTAATTACTTGGCAAAAAAAAAGTTCAGAAATAAAGTTTTCATTTGCTAGTACCCCTTCAAATTATTATTCACAACATAGGGAATATAGAGAATGGGGATGCTTATTAAAAATATGTCATAAAAATAAATGACCCATTCTCAGTGGTAAACAGAAAGTACTCTTTAAGCTGCAGTTGGCTACAACAATGTGAAATGCTATCAGAAGCATACTGCTTAGAGACAAAGGGATAATGGCTGTCTAGCTAAACAGAGAAGATAACCATCAAAAGCATCAAAGACCATGGAGTTCAAGGTTAAATTTTGCAGTTGGCATCTAAATATGCACTGTAACCTGATGAACCTGATGCTTTTTTACTTAATACAACATGAACCAAGTTTCTCTCATACTTTGGCATCCAAGAGTCAGAATATATACTGATGGGTATCTACCAGTCTTCACTTTCTGTTCATCAACAATCGAACAGTTTGGACAGCATAGATTTTCTAACTCAGTTTATGAACCCAGCATTAGACAATTACCAAAGTCAGACAAAGCTTTGACAAGAACAAAAGCACAGAGTAGTGTCTTAGGGGAATAGACATAACACTAACAAAATATAAAATCATTTATCTGAATACTTCATAATCAATCCAAAAATGACATACAAAAATACGTATCTTTTCAAATTGGAATTTGTACTAGTTATTAAAGGTTAGGTCAATACTTACAAAGTCAATTAGTGTAATTGATCATCACAATAATAAATGGTACAAGGAAAAACCTATCACATGATCATATCATGAAGAATATTTAAACAAAACCTAAAGCAAATCCTTGCTTCCTGAGAGGGAGCTATAAACTTAGGAACTGAGGTCAGAAAAAAGAAAATATTCATCTTTCACTGAGTTTCCTATACCATGTTGTGCTAGAAGTCTCATCCAAAGAAATCCAAGAAGAGATGGAAGCAAATTAGAAACACAGTGAGAAGAAAACTTAAGACGGTCCATGACAGTAGTTGATACAGTTCATTTATAGAGAAACCCACAAAGAACTAACAAATTGCTTGGAACAGAGTTCAGGTTACAGATGGTATGATGGTTGCCTTTACCGATTAAATATACTCTAGAATCATTAGGCAAAAGAATTTTAAGAGGGAATTGTTTCCAGTGGTTGACCTGTATGTGTGTGTGTGTGGCGGGGGGGGGGGTTACATTAAGTTAATTGATATGGGAATAGTCAGTCCACTGCAGGTGGCATTATTCCCTAGGCTAGGAGCCATGGCTTGTTTAGAAATCAAAATGAGAAAAAGCAAGCAGGAAAGCAAACATGTATACAAGCAGCTTTCTCTGCTCATGGTGGAAATTAACTAATGAGATGTTACAAGTTCCTGCCTTCATGCCCCCACAATAAAAGATGGTAGTTTGGAAAGAGAGGCTGTAATTAAACTCCTTTCTCCTTTCCTATATTACACTTTGTCACATGATTTTATAACAGTGACAGAAAGGAAATGATGATAATGAGTAATATAAACACATCAACTGCTTTGTTTCATACCACAGAGAAGTGAAATTTGAAATTTCAAACACAATGAAGTTTATATTTGTTATCCTGACAATATTTGTAGGGTTTACATCAGGAAAATTAAAGCACCAATGAAAGAAGCGAGTAACTAGGTAAATGGAATAAAGATATATGCCACATCCAACTACAACAGACCATCAATGTGCTTGAACATATCACTTTTTGCTAGGCTTATCCATAGCTCTAACAACAATTTGAAAACCCTAAAAATTATCTTTTAGGTATTAACAAAATATTTACAAAGTTTATAGGTTTGTGAAGTTTTGATGAAGATGCAAAAGACTAAGAGAGCCAATAAAAACCTGATGAAAAACAAAGTTGGAGGACTGAGGCTCACTCAAAGCTTTTTATAAACTTACAGGAATGGAGCCAGTGTGATGATGGTGTCCAAAAGAAAGATGCTGCCGCAAAGGCTACAAAGCCTGCTCACATACAGACAGCTGAATTTTGACAAGACAGGAAAACAAATGAACAAAGGAAAAAAAAAACAAACAAAAAACCCAACCAACCAAGCAAACAAACAAGAAACAGTATAAAGGAGAAAAGATACTTCAAAACAAAAAGTAAGCTGGTACTGCAACAACTAGACATCAGCAAACAAAAGTGAGATCAAGCTTCTACTCCTCATAAAAAGCAGACGAGAGTGGAAAAGCTAAATGTAAAAACAAATAAACAAGTCTCTAGAGGGTAACACCAAATATGGTTGGCAAAATGACACAACGGTAAATGTGATTGCACCCAAACCTGATGACCTGAGTTCTATCCAGGAGACCTACATGATGGAAGAGACAAATTGACTCCTCCAACTTGTCTTCTGATCTAAACACACACACACACACACATATCAAACAAACAAACAAGGGTCACAATGGGTAAAGGCACTTGATGCACTAAGTCTGACCACCTGAGTTTTATCCCCAGGCCCTCCGTGCTGGAGAGACAATTCTAACCGGTAGCCCTATGAGCTCCTATGTGTGTGCTGCCATGCACAAACACACAGTTGTGCAACACACACATACACATTTAGAAAGTAATAAAATGTTTAAAGGACAACACTGGAGAAAATTATACAAGTTGTAGAAATTTACCATTACTATCATCTTAAAAGTATGGAAATGTAGGTATTGGAGCAGGTGTAAGGTATGTGCCTCTAATCCCAGCTCTTGGGAGAAAGCAGAAGGATCAAGCAGTCAAAAAAAAGTCTCAGTTAGCATTATGAAACATTCTAGGTTATCCTGGCCTGCAAAATGCCCTGTTTCTAAACACCAAAAAAGGGCAAAAAACATAATTCTGGTTGCTTAGAAAATGCAGCATCTATAAGGATTCAAAGTCCCTTGTGCCCGAAAAGTTGATCAAGCAAGAAATGACATCTTCCAGCACTTTCTGCAAAAGGAAAGCAATTACATTTTAGTCTGGGGAGGGGCTAGACAGATTCCTAAACAACCTCACATGCTGGACAATGACAGACTAGAAGATATAAGTACACCATGATCCAAATATTTCCAGAGAATTTTAAATATATTCTATATAGTTAATTCTATATAGTTAAATGTTTCTGAAACAGCAAAAAGAATACAGGAAAGGTTTTATGGTTTAGTCTTGATAATGGGATTAATCATTTAATAAATCTAAGTTTTCAGATGGATTTTGTTTCCAAAGCATTCTCTCTCTCTCTCTCTCTCTCTCTCTCTCTCTCTCTCTCTCTCTCTCTCTCTCTCACTCTCTCTCTCCACACACACACAGACACACACACATATGCATGGACATACACATATACACACACACATTCTCACCCTCACACCACACACATACACATACACACACATGTCCCCTAAAGCAGAAGGTAATGAGCTAATTCAAAACGAGAATAAAGTGATGTTTCTAAAGACAGACATCAAAAATCCTCAGTTAAGCACCTGCCTTAACATCTTATCTTGTAGAAAAAGAATTTTTGTTTCAAAATGGATTGTTTTGACTTATAATATATAGTAGGTAAATATACATGAGCTGTCTGATGACAAATGATAGCCACGGCATTTGGGAGGCGGGATTGTTGTCCTGGGTGATAACCTTAGTGTGGAAATGGGAACATCTCATATAGGAACCACTGACCATCTAATGTCATTCCTTGGGCAAACTGACAAGTTGCTTCGACTCCGGACCTTTCTGTTCTCATACCTAATGTAAAAATAAGACTGACTGCTGACTCACCTGAGAGACAATGTAACCTGAGATGCCCTGAAAGTCACCAGGCTTAAGGACTATGGGCGAAGACTAGGGAGTGAGCAGAGGACAGAGAGGAGAGAAGGAAGAGTGGAAATGAGTGCTAACCATCACCCTAGGGAGCCTAGGGTCTTCATATGAACCAGAGCCTGTCAGGCCCAAAGGCAAAATGACTCTACATCACGGCGTCTATACCCTGATCCTTCTGAAGAGCTGACCTCATCACTGCCTGAGTGAAACTGCCACCCCACCCCACCCCGGAGCTTATGAACATTTTCCACAAAGGATGATGCTGGCACATTAACACCAAGAGAGATGGGAGGCTGAGTGCATCCAAAATGGCATACCTTATTAGGCAGGTTCTAGGTGGAACTTAAGAGTATGCCATAAACACTCCACTAATACTGAGTTTTGATCCCAGATGTTTGCTTTGTAAACCAGTGTTAACATTATTGATAGGGTGGTCTGTTTGCTTATTTGCTGTTTAACTCTTATGACGTGAAAAGCAATCATTATTTTCCTTAATATGTTTTCTTGAAAGTATTTTGATTTTCTGTTTAATTTTATATTGAAGAAAAAATATTTTCTTTGAAACTGTAATAACTTTGGAAGGATCCTGAGGAGTCACTGGTGTTTCTTCTGAGCCACAAATGACACGTGTTCCATTCCTGTTATAACTGAAATAAAATGTAACCTAGAGGACAACGCATTGAGAATCACAGGCATTTTTGTCGGCATCTTCTCACTTCTCTTGGGACAGTTAATCATTGCTCATTGGAATTGCACCTGTCTCTGACACAATCAGTTGGGAGTAAGATATTCTGTATCACTGTACGTCAACTGGACTGCTGTGAACTTATGAAGAACTTAAATTTCACGCTTAGAAAATGAAGGAATTTTGGCTTGAAGTACTCATCCCAAGACCAAAGGAAGGTGATTTGACAAAGCTGTATTATCGGTTCAGCTCAGAAGATTCCAAGATGAAACAAAACACATGTATGATTTTCCTAGATACAAACCCCTTTGCTTACAACTACAAACTAAATTTAAATATTCTTGATGTGCCTGTTTTTATATACAGAGTCCCATTTATTTATACCACATGCCTTTTGTTCACAATTAATGCCCTCTATGAATTTTTAATATGTTTTTTTATATACAATGAAATGCAACTTCCATATAAGATCAAAAGGGCAAAATAAGTCTCTTGGGGCCAGCTGTAATTAGAATAAACACAATTGTGAGAACTACAGTTATCCGGGGAGAGGGAGGTTTTGAAGAAATCAATCAGATGAAAAATTGAGTAAATATCACAAGAAAATGCTTCAGCTTCTACAGGGGATGCAGATTGCTGATGTGGAGATTATTCAAAGGCTTCAAAAGTGATGTTTCTGTTTGTCAAGCTTTACCAGGGGTGTGTCCTCAGCCCAGTGTCTGTGGGGAAGTGTTTTGAGACAGCCAGTAGACAGGGTTCTCAAACCCCTTTCCAATAAAGAATTGTCAATCCTTGGGCAATTCACTTCTCTTTAGTCTCTATAACCCTTCCTTCCTCTAATCATTTCCAAAGGCATTGTCTGGCTTAATGTCCATTCTTAGCTTAATTTTACAGATGAGAAAATGGAACTGTAAACGATTGTGCCACAATCAAGGCTCCAGGTGGGAGGTTTATTGGTTCAAGGATGCTCCCTGTGCAGTCTCTGTGTTCCAACCTATCTACCTTTTCTTTTATTCCTGACAGTAGTATGAATGATGTTTGAAAATCAAGTTAAAATATTTATCATTTCTTTTAAGAATACTAGTGTGGCACACTCCTTTAATTCCAGCACTCAGGATCAGAGGCAGGTGAATCTCTGTGAGTTCAAGGCCAGCCTGATCTACAAGAGTTAGTTCCAGAACAGGTTCCAAGGCTACAGAGAAACCCTGTCTTGGAAAACCAAAAAAGAAAAAAAGAAGAAGAAAAGTACTAGTGCAGCCACTTTGGAAATCAGTGTGGCAGTTTCTCAGGAAACTGAGAGTCAACCTACCTCAGGTTCCAGCAATTCCACTCTTCGGAATATACCCAAGAGATGCCCAATCATATTACAAAAGCATTTGTTCAACTATGTTCATAGCAGCCCTATTTGTAACAGCCAGAACCTGGAAACAACCTAGGTGCCCCTCAATAGAAGAATAGATAAAGAAGGTGTGGCAATACACACTTCAGAGTTCTACTCAGCAGTAAAAAACAATGATATCTTGAATTTTGCATGCAAATGGATGGAAATAGAAAACACTTTACTGAGTGAGATAACCCAGACCCAAAAAAAGGAATATGGTATGTACTCACTCATAAGTGGATTCTAGCCATAAACAAAGGACATTGAGCTTATAGTCCATGATCCTAGAGAAGCTAAATAAGAAAGTGAAACCAAAAAAAAAAAAAATCTTAGGACTGGAGAGCAAGGGGGAGGGGAAGGGAAATGGGAGGATGGGAGGAAGTGGAAATTTTTAATAAATAAATAAATAAAATTTAAAAAAAATCTCCCTGATTCTTTTACAAATTTATATAATGTGCTTTGAATTTATTTCACCCTCTTTTCTCCTTTTTCTTATACTTATCCTCCTGGATATTGGAAGTAGACAAGATCTCTGGGCAAAAGTTGGGAGCATGGGAGTGGGGGTGGGGTGGGGAGAAGGGAAGATAGGGAGAGAGAAGGGAGAAGGGGAAGCTTGGGGAAATGGGATAGTTTAGATGGAGGAAGGGTTGATATGAGAGCAGGAAAGAAGATATCTTAACTAAGGGAGCCATTTTAGGGTTGGCAAGAGTCTTGGCTCTAGAGGGGTTCCCAGGTGTCCAAGGGTATTTCCCCAGCTAGGTCAGTGGGCAACAGAGGAGAGGGTGCCTGAACTGGCCTTCTCCCATAGCCACACTGATGAATATCCTGCATATCACCATAGAACCTTCATTTGGCGATGGACGGAGATAGAGACCTACATTGGAGCACTGGACTGAGGTCCCAAGGTCCAGATGAAGAGCAGAAGGAGGGAGGACATGAACAAGGAAGTCAGGACCGCGACTGGGACTGAACGAACATGTGATCAAATCAGACTCTCTGAATGAGGCTGACAATGAGGGCGTACTGAGAAGCCAATGATAACGACACCAGGTTTTGATTCTACTGCCGGCACAGGGTTTTTGGGAGCCTATTCTGTTTGGATGCGAGTGAATGCTGCTTATGTTCAGTGACCCCTTACCTTAGGTCTAAGACCCACATCAATTCCAACAGCCACATTGCCACTAGGAGAAAGACCAAAATCTATTTCCAGGACTGAGACATTTGTCTCTGGTTGTTTTACGTAGTCCCGTCTGTCGCTCCCTTAAGGGACATTGACTTTTACATGATGACCCAGCAGAGCAATTCGGATGGTCTCATCTCCTGAAATCTGGCTCCTCTTGGTGCTGGCTCAGTTTTTCTCAGAGATTTTAAGAACACAGCCACAGTCATAAGACTGAGTTTTACCTCATCTTCTACTGTCTGTCACGTGGAATTGTCTCTTAGCTCTTTCCTGTGGCTATAAAAATAACCATCAACGGCAACTGACAATGGACAGGTTTATTTTGCGTTACAGTTCTAGAGTGCAGCTGGCTGTATTGCTCTCTCAGTCATGGAACAGAGAAGGATGCTGGGGCTCAACTAGTTTTCTGCGTTGCATGCAGTCCAGGACTCCAGCCTGGGGAATGGGGCATCTAAGTTCAGAGCGGGTCTTCCCATAACGACGTAATCAGAATAACGCCTTCCGGGCGACCAAAGGCTTTCCTCCTACGTCATCGTGATCCTGTAATGTTGATGATAGGAAGCATCTATATATAATCATAATGCAGGTGTGTGCGGAGGAAGAGTGGTAACCTCTCCAGGCTTGGAGCGCCTAGAAAACGAAGGCTATTTGGGCTTAACTGAAATGCCTACTGTCTATCTCTCCTACTCCCCTCAACCACACCACAAAATGGGATTCGTATCACTTTCGAAGCTTTTCGGACACCATCAAAATATCGTCTGCAAATATGTAGTGTTTGAATAAATAATCTTCTTGCCTTTCCTCAGACAACTGACCTGATGGTAGCCGGAGAGTAAAGCGTGCTCACTCATTGAGTGCCCCAGAGGTACTTTCTTTCTTCCGGCTCTCCCTCCCTGGCAGCTTGCCTTTTTCCTATAGCACTTTATCAGAACTGCTGTTTGTTCATTTGCACACTGAATACTACCAAGAACAGTAGCACTATGAGCCCCTGTAGCAGTTAATATTAAATGTCAATTTGATTGAGTTTGAAAGCCTAGGGAAGTAAAGGAAGTCTAGTTGTGGACTATTGATCTTTGTATTTCTAGAGGTAATTAGATCATCAGGACTAATGAATAAATTGAGTATTTGAAGGATTCAAAACCTGGTGATGCTATTGAGATGACAAATATTGTGGTGACAAAAAATGGAGTTACTGTGTCAAAAGATGGGACGCAGGAGAAAATAGATCACTGGAGATAGAGGTTTTTGGAAGCCCCTTGTAGTTCCTTGCTACAATAGCTGTGACCAGGAAGCAAATGGATGTCCTTTTCCAAATACTTTGACCACCATGACGCTCTTCCCAAGGCCAAACAACCATGGACTGAACCTTGACATCATGATTCCCCAATCAATCTGCCCTTCTTTACACTGGGTTAAGTGAGACATTTTGGTGAAAACTAGGTAGACACTCTTTGTCTTAATTATTCCTCACTCCTTACTACTGTATTCATTCTACAGCCCATTTCATTTAAAAAATCTACAGGCTCTTTTAGATCTCAAACTTCCATTTTACAATATTTGTGATAGTTAAGACCAGAGGCAACTCCAACAGGGAAGGTTTAGGAAACTCTGACAGAGGGTGACATGCACCACCTTTGCACTTGTTTATTAGAAAACAAAATCCCATTGATTCACAGCATCTGCTTTCTGTTGGTTCATATTTTCTTTTTCTTTTTTGTACTGGTGACAAGATAGAAAAGCAGAGAAAACTATAATATTCCTGTTTCCTTTCTGTTGCTGAGATTGAACATTCTGGTCAAAGCAATTTAAAGAAGGAAATTGGCTTTCACATCCTGGTCACAGCCCATCATGAAGCGAAGCGTATATGTACATGAGTGGAAAGTTCAGAGGTCAAAGGCAGATATTTCTCTTTATCCCTGTCCAACTTAATTTTTGAAAGCAAATCTCTCACTGAATCTGGAGCTCACCCATTGGCCAGTAAATCCCGGGAATCCTCCTGCCTCTGGCTTCCCAGCAACTGTTATTATAAACCACAAACTACAAGCTTGGTCTGGGAATTCTTATGCTTATGATGTAAACACTGTAGAATCTGAGTCACCTGCCCAGTCCCCAACTATTTCTAAGCTTCTCAAGACCATAGTATGACTTTCAAAGGGCCATGCTCTGAGGGAGATTTATGGAAAGTTTCTGAGATGTTCCTGTGGCCCTTACAACAGTCACCCACCAAATCTTCAGTCTCCTTATGTAGTCCCTACAAATAAAGCCTGGTTAAAACTACACTGATTAAAAAATATACAGATATAGACTGAGCTTGATACCAGTGCAAAGGTGCCAGTGTCAATTTAATTCTTGGATAATATTTGAGGGAAAAACGTGCTGCCTAAATCACAGGAAGCCACAAGAAGCAATTTGTTAATGTCATGGTTGCCTATTCATACCACACGCAATGCTTGTGTGGCTTAGAAGGTATGAGGAAAATTTAGTGAAGAAAGTAATTTCCCAAACTTTTATATTTTCTCTATGACCCAAATCTTATTTTTATATCAGCTTTAATATCATGTCCAAACAAATGTATTTGAAAAAAATGCAAAAGATTCTACCTTTTGATTTTATTATTGCTGCCTGATGTTGCAGTTGTCCTGAATAAATAAAGAGATGGAAAGCCAAAGGCAGGGTGAAAGGAAAGGAAAGGTATTTGCGAATAAAATATTCTATGCATAATCAAAAGTGTTAACCTCTTTTGTTGGTTTCTTTGTCCAATACATATGCTTCTTAATTTTCATAACTGTATAAACTACATTCATATACATTTTATATTTAAAAACCTAAATCTTTCTGTGGTATTAAGCAAAAATACATCATATTTTACAGAATTTCTAATTTCCCAATTTATGTTACAAATTAGACCCTAGTCGTGTTTTGGCATATATTTTCCATCATTCCTTACAGTCAGGGCTGTTCATATGATGGAGTAAAAAGCAGTTCGATGTAAACTAAAGATCCTGCCTGAGACATCTATTTAAATTTCATGTAGTAGGGAAGACCTGGCCTGTTTGTCTTTGCTCCTCCATTCCAGCAGCCTCTTCTGGCTTAGACTGGAAAGCACACCAGTTCGCTCTTCTCAGGATCAGTGTCATGAGGAACTAGTTCACATGAAGTATGGAAGTAGAAAATAAACATAACATGGGATGCTTTCACGCTTTGAACTCCACCAAAATGAAACTGGGAGCAAAAGCACAGGATTCCTCCCTGTAATTGAGTATCTCGGGTATTTGGTCGCACTGGGAGCAAAAGCACAGGATTCCTCCCTGTAATTGAGTATCTCGGGTATTTGGTCGCACCAGCAACAGAGCAAAGACCCCCACGACTCCAGCCACATCATTGGTTACCATTCTTGCACCAGCTTTGGAGTGTCCATGCCCAAAAATTTGTGTAGTGAAAAGTAAAACGTCACAAGTTTTTCAAGGTTCTGATCAAACAACTATGGAAGTCATAGAGCTGGGCAAACAAAAACATCATGGAAATTGTAAAATATTACTATGTATGATTAAATCATTATAAATAACATTCCCTAAGTAACTTTACCTAAAGGTACAATTAGTCCTCTTAGAATCATCTTCAGAAAAATGGAAGAAGTTTTTAAACAGAATATCTTTTCCAAATATATTTACAATATGATAAAATTTTAGAAAAAGGAGGTGGTGCAGTGATAATAAGTTTCTCTTTCTTTGACAGCTTCCTTAAATTTTAAAATTGTTTCCTGATTTTTCCATAGTGCTACAAAAATCTGTCACTGGTATAATTTTACTGAGAAACATTGACTTGTGCCTTAATAACTCATGACATGTTGAAATTAGGAATTGAAATCAATTATTAGAAAGACAGTTTTGAAAGATTTGCCCATGGGGATTAAACATATTAATAAGGTCATCATGACTTTGTGAGGCACTGGGTTGAGAAAATCAGAAAACAGCTCACTTTGACTCTAAGTGCCTCCAAATGCTGGCAGAAATTTCCCACCGTTCCCACAAGTGTGAGCTGCACTGTGCTGATAAGAAATAGAAAGTAATTTCTGACATATAATATATAAACTCTTTAAATTGATTTTTAAATCTGCTCTTTCTAAATTGTCTATTTTGTGGCTCATCCAGATAGTCTCACTGCCTAGAAAGCCAGCTGTGACAGCTGTTGCATACCAAGCATGCAGTCATTTTTTATTAGAAAATATTTTTATCCGTCATCTCCAGATGCACAGCACTTTATCAGATGTTGGATTCCATGGCAAAGATGAGATATATTGCCATTCGAAGATTTAAACATGAGTTTTCTAAGGATGATCGCTGGCTGAGGTTTCTGTTCCACCAGGTCTCACATCTGTTTAGTTCCAAATAAACACAAAAAGGCCTACATTAATTATAAACTGATTGACCTATTAGCTCGGTCTTCTTATCAAATCTTATAACTTATATTAGTCCATAAATCTTGTCTGTGTGAGTCACATGGCTTGGTACCTTTTTCGGTGAGGCAGTCACATCTTGCTTCCTCTGTGTCTGGATGACGACTTCAGACTGAATCTTTCCTCTTCCCAGAATTCTCCTGTTCTTGTCACCCTGCCTATACTTCCTGCCTGGCTACTGGCCTATCAGTGTTTTATTAAAATACAACTGACAGGGTATAGATCATTGTCCCACAGCAGATGATACTGCTCTAGCTTTTACATGTCTATCCCAAATAAACTATTAAAGGCATAAAGTATTTTCATACGTGAGGGGAAAATAATATATGTATAAAATGAAGAGTTGTAGAAATAAGGGCTTGATAGAAGGCTTAGAAGTTAAGTGCACCCACATCAGGCATCTCACAGCCATCTGCAATTGAAGTTCCACATAATCTTATATCCTCTTCTTGCTCTGTGGGCACCTGCATGCATATATATGGGTGTACTTGCACACAGATATACACATACATAGCATATTCGCACACAGATATACACATACATATAATTAAGAATAAAATGTTTTTAAATTTATGAAAATGAGAAAACAAGCCAATAATTAAAAAATAGACTGGCTACATAACAACACGGATGTGTTAAAATGTCAAGTTGTCTTTATATTCATGTATATGATAGAGGTAATGATATATGCTTATATAAAAACTCATATTGTTTATGGAAAGTTGAATGTGGGATATGTCACAACAGAAAAAGATAAAATAGTTAGACATTAAGTGTACAAGTCACCACATGTATTGTGATATAAATGGTTTATGAGCAAGGCCAATATATATGCACACCATATATTAGCACTAACTAGTGTAATTAATATTACATAATAGACTCTTTAAAATATGTCAGTTGATCAATGTTCTAGATGCCCTGAAAATATAAGAATAAGCATTCCTCATGTCATTTATATGACAAGGTTAAAAATGAGAATCTAATATTAAAACATTATGAAGGAGTTTAATTCTTTAGTTTAAAAGGATGGAGTGCTCATTACCAGTTTGCTTGCATGATGCTGTGAAATGTATAATTTGTATTTTGTTACTCTATAAATTCTGGGTTAAAACTGTAACCTCAGTGTGATTATCATTTTAATAATTTAAAAAATGCAAGATGACATAAAGTTGGAATTAAAACACAAATTTTTGTTTTCTTTTTTGAGACAAGGTTTCTCTGTAGCTTTGGTACCTGTCCTGGGACTAGCTCTGGTAGACCACGCTGGCCTCAAACTCACAGAGATCCACCTGCCTCTGCCTCCTGAGTGCTGGTGCATAAAATTTTAAATTTTACCAGATGTGTCCCAGCATACAATTGTAAGCATTCTTTTAAAAAAATAGAAGAAAGAGAAACTGTAGAGATAGTTTAGAGGCTAAGAGCATTTGCTACTTTGCCAAATAACCTGATCTAGTTCCGAACACCCACGTGGAGACTTGGTTCACAAATCCCATAATGGTGAGAAAACAAATATCACCTAAAAGGTGGCAAGGTTGTAATAACTCGTTTGGAGTCATAAGATGCTAAAAGAAGATGAGTGCTGTGATTTAGGAATGTGTACAACACCCAGAATAATGACTGAAGTCACTGTCCAAGGAAATACTTAAAAGAATTTATTGTTGGTATTATCATCATTATCATTATGTACGTTTGTGTGTGTGTGTGTGTGTGTGTGTGTGTGTCTGTATGCGCGCGTGCGCACCCATCTGTGTGTGTCTGGACATTGAGTGAAAGCACCTGTGGAGGCCAGACGTGAGCATGAGATCTCCTGCAACCTGAGTTAAAGGGGTCCTTATGAGCCACCCTACTTAGGTGCTAGGAACGCAAACCTAGTCCTCTTCAAGAGCAGCCTGCACTTTCAACCCCTGAATCACTTGCCCATCCCCATAAAGAAAAAATTAAAAATACTGTTGAGTTAAAATATAATAGTAAAAATGCAATCAGACAAGGAAGAGAGGAATAGAAAAGACAAAATAAATAGAAAAATAATAGATAATCCCATTCAAAATATAACAAAAATTAAATTATGGTGAAACAATTGATGTACAGAGGTACTAAAAACATTGGAGACTTAAAAGTCAATAATTACTTTGTGCAATTTAAAATCCAATTTTTATTTTAAACTGCATACATGTCTATATGGGTGGGGGCAGTATTTGCATGTGATTGGATTTCCTGTGGAGGGCAGAATCGGTCATTGAAAACACTAGAATTAGAGTTACAGGCAGTTGGTAGTCACCTCACGAAGATACCAAGAACTAGACTCAGGATTTCTATAAATGTAGCACATGCTCTTAACCACTAAGTCATTTCTCTGGTTCCTATTTTGAGCAATTTTTAACAGATAGTTTTGAGTTAAACAGATATACCCTTGGTAGATATATTCTGAAGATAAAATAAATCATGAGCCTATTTCATATGTAATAATAGGCCATCTTTAATAATCACATCTAGATAGTAATAACAAAGATAGAAAACAAATATAAATGCAAAAATCAAAAGCATTAAGGAAAATAACCTGATATATTAAATATAAACTGAGAATACCAAATTATCTCACATTTTCTATAGAGCCTAAAACTTACTTCTGAGTTCATACTATGAATAGCTCTAGACAAATATAGTAGCAGTGAACATACCAACTGCTGAAATTACAGTAATTAAATAATCTTTTCTACTTATAAATATCAAGACTTCATGAGACACCTCTGAGTCTCATGACGGGCAAAGGACACAGCCCAGGGACTAGAGCAGATTTTCATGATCAAATAAAGAAAGGGAAGCTACAGAAAGTACTGTGCTCAATTCAAATAAACCAAGTTTCATAAAAGATGTTCCCATGTTCCAATAAAGGATGATTTAAAAAAGCACAAAATATTAATGGATGATATTTATAAATACATAACATATATGTTAACGAATGTGGTGTTATAATAATAAAAGAACAGCCGGGCAGTGGTGGCGCACGCCTTTAATCCCAGCACTCGGAAGGCAGAGGCAGGCAGATCTCTGAGTTTGAGGCCAGCCTGGTCTAAAAGAGCTAGTTCCAGGACAGGAACCAAAAGCTACAGAGAAACCCTGTCTCGAAAAAATCCAAAAAAAAAAAAAAAAAAACAAAAACAAAACATAGACATATTTAGAGTCTACAAAAATAGAACCATGTATAAAAGAAAACCTCTTGTAGTTACCAGCTTTTATGTTATAAACTCTAATCCCAGAAACCCAGCAATTGATGGGGTAAAAGCACTCTTTTTTTCTGTGCTTTTTATTTTTATTTCTAATTTTTATTATTTCATCAAAATTTTCCACCTCCTTCCCTCCCCCCAATAAAAGCACTCTTAATGGAAGAATTAATCTCAGCTAAATAATTCCTTCTAGTAGAAATAAAGCCAAAATGTCACCATTGGGCAAACCTCAATGGCACTGTGCGGTTACTCAGTGGTCATCAATTCTTAGGGATACATACAGAAATTGCTGGCTGTCAGTGAATTGTGGATGAATAGACGCCTGTAACAAAGCCTGAAGCCCTTTACCACTATCAACACCCCACAGAGAAACAAGAAATCTTAAACATTCTGCACCTTCTTATAACATGCAAACATTCTTGAACAAATTCCAAGCCAGACTTTAGCAACCATCTTGACAAGTTTCCAGTCTTTAAGGAAGATATGGCAGAGGGAAAACACAAGAAAAAGAAAACCTGCTTCCTTTATAAAAAGTGGAAGAGGTTTCTTTTGTAACATAAAAGCTTCATCGAAAGACACGGAACTGAGTAAATGTCTCATTCTAACCTATGCTGAGACTCAAGTGTCAAAACAGGAATAGGGCAGCTCACGATTTGAATGCTACCCGCATATCCAGTGGGTTAAAGGATAATTCTTTCTATTTATTACCGGCAAAATATTGTGTTAATTTTTAAAGAAAACCCTAATCTTCTCAATAGACATTCTGAAATATTTATAAAAGAAAGAAAGAATGGTTAGAATTAACATGAAAAGATCCATTAGGCTATGGTGGTACTGATGAGATAAATAGTCCCACATCCATTACATAATTTCACTTCTTTCAGACATATCTAAAGTTATTTTATACCAATAGAAAAAAAACATTATCAGACTGAAAAATTTTGCTAAAAGGAAGCAAAAACATCAAGAAAATGCCCCAAACAGTTTTTAGAAGCACATTCATGAGTCTGTGCCATTAAGCATGTGAAAAACAAATCTATTGGGTTTTTCATATTGGAAATAAAATTAAGGTTGCAAGAAAAGATGGCATATACACTAATAGGAAATTATTTATATTAACCTGTCCTTGTTAACAATAAACTGTATTTTTCAGAAATTTAATAGATCCTATTTCACTTTATACTTAAATATAATTAATATACTATTAAATGCTTAAACAAACCACCAAAAGTATTAAGAGCATAATGGAAAATCTTAAACAGAAATAACTACCAAAAGAGAGGAGAGAGGAGAAATAGCTTGGAAAAGAAAGAAAGGAACCCAATAAAATATTAAAAATGAATTCAATGCACATAATTACAGTCAATCCACAAAACTAAATTTTGGTTTTTAAAGACAAAATTTGTCAAGTGAAATTCAAGACCAGACTAGCCTCATATTTCTTGACAGACTTAAACCAAAGACGAATAACGTGAGAAGTTTGACAGTAAAGTATGAAGGTTTGCATCAGTTAAATACAGACTGAGTAGTACGCCTGTTATCTATGGTTTTACTTTTTGTGGTTTCACCCCACAGACAACAAAGCCTGAGTATATTACATGAGAATTTCCAACAAACAAATTCTACTTTTAAACAAACAAACACACAGACCCCAAAAGAATAGTAAGTTACACACCATCACTATTATGAGTAGCATGACAAAGTCTCACACCATTGGTTTCTGCCCCTTCAGTGGCATGAGTCTTCCCTATGCTCAGAGTTTCTATTACATCACCTGCTAATTACGGTCATCATATTGGCTGATGTGACCCTGTTCAGCTCTGTTCTACAGATCCTTATTTTACTTAATAATGGACCCAAAACAGAAGGATTGATGTTGGCAACTTTCATGAAAAGACCAAAAAGGCTGAGACAGAAGATGGAAGGACTGATATAGAGAGCATATTACTTTAGAATTATAATACATAATTTAAAAGGATTACAAAATAAATCAGTTGGGCAGTGGTGGCACACACCTTTAATCACAGCACTCAGAAGCAGAGGCAGGTGAATGTCTGTAAGTTCTAGGTCAGACTAATCTAGAGTGAGTTCCAGGATAGCTAGTTCTAAACAGAGAAAGCCTGCCTTGAAAAACAAAAAACAACATAAATTAAAACCAAAAAAACAATAAATCATCAACAACATTAACAAATCATCACATTATGGCATCTTAGTAATACTATACTAAGCATATAAAACAAGAATATATAATATGTAAAAGCGTATTCAATAAGCTCTATCTGATGAATCCGTTTATTACTCTTTATTTTGTGCTTTCTCTCTGAGCTGAGGAATGACCATTATTTCCAAGTACATCTGCAGCGTTTAAAAATTTCAATTATTCCTGTTGATAAGACTTCCCCGGCACATTTCAGGAAGGTTAAGCATGCAGCTCATGTTCTATCAGCACAGAGAAATGGAATTCAGAATCAATAGAAAAAACAATCATAAAAAGTGAAAACAAAACTGTGCTTATGAATAGTCCAGAACAACAGGAGAGGCGATGTTTAGAAACATGTTAAAAAAAAAAAATCAACTCATGAAAACCACACAACGCGTATCTGAAGGTGTATAGCAGAGTCAAGACAAAGTGGGAAGATTTGTACCACCTAGTTCTGTATATACATACATATACATATGTTCATGCATGTAGCTAGATACAAACATGCATATGTACACACATACATGCACACATATATACTTAAATCACTTATGCTTTCTACTAAGAGATGGTTTTTGCTGTGCTGAGGGTTGAACCTGGGGCCTTGCACATACTAAGTAAGAGCTCCAAAACTAATGCACAGCCCACACCTTCAACTAAGGATTCATGAGAAAAAAATAAATTAAAAAGCCATAATTAGAATCTAACAAAGATAAAAATGATAAAATCCCAAAAATGCCTGTTTTTAGGAAAAGACCAAATAATTTTTAGAACTTTTGAAATAAAAACAGAGGGAAAGTACAAATGATTACTATTTGGAATAGAAAAATAGAGGGTTATAGTTATAAATTCAATTTGCACAAAAACTGAGTAAATAAGATACAGAAAAGCTTTCTTAAGATAGTAAAACTGTAATAAAAAATTGATTCAAGAAAACATTCACAAGTTTATATTATATATATATGTATATACATATATATATATATACACACATACACACACATACATCTATATAGATATATTACTATATTTAAGATTTGGCACTAAACTATTAATTTTTGGCTCAGAAATAAAGAGTAGCTGGCTAAAGATTTCAAAAAATATGAATGATGTCTTAAAGAAGAAAAAACTTGACATAGTCACACAAAGATATCAAACTTTGCTGTCAATCAGGAAGATATAGGCAATAGCACCAAATGGATACACACAATGTCTGGATTTTCAAATATTGAAAAGCTGACTAGTGCTTTGGATCTGGCTCAGTGGTAGAACTCTTGCCTAGTATGCATGGGGTTCTAACAAGCTAGGAAGGATGGGGTATGTCCATAATTCCAGCACTTATAAGGTAGAGGAGGCAGATCTCTGTGAGTTCGAGGCCAGTCTGGCTCAAATTATTCCTAATTTATACATATGTCGACTATTCCTAAGTGTTTCTGGATTGACACTCTCATAAATTGTATAAGCAGTATTGCAAATAATATTATTTCTGTGTGATTATTTTGGTTATAGGTAGCCAGAATTTACAAGCAGCCTCCCGCCAACACTTAGACTTGTCAACAGTTAAATTTGTGTTCTTTAACCTGGTACATACATCGAAAGTTGTACAAAGAAAGATGACAGTGACATTGTCCACAGATTAACCACAAAACCAAGTCAAATATATTTCTATAGAAAAAAAAATGGCTTGAATAAGTTGTGGTATAATTATAGACTGGAGCAGAGCAGGAAAAAGAATGAACTCTGGTTACACAAGTTAGCATGAAGGAATCCCTGGAAGGACATGGAATGAATGGAGAAAGTGTCACAATGACAGGCAAGAGCCTAATGTGAATACAAACATCAAGAACAAAGTAGCAAAACTATGTAAGGTATTGTTTACAGGTGAGTGCATGTATTATAAAGCTACAAATAAGAAAAAATGGAACACTCAGAATTCAAGATGGTGGTCATCTTGGAGGGAGCAAGATTAGATGAGCTTGTGATAAAAAGGTAACACAAGAACTTCAAAGGTTTTACAATTTTTCAGGGCTCTAAAATTATGTTACTGTGTGAGGATAGGTGTGACCAGCCTCCACTTCACATTTTAAGAAGAATGGATATATAAGTGTTTCTGTCATTATGAGTGCATACATTGTGCATATGTGTATATATTTGTCAATTAGTGATTTGCTACATAAAAACCAAGGGTTACAATAAGAGATTTGGAAAAAAAAACAATTCCAGTATGTTTTATGCAGTTGCTTACTCATATTCAAATTTGCAACTTATACTAATTAGAAGCATATGACTTGAAGTAGCTCTAGGCTCAATTCAATACATGCAAATATTCAGCATGATAATTCTGAGTATTGACTTGAGTTTTGTATATTAAGTCATGATTTGCTGTCTTGCACTCATATGCATGTGCAATGCATGTGGACACCTGGTAAGCCCCCTTCACTACTCTCTTAATATAAACATATTTTCCTTTAATTCACTTCTCTTATCATCAGACATTACAGGCTCTCTCTGGGTAAAAAGTCAAGCGTTGCTATGTTCAGATGAATTTTCTGGCCCAAGGAGATAATTTTGCACACAGTCAATAGCAATATCCCAAAAGTGAACCAGAAAACTCAACTAGTAAAACAAAATTCAATAACAATATCAGAACATAGGACCCCTAAGCAATAGAAGATATGTTTCCAAAGAACACACCAGTAAATGCAAGATGGCACCCAGAATATCTACATAGATCAGAGGAAATGATGCCATTTTGTTAAATAAGACTGCCATGGTGGTGGGAGGGGGCACAAGATCATTTCACGTCTTTGACTCCCAGGTGGTGCCTATACCACTTAGTTCATTGCAAGTCAATTTATGATAATAGATTGCACCAAGCTGTGTATCAAAGCTCAGGTACAGTTCTCTCTTTAATGGCAAATCATCCCATTGTCACACTACTTAGTCACGCATGAAAACAAAGCAAAAGAAAGCCTACGTGTGAAGACAGGCATTTTTAGTCCCGACTCTATATTTTCATTAAGACAGAGTGTAGCATTTTTGTCAGCTCCCTGAACTCAGCATGGCCATCTGTGCAAATCTAAAACCAACGAGATGACAAAAGGTGACTAATTAAAACACGACTTCTTTCAAAATCCATCGTGTCACAGCACAGTGTGCCACCCGTGGCCTCAAGACTTGTGACCAACATGACATAGGCAGAGCTGTCACATCGCTTAAATTCACTTTGTCTCTAGAGCGTTATGTGTATGCCTTGAATAATTTTTTTTATTTAAGGGTAGATGGCACTGGACACCACAGCTCTGAACTTTGATTGGTTGTAAGGAATGTCAGAAGCTACAGCTATAAAGTTTCACCAACATGGCTGCCTTGACTGGAACTGAACAAGGATGACTCCTATAGACATGCTAACTTCGATATGGACAAACCCACCAGCTCTCACCTTTTAACAGAGAGCTATGGACCATTAAGAAATGCTGAAAATAGGGGAAATATTCTTCCCCAGAGAAGAGCATACTAACTGGCTATCCAGTACCAAATTATTACCTCAGATAACACGCACACACACAAACACAAACATGCACATAACACATATTTATATTTATATATGTATGTGTTTTAGTCCACGTCCTATTGCTAAGAAGAGACATCATGACCAATGACCATGGCAACTGCAATGGTCTTTTTCCTTTTTTTTTTTTTTTTTTCAAAACAGGGTTTCTCTGTATCTTTGGAGACTATCCTGAAACTAATGCTTGTAGACCATGCTGGTCTTGACTTGAACTCACAGAGATCTACCTGCCTCTGTCTCCTGAATGCTGGGATTAAAGCCACATGCCTCCACTGCCAGGCTTTGGGCAGCTCTTATGAAATAAAACATTTAACTGGGGGCTTACTTATGGTTTCAGAAATTTAGTCCATTATCATCATGTCAGGGAGCTTGGCAGCATGCAGGCAGGCATGCTGCTCAAGAAGTAGCAGAAGTCTTACAACTGGACACACAGGCAGCATGATGAGACTCTGAGCTAGACATGGGCTTTGAAACATCAGGGTTCACCCCCAGTGACATACTTCCTCGCAGAAGACCATACCTCCTAATCATTTCAAAGAGTGCTACCCCCTAGTTACAAAGCATTTAAATCTATATCTATGGGGCCCATTCTTATTTAAACCACCACAGTGTGTATGCATAGATCAGGAATTAATGAAAAAGAGAAACCATAATTTTGAAAAAAAGAACAGGAAAGTTCGAAGGGAGAAAACAGAAGGCAATAATTATATAATTTTAATTTCAAAAATAAAAGAAATAATTAACAAAAGAGTATATGGCACTGTGCCTTATAAAGCTATTGTCTGATACATGTTTTCTCCACACACATGAGTTCAAACATGTAAGCTCTGCAACATCACTGATATTATATATTCTGATGTAAGACTAAGAATCGATGGTGGTTTGAAACGTCACCAAAGCTCCCATATTAGAACACTCGTCCACAGTTGTTGGTGCTATTGAAATAGGTTATAGAATCTTTGAGAAGTCGATCCTGGCTGGAGGAATTTGTTACAGGGGCCAGGCTGAAGTCATTTATAATTTTGTTTTACTTCCTGTCTGTTGGGCCAAAATTATCTCAGGATCTGTACCTCAATGCCTGTAGGACAGAGAAAAGCCTGGCTCAAGTTTGAGGGAACCGAGTGAGAATGAAACAGCAAAATCTAGGTAGATGCCCCTCCAGTAAGAAGGAGGGCTTGGCTGTCTCTCATTGGCTGGAGGTACCACGGCATCACATGATGTCACTTAACCTATACAAGCTGATCCTCACAGTATTAAACTGAGTTCCTGCTTTGACTTGACTCCCTATCATGTCTGATTGTCCCACATCACAGGGCTGAGGAAAGTGTAGATAACATACTCACCTTTCCCTGGGGAAATGAGGAGGCTAAGGAAGCCTAGACCTGTCTACTCTCTTAGTTTCCTGCTACTGCCACTATGTCTGGCACCTGCTACTATGCCTCCACCTACTATGATGACTCCCTCTAGAGTCTTAAGCCAAAATAAACCATTTCTTTCTTAAGTTACCTTTGGTTATGGTGTTTTAGCACAGCAATAGGAAAGTAACTAATAGAGTATCCAAAACAATGGAAATTGAAATCTTCTTCTCTAAGCTAAAAGGGTTCTTGCTTTCCTATGAACACACAGATAGTCACATGTATGTGCATATCTGCTTTACCTAATCTTACATAAATAAAAAACATTTTGTTTATTGTTTGAAAAGTTCATATATGTACAATTCTTAAAAAAAAAAAAAACCCTTACCTATACCACTACCTCCGTAAAAAGCAAAACAAAATGAAAACCAAAAACCTTACCTATTCCACTGCCTCCATGAGACATGACTGGGAGCCATGCAAAGACAAGTTTGTGTGCCTTATATAGTGCCCTTGTTTGAGTGTTGGTGTAAGAAGAGACCTTTGTTTCCCAGCCATTCAGATCCAAATAATCACACAGAGACTATGTTAATTACAATACTATTTGGCCAATAGCTTAGGCATATTTCTAGCTATCTCTTACATTTTATATTAACTTATTTCTATTAATCTGTGTTTCACTACAAGGTCGTGGCCGCCCAATAAGATTCCAGCATCTTTCTCCTTCTGCAGCTACATGGCATCTCCTTGACTCCACCTACTCTCTCTTTATATCTCTTTCAGCCTGGCTATATTCTGCCCTGTCATAGGTCAAAACAGCTTCTTTATTAACTGATGGTAATAAAACATTTTCATAGCATACAGAGAGGAACCCCACAGCATGTTGGTGAATTACAAATCTACATACAAGTAACCCAATTCCCTAGGTGACAGTAGTTTTCAGAAATATGTGATATTAAAACATATAGGTCAATGTAATTTAAAGTTTACAAACACTGCAGAGATCAAGAGGTCCAGCAAGAGTATACCTGCAGGCTCATCTCTGTCTTTAGAAAATAAAGGTGATATTGGAAATGTCTGTCTCTGTTCATATAGGCAGAAGACCAAACCCAGCTGGAGTCAGAGACAGCATCAAGATAACAGGCACAGTCATATTGAGGACAGTGAAGGTTTGAAGGTTTGCTTCTCAAGTTCTACTATGTCTTAAGTAGATGGAGTGTTTACACAACAACGACATTAAACAACTCTAGAGCAAGCCCATGACACTTAGCATTGAATAATACAGAAGGAATGGGTTGGCTGACAGGGAATCAGGAGAAGAAGGGAAAACACTCCCAGAGGGCAGGCGTGTACACGGTCACTAAGTTCTCTTTTGCAGAGCACACTGAAGAGCAAGGCTGGGATGGCACACTACCTGAGCCCAGAGCTCAGCTCTGTCATTTTTCACCTGCCAGCCTGTGTTTCTGCTTCTACATCCATGAGCTAGAGACTCTAATAACATCCATCCCCACTGCAGGATTCAGGAGGCCTAGGCAGGAGGGTAATGAATTTGAGGCCATCCTGGCGTGTACACAGTGAGTTGGAGGCCCTGACTCCAGATCCACAAATGATCATGAATTAATAATATAAAGATAATAAGGAAAAGTTCATAGCAACATCATGTACCTGTGAGCATAAAACTTGGGTAAAGCATGTGATACACATGTATCTATCTATTATGAAGTATATATCTGATGTGAAATACATACTGCACCTATTCATTGCCTTCAGCTCTGGCACAACCCTTGACAGTCTTACCACACTTATTTCAGAATTTGATGGACTTAACAGACTTCAGTTAAATACCACAGTCTCCTCGAATATCCCGTACCCTATATTAACTCATCTGCTGAGCATCTGTATATATAAACACATATTCACATATATGTATGCACGTGTCTGTGCTTAATTGAGTTGTTTTATGGGTTTCACAGGATTCTAAGATAGTAAAGTTTCTTCAAACACTTTTATCATTACATTGACTTGTTTATTTAGTGTATTTGTATGTGTGTATGCTTTTGTGTGCGTGTGTGCACGTATGTGCCCTTTCAATCATTTACGGATGGAGGTCATAGAACATATTTTAGGAGTTGACTCTCTTCTTTCTATCCTGTGAGTTGCTTGGCAGCAAGTGTCTTTACATACTGAGATATCTTGCAGGCCCCTTCAGACACCTTATAAGGGAGCAGTTGGCAAGCTGGGACAGCAGTGTCTCTGAGAGCAGGCACCTTGTTTACTTGTGTGAAAGCATCAGTAAAAGCCCATTTTGGACTGAGTTCATGCACGAGGCAGCCCATGACTCATCCAGAATTCAGAGGGGAAGATTACTAATCATACCAGTACCCTGTTATATTAATACACTTGAATGCCTCTCACTGAAGTACTCCCAGTACTTTGGGAAGCTTAAGGAAGGAAAATTACAAAAGAATGATTATCCTAAGAGTTACAGGTCTTAAAAAAAATCCTGCAAAATTCACATGACAGGACTCTCTTTGTTTGAATGCAATTTTTTAATTTTTTTTTTTGAAGCTTTCCTTTCACAAGTTAAATGTGTGACTCAGGAAAAGAAAAACATGCTGAATTTATAGCTTTTATTTTTCTCCATTCAGACAGCACTTAAAGGCTCACAGATGGGATCGGAGAGTGACAATGACAACAGACGTCTCCACCTAGTTCATTAGTGAACTTGATTCTGTTACAAGGCACTCTATTGGATACTATGCTGGTGAGATTTTTGGCCAACTTGACACAAGGTATGTTATTTTGGAAGAAGGAACTTCATTTGAGAAAATGTCTCCATTAAATTGGATTGTAGGCAAGCCTCTGGGGCATTTTCTTGATTAATGAGTTATGTGGAAGGACCCAAAATACTGTGGGCAATATAATCCCTGGGCAGACCGTCCTGGGTTACGTAAGAAAGCAGGCCGATTAAGCCAGGATAACAAAGCCATTAAGGAGAAGTCCTCCATGATCTCTGCTTGAGATCCTCTCTCAAGCTCCTCCCCTTACTTCTCTTCATGATGACTGCAATGCACTTCAATGTTAAATAAACCTTTCCTCCACAAGTTCCTTTTGATCATAGTCTTTATTAAGGCAATAGAAACTAAATTGGTACCAGGATCTTGGGGTATTGCTGAGATAGACCTGATTATGATGTTTTGGGAAGAACGATGAAGAATTTTAGCACTTTGTTCTAGAAATCCTTTAAGTGTTTAGAGCTTTAAGAGATGTAAGAATTTGTAAGTTCATTCCGAGAATAGTGCAGACTATAGAGGCCTAGAGTGTGGATTTTCACATGGAAGCTAACACTCTGTCAGGATTGTATGTCTGACATTTTGGATTAAGAATCTGTAGAAGTGAAACCTTGGCTTTATCATGACAACTGATATCGATTAGCTGAGGGTGAGAAACCAGCTGTGATTTAAAAGAGCCCATCACCTTTGAGGTGAAAATTGCTGTGAGTGTTTCCTTGGGCTCGGCACTCAGAACCTGTGGTCCAGATGGTGCCAGGGCTGCACCTCATACTGCAAGTTGAAGTTGGTAATGTGCTAGCTTTGAAGGCAGGAAGGTGCCACGGAATACAGCTGAGGCTTGTTGCCATGAGAGGCCATTAGTGAAGAAGCAACCTCTGTTGCAGTAGAATTCCTGGGATTGATGGAGTCACAAAGAAAGGCTGAACATTGTCCCTATGTCGGGTCAGAATTCCTGAAGGCAGGCAAGGGGCCACTGGAAAACATACAGCCTGTGAAGACCCTGGTATATTGCAGATGCTAAGACTGTGGGACCACAGTCAAGGATAGAAACTGTTGTGGAGTGGAGTTAGTCTGAGACTATGGGACAAATTACATGTGCCGGGAATGGCAGAGCTTGAGAACTGGGGTAGCCCAAGCTCTTTGGAGCCCAGAAGATCATGAATAAATCCCAGATGCTAAACTTTGGGCTAATATATTTAATTTATACTACTGGGTTTTGTTTTGCTTTGTTCAGGTTATACCGCACCTTGGTACTTCCCTCTTCTAATAAGAAGTATTTAACTTATGTTTTATTTTACAGGATCCCATAGTCAATTGACTTTGGATTTTTAGAGAGACTTAAGAATATTAAAGGGACTTTGAATATTTTATTTATTTATGTTATTATTTACTTATTTATTTTTGGTTTTTCAAAACAGGGCTTCTCTGTTTGGCTCTGGCTGTCCTGGAACTCACTGTGTAGACCATGTTGAGCTCAAACTAAGAGATCTGCCAGCCTCTGCCTCCTGAGATCAATTGGGATTTAATTTAATCCCAATTAAAGGTGTGCACCATCACTATCCAACCTGAGCTGGAATATTGTAAAGAAATTGAACTGTTAAAGTGTTTGAATTTTGGAAGACTGAAAGTTCTAAAAATTGATATTAATATCAATATATCAATATTAATGTGAGATCTTGGGGATAAACAGCAAACAAAATAAAATAAGATAAACTAAGAAATAAAACATATAACAACAAAAAGAATGGGGAGGCACTATAAATTTTAAAATAAATGAAAGTTAGCACTGTGGAACTATTGATTTATAGCCTAAATCCTTTAACAGGCAGAAGTTCCTGTGTATGGTTTATATTTGTTATTCAGTCAATATGCTTGGTTCCTCTGAGATTTAATCTTGCTGAGATCGCATCCTGTCATAGAGATGAGTAATACACACTGGTGGATATGTGATCGAAGCCATTTTAAAGGACTATGAAATGATGTGATTCATTCCACTATAGACTTAAAGATGACAGGGGCATGACACATCTGGAAAAACAAAGTAGTACAGCGTGATCATGCCCTTGGGGCTGCATCATGCTCTGTTTACTTCTTGTTGCTTCTGCTCCCTCTTTCCTGTTTTCAGAGTGGTGAAGCTCCTCTTCCAATCCCTCTGGCCATGATGACATTCTGCTCACATCAGGCCCATACCCATGACCATAGACTGGATGAAGGCTGTGCAATTAAGACCTGGAATAAATCCCATAGGCCATTTTCGTCAGTAATTTGACACACCAGTACAAAAATAATTAATACAACAACTGACTACACGCATGATTGGATTCAGGAAAGAGCAAAGCAACTTTGCTTTTATTAGTTGGAATTAGTTGCACTGGTCTAAATTTAAGCTGTGGCTAATGCTGGTGTCTTCTGGAAGATAGAGGAGAAAGACGGTTTCCTGTGCTACTTTATAGAGACATTAACTTTTTAAAAATTCTTCTCCTCCTCTATGTTCAAAGCATAACAATCTAACCTTTGGTTCCATCTTCATATCTCCTTTTATTGGTACTGATTCTCTTTTCTCCCTATGAGAGAGATGCCATCTATATCATACAAAATGATGTATTCATCACATCTTCA
Organism: Microtus obscurus; assembly: GCA_963919715.1. Classification (NCBI taxonomy): domain Eukaryota; kingdom Metazoa; phylum Chordata; class Mammalia; order Rodentia; family Cricetidae; genus Microtus; species Microtus obscurus. Next base: position 21,595,454 of record CAWTZC010000355.1, on the reverse strand, counting down.
AATTTTGATTGCCTTATGAAATAACATTCACAATGCCGATGGGACATAGCTGTCAGTGTGTCAGCATCATGAAATAGGACACTATTCTGTATGCACTGTCAAATATATGAAACTTGTGTTTTCGTGGAAGACAATAAATATGTAAACAGATCTCAAAATAGTTTGAAGAACTATTATGCTCTATGCATAAAAAACAATCAGAGCAAGAAAAAAGTGAGGCGTACGGTTATCAACCAGAGCTGCTCAGGGAAGGCCTTTGAGAAATAGAAAGCCTTTTCATAGACATTAAAAAAAAAGAAAATATGGAAGAATGAGCAGATATAAAGATAAAGCATTTTTAGCAATTTTGGAAGTTTTAAGAGTCCCAAGCAACCAGTGTTATCGATTAAAGAGAGAACAGCAGGAGATAGATTAGTGAGCAAGTTTGTGCTCTGACCTGGGAATATGTGTAGATTATGGACAGAACCAAGAATTTTACAAACTAGGAAGAGAAAGCAAAGATGACCTTCAACATTATGAAGCTATGGTATGTGTTATGCTTTGAGAATAAGGGTCAAGCTTCTGGTGATGAGGAAGCTGAGAGGAAGGTCTAGAGTCCTCAGGTAGGGCATGAAGGCATTACAAATTAAGTTCTTCAGGTAGCAGATTTTGAAAAATTACTAGACTATCTCCTAATGATAGCTCTGAAGACCTTGATTAACCCATAGTTGTTGCCTTAGAAATACATATGTGCATGCTTGCCTAACAGATACCATGACTATGTACATATATAGCAATCTGTAATTATTTTATGGTTTACTTGTTCAAGCAGTTCACTTAACTGAGTTGTTTGACTAAGTTGATAGGACTAATCAATTATACATCGTTGACTCTGCTACTGTCATCTCTAGAGAATTCAATGGCCTTGTGCTTATCTGATTGAAACCCTCCTAGAGATGCTAGGGAAAGCCTCAACATACCTTGTCCTAATATTGATAATGACTTGATTCTGTAGCTCAGACTCTATTTACTCAGGCAATATTACTCAGCATTTGTTTGTTTTTCTATTTTTGCATCTTGGTTGCTGTCTAGCCATAGAGAGATGGAATGCTGGCCAACATTTTGCTCAAAGCAACTTTATTCTCAAAGTTGCAGGATGTGCCTGTCAAACTTGAAGTGTTACAAGTTGTGGTTTCTTTGGCCTTGGCAAATGTTAGTGTCTGGAAATTTGACTTAAATACTACAAGGAAACCTTGTACTGTTGGGGTATTGTGGAGTATGAAAATAGCCACAACCATATCTGTCATCGCCTTGGAATAGTAAGCTCTTTGATGAATCAGAAGGAAAGATTTTGTGTTATTTATACAAAGTTCTTCACCCAACTTCACCCAAAAATTCTATCACATTAGGAAGTTTTCAAAGCTAGGGAATGAAATACCCTGTTAAAAACTAATATTTGGGTTCAAGAACAAAGAAAAATAAATAGGGAAGATTCTAAGACTTCCAAATATATGTACATGTGAGACTTGGACTGAACTTAGGCATGAAAGGAAATGCTTCCTTGACATTTCCTTTCAAAACAAATCAACACCCAAGGTTGTTTTTAGAGGCACAATTCAGTCAGTCACTGTTCAAAAACATTTTACTTAGAAAATTCCACTCCCTCACTACCTGGAACTTCCTTTCTCTTGTGAAATATCATTCATTTCTAAATTTAACTCCAGGACTTTGCCTCACTTAAAGGTAAGAGAAACTGAAATTGTGTTTACTTCCTAGAATGATATGATACAGAGGAAAGTACACACAAAATGTCTTATGAGGAATGAGAAGTAAACTTGCCTCAAGGAGTCAAGGGGATTTGACATTGAAATGTACTATACTATAGTTGGTATTGTTCAAAGATAAAGCCCTTGCCCAGCAAGACAGTGTATTTCTTCAGGCTTAGTACAATCATCCAAAGACATGAAATGAAAAGTCTTTGTGTATTATCATTAAAATTTAGCAAACTACACTTTAAAAACCATGTAGCTTATCTTCTGCATACTCTACTGCTCTTCACGCTTATTCTAGTTTTTCCTTTTAATAATTTAAGAAAAATATTGCATTAATTAACCCCATCTGATTAAGTTATCTTTCTTTTACAGTTACTTTTATTTAAATTATTTAATTAAATAGAGAATAATAAGAGCATAGTTCTGGAAATCAGCACATCACCATGAAATTTGTTCCTTATCATTTTACAAGGAAGCACAGTGTTGGAGTGTTATGATATAATAGTTTTCTTTTTAAGAGTCATTTAAGAAATTATGCTGCCTAGTCTTGATCTAGGAAAATAAATCAGTATCTTCTTAAGAGGGCACCACACATTCTTGTGGATGGTGAAAGCTATATGTAGTTGCTCCCCTTTGCAAGGAAGCTCTCCCACAACTTATGCTGTAGCCCCTAGACAATGCCTGTGTGACTGGAAAATGCTCTACGGTGTTTGCTGCATCAAAACAAAAAAAAATAGGCTGAAGGAGAAAGTGGTGTGATCCTCCAATTTGGAACACTGAAATGGAGTTTAGATCCAAAAATAAAAATAAAATGGAGTAATCGATTAACATTTTAATTTAGATTTTAAATTAATATGATAATCTTGAGAACTGCTGAATTATTTAACATCAGCAACAAAAGAGTTTGGTTCCACAGTACAAAAGTTCACTCTACATTACAACTTCATCATGAGATATGATTAAAACCATGTTCCATGAATGCTATTTATTGGTTTAATAAAATGCTGATTGGCCAGGTAGGAAGTATAGATAGGGCAACCAGACTAAGAAATTCTGGGAAGAGGAAAGGCTCAGTCTACAGTCAACAGTCACACACAGAGGAAGCAAGATGAGAATACCTCATTGTTTAAAATAGACAAGAAGTATCGCTTAAGATGTAAGAGTTAGTTAATAAGAAGCCTGAGCTAATAGGCCAAATAGTTAATAATTGTTATAAGCCTCTGTTTGTTTCTTTTGGACTGAACAGCTGTGGTACCAGTTGGGACAGAAATTTTCACCTACAACTACTTGCTGCTATTCCAAAACCCTTCACCTATCTAAGCCTACTACTAAAGAATAATTCTAAGTTTCTTGGTCTAATTATTACCCAAGACAAACCCAAAAAGAGGAAACTCTGGTAGTCAAGATGGGCGAGATTTCTTCTTTAACAACCAAAAGCTCAGCACTCATACTAGGTTACAAGAACAAAGATTCGCCTTTCTTGCAATACTTTGGGTCAATTAAAATGAACTCTGTGCCACTTTCTTTCGTTCCAGGGCCAAGCACAGCAATCGTTATTTGGACCATGTCCAAGAAACAGCTAAAGCAGAAAATTCAGCCCAGAGATATCACACACTGGTGATTAAAGGACTGACCTAGACATTACCTTTATCACTTTCTGTTTCACTAGCTCGAACTGCTATCAGCAGTGTCAGGAACCACACGGTCTCACACACCTAAAATGTGGACAGCATCCATAAGCACTGAGTTTCTCTGAGTCCTGCACAGAAGGGCAGGGAGTCTAATGCATATGCGTACAATGCTGTATGTTTACGCAACTGTTCTATAACATCTGGGGGTGTGAAGTCATTTTGTTTTAAGATTTCCTTTTATTTTATATTTATGAATTATTTTCCCTTCACATGTGTATGTGCCCAACATGCACAGTGTTCACAGAATCTAGAAGAGGTTACTGACTTTCCTACAAGTGGAACTATGGGTACTTTGAGCCACAATATAGAAAGATGATGGGGACCAAACCCAGATCTTCTTCAATAAATGTGGTTACTTTGAGCCCTTGCTCCAGCAACCCTGTACTAACCTCTGTACTTACCCCTTCCACAGGGTACCATTTAGAGATAGAAGGTAGACTGTGATAGCTTCTTAGGGTAATAACTTGATTTTTTATCAGATATTTGAGAAATTGCACATGATAAAAACTCTAGGCTACTTCAATCATTTAAATAAAACAAAGCAAAACACCCCCAAATCTCTTATTGACTGTGCTTGGAATTGAGGACAATGTCTCCCAAAACAGAGTTATATGCCTGCTTCCAACATTTCAAACAGACCTTGATTTCTGTGTTGGCACTGGATATGAGTGTTTTTGAAAGCAGCTCTTGGACATAGAACTGTGTTCTTCTGTCAATATTGCATCACTCATGCCTTGGGTCTGTGAGACACCTAAAAGATTCTAGCTGTTGGTTACAAATGCGACTCATTGCTCCACAGACACAAACAAATTAAAGAAAGTTCTGTTTCCAAAGACCAAAAAAGAAAATAGATATTAGAAGAGCTATAGCCCCATGAAGCCTGATTTACACTCTTTGAGGGTCTGTGTTCTCTGTTAAAGGCAGTGAGCTTTCTATTCTCAGGGTAGCTTGAGCAGGCATTTTTGCCCAATTCGGCAGTAATTAAACTTTAGAAAGTGTAAGAAATACGATATCAAAAATCATCACTGACTTTTCTTTATTAGTAACAATGGAAATTTTCTAAAAAAAAAAAAAACAAAACTTATTTTGGAGCCATGTTTGTACCAACATGGTATTATTGTTTGGCAACCCATAAACTAGACAGCACTGCCTCCTTCTCTGACTCTGTGTAGATGCTGTTCTTCACTGTTTGGTGGCATTTGATGTTATTCAAGCCTTTCTTCTTTACTTATTTAGGATATTACCTACAGGATGTGACTGGATTATAACATCATTTACTATTAGGCAAAGCTTGGCGAATCTCCCCTCTATGGAAACTACTTCATTTATGTAACATCTATAGACACTGCTAGGACGCTGAGGTTACACAGCCTCTGGATTTGAAGAATTTGTTCTCTAATGAAAACTAGGGTGTGAATCCATGGTTATCATCACAACCTTCTTAGGTTAATGCCACCATTAATCAATTTGCAAAGGATTAATATGGAGCTATCAATTTAGCTTCACTGAAAAGTAGAAGATTTTGCTAAATATTTAAGAATGTGTGAGAATAAGAGAATATACATAGTGAAGTATGCCTCTCAAGGAAAAAGAAAAAGCATAGACTAGGCAAGAAGGCAAGGGTATTCACAGCAAAGATGGCGTCAACTATCAATGTGACTGTGCAGTGTGCTTTTGCCGCTCACCTGTAATGAACACTCCTACAGAAGAGTAGGGACTGATGAACCAGTTCTTCCCATCTGTCTTAGTTAGGGTTTGTACTACTGTCATAGATCATCATTACCAAAATCAGTTTTCAGAGGAAATGATTTATTTCTTCTTATATCACTCAGGCCGTATTCTGTCACTGAGGGAGGTCATGGCAGGAACTCATGGCAGGAACCTGAAGGCAGGAACTGAAACAGAAGCCATGAAATATGCAGTTTTCTGACTTGCTCCTCCTGGATTGTTCAGTTTGCTTTCATATACACAGCAGGACCACCCACCTAGGGGTGCCACCACCCACAGTGAGCTGAAGTGTTTCACATCAATCTTAAATCAAGAAAATGTCCCACAGGCTTGCTTATAAGCCAGTATAATAGAGGAATTTCTCAATAGAAGTTCCCTCTTGTGTTAAGATGACAAAGAGCAATAAAATAAGACAATTGACCCTTGTAAACTTGATATACAAATATTTCTTTTTCAGCTATAAACTTTCCTAAGAACTCATATTATTGTCACTATCATAATGCAAAACACTTGAGCTTCTAAGAGTTCAATTTCTTTCTTTCTTTCTTTCTTTCTTTTTCTTTTTTTTTGACAAGTTTTGATAAGAATAAGAGCAGCTCCGCTGGTGCAAAAAAATTCAATTAGGTCAAATCAAACCAAATCAAAATGCCCATCATTTTATTGAGTAAGATGCTCTCAGGTGGCCAAGCGCATGGCGGGGAGACAAGACAGGAGGGAGCCCATGCAGACCCCAAAACGATGTGTTTCTCCTTTGGGAGTTCACATAAATACCCTGTAACCTGGCATGATGGGATTTGGAGTCCAGATGCAATGCAATTCCCAGGTCAGGGCCTGGGGGCTACACTCCCAACTTAACAGGTTTCTCTATGTAACAGCCCTAGATACTCTGGAACTAGCTCTTGTAGACAAGGCTGGCCGTGAACTCACAGAGATCTGCCTGCCTCTGCCTCTTGAGTGCTGGAATTAAAAGAAAGTACCACTACTGCCCGGTTGAGCTCAGTTTCTTTAGAATAACTAGTGTCTTTCTAAAATATCCAATCTGTCAACAGTGGGGTCCTATGAAATAAAAAATAAGGTACTTAGTTTTTTTACTCCAGGATAGAAAAATCAAAGCACAATCACAATCAAATAAAATAAAAAGTTTAACAGAGTAAAGCCCACTGTTGGACTTCTGGGGTTCACATTTTATGGGTTCACAGGGCCTGGGAAGTACAACTTCCCTGGCTCTGCTACCAACCACAGTGCATATTGATTGTCTCAAAGTCTTATGCCCACTCATCTCCACAGCTGCTTCTGTACTTGGTGGTCACACCACGGCCCTGGCAGCATGTCCAAAATGTTGAAGTGTCTATAGCAACTGGGATGAACCCTTAGCCAAAACTGCCTCTAGGCTCTTATCAGTGACTCTGACCTTGTCATATGATGCTAAACCTAAGAAGCTCACCATGACCCCTTCCTACCTTCAAAGTTCTCACCATCTGGGAGACTTTTACACATTAATAAGTTTGGCTCCTTGAAATTTTTTTTTTAACAAACACAAAAAAAATAAATAATAAAAAGTTTGGCTCCTAACTCAAAATATGGCCTTGGTGCCCTCTGGATGGCAACTTTTGTATGCTGACCTTAGGGAAATATTCCCAGAAGGTTTTGATATGATGCTGGTCTCTTTTTGATCACAGATAAACAGCATCAAGTACTCCAGTAAAGCAAATGTTTCCAAACTTGTTAATTACAGACAATTATTTAGTCCACCCTCTCCAGAGCCAGCCACCGATTCAGAATCACCCATACAGTCCTGCTAGTTTTTTTTTTTTTACTTCCTTCTGAAACTTCACAAGCCAGGCATCCATTGTCTGCATTGTTCTTACCATGCTTATTTGCTTACTTTCCATGATCCTGTAGCTCTGAGCACTCAACACCATTTCCAGACAAAAGTTCAAATGCAAGCATGATCCTCTCCCAAAATTCATGATCAGCTCTGTCACAGGAACACCCCAGGAACCTGTTACTAATTCCTGTCTGGGTTAGGATTTTCAATTCTATGATAAAACACTGGCTAAACACAACTTGTGAAAGAAAGGGTTTATTTCACCTTACACCTATAGGTAATAAATAGTTCATTGCTGAGAAGAGTTGGGGGCATGAGCTGAAGCAGGGCAGAAAATGAAGCAGAAACCATGGAGGAATGCTGCTTACTGTGTTGATCCTCTTGGCATGCTCAGTTTGTTTTCTTATATGCTCCAGGACCACCTATCCAAGGATGCTACCCACAGGGTGTGAACTCTTTCACATCAACTATCAATCAAGAAAATGTACCACAGACTTTCCCACAGGCCAATCTAATGGAAGCATTTTTTTAAATTGATGTGTCTACTTCTCAGATTACTCTAGCTTGTGTCAAGTTAACGAAGAAACAAAACAAAAACAAAAAAAGAAACTGAAGAACCCCATAACTTCCTCATAATCTGAAAATGAGCTGTGCATTATCAATCAGACTTTTGATCTGCTAAGGAATATTCACATCATTTCCAAACTTTTTTTTATCCCTCTACTGTGTGATGTGGGAGTGTCATATATGAATCTGTTGATTTCATTGGTTAAAATAAAGAAACTGCTTGGCCGGCCCTAATAGGTTAAAACATAGGTGGGAGGAGTAAACAGAATAGTATACGGACAGGAAGAGGAAGTGAGCTCAGAAGGAACGGCACGCAGCTCCGCTCAGAGACAGCAGCCTCCTGTCTAGCGGGCAGACAGGATGGCCCAGCTCTCTGAGGCACACACGCGATGAAGCTCCGACTCAAGATGGATGTAGGCTAGAATCTTCCCGGTAAGCGCACCTTGGGGTGCAACACAGATTATCAGAAATGGGTTAGGTCTATATGTAAGAGCTAGCCAATAATGGGCCAGGCAGTGATTAAATAAATACGGTTTGTGTGTTGTTATTTCGGGCATAAGCTAGCCAGGCGGCCCGGGGTGTTGGGAACACAAACCCCGGCCCCCCAATTTCAACAACTGTGAGCATGTACCGAACACCCATTTGTCATTGCTGTGTCTGGGTGATTTATTATGTATATTGGCATTATCATGTCAAAGGACTTTAATTTTTCTCATTAGGTCACCCAGACTGCTTTCAACATCATGATCTCCCAACTGTGCTAGGATCAACAGCATACAGCAGCAGGCCTATCCCCACAGCTCTCATTTTTAATGCCATATACTCTAACAATTTATCATTCCCCCTCTGCAGCAAGTTATAAATCTTATTAAGCATTACTAATTTCAGGAGCATGATAATATTCCCTGGGTGTGATTTTTTTTTATCCTGTCCATTAATAGAGTTGGAAACTTGTCTCATTCTGTGATCAGCATGTTTTATAACTAGCTTCAGTTGTGAATTTTCCATACCTAGGAAGAGGAAACTTCCGTTGAGGAATTTTGGCCTATGGGCATGTCTGTGGGGCTTTTGTTATTTTACAAATGGTGAAAGGAGACTCAGGACACCGTGAGTGGAATCATCTCTGGACAGGTAGGCCTGGACTATATATGCAAGGTAGCTGAGAAAAAAAATGGTAACAAGCCATTAAGTAGTACTCCTCTATGATTTCTGCTTATGATCCTACATGAGTTCCTGCCCTGGTGTTTCTCAGTGATGAATTGTGGCTGGGGAGTTATAAGATGAAATAAACTCTTTCCTCTCCAAACTACAATTGGTCATACTTTGAGGTCATTAATTGTAGTGTAAATAGAAATTTGCATAATTATTTAAAATTATATACACTTTTACTTTTGTCATTCAACTTGACTTATGTAAAACTTCAGTCCATTTCAAACAAAATTTTTTAAGAAGTTATAATTTTAGTATAGTTTATAATTTCAAATTCATATATATCACTCTTCGCTTTTATAGATTATTTACATTTTGTCTGTGATTTTCCTTTTTATAATTTATTTCACTTTTATTTTATGTGTATTGGTGCGAAGGTGTCAGATCCCCTGAAGCAAGAGTTATAGACAGTTGTGAGCTGTTATGATGTTGCTGGGAATTAAACCAGGGTTGTCTGGAAGAGCTGTCAGTGCTCTTAACCACTGAGCCATCTTTCCAGCTCTGGCTTGTGATTTTCTTATATAAATCAACCACACTTTCAAGTTATAGCAATATTAATTTAATTTTCTTTCTTATTTCTTTCTCTCTCTCTCATTTAAAACATACTTAACATTTACATTTATCATTTGCTTAGAAACTGCTTGTCATTTTATGGTCATTTTCTCTTTCATAATAGCAACCATATATATTGATATATATTCATTTGTGAAAACTGCCCAGGGCTCCATTCCACTCTGCGGTGCAGAATGGAATAACTCTTTAGGACAACAATTTGAAATTTATCCCATTTAATATGCTGCTAGGGTATTAAGATAAGAAGTTACACGTCAAAAATAAAACAACAAAAAACAAAAACAACAACAAAAAATAATGCTAACCAATCTAGAGCCTGCTTAGCTTCCAAGAACAGAAGAGCATGGAATCATTCAGGGTGTTTTGGTTATAGATGGATTTCTACCACAACTAATTCCTATTACTTATGTAGATTTTCCCCACACTTAATTCAGCAGTTATGAACTGAATCAGATCTGTTTGTGAGGGGGCAGGGAGTGACTGGCAGGCATGAGAAACGATGTCAACCTTAACCCCCATTTCTCTGAAGTCACAGCAGTTGCTGACTCACGGTGGTGTTTTGTAATGCTAACATTGTGATGAGGGCTCTGAACTGGCTGCTCATGAGTTGGTTTGGTGATGTGAATTTATGTCAGAAGGCCTTTTCCCATAATGTTATCAGCATCCTGAAAGCTTTTTTGTTTAACTCAGCAACAAAGCCAATCCATTTCCTTTGAATGCCAAAGTGGCAAAGAAAAATAGCACTTTCAGCGGTGGTTGCCTTTCTGTTTGATCCGCTGTCAAATGCAGTTAAACTGATGCAGGACGATTATTATGATAAGGCTACTTCCAAAGACAGATTCAAAACAAGAACACTATGGTTTTCTCCATTAATGTCAAATAAGCAGTATTCTGTCAGACATGGTTGGTACACTTCTGAACAATTTTTTTTCTCTTTCAAATTTCCCTGCATTTCTGAGTTCTACTTGGTTCATGTCGAAAACATTTTAAAGTACAAGCTTTCAAGAGCACATTCCTTAAAGGCTAGAGTTGGCAGTTCTTGGAAGCCATGGCTTACCTTGGAAAGTGGTTCCAAAGAAATGGCAGAACAATGGTCACTGTGAAAAATAATCTTTTCATCTTGTCAGGATTTAGACTCACCTAGGCGGCAAGCCTCTAGGCATGCCTGGGAGGGAATTTCTAGCTAGACTGGATGAAGAGAGCTGGGAAGACCCATCATAACTGCTTGTGGCATTAGGCTATGCTCTGAGTTCCTTAACCACATACAAAAGGAGATAGTAAGTCAACCACGAGAATTTCATTTTCAATTCTGACTGTTGGATGTTATGTGACCATCTCTCTCAAGTTCCTACTAGTATGAATTATGCCCTGAATCTCTAAGCCAAAATAAGCCATTCCTTGTTCAAGCTGTGTGTATCAAAAACAGTAAAGAAAAAAGAAAGTAACATGGAAAAATTTCACTTCATAATGAGGTGGGCAGAGCCATCCTCCCAGGAGAAGTAGAGAATAATCAAAACACTGATGCCCTGCAGGAAAAATTGGTTTCAGAACAGATATCTGAAAGCACCCAGGACCTCATCCTAATTCCTGTTACCAAATTTCTTTTTGTCCCTATTTGGCATTCCTGGGTCGGAAGTTACCTCGCCATTTGAGTCACCCTCAAGTTCAGCGAAAGACACAGAGCCTGATATCAGGGATACCGCAAGAGCCTCCAGGTAAGATTTTCCTCCCAGGGGAGGGGACCACAGTCACTGTTTCTTCAGATCTAACCATCAGCAAGTCCTTCCAAAGCTGCATGTTTGCTACTGGCTAAATGGTAGGACACATATGCCCTGTACTGTGCACGGAGGGAAATCCAGCAGGGAGATCCAACATATCTACAAATCAACATTAAGTAAGGGAGAAGGAACTGGGTTGGTTGTGATGGATTACATGAAGAATAACATGTGGAATGACAGGAGACTAGAGAGGAGGGGCTGGGAAGGCTCAGCGTGGACCTGAAATCCTTTTTACCATCCCCTTGTGGTGAAACAACCCCAAAAAGTTGACAATATAAAGCAAATGAGAAAACTCTGACCGTGAAAGATTGAGAATTATATTTTGCTTTATTCCTCAAAACTCAGTTTCACAAAAGCATTCTACATGAGTTTTGAGGAAAAAAGCAAAAAACTTGGTCCCCCCCCTGTGGTCAGATATCATGATTATGATGTACTAGAAATGTCAGTGGTTATTCAGTCTTGCTAAAGTTGTCTGAAGCTGTTCCCCACATGCTAAGTTTGAGGGTGTTATAAAAATCTGCCTATCTTGCTTCGAAAAATTAAAGCAGATGCCATTTAAACTCAGAAAGTCAAGGTGCTAAGCATCACACTTAGGATGTTTGTTTCAAATTCAGTCTTTGTGATGTCGCTTAAAAATGCATCCTGGTGCAAGACACTCAGTGTCTAAAACATGACGTTCTATTGGGAATTTTTCACAATCAGCCGAATGGTGCTGCCCCTAGCTCGTTAACATTGATCTTGGAGCCGGTACTTTCACTGATTTCTGAAGGGGAAAATGATCAATTGTACTGTTATTTTTCTGAGCTGTCTTGTTCAATATCAGAGCACAGTACAGCCCCAGATAATTCAAGAGACCCTGGTAAAGTTTGGGATTAGTTTTAAAGGTGTTGGTTTGGCTCCCAGTACTCTGCACCTCCGACACGTAGAAGCATGTGCTGATATACTGCTAAACATGGGCAGAGGTCAACAACAAAAGAGGAAAGAGCTACATTGAAATGGATTTAAAGATTCTCTCAAGCAGTTGTCATTTTTTTTTTTTCAGTCCAATTTCTTCCACAGACTCCTTTAGAGTCTAAATGTTGGGAATGTTATTAGTCATTTGCTTTGCCATCTAGTTCTGAAAATCTCCTGTCACAGGCACCGGTCTCAGCTGCAAATGTTCTGCCTGAAATAAAATGAGAGCTTCTGGACATTAAAAATAAAAAGCAGAAACTACAGGCTTTATTTTCCTGGTGGCAACATTTCCTGTACAAATGTGACTTCTAGTGTAATGACATGTAATAGGGATTTCAATTTGGTTGTGGCATGAACTTGGCCAAAAAAAGCACGAAGCATGACAATCCCAGCCCTGTCTGACCACTGACCAGTGCCATTGTATTATTGTATTATCCTTTTATCTTCTCTTTTCCTTTATTTTCTTCCTCTCTCCATCTCTCTCTCCCTCTCTCTCTCTCTCTCCACCATCTCTCTCTCTTTCTACCCTCTCTCTTTCTCCCTTTTCCATTGTTTGTATATATGTAGCCCTGGCTGCCCTAGAACTTGCTACGCCTATCAGGCTCATCTCCAACTCACAGAGATCCATCTGTCCCTCTCTTCAAGTGCTGGAATTAAAGGTGTGCATCACCATGCACCACTGCATTCTCTCTTCCTCCTTCTCCTGCTTTTTTCTTCCTTTCTTCCACCTCCTCTCTTTCTCTTTTTTTTCCATAAATACCTTTACAACTAAGAAATATAACTCCTGAACTGAAATAGAAATTTTCCAAACCAAAATAAATTTGTCCCATGTTAAATTTTAGAAAAACATACCAAATAAGCCATGCTATTTTCCATTTAATAAAGAAAGCCTTCCCACACTACATTCCTCCCAGGAAGAGCTTTCCTCCTACAGTGTGACAAGTGTTTTGGGTGTGTAAATACACCAAAGCAGAGCCTGGTGAATAACATGAGGAATGTTTGTCTTTGTGGAGTTCAATAGAAACCACAACAGATTTGATTTTTAGATATCTGGTTTTTACCGCTGATGAACTTTTAAGAACCAGTCTTTGACTTTTAAAGGGAATTAAGTTTCTTCATTAATATCAGGTTGTGAAAACACACCTAGATACCAAAAATCATTTAGAGTTCATGCCAAGAGGCTGCTAGAACAAACACGTACTAGGCACATTGACACTGATAACTGCCAAGTTTTACATAGCACACTAAACATGTACAATGCCCAAGAGATGATAGAGCCTGTGGTCCTCGGGATTGAGAGTCTGCTGATCAGTCACAGTGGGACAAGTCTACTCTAGCCACCTGGGCCATTTGAGGAAGGGCAAAATGTTTTGCCTGTCAATCTTTGTCATAGAAAGACCAGAGACTCCCTAATAACAAGACCTGAGAGGAGGATCTTGGATGGAAAGGTCCTTAGCAGGCAAGTCCAGGATCTGGAATTCACCAGAAGCTCAACACCTATTGGTACTTTTCACAGGCCTTCACAAGTCATCTTTAACTTTCCTAAAGTTCCTTAACACTGGGGTAGAATTTACAGATTTAAAAGGCACTTTCCCAAAAAACTGCCATAGTAGGAAAATAACCAAATTCTGTTATTAGAGTTTAAGCCCATAATAAGATTTTATGAATATTGCTTTATGGTTTGCCATGGTTAGGGGTGAAGCAGTTCCTTCCAGGCATAAGAGAAACAAAGGATCTATTGGTAATAGATGGCAGGTGGCCAAAAGGACAAGAGTAGCGGAGTGAACCTGCGGTGGGGAGTGGAAATATCAGAGCATAGAAAGTGACAGAGACCAGACTAAGACTACCCATTTGACACTACCCTCCCAAACGTATATTTCATATGAACATGCTGAGAAAGAGAAAGGAGCAGCTCAGTGTTGGCAGAAAGGTGCAACTGGGAACCAGCAGCAGGCCTTCAGCCCCGAGGCATGAGAAGACTTCCTGCTGAGGGTCACAGTTGTCTGGAAAGTAGCAAAGCCAGGAGTTGAACTGTTGATGGTGTGCTTGATGTTCACATATTCACAAGTCTTACCAGAGATCACACAGCAGCAGAAGAAAACTAAAGCAAGAGCCTGCATTCCCGGCGGAGCAGCCTCCGGCCTCAAAACTGTTGGCACTAAAGATATTTCTAAATTCTAACCCCACTTCCTCTGCTACAGTCACCTCTGGAAACCTAGCCATTTTGCCGTTTTCACCAGAAGAAACAGGGACTAATTTATATTTTAATAACTCATGTTCTAAGGAACTCTGAAACAGTATGTTAAGAAGGAAAGAATTTATTTGAAACATTTCACCTGCCTTCAAAACAGGACTGGGCAGATGAGATTGCCCAGTGGGGAAAGGCACTTGCTGCCATGCCTGAGTTCAGTCTCCTTGACCTACAGATCTGTACAGAGAGGCAGCAGATCATTCATGTGTGCATACGTGTTTATAGGTATTCATGTACTAAATAGATAATTATATGCAATAAAAATTTAAATACTCAATATCTGCGGTGATGCCTTTGCCTCAAGATGTTTGAGCATATGGCAGGAAGGAGATTAATAACTTAACATTGCAATTCTAAAAATTGAAATAATACAACTGTTAATCAGACCACACCAGGCAAGTAAAAGACTGTATTGCTAAGCTGTTGACAGCAAAAATTAAGAGGATTTTTTGTACCAGTCCTTTTGTAGTAATAAGAAACATCCTACACTATCATATTACCATGCAATGAATGACTAGGAAGATAGGAAATTGATTAAATAACGGCTTTTATTGTTTATGTGTATAATTATGTAATTATTTTGATCATGCAATGGTTACACAATAGTTATGTAAGCTATGGAGTTTCTTTTTTGTTTGTGTATTTTTGGTTGATTTTACATAGAACCAAACTTAGTTATTTTAAATGTATAGTAGTGTAGTTCTGATTAGTGACTAAGTTGAATAAGTGCTGTTAGGTTCATGGCTTAAAGAATTCCTATTTCCTTAGAAAATACACTTGCTTTTCTTCCCAGCCAATACTCTTTATCTTTGATGTTGACAGACTTTTAAAAAGATTTACTTATTTATATATTTCTTTAATGTCCTTATTTAATGTATATGTGTTTATATTCCTGACTGTCTATATGTGCACCAGGTATACCCAAGTGCCTGTGGAAGCCAGAAGAGGGCATTGAATTCTCTGAAACTGAAGTTATAGGCAGTTATGATCTGATGGATGGGGGTTCTGGGAGCCAAACTGAAGTCCCCTACAAAAATAGCAATTGCTTTCTTTTAACCACTGAGCTATCTTTTCGCTTGCATCTATCTATTTCTGTTTTATTGTGGGAAGTCCAAGTGGCTGACTTCTGACAGGCTTCTCAGTTGTTAGTATGGGACTGGCAGAGACAGTGGGTGCCCTGATAAAGAACGACTCTTCCAAGCTTCTCATAAGTTCGACCTTCATATCTGGAGAGTAGCTGCCTCGCCGTTCTCCCTTCTTAGTCATTGTCACTCAGCTCTTTGCTTTCTTTGTCTGCACGTCTGACAGGTTTAGATATCTTTTATAAGTGTTATTATGCAGACATGATATAAGTAGTGTGTTCCACTTAAAATAATGTCCTCGAAGTCCTTACCTTATGCAAAATAATGTAACATTCCCACTTTCTGAAAGAGTAAGGTGTATCACCTTGTATATATGTGCCATGTCTCCCTTATCACTTTACCCATTCACAGAGATTTCAGGTATTTTTCCATTTTGACATTTTGCTCTAGGAAAAAGAAGATAGTAACTTCTTGAGATTCTGATCTTAATTATTTTGAATAAGTAAACAAAGTTGGTTTTCTGGAGCAGTTGGTAGGAAGTAATCAAGATTAGAACAGAAATAAATGAATCAAGAAGCATAAAACCAATAGGAAAATAAAACAAAAAACAACTAATTTTTTCCTGGAAATATAACATTAATTAACATATGCTGGGTGGGAGAGGGACGAACACAATTCAAATAATGTAAGTGGTAATATCACTGCTGATGTTGCAGAATCCATAAGGAAACACAGTAAGAAGCTCATCAACAAACTAGATTCTTAAACACGGACAAATTCCTAGAAACAGGAAACCCACCAAGATTGAATCTGGAGGAAAGAGAACATATAAAGGAAATTGGAATTAGTAAGGAGACCGCTGGTAAAGTGTCCTAGCTAAGAAAACCTAGGGTCACAAGATTCACCTGTGAATTTTTGAAAATATTATAAAAATATTTCGAAGCAAATTTGGAAATATTACTTTGCTTCCAACCTCAGACAAAAACACCACAAGAAAAGAAGACTGCAGGTCAATACCCCTGCTCATAGATAAGCTTATTGATTCACTTTGAAATCTACAATGCACTTATGGAAGAAATTACAGACATGAACAAATAGGAAAATAAACTAGGTTGATAAGTTGAAATTTTAACATTGTTAGAGTATCTTAAAATATCCAAGTTAACAAGCATATCCAAAACTATTCGTTATGAGTTATAATCATGGTCATTCTATGGAAATTTTAAAAATTCTAAGTTTTTATATAAACTTCCAGGGATCCTGACTAGCCACATAATTCTAAGCTGAAAAATGTTATGGCTTCCAATTTCCTGGTTTCCAACTGGATTGCAAATCTATAGAACTTTACACAGTGTAGCACTGGTATAAAAACATATACACAGCCCAGTGAAAAAGAATAGAACACCTTTAAGTAATACACAAGTTAACTGATATTCAACAGGTAGGTCTGGGACAAATGCAATAAGGAGAAACTAGTCCTCCAACAGATGTTGCTAGGGGATGTTTCATCCATGCACAAAGTAATGAAATTTAAGCTTTGCTTTATATTCTTCACAAAAATCAACTAAGAAAGATTAAAAACTTAAAGACTTAAAGCTAGGGCTGTACAGATGGCTCAGTGGTTATGAGCATCTACTATCACTGAAGAACTGTGTTGGTTCTTAGCACACATGTAGGGTGGCTCACAACCACAAGGACTTCTAGTTACAGGAGAGTGATAATCTCTTCAGTGGGCACTTACACTCACATGAACATACCAGCACACACATACACAAACAAGAATCTATCAACAAACAAATAAACAAGCAAAACTAACACTAAAATTTATCTTGAAAAAATAGAAGACATGAAGCTGTAAAATTACTACAAGAAACTGACGAGGAAAAGTCTGTGACATTGGTTGTATAAATAGTCTATGGAATACAACAAAAAGTATCACATGAAGTAAAATGGAAATAGGACATGGGCTGTTTCCCATCTCATGGCAATTGCCATTCATCTCTTCCAGAGTTTCCCATGAATAAATGACACATCATCTAATACATTTATGCCTGATTTTGTTTATTTAACACAATGTTATGGATAATCATCCTTGGTACATTTTTACTATGGAGTAGTATTTCAGTGTAAGGCTATACTTAATTTTTTTATCCAGCAGTAAATTTATTTATTTAGTGTGTGTGTGTGTGTGTGTGTGTGTGTGTGTGTGTGTGTGTGTGTGTGTGTGTGATATCATGTTTT
Source organism: Microtus obscurus (assembly GCA_963919715.1). Taxonomy (NCBI): domain Eukaryota; kingdom Metazoa; phylum Chordata; class Mammalia; order Rodentia; family Cricetidae; genus Microtus; species Microtus obscurus. The sequence goes on along the minus strand of CAWTZC010000355.1, from coordinate 21,577,801 downwards.
GGTGTAGAAACACATATTTTCTCTTGGGCAAATAAGCAATAATGGTGTTTGTGTGTTGAACAGTAGGAGGGGAAAAAAGTAAAATGATGTACCACTTCAGAATTCAAAAAATGAGACTCTAGGAACTCAGCTGCACTGCCTCTGTACTTTACAGAGTCAGTTTTCTACATTTTGGTAGATAATATGAAAACGTAGGTGGTTGTAATTTTAATTTTTATGCACCTGGTGGGTAACGATGTTGAACATTTTTCTACCCACTCTTTTGCAAAGTTTGTTCTTGACCAACTTAAGCAGTTTTCAGTGAGTTATTTAATCTTTTCATTATAGAGCTTAGAAATCTTTCATGATATACAGATTAAAAAAATAAACAAAACTTTTAGTCTAAGAGGATATGATTACCTCTATCAAAGACTTGAAATGATCCTTAAAGTAAACTACTATTAAAAACAAATGAATTTAGCAAAATGCAGGTTTGTCAGCATACAAATAAAATTGTACAAATGAACATGAAAATAAATATAAGTGAAACATATTATGCTTATATAGATATACACATATAATTTTAAAAGCCTTCTTTACTAAAACATGAAAGTAAATACTTTGCTAAGAAGTTAAAAATCTGGAAAATCTATTTCCTGAAAACTATTAAAAATGCTGAGAGAAAATTCAGAGATTTGTCTCTAGATTTTTAATACTAGAAATTGTTAAGATGTCAAGTATCCTTAAATTGACACATAGACACAAACAACCCAAACTGATAACTCCACAGGACTTTTCATAGATAGTGATAGAGGGAGTAGTATAAATTGTTGGAAGACATTGCTGGCTGGTAGGTCACAGTCTGCTGTAGCTTGGCAGCTTATCTCAATAGTTTGGCAATGTCAAGTTCCCTCCCTCCAGCAGAATTTTCTGCCTCTACCTGCTCTTATCTGGAGAATGTCCCTGAGCAGGTAGGACTGACCTTATCTAAAAGCTGCTTCTAAACATCCTATCTATAAACCAGAAGCCTGACTTATCTCTAGACTGAACCCTGGCATAGAGCCCCACTAGAAAGTTCCCTTGCTGCAATATGATAACTAAGATTTGTGGTGTGAGCCTTGCGGTGGGAGCAAGCCACTTAATGTAAATTAGGGTTTGTCTCCAGACTTCCAGTCCTATATATTCCTTATGTTCTGGAATAAAATTGGATTAATTCACCCAAATCTTTCTGACTCTGTTTGTGCTTATGGGCCACATACAAAGTTTTCTGTTGCCACTACTGCCTCTTGCCCTCTTGAGCTGGTAGTCAATAGGCCGGATGTGGAAGGAGAACCCCGATAATATATCACACAGGCACAAAGATCTAGAGAAGTCAAAGCAAAACTATTGGGAAAATGAAAACAGTTTTAGAGAATTCAAACTTTATACTCTGGATCACTAAAGGAAAACCAGGGTGAAGCAACTGAAGACCCGGAGAAGCCAGAGGTGTGGATGAATGAAACACAGCAATGGCCCCTAGACATATCCTCAGGTGCACAGGCAGTTATGTCAATGTACTTTGGTGGTTCAATGGAGACAAGAGTGATTGTCTCAAGAAATGTTGCTTGAAGCAGTGGAATCAATTATCTGTCAACTGAAGAATGGAAGAATAAATTCATTTACATTTAAAAAACAAAGTTAGATCGTGAAAGATTGAACTCATCCTTACTCCATACCATCCACAAATAATAACTCAGAGTAGACTTTGGGCTTATATAGCATAAAATAACAATTTTTGTTCAATGATGAAAGGGGAAATTATCAATGACCTTACATCATCAGGCAAAGGATTTTTTTTGATAAATTGAAAGCACAAACTATAGAATTGAATGATAATTTAGACTGTATTAAAGTTAAATGTTTGATTGCAAAGTGAGCTGCTAATAAAATTAAATGAACAGTTTTTCAGCATTGTGTCATATGTCTACACTGAATATATTGATACATGTGAGGACCTGTGTAATAGCTAATTATTACCTGGCTTCTCCCTTCCACACTGTCCCCATAAATTTGTGCAGAGCCACCAGAATTCTGCAGCAAAAGCAGAGATACATTCTAGACATTCTAGGTTGATGCTAGGAGGACAAGTCCCAGTAGCATGGAAGCAGGTCTCTTGGGCAAAGATCCTATCTTACTAAGTCACCCAAGAGCTGCTTGTAACTCATCCTACAAGACCTCAGTCTCCACTGTCAAAATCCATGGACTTGGCATGTAGACCCGTCATTATAATCTCATATGGCTGTGATTCAGAAAAGTGTTATCAACACACTTGTTAACAATGGGCAACAATGAAGCATAAACTTTCTGTTCTTTTTATCTCTGACCTCAATGATCTGACCATAATGATAATAAACACCAAAGCTGTCATCTGATAATTAAATGACCACAATTTCAAATATGACTTTAAAAAAATTCTAGACATTTACCAATCTTAATGTAAAAGCTAGAATATTAACGGACTGGCTACATGACTCCAGGCACAAGAAGCTTGATATCAAGCCAAATGACCTGAGTTCAATCCCTAAGGTCCACATTGTAGAAGAGAGCCAAATTCCACATGCTATTGTCTCATCTCTTTACATGCTAGTATCATCATGTGCACGTGCAAGCATGCACACACACACACACACGCTCATGTGCATGTACAAACATACATATACACATGTGCACACACATATATACACTAATTAATTAATGAAAAGAAAATTAGAGCATTTAAATCAGCATAGTCTCTACATTAAAGGGAGAGTTTAGTATTTAGAGACCTAACAGGATACAATTGTGATTGAAATAATATGTGTCCCCAGAGTATAGAGTATGGTCAAGTTAGAGTAGCTGCCACGCAAATAGTCCATGCTCTCATATCTATGATCAATACATGAGCCATAAATGATTAAAACCTGGCTCATTGGCCTTGAAATTTGAAGACTGGCCGTGTTATCCTAGAACTCTTCATCCATCAACCAATTGACATAAAGCAAATAATATTGAGCTTTCTAAATGTAATTTTCTCTAGCTCTAATATAGATGCTATCTGCCAAAAGATCTCACATATTCTTGGTTAATAATTAGAGATGATCTTTCTCCGCTTTGGAACGTAGCTGTCACTTCAGTGTCAAAAGCACCATTTTCTGTCAAAATGCCACTGCTTTAACACATTTAAGACTTCTCTTAATGTTTTATTAACAGTATGAAAATATTTCTGCATGATTGTTTCCTTGCATTTTATAAGACTCTCAAACATGAAAACAACTGATACTAATGTTTTGGTACTTAGGATTGATACATACACAATCACCTTGCGATGGCTGGACTTTTGAAAGCTTAACACAAACCCAGCTAAACCTGGGAAGAGGAAATCCTCATTGAGGAAATGCTTCCCTTGGATTGGGCTCTGCACAACTGTGCAGGGCAATTACTTGATTGATGACTGCTATGAGCAGGCTCAGCTCAGAGGTTTCTTTTAAGAAAGCATGGAGAGCGAGCCATGGACAGCAAACCCGTAAGCAGAACTCCTCCAAGGCCTCTGCTTCAGTTTCTGTCTCTGTGGTCCTGCCCTGACTTCCCTTCCTGAAGAACTGTAACCTGTGAGGTAATACTACTTTCTTCCCCAAGTTGCTCTTAGTGGTGGTCTTTCTCATAGCAGTCAAAACTTAACTATGATCTACTTGTAATACTTTATTTTCTTTTTCATTGTTTTTATTGAGCTAGACATTTTTGTTTGCTACTCTCCCTTCCTCCCCTCTCCTTTTCTACCCTCTCCTGTGACCCCTATGCTCCCAATTTACTCAGGAGATCTTGACCTTTTCACCTTCCTATGTAGATCCTTGTATGTCTCTCTTAGAGTCCTCTTTGATGTCCAGATTCTCTAGGGTTGTGTACTGTCAGCTGGTTTTTCTTTGCTCTGTGTATAAAAGCTGCTTATGAGTGAGTACATATTATATTTGTCTTTCTGAGTCTGGGCTTCCTCTCTCAATGTGTTTTTTTCTAGATCCATCCATTTGTCTGCAAATTTCAAGATGTCACTATTTATTTTTACCGCTGAGTAGTGCTCCATTGTGTAAATGTACCACATTTTCTTTATCCATTATTTGGGTGAGGGGCATCCAGGTTGTTCCCAGGTTCTGGCTATCAAAAATAATGCTGCTATGAAAGCCCACCTGTCGGCCCTCTGCCAGAGCTAGTACGAATGTAGTACACACTTTCTATTCAAGGTATTGTGCTGTGTTACATATTAATGAACATCAGAGTACATTATTTTCATAATATTCAGAAGAATAAGATTTCTATGATAAGAAGGGAATTCTAAACTGCTTTAAAATCATGAGCTCATATGAGCACTGTTCACATGTCTGAATTATTTTTGCTTTTAACATGAAACTATTAAACATAGTCAGCATGAGCTTTCTCTAATAGACAGTATACTTTTAATTAAAAGGAAAAGACATAAGACAGACCCTAAAATGAGACATTAACCAATCAAATACCAGTTTTTCTTAAACCTGAAGTAGAATTTAGTGTATATTCAAAAGTCCACTTTCTGTTCCTATCACATTAATCAACTGATAACCACCACATTGTGATTAAATCCTAAAGTGACTTTTGTATTTTCTAATATAATATGTGTAAAAAAAATTGTCTACTTATTTTTTAAAGATTTATTTATTTATATTGTATAAGTGCTTTCCCTGCATATTTGTGTGGATACTATATGTGCACACAGGCATAGTGTTCATTAAGGTTGGAGGAGGACATTGGATCCTGTGAAACTGAATTTATAACAGATAGGTGTGAGTCACAATGTGGGTGCTGAAAATCAAACCTGGGCCTTCTGAAAGGATCATGTTTTTAACTTCTGACCCATCTCTAGACTCCTTGATTGTCTATTTCTTTAGTGAACTTTGTATATTTTTATTTTCTCTTTGCATGTTTTCAACTAGATGTTTAATCTTCTTTTGTGACCTTAAATAAGTGCAAAAAGCAAAAGCTAGTGATTTTATTCCTGTAATCCCACATAAAAAACTGAATGTTACATTTTAGGATTAGAGGCTTAATGATGGATGATGAACAGACAGTTTGGTACACACCTTATCAAATACCTGGATCAGATGAAGAATACTTTATATTTTACAATCTAGTCACTGCTGAGCATTTCAGACATCTAGAAAAGCAATGCCTTAAAGGGATAAAAAACTGGCCAAAGAATAATGGTTTTGCCTCACTGACAGAGATTAAAATGTAAAATTTACAAAGCTTGCACTCAATTAAACAAAATGCTAATAAAGCAGAACAAAGCATCCTTTAAGGACAAGCACCAAGATCCTGATGGCCAGTAACATATCCACTCATCAGCATCCTATAAAAAATAAATATTTCAAGAATTAAAATATATATATAGTTTAGAGTAAATAAAAATAAATTATAGGCAAGAATGCTAACTTAATTACAGGACAAAAGTTTAAATGTGCTTCATTGTACCAGGCTTAAAGATTTAAAGAAATCACACACACAATTTAGGTAAATGGTAGCTGCAAGAGAAGCAGAGAGAGAAGGTATAACACTTGCAAAGATTCACCGTCTGAAGAGCTGGGCCATGGGCTAGGTGCTGAAAGACACTGTGAGGGTGAGGACAGGGCCTTATCAATGGCTTACAGTAAGGAGAAGGGAAAAGCTGCAAAGCTGAAGAAATACTGGCTTTGGGGCAACAGCAAGAGGACCAATAAGACAAGGAGACCAGGAGTTTCCCCTCGTTTTACAGCACCATGAGGAGTTCCTACAGCAAATCACTAGTTGATATCTCCATCAGTGTCTCAGTGTCTCTCTTACAATATGCTTCCAGAAAATAGCACCAAAACTTCTTCCCTTATTCCTTTCGTCTGCCCAATGCTTGGGATTGTTCCTTATCAAAACTGCTTCCCAGGGTGGATGGATGAGGGAATGAAATAATATCAAGAAAGTGTTTTTATCAGCTTCAACACTTGGTGTTGAATAACCAAAAACAGGTCAGCTCAGGGGATGAGTCTGTTTCCTAAAACTGCAAGATACATTGTGTGTCCTCACTTAACTGGACCCTCTCTAAGGAATCTCTGGCTGCAAGGCAATTTAGAGACGGCAGAAATTTCAACAAGTTCAATTAATTGCATGGCAGCTTCTCTCAGGACATTTCAACCCTGTTTCCAAGCCTTAGTCATAAAAGAGATTTCCTAAGTGGCTGCAATAGACAGATCCTGTTTGAAAACTGCCACCTTTAGACCCGGGACCTTATTGATTTCACATGGCTTTTACTTTTGAGTCATCAAAGTCAGAAACAAACAAATATCGTGCTAAGTGGGTAATTGGGCAAAGATTATTTTCTCAGAAGAATTCTGAAGACATGTCACTGTTCTGAGTCATATAAGATTAAGCAGTAATTACGGTCTCAAGTGGAACAGTAATGCAGTTATTTCTCCCACACTATTTAGGACAGTATAGCCCTGTGATTACTAAGCACAGCCTAAAAAGGGGACGAGGATAAAATGAGAAGGTTTGAGCTGCAGAGCTACTTTGTGGAGTAGAGGCCAGTATAAAATAATTAAATTTTAATTGAAGGAGCATAGCGAGAAATAGTGGGACATGAAGGAAATTTTATCCAAATTAAAAATCCTTTCCCTAAAACCCCTGTTTAGTCATGACATATATAATGTCATCTCACACAGAAAGTGTCACAGATCCAAACCCAGAATTGTGGAGCAGTCTGCGTTCATTTTAGTCTTTGGTTTGTTCTTCTACAGGCTCATAGTAGTTCCCTGTGCGGTTGTTCCTCATATTTCCTTTCTTGGCCTCAAAGCCAATGAGCATTTTGTATTCATTAGAAAAAGTCAGACCTAACCAGCGTGGTGGCACATGCTTGAAAGCTGTTACTCAGAGGTTGAGGAAGGAGGATAGGGACGTAGAGACCAGACTGGCCTACAGAACAAGAACATACGGTGGAAAAGAAAAACAAACAAGCAACACATCAGACTTCTATGGAAGCTGAAAAACCTAAGAGGAGAAAGATATAGTCAGAGTAATTATTCTAAAAGCCAGCGACTGCTTTTAAAATTCAGATGTGATTGTGGTTATGGATTCTTACATATGTATAGATGTATTTTCTTTTTAATGGTAAAAAATAGCTGTGGTTAATTATTTTCAGCATATGGGCAGTAAAAGCATTGGGGAGGAAATGCATATGTTTTAAAAGTATTTTCCCAATTAATATTTTAAAGTTAAAAAATACAATTTAAATAAAGAGTGTGCTGCTAGTTCAGAAGCGTGGTCACAAAGTCAACCCCCCTTCACACTGTTGCATTGCTCTTACCATGATCAAAGCCACGGCAATTACAAATGTCATTACTAGAGGTTTTCAAGAAATTTTAAACTTACTTTTTCAAAAAAAAAAATTGTGTTTTTACCCATTTTAGTTCTGGAATGTCATGTCACACGATAAAGAACTAAGGGGTATCCAAAAACACATTTTTAAAAAGAAAAAGAAATGGAGGGTGCAGAGAAGCAAGTAGGACAAGCGAGGTGGGGAAATACAGATCAGGAGGAGTGGTCATGGTTCTTTGTGTTGATCATGTGGCTTGTGTAATTTTATTTCTGGGAAAATTTCCGTTAATTTCCTCATCAGTGAAAGAGTGTCAGCATATAGCTGGGTGTTTGCTTATTTAGTATTATGTGGAAAAATAAAAAAAAAAAGACTAAATACTATATGATCCCACTCCTGTGGCATTCAAGAAAGTCAAGACGAATGTCAAGGTAACAGAAGAAGAATGTTGATCACAGGTGTTGGCTTACTCACTGGGAAGAAACCCAGTAGATTATTCAGAGATGGCAAAATGTTCTATGCCTTTGTGTAGATGGCAGAGCAAGGGCATTGCCCGTGTAAAAACATCCTCCAGATATACAGTTCATTCAGAACTCTACAATTTGTGTAGACTAAACCCAAGAACTAAAAATAGAAAATCTGAAGTGACAACTATCCATGATTCCATAGCATGGCAGTAGGGGACCCCTTGCTTCTGATCTAAGTTTTATTTTCTGCACACTCTGTTCTCCTTGAATCAGTGTGTGAACTAACCAACATGTCCTGGCCACCCAGTTTGCCTTTAATGTCAATGAAACATACGTTTCTTCCAACCAGGCCAAGCTGTGTGGAACAAGTCTGCCCTGGAGCCTGGCAGATGCCAACAGAAAGTCAAGCAGAACCAGTGAATTTTGGACGTTCTTTCAGGTTTTCTGATAAATCTTTTTGACTTTGTTTATTGTGTACTCCTAAAATCATTCTTCATCAGTGCAACACATTTTGCTTCTTGCCAGCAGAAGGAAACAATGGCATCCAACCTACATGCTCAGGCTGATATCGCACTGGGAACATGCAATGGGTTTTTCTTCTTGTGCCAGGTTAACAACACATGTTCCTACTGCTGTTCAGGTACACATCTCTCCATGGAGACATCAATTGTGATGCTCTACATCTTTCTTTCTAAGGTACGCGGGTATCTCTTGGCACTTCAGAGATTTAACACTGTGCATCTAAGTTCCATTGCTGTCTTCTCTAATTTTTATGTTTTATCTTTACTTGTCAGGAAAACATGGTCCATATAAAATGTATATCAGCCCATATGTGGTGCCCCTCCACCTGCTGTTTGTCTTTCTTAGAGAAGTTTTCTTAATGACGTGAATAGATAAAGAAGGCAATCTTGTGTTAATGGTGCACTAAAAGCCATAGCTTATATAGACTCACACTGAATGTGCTTCAAATGTTATGGGATGATGTGTACCACATCTAGATTTTTATAACAACACATTGTAGCAATCACTGTAGTGAATAATAAAGTTAACTCAGTTTGGTTCTCTCTTCTTACATGTTTTTAGAAGAGACAGCTAGTGGAAATACACAACCACAGCGTGCTGGTTGAAATCTGACTATCACCCACCGACCTCCACATACATACATACACTATATACTATATAAACGTGTATCTACAAACATACAGCACCTATCTGATTTTTGTTATCTTCTTTTCATTATATATTCTATGTGGAGCATATATCTGAGAGTGTTCTATGTGTCTGACACCTGGTTTTCAGTGTCCTTGAAGTCCAACATAAGAAAAAGAATGTCTGTTACATGCTACTCATTATCTGAGACAAGAAGTTCCTCTTTTCATCTTAAACATAGTTCATTCCCATGAGGTATTCTATGGTTCAGGTGTAGTTTGGACCCACCAAAATCATGTAATGTTAATCTGATTGCAACTGTTGGGAGGTGGTAGAAACTTTAAGGGGTGAAGAAGTTCTGATTAGTGATTTATATTTTCTCTCAGAAAAGTGAGTTCCAGATCCTTCAGGACTAAGCTATTTATCTTGAGTCACTTGAACATTGAAACTCCCTCTCATGCCTTCTTTCTTTTACAAGTGCCTATTGAGCCTTCCACATGCCTGCCTGGTTGCTATAGTACCAAATCTCTACCAGCAGCATGCTTTCTGACTTCCTTACTTGTGAGTCAAAATTAACATGTTTCTGCCATACATTTTCCAGCCTTGGATTCTTTAATAGCTATGGCCCAGAGGGTGGGGTGTTCTGCTGCATTTGTTGGCATCTGTGTCTTCCAGTGCTCTTCATCACACACTAGTCATGTCTGAATAGCACCCTTCACTCTCTGGGTTGGTTCATCTTCACTTTAACCTTTAGCAGAGTCCACAAATCTTGTAATTTGTTAGTTTTGCTCACCTTCCCTATAATGTCAGTCCCTTGAGGTCTGATTATCACTTATGTTTTGCTCCTGAACTTTAAATGCATTTACCTCTTTGTCATCCCCACATACTTGTTAACAACACTTCTGATTCAGCCCGTGTAATATGCATCAAACTTTTCTTCAGCATTTGCTGCCTTTGCAACCTGTGCACTTCTTTCTAGTACTCTGTCCTGAAACATTGGAGTTGTATTCAAGTGTAAAGTGGAACCATGGTATCTTCAAGAAAACAGATGAAAATAGAAATTGCTTACACTAAGTGAAGTAATGCTGATTCAGAATGACGAATCGCATGTCTCTTTCATATGCAGATTCTAGACTTAGCCTTTTATGTATGACTCTGCATGGGCATACGTCATTAAACTATTAAACCAGAATGACTGTTTTCTCTTCCTTCAGGGATTCTATTGAACTCTGCAGTCAGAATATTCAGACTGATCTGCCATTATTCTCCCATTGCACCCAGTTAATGTCACTGTCATCTTCTGCCTTGATTACTGGAGAGCATCCTAAGACAGATGACTTGGATTTCCTTTTGTTCTTAAGGAGCTGAGCAAACACAATCTGCTCAGTAAAGATGTCCTTAAAGTATGGTTACAGCAAAGAAGCTGATGCAGGAACACAGAGATTGTTTAGAAAGAACTAAGAGAGAAGGGGGAAGGAGAAAGCAAAAGGGAGTGAGTGATGAGGTGAGGCAAAATGGAGAGAGGAGAAGTGAAAGAATAGAATCAAACTAAAATCCAGGTCCCAAGTAGAAACTTTAGTTAGGTTCTTTGCGCATGTTATTCTAGGCTTGCTCTAGAATGAGTTCTGCTCACAGCAGAAATAGTTTCTAAGTCACAATGTGCTCTCTTGTGGATGTCTTCTTTTAATACATCATGTATTTAGTGCTCTTTTTTCTTTTGTTTATTAGTTTTTAAAATTAGAATACAAAGTAAGGACTTTCTTTATAAATTATCCTTTCAAAAAAAAAAAGCCTGTGTTTTACATGCTCATGTGTCTGTGAATCACATGCATGCAGTGGCCATGGAGGCCAGAAGAAGGTGACAGATCTTCTGGAACTGGAGTTACAGACAGTTGTGAGTTGCCATGTGGGTGTTGGGAATTTAACCAGGGTGCACTGGAAGAGCTCGTAACTGCCGTGCCCTCTCTAGCCACTAAAGATTTTACTTATTAACTTACTTTACTTATTTATTTGTTTGTGTGATAGAGTCTCACTATGTAAATCAGAAGGGCCTAGATCTCTTTGTGCAGACCAGGTTGATCTTGAACTCAGAACAATCTTCCTGCTTCTGATTGCAAAGAGCTGGGATTGAAGCCATGGACCGCTCTAAGTGGCTTATTATGGAACTCTTAGACACTGTTTTTGTGGATTTCCCTACCCCCAACTTCACCACTCAAGCCCCCTCCCCTATCTCACTAGTCATTTCCTTCACACTGTGACCACTTCTTGGTTTCTAAGTCATACCTTTTTACAATTGTCTCCCATTAAGACCTTTCTTTCTCACTCCTCTGATGACCCTTTCCCTAGTACCATGGCCTAAACTTAACCTACTCCATCCCAAGTGTGTGTGTGTGTGTGTGTGTGTGTGTGTGTGTGTGTGTGTGTGTATAAATCTATATTCTACATATGAGGAGAAAACATTTTACTGTTAATTATTCTACATCTGGGATGTTTTCCTGAGTGTAGTAATATCTAATTCCAATAATATTATTCAAATGCCAGGATGCTTTTTCACAGACAAATACATTGTAGTCACAGTAGCCACTACAGTACGTACCACTGTGGGAGATAGAAGACTTAACTGGGAGGATTTGGAGCTCAAGGCCTGCCTGGAAAACAGCAAGACAAGCAAGCAAAACTAGTAGTCTGGTCTCAGACCTTACACACTTGCCCTATGTCATGCCACCTGAAAGCATCACTAAACAGACTATATTTAAGCACCACCTTGTGGTGGTCCTATCTGCCTCTGTACCTTGTTGGTTTCTTGGGTTAGAATGCAGTTTCACAAAGGCCAGGTTTCCTTGATGTTCTGCACTGTCTGTCCTCTGATTGGGAAATATGCTTAGCACATGGTTACATTGTTCAGGTTTCAGAGAAAAATAGAATTTTATTCAACTAGACACAGTAGTGAAATTTTACTTTTCTGTAGAAAAGTCTGGCAGAAAATCAGTAAATCTTTGATGAATTTTTGACACGTAAAAATTAGCAACCATGGGACTGGGAGTCCTTATGATCTCAATCATTCAAGAAACAATTAGGAAGCTTAACGACCAAAACTCTGTGTCATCTGCCTCTATGGAGGAGGCCAGTGGCAAGGCAATGATCCTGTAAGGAGTGAGTGGAGCCCCAATCCCATCGCTGGAAGCAACGAGGCAGCAAGAATGTACACCCTGACCTCTGCTGTCTCTGCTTCGGCTCGCTTTCCAGTGATATCTTCTTGCCAAACACAATGAAGAACAGTGTTTGGCAGAGTCCAAGGTTCAAACAAAAGCTCAGTTTCCCAAGGCACAGACACAAGCAGGGAAAGATGGCTCTGGAGAGGCACCAGCTCATAAGAATTCATAAGTAGCCGTGGAAGGACCACGAGGCAACGTCCTTAAAATATTTTCTCAAAGGTAACCTAGAAATAGAATCCAAATGACTCTTTATCTCAAAGGCTTTAGAAAAAGTCAGTGGCATGAAGTAAAAATAATACTTTAAGTAACATGACATAACTTTGTTAGAAAACAACCCTCATGAAAGTTCGGTACCAACCAGAGGGGGTATGGGATGTGCAAAAGTTTTTAAGAGGTGGAGTCCACAGTTGGTATTTTTGTTGTTGGTGTTCTTGTCTTTTATCTTTTTGTGTGCTGTTTTATGTTTTTTTCTGGGTTTGTTTGGGGGGGAGTTGTTGTTGTATTGGGTGTTTGTTTGTTTTGGGGGAAAGAACTTAAATTTGGGTGTGTAGGGAGAGTGGATGATCTGCAAAGAATTGGGGGAGGGGAAGAATATGATCAAAATATACTTAAAGTTAAAAATTCATTAAAATAATAAAAAGCAATAATTATAAAAGAGGTAAAATCCAGTGGAAAGAAATCAAATCATTGTGTGTGGACAGAGACACTGGGATTCTGACTGTAATGAAAATAGCTTATTATTTCCCACTATTCCCTGCTCATCAATGATACCAAAACAAGAGAGCTGACCATGCAGCGAAGCTCTGAAACCTTGAGCCAAAACAGTCTTCCCTCATTCAATATTTATATTAAGTATTTTGTCATAGCAATAGAACAACATTTAACCAAGGGCAACCTGGATAGTGCTAAGATGATGAAGAGATTTCAAATGTTTTAACATCTGCTGTCGAGCAATAAGGAATACAACAGACCCTTTAGTACGCTATAAAAGTTCTGTGTTTTATGACAGGGATCTTTGCATCTCTTGTATCCCCCCCCTCAAAAAAAATAAAGCAGTGTAAAAAAGGATTCATGTCCTCATAAAGAAGTCCTGGAGAACTTCCCTGTCTCTTCTGCCACAGGAGGGTCTGAAGGCATGGAGTGAGGAAAAAACCACTACTGTATAAATTATCTGTTGGACATTTAATCTGGCACTGTGAGAAATAAATATATGTTGCTCTTAAGCCACTCAGTTTATGGTATTTTGGGTATAAGAACCAAAATCAACCAATAGCATGGATGGTGTTAAATAGGCTTTATGTGTGTTCTATCAATAATCTCATCATTTAACCAGATGGTCTTCCTGAATCTTATGCTTCATTCAGCTCTCTTCCATGCTGTAGCTCTCTGTTGCTCTCTACACAGTGATAGCTGGTCAGGTAATGGGACCAATCCTTGAACACCATGTAGTTGATGCTCTCTTTGACTGTATAGGCCACTGTTTCATCTCAAGCAATCTTGGAAAGGATTTGCTATCCCAAAACCAGGACAGCAGATATCACTGTCAGGATCTGCCTACATACAATAGGTGCAATGTAAGAGTCAGTTTTGCCATTTGACATTGATAGAAGGAATTCTTTTAAGGAGCACCTCTGCCGGAATTAAACTTTTTCATTTCTATAATGAGGAAGCAGGTAAGAGATGAAACCTGAAGACCAATTGTGAAATATTTTGGTCCCAAGAGACTGCAAAGGTTCAAAGAATTCCCTTAGCAAAAGTGTGCTTTCTACTCTATCTGTAGATACCTTTGTCCCAGGAAGAAAGTTCAGAGCCAGAAACAGCCCATGGAGAGGCCAAAAGTTCAAGTCCAGGCTTATTCATGTGTAGATTTATCTCTCCCCTTAAATAGTTGGTTTGGATAGAGAGAAGCAAAGGAAGAGTAAGAACCAAAGGAGAGGACAGCAGTCACCTTGATTGTGTGGCCATGTGACTGGCACCCATGACTGCTTCTCTTCCATGTGCCCATCAGTAGCTGGGGACCAGGACATCAATCGAATTCAGAATGAGCAATGAGTATGACCATGTTTAAGGTGTAGGCCCTTTATTCAGCCTCCCAAAGAGAACTCCTCCCTTTGGTCTTGCTGACCCTGAAACATTACAGCAGGCTGTGAATGGAGATTACTAAAGGCATTTTTCCTTTTCTACCTTGCAGTTATGAGGTCCTGACCTCCCTGCTGGAATTGGAAGATAAGAAACAAAAATGTTTTAATCCGTATGTTAATTATTGAAATTAGAATGGCAAACAAATATTTTGGGAAACTTCGTTCGAGTTGCTTCCAAATGTGGCACTTTCCATTTTAAGCCCAAAGTGCAATTGTGTATTCAAGCTCAGATCTTCATGGAGCCTCATGCATTATGTATGCTTTACTTCCCTGGGACAAGGAGGATGTCACGCTCTGCATCCTGCTGAAATGGGAAATCATTTCAGACACAGTCTGACTCGAAAAGTCAAAAAGCTCTAAAAGGAGAAGGAGAAACTTGGGACATAATTTTTGGGGACACAGAAACTTTCACTCAATTCGAGGCTTTTTTTTGAGTTAAAAATGATGAAGTTCAATGAACATTGAAATAGTTCATTGACAGTTGGGAAAAAGGAAGCAGGGTTAATGACAGAGCTTGGTGTCCTTAGCATGATGGTTGAGTTTCTAGCTCAAAGAAGCAACAATGACAGTGAAAATTTGGGGTGAGCCTGGGTGACCCGAGTTCCAGGATGGACTTAGCTATAAAGGGAGACCTTGTTGCAAACTGCAACTAAGGAGAAATTGGTTCTGAAATGTCAGCACATATTTTTCTATAAAGATCTGGGTAGTAACATGCTGGGCTTTGTAGTGACAAGGTCTTTGTCATAGTTACCCAATGTTGCCATTGTCATAGAAATATAGTTACATATGAACAATAGTGCAGGGCTGGGCCCATGTTTTTCATTATCTACTGGTCAAAATCATTTGACCTGCAAACTGTGGTCTGACAACCTCCACATAAACTATTCATCTTAGGTAAATACTTTCACTAGACAAGTTAATGCATAAGACATCGATTACTTTCATAAGCTGCTTATTCCACTTGATAATCCTTGGCCTTCATCATCAGTTGAGTTGGTGCTGAAGTCCCTATACCAACCTCAGTTTAAGAAGGGAGGCATCTACATGGCAGACAGCAATGTGCTTCTGGGAATGAAGACAGATCAAGTGCCCTGTATGCATCAGTGTTAACACTGTCCTTGTCAGATTTAATAAAATCTTATTAATAAAATCTCATAGCCAGGCCTGTACACATTCTGACTTCTAAGTCAGAAGAGCATGCTCATTTCCATGACTGGGACCCCAGGCCCTGGGTGCTACTCAGGCTTTCTGCTGTCCAGGTTAAGGGATTCTGAGCCCTGTCTAGAGTGACTCTACAGTCTCTACTCAGAGACGCTTGTCACACTCAGTGAGAAGGAGTAGGATGTATAACAATCACTTAGGTTTGCAGCCTCATCCACATTTAGTTCTGATTTCTTTGGATCTCTGGGCACATCTGCCAATGCTTGTTTCTATGGCTGATTTAAAATAAATATCTGATTAAGGTGTCTCTATGCATTGCAATGCTTAAAATATATAGCATAGATCAAGGAATGAGCAGCTGAAACCCTACCTATTTAGACAAGATAAAATATTCTAGTTCTTCCGGACTAGCCAATGCGGTCAGCTAATTCACCAAGCAGGACAGTTGCCTGATTCATCTTGGTGTGTTTGGAAAAACGGAGCAGCAGTTGGCTTTCAAACAACTTCCCTTTATTCCATCCTGCCAGAGGACAGATGTTTCAATAGCACGGATACAGTTAGTTAGTATGTACTGGGGAATGCAGAATAATAAAGTGAGACTTTTAGAGGCATTAGCCGCTCCTCATAAACATTTATTTAACCACCTTGCATTTATTTCACCACCTTGAGTCATATTGTACAATGTGTGTGACTCCCGTGACTTTTCTAATAGGATCCCAAAGAATATAAACTCTTATATCTTAAGTGGAAACTTGGATAAATACAATTAATTAAAATGTCTATAAGGAGGAGTTCTCCAAAAAAAAATTGAAATGATTAAACACTGATGTCACTGATCAGACAGCACAATTCTGTGAAAGCTAACCAACTGAGAAAGCCAGGGGACAAACACTGGAAAAATATTCCTACTGTCTGTAGGAATGACTTCAGCAGAGACGAAAATGTTGTGTGTGGGAAATGTTGTTTAGCAGGGTAGATTATACTCCCGATCAGAGTAAGATAACTCCCCCCAGAACAGTTGTGGACAAAAAAACAACCAGCTTTATGCCAATCAGTGCACAGCAATCTATGGCCATATAGACATACACAATCAAGAGCAGTGCAGTGGGAAGGAGAGTCCTAACAGTAATGTAAAATGTGATGCTGGCACTTAGAGAGACTATATGCCATATCTTACCTTGCCTGTTTATATTTTTCTTCTTTTCATGTATTTGTGTATATGCATGCGCCTATGGATGGGAGCACACATGAACACAGACTTAAGCATGTGAAAGCCTGAAGCTGGTATCCAGAATCCTCCTCATAGCTCTCCTACGATACTCTTTGGATGCAAAGTCTCTTAATCAAGTCGAGAAGAGCATGCTGAGCGAATGAAGCTTTGAATGAAGAGGGCTGTTGACAGAGACATGGCCATGTCAGTAATCTTAGCTTCAGACCCTTGGGAAAATGGCAAGGTCTCTCCCAAGGGGTAAACCTCATAAGGATGTCAAACCCTTCCCAGGGACTCAAGTGCAAACATTGACTATTAAGCATTAATGTATGCGCAGGGTTAATATGTAAGTTCATCATAGCTTCATCCCCTTGATATTCAGGGCCAGAAGACTGCTCCTACTTAGATTAGCAAACCCTGTTCTCTTCTCCTGCTGTGCACCATAAACCCTGACTCCTTCTTTGTCTGTATGCAATAACCCAGCTTCTCTATTCAACTGTATTAAACGAACACACTGAGCTTTGGTGTCTCAGAGAACCCAGTTCACCCATTCTCATCTTTTCTGGGTGTGTCTGTTCGCCTTTCCTCCATTCCCTGACTGCCTCAGCAGGCCAAGTCAGGTCAAGTTCCTGGACCTTTTTAAAACCATAAGGCAGAAAATTTCCCTGTCATGACTTTTTGAGGCTGGAATTGCAGGCAAGTTGCCAAGCCCACCTGGTATTTGTGTGAGTTCTTGGAATCCAAGCTCCGGTACTCCTTGCACAAAATATGCTTCAGAAACTGAGCCATCTCTGACCCCAGCCCCTCTTCCTGTATCTTAAAGACATCACTGTGTGATCAAAGGAACTGCAGAGCCATAACTAGGCCATCTGCACCTTCCAAGTAGATGAATCCTTTACTGTTTTATTAGTATAACACAGAGTTTCAAATTGCATTAAATAAATAAAGAAAAATCAAAGTGCTGCACTTACAGTAAGAAATGTTAATATTTATCTATGCTTATGTCAGATCCTTTTGAAAAACAAATGAGCTAAACTTGTATAATTTTAAAGCTCATATTTCTTCATTAAATTAATTAAGAATTTGAATTGCCTCACCACTGAAGCTCCATTGATGAAATGAGCATTCTGAGCAGGATATCTCTACTTTGTTTGTATAGAAATGTGTGAAAATATTATAAATACTATGCTTGCAAAGGGCTATAGATATTTGCAAACACAGACAAAATATTTATAGAGTCTAATGTCCCTAAGAACCAGATGCCAATAGCCTTAAAGCCTGCTGGGAAGCCATATTAGAGTTCCTAACTCGGCAAAATGGCATCCACTGGGTGGGAAATGCCAAGAAAAGTGAAGTTGGACGCTGAGAGCTACATTTCTCTCTGGCTTCTTTCAATTGGCTTTTTCACTTCAATTTTATCAAATTGCATTTCAAAATGGCTTCCTTGCCTTTTTAAAATAAACATTGTGTCTAATTAAACTTTACAATGTGTTTTATATTTTCTTGGCCATTGCAGACACCTTGGCCATTCCTGAGTGTATGAAAGTATAAAGTGTCTGCTCTGCTGCTATATGGTCTGGTTTGGGTTTGGATGGGCCTGGAGATTTAAACACGCAAGGACACATAGAGAGACAGGGACTTGGATCACTCTTGATACAAGAATGCCAAGATTGCCACCTTTATTGTGCTCAGAGGCAGCTTCTGTAGGGCTCTGGCCACGCCCCAGCTCTTGGGATCTTTCAGTTGCAGCCCCACCAGAAATCACTCCCCTGCCATCAAGGTCTTATGCTCAGAGCAGCTGCTAGCTGCTCACATCAGAGGAAAACAAGTTGTTTATAGAAAAGTCCAGGTCTGGTGGTCTGCCATCCCCAACATAAAAGGATAAAGAAATTAATAAATGTCAAAAAACTCACTTTAAAAATGAATTCTTCAGCATGTAGTATAAGAAATAAAAATAGTATGAACTCATAAACTTAGTCCACATTAGTTGGCCAGTCAAACCACATATTTAAGACTGCATTTACCAGAGCATGCTAAAATAAGGGACTAAGGAGGATATGGAAGTGCACTATTCAGCAAGGATGTAACAGGACAGGACAAGCGGTTTATAAAGTCTGAGCTCACATGGGAGAATCGAGAGCTATTCAGGTATCTATGAACACACAAGTAAACACCCAATCCAGATTCAGCCCTCTATACCCTGTAAGTGGTGGAAGTATCTCAAACATTCATTTGAAATGCAGATTCTAATTCCGGGAATCCAGAGAAGAATTTGCCAGACAGTACTTATGGTACTGGTTCATAGGTCATTCACTGTACAATAACCATTGAAGGAGATTCAGAGAAGGGCATTGTCTTCCCCAACATGTATGCAGGTATGTGTATCCTATAAACAGACAGAGTACACGTCACTGATTTAATTCCTAACTAATCTTCACGCTGCTGCTTTGAAAATATGACCAATATCTCAGATATATTTTTTAAAAGATAATTTATTTTATTGCTTTTAAATTATGTGTGTGTGTGTGTGCATGCGTGAGTGCGTGCCCATGTGCAAGTGCATGAGAGTATAAGATCTCTCAACTCAAAATCCCTGGAACTGGACTTGCTGAGAGTTGCAGCTTTTAACAAAATCTCAATCACTCAATTTTACCACTAAAGACTCAGGAGCTAGCTGGTGGAGTGAAAGCTTGCTAGCTCAGAGAATCAGAGAAAGCACCCACCTAATCTTCCTTCTCTGCCAATGTCCCAGATGCCTCTCTCTCCTAACCTGTCTCAAACACAAAATCCTCAAACTGAATGCTCCTCTCTCTCCTCTACTTCCTGTGCGTCTCTCTATCTGTCTTCCTAACTCCCTCTAATACTCTATGATTTAATCTTATCTTCACTTCCTGTTAACTGCTTGCTTGCTCTGCCTTCTTGACCTGTAGTTGATTTTATCCAATCTTGTTTACAAGATTCAAGCAGAAAGCTCCTGGATAAAAGGTGTGTGCTATGGCTGAACCACACAACAACCAGAAACAGATTTTTTCCAGGGACTAATGCAATTTTGGTGTTCACAGTGTGATCACATATCCTGCAACAGAGTTATGAGCTTCTTAACATAGGTGATGGAAAGCGAACTCAGATTCTCTGTAGAGGACATGACATGCTCTTAATCTCAAAGCCATCTCTCCAGCACCCCCAAACTTAGATCTTTTAAAGAAAAGGAATTATGACTTATGGGCCTTATAAAGTCCAAAAGGTATGAATGATTTACTTAGGTTGGCATTTTGTTTTCCTATCAACACCATTTATGGAAAGAATAGAACATACTGGGTAGCACCCTAGGGAAGAACAGGTTCTCTGAGCACTTACTATATCCTATGGATTGGGTCTATTTGCTTTAATCCTTGACCATTTATTTCTATTTGTTTTACTTGTTTAATCTTTGCTCTTTTACTTCTACCTTTGTGAGTAGAAAGTTGCCTAGCTATTAGTCTTAGTTAGTCTTAACTGCCAATTTGTTACAGTCTTGAATCACCTGAGAAGGGAATCTTAAATGAGGGGTTGCCCACATTGCACTGTCCTCTGGGTATTGCTATTGTGGGAATTATCTTGATTGTTAATTGATGTAGGAAGGTACAGCCCACGGTGGGTAGCACTGTCTCTAGGCAGGCCCTGGTCTGTATAAGAAAACTACCTGAGATTAAGCAGAGCGAACAACCCAGTATGCAGTGTTCCTCTATGATTTCTGATTTAAGTTATTGCTAGAATTCCTGCCCTGACTTTCCTCAAGGGTGGACAGACTGTGACCTCAAAGTGTAAGTTAAATAAGGAATTTCCTTGCCTAAGTTGCTTTTGGTCAGAATATTTATCATACCAACAGAAAAGAAACTAGAGCCAGCATTGTTAGCCTGAGCTTCCCTATTTTGATATTATGGATAAAAGGTATACTTTCAAGAATTAAACACGCTAATGCTTGTAAAGCGCTCCTCACAAACATTGGCACATTATTAATGTGGTGGTTTGAGTGAGAATGTCCCCATAGGCTCATACATTTTAACACTTGATCTCCAGTTGGTGTTGGGGAAGGATTAGTATGTGTATATCAATGGTGGCGGTCTTTGGGGGTTTTAAAACCCCAAACAATTCCCACTTGACTCTCTCTACCTCACACTAGTGGATAAGGATGTACACTCTCAACTACTGCTCTAGGATCATGACTGACTTCTGGTTGACATGTTCCCTCCCTATCATGACAGTCATGGATGTACCCTTTGAAATTGTAAACCCCAATAAATTCTTTCTTCGGTAAACTACCTTGGTCATGTTATCTCTTCACAGCAATAGAGCAATAACTAAGATAATGAATGTTCAATAAGGTATGGTATCTTAAATTTTTGTGAAACCTCAAATTGTACCTTTGTTTTTAAATGTTTTTGACCCTACTGCACGAACTAGCTTTGTGGAAGCCTAGGCACTTTGGATGCTCACCTTACTAGACCTGGATGGAGGTGGGTGGTCCTTGGACTTCCCACAGGGCAGGGAAACCTGATTGCTCATTTGGGCTAACGAGGGAGAGGGACTTGATTGGGGGAGGGGGAGGGAAATGGGAGGCGGGGGAAGAGTCAGAAATTTCTTTATTATCCAATAAAAAAAAAGCAATACACAGCATTTTATGATTATTACTGTTATCATTAATACATGATAATGATACAAATTAATGGGAGTCATCATAGCAATCATATACAGACATATAATATGCACTAGTATTTTTATAATATTATAATTAGTCTTTTATTTGTGGATATCCCTGAAAATGACCATCAAGCTCTCTGAGCCATTATGTATTCTTTTCTGTCACCTTGTTTAAGTGTATTCATTCATTATTTCTTTGTACCAAGAGGCTTAATTTTCCAAGCTAAAACATCCCCATAAAATATCATTTTTATTGTGCCATTAACTCAGAAATGCAGGTCAAGTAAATACAAGTGGTGTGTAAAATTAAGCCTTCAGAGTTGATAGTGCTACTTGCCAAAGAGCCAACAATGGTTAGTGTGATTGTAAAAGCCTGAAAGAACCATCCACACACCACAACAATGCTTTTGTCGCCTTTGCTAATTTTGTTTTGCAGCAAATGCTTGGTGAAGTAAGGAAGAGCATATTTTATTATGAGAATGGCCTCAGAGAGGAGCCCACCATGTGCTTTGTCTATTTTCACTTGATATAATATAATTATTAATTTTTACACATAATTATTTGTAATATTAAACTATCCCAGTTATTAGAATGTATCACATACCCTATGAAATTCTAGAATCTTTAAAAAGTATCAGGAATTGGCTATATAAACTAATAAGTAAACAGAATTAGCTTGAGATTTATCAGAAACACACTGACTGAACATTAATTTTGCACCATCCATGGATGGAAAAGTATCTTTGTGAAAGAACTTCACAAGGTAATTTATATTTTTCTTGAACTGCATACTTGTTAAGAAATTTCAAGTGGAACTAGAGGGGCTACAGTACATAAATCACCAACCTTTCTATGAGTTCATTAAGGCGAAACTTACTGCTAATGTGCACTCTTTAGCAACACTAAACAAACTTATTAAGCGGTTCATTCATGAGAATGTGTTGTGCAAGAGGAGAGCTGAACCAGCTTGTGAGCTTCCATCCTAGGAAGGTGAAGATCTGAATCCACTGGTGCATTTCCACCCTGGGAGGCAAAGGTGAACATCTGAATTCACTGGTGCATTCCCATACGGGGAGGCGGAGGTTTGAACCCATTGGTGAATTACTACATTGGATGATCTCCTAAGAAACTCACTTGGAGGAACAAATTGAGCTTTCATTTCTACCCTGAACTGCAATCCCAGAAAATTTTGCTCAGTTACCAAACATGACCTGGGGCAATAATATGCGTTTATTAACAAGAGTTGAGAACTAAGTCACAGGCCTAGCATCTGCTCCTTGAGGAGTCCGTGTTCCATCACAAACTCTACTCTTCACTCACGCGAGGATCATGGTCTTCAGTAAGCCGATTTATCACTCCCTCCTTCCTTGTCTGTCTCAAGACTTCATCTTGATTCTATCTCAGTGCCCTTTTGCATTTCCTCTAGTTACATTTTAATTTTTAGTTTTAAAACTTTTAGAACCATTCCACATGAATGTCTATACTTAAATTTTAACTGGTTGCTTTTTGCTTTGTTTTGTAACTTGACACAAGTGAGGGTCATCTGAGAAGAGAGTATTTCAACTCTTCAAATGTTCCAATAGAGTGGACTATAGGCAAGCCTGTGGAACTTTTTCTTGATTGATGAATGGTACGGAAAAGCTCAGCCCACTTTGGCCAGTACCGTTCCTAATAGGTGATGATGGGGTGTAGAAGAAAGAACCCAAGGGCGCCAAGTACACAGCATTCTTCCATGGTTCTTACTGTATTTCTTGCCCTTAGGTTCCTGCCTAAAGTTTCTGTTTTGGTTTCCCTCAATGTTGGAATACGACCTAAATTATAAGATGAAATGAACTCTTTACTCCCCAAGTTGCTTTTGGCAATGATGTCTTATTACAGCTATAGAAACTGTAAGACATTATTTACTTGTTGATTAACTAATTTTAATTTAATAACTTCCAATGTATTATGGAATGCCAAAAAGTCAATACACTTCAGCACAATAGCAAAACAAAATCAATATACTTTCAGACAGGTTCCTCACCTTAAGAAATTTCTAAAGAACATGTCATACTCTGACCCATACACTTGCCACATGTGATTCTGAAGTACTTAAAATGTGCCTGGTGTGCCCCACAAACTTAACTTCAGGTTATTTTTAACTATAATTTAATTTTAAGTATCCATATGTTGCAGGGGTACCCAGTGGGAAGTATATAACTTTGAATAAATAGTCAATTGAATTAAGCAGGAGCATGGCTGATAATTTTCAAGCATAAGCGCCTTTTCAAAGTACCTGCTCTTTGTGAAGTGATGCTCTGAGCTTCTTAGCATTTGATTTGCATGATGGGTAGGTGGAAGCATCTTCTGGCAGAGCCAGAGATTATGGCCATACCAGCACTGTTGCAATGATTCTGTTGCAATGAAAGCAATACATGTACTAAGTACAATTCATGCATGAAGGCTCATGACTGAGTATAAATGATCCAGTTTGCAAGCCTGTTTTAAGAAATCTGCCCCTAAAATTTTATAAGTTTATGGATAAAGAAATGACAGAGGAAAGATGACAAACAAATGGTACTCCAAGAATGGGTCCAATTAACAGCTTCTTTCCCACTTTCTTTTATCATTTTATTTGGAGAAGACAAGGCAACTGTGTAATACGAGTTACCTTTAATAAGAAACTCCTTGCTCAATTTTTCTTCCCACTCATCCATTTGGAGACAAATGTTTGAATACTAGCAGACTACTGTTCTAATATGATTGTCTCCTAGGATTTTATAATGCAATTGTTGGTTCCAATACCTAGCAAACATTTGTATGGACATATGTGTATCATTGTGTAATATAGCTGCAAAACACTTACCTGTCACAGTTTTTTATTAATTCATACAGCACTAATTAAATGCCTATTCTTTTCAAGGTGCACTGCTGGCCACTAAGTGGAAAATAGAAGGAAACACCATGATTCTTTTCAGGGAATGTGAAAGTCTGAAGCAGGAGATGGTTTGTGCATAAATTACAGGAATACAAGGCAGTCTAAGTGAGGCAGAAGCTAAGTATTAGGAGCACAGAAAAGCTAGAGCTCAGTTTGCTGTAGAAATGGTGTCCAACAAATCAACAATAACCAGTTGAGTATCTGCCTTGCCCCAAGAATTTTACCAGTCTAGCAGCAGAAGACAAGTGTAGAAGAAAATCAGCCATCTAATTCTTGTAGTTTTGACATTATTACATGGGTAAAGTACAAACATAATTGACAAAGAAGTGAGAAGACTGCTCAGAGGTTAACTTCATTTTTTTCTATAAACTATTCTGCCTAAGAGTCAAGAGAATTAAAAGGCAGGGAGAACACTTTAAATATAATTAAGGTTTGAAGCCTCAGGTCCCAGGAATAGACCTGCAGGGCTAAAATGCTGTCTTTATAGAAGTCAAGCCATAATTGGTTTTCAGATAAATTACCTTATTTACAATAAAAAGATGTAGATTTACAAAAACATAGGCCAAAGTGACCTAGCCATCATTCACTGTATTATCTCAGAAAAGTATTAAGCAAGGCATGGGAGTACAGGTCACTGATTTCAACATTCAGAAGGCAGAGTCAGGAAGAGTCAAATCAAAACAACAACAACAAAAAGACTAGATTACATATTGAGACCTTTTTTTCTCAAAAAACAAACAAAAACAGAAAACCAGAAACGTGTAATATGAAGATAAATATTTTAGAAACCATGTTTTAGAACTGTATAATGCTTTGCGGTAACTGACTTGTGATAGATTGAGAATGCCCCCTATAGGCTGATGTATTTGAGTGCTTAGTCACTATGGAGTAGACTTATTGTGAAGGATGAGTAGTATGACCTTGTTGGAAGAGGTGTGATCTTGTTGGAGGAGGTATTTCACTGGGGATGGGCTTTGAGGTTTCAAAAACCCATGCTAGGCCCAGTGTCTCTTTGTCAGTCTGCTGTCTTCAGATCAGGATATAAAGCTTTCAGTACTGCCATGTCTGTCTGCTTCATGTCATGATAACTTCAGACTAACCCTCTAAAACTGCAATCAGGTCCCCTAATAAATGATTTCTTTCATAAAAGTTACCTTGATCATTGTGTCTCTTCATAGCAATAGAACAGCAACTAAGACAAGATTGGATATGAGATATCCATGTCTCAACAAGTCACTACCAAGTCTTATGCTTGATGTCTTTACAATGTTACATAGAATTCATTATAACAGAAAGCAGATACTGATAAGAATTTCAGAATAATAATACATTGATCAGATTGTGAAACCTCATAGCATCACCCAAAGTTGCCATCCATATTGTTTTCAGAGAGCTCTGTTTGGGCTGTTAATAATATACTTGGTTCTTATTTGTTGTTTCTTTTTTTTTTTCTTCTCCTCAAATTCCTTTTAAACCCTTCTCAGTAATCACTTGTCAACCTTGCAAATTTTTGTATACTTGCATATATTCAAAAGTTATGTACTAATGTAAAGTATGTTTGATAGTTCCAATGGTGTGTTAGAATATATTATTTCAAATGAATAAAGCCCCAGACAGAAAGTATAAAAACCATTTCCAAACTCTAAACACAGAGTTTGTTGTTGTTGTTTTGTTTTGTCTTTAACCTGAATAGAATACAGTGTCTAGTTGGGGCTGTGCTAGTTTTCCCTGTGTTGCTGAATTGTAGATATTCAATCAGTATGCTACAGGGCAAGTAAGCATTATTCTGCCTTCCTGAGAGAGACAACTCTCAGTGTGTAAGATGAATGTCATGCTCTCTCATATTCTAAAGATCCTGGAACCATTGAACATCTTAGATCTGCAGTACCAGATGATAGGGTCGGTGTATTTAGTAATATAGAAGTGCAATGCTGAATAACTTAACCCTGAGCTAAGACTTAAAATTCCATTTTGAGTAGATGTGGTGTTATGTCTTCCCTAACATGTAGCTATCAAAATGGGTTTCTGCATTATTCTGTATACTGTTATTGGCCACAATACCACACTGATACCAACACAGACACTGAAGTGAAATGAACAGCTTGCAGCTCTTTAATATTGACAAGATGAGAGTTGGGCAAAGTCTACTCACATGAATAAGCAGCATTAAACTCGATTTGAGCAATCAATAATGCACAATTGAGCAGTTGAATAGAAGTTTTCAAATTATTCAAGGTCTTAAGTGACGTTAACGGCTTCCACAATAGAAAAAATATATAAAGTGTAGTTAGCTTTTACTTCTATATAATAAGAAAAATTAAAGATTTTATATGTTATAATCATTTAATGACATTTTTAAAACAGACATGAAGCTGCCCCACACAAGAGAAACTTACGCTGAACATGTGTTGAGGTGAGCCTTTTTTCTGTAATACTATCAACAACATTCAATAAAATAGATATTGATTTCTTAAATGCAGATTTGGGAATTATCAGTAGGACTGCTTTTTCTTTAACTTAAATGAAGATTGATATACCCAAAATAATACAAACAAAAGAAATATAAATGCACATTGTCACTAATGCACCAACTCCCAAAACATAAAGCATTTTCATATCTTGTTGTGAAATTAAGAACTGAAGTCTCTTATGAGATATGTTTAACTTGTGTTTATAGTTGAGTGGTTGCAAACTGCATTCCAGAAACAGACAACTGTTAATGGCACTTCATTCTAGTTGATTTGTGCAAAAAGAAAAGACATGCACAGTCAAGTCAAGTTCACCATGCTACACAGATTCCCTCTTTCTTTTAAAGCTTGTCTTACTTTATATAAAATTTGTTTTGTGAACTGAAATACTTTTGAAATATAATAGGATGTAGATCAAACAGAAGATATATAAATGCCTAAGATAATGCTAACCACTACATACGTACATATGTGTATGTTCATACAAGATGCAATATGTTTGTAAATGCTTAACATGTGTGTATAGGCATATATATGCATATCAACAATACCACGACCCACACAAAGTTTGTATTTTTAAGTTAGTTATAAACTAATCTCACACAATAGGCATAGATTATGTAAAACATAGTATAACTTTTATAGTTAGCATAGCTATTAAGTGGCAGAACCAAGGTAGTCTCAATTATGCCTGTCCCCAAGTATCACATCCCTTCTTGCACACTGTATTACTGATCATTACTTATTGCAGCTTAGTTTCATTTGTTTGAAAATCCCAGAACATAAGATATACTTTCTGCCATGATTTAAGTGTGATTTGAGTAATATATAATATAGTAGATCTCGTTCAAATGTATACAAATCTGCAACACTGTATGTTGTCTCGCTATTCTGAGAGAGATTCTCTCACTAGGACTAGGACCTGGGGCACACTTACTAGACAAGGCTAATGGGACAGTAAGCCTACCTCCACCTTGCTAGTGTCAATCTCAATCACATGGCAACATGCCCTGCTTTTTTCCTGGGTTCTTGGGATCAAATTCAAGTTCTCATGTTTGCAAGGCAAACAGTTCACTGACTATACATCTACCCAGCCCTAAAGTGTTTTCCTCATGTATGTTAAAAGTTATAGCCCATGCTTAGTAATGTCCCATTTCTCCTTACCCTTGGCATCAGGCAATCACCATTGCATTATCTAACTTACAACTTTGATTGTTTTCAGTAACTTGTATCAAGAGTAATTCTTTGTGATTATTTAACTTAGAGTTGTGTTTTCAGGGGCCATTAATAGTCTTACAGACTGTAGGACTCCATTTCTTTAGAAGTTAAATAATCCTCTATTGTGTGTGCTATATATTTTTTTCGCTCTTCATCCTTCAGTGGACACTGGTTTCTATATATTGGCTCTCATGAATAATGTGACACTGCGCATGAGTATGACAATTTCCCTGTAAACTCTGATAAAATTTTGGTCTGTATGTCCTGAAGAAATACTGTGGGATCATACATAATTCTACTTTTAAATTTTCTGTGGTGGAATCTGCATATTATCTTCTACAAATATACCATGCTACATTCCCAACAGTTGGTAAGCATACTATCTTTTCCCTACCCTTATTAATAACCACACCCATATTCCCAAATATTGTTTATAATTTTTTACATTTAAAGGGATATGCTATAGAGATTTGCAATGGTATGGATTTTGGTTTATTGATACAAATTTAAGGTCAATTTTGTTATACTGTGTATATGTATTTCTAATCTTGATTAAGGTATTATGTTTGTCCAGTTCATTTAACAACAATTTGTATAATTAAGAAATATAGGTTAATAGATAATCATCTATAATAGTCAAGCTTGTATTCATGTTAGTTAGATTTTCTAGATGTACAAAGATATATTACAGATAGATAGGTATTCTTCAAATCTTTCAAAGACTACAAAATACGGTATGTAAAATGTTTTAAGAAGTTAAGACTTTTCATGACAGACACATGTCTGCTCCTGGTAAACCAGTTACTTCAAGAGGAAGATGAGCATCAAAGAGGCTCCTTATGGAGTTAGCCATTTGGACAAGAAACTGCTTTTGCCTGGACAGCTTAATGAACTAGACATAGAGGACCCACAAAAAAAAAATGACTGCTAAACTTGCCTAAAGTTAAGATGGTCCTTTGGGGTTTCTGCTACACAAAGGAGTCCACAAAAAATTTTACAGAACACAAAATAAATGTGACAAACAAACTGTTAATATAGGCAGAACTGTCTTTAAAATTTCATGTTTCATGAAAAAGTCTGCTATATACTATGGGCCAGTAGGCTAAAGATGGATGGCCAACAGTACAAAAGTGACTATCCAGGTAGTGAGATGTCTCTGTCAATTTTAGAGTTTTGGAAGTTGCTTACAATGCACTTCCTATGTACTTAGGTTATATTATATCCTTCTGGAGTCTTTGATAGACTTAAAAAATAGTTACACTTACAGTTTTCCCTAGTTATTTCTTTTTGTTGTTGTTGTTTTGTTTGTTTGTTTGTTTGTTTGTTTGTTTGAGACAGGGTTTCTTTGTAGCTTTGGAGCCTGTCCTGGAACTAGTTCTTATAGACCAGACTGGCCTTGAACTCACAAAGATCTGCCTGCCTGTAGTTTTCCCTAGTTATAATAAAAGATAAAGTAGATATAAATACTATAACTGTAAGTCTTGCTTGATAACTGTTTTGTATAATTTTACTATGTTAAAGTTAAAACCTTCCTTTTTCTTTGAGCAGAAAAGGGGAGGTGATGTGGGAGTCCCCTCAGTATGATGTTATTACCATTAATTAATAAAGAAACTGCTTTGAACCTATAGCTAGGCAAAACTTAGGTAGGTGGGAAAACAAAAGTGAATGCTGGGAGAAAGAAGAGTGGCATTAGAGAGAAGCCAAATAGCCCTGCTGGAGACAGATGCTGAAACTTTAGCTGGAAAGCCAAAGCCACATGGCAATACACAGATTAATAGAAACGGGTTACATTAACATGTAAGAGTTAACTAATAAGAAGCTAGAGCTAATAGACCAAGCAGTTATTTAATTAACACAGCTTCTGTGTGATTATTTCAGTTTCTGGGCAGCTGGGAAACAAACAAGCAGCCTCTCCCAACAACAATACTGTTTTTTTTTTGTTTTGTTTTAGTATTTATTTTTTATTGTTTTGTCTATCATATGTGAACACACAGATATGTGTTCAGGAGCCCATAGAAGATACCTGATGGTATCTTGGAATGTGAGTTACAGGCAGGTGTGAGTTTTCTGTTATGGTGTTTGTATTTGAATCCAGGTCCCCAACAAGAGTGTCAAGTGTCTTCACTGCTGAGAAATCTCTTTAGCACCACATTTTCCTTTTACTTGTTTAAAATAATGACCATTCATACCTACCTTTATGAAGTGCTACCACCCTGTGGTCTTAATTTGCATTTCTTTTGTTTTTAAGCATCTTTCCGCACACCTGTTGGCAATTTGTGAATCTTACTCAGAGAAATGATAGGGTTTTTTTTTATCCATTTCTTCACTATAATTTTTTTTGTTTTTATTCCTTGGTTTGGTTTTTCAACATAACTGAAGAAAGAAATTCCTATTATATTTTGGATCGCCAACTCTTTGCAGATTCACAGAGTCTAGACTCTGACCATGCTCTTTTTAGGGTAGGCCTACCCTGCTTGCTTTGTCTGTGTGCAAAAGCTCAATTTTGCTTTCCTTTTCTTTTTCTGATAAATATGCTATGTAGCTCTATAATTTACTATTGGTACTTAATCTATCTTGTAAATATACTTCATTTCTTATATTTACCATAGCTTAAAAATACACTTTTAAATTGAGATTGTGAGGTGTTTAGCTTTGTTCTTTTTCAGATGCTTCTATTTGTGGTCCTTTACAGTTCTCTCTGAAACTTAACATGTTGATCACAACTTTTATACAAAATGTTCCTGGGAGTTTGATAGGTACAGATTTGGACATTTTTCCCTGATTCATAAACAAGAGATGCTGCCTTAGTTTCATATCTAGTCCTGTGATACAATACAAGGACAGAAAGCAACTTAGAGTCTAAAGGGTTTATTCTGACCTACAAATGCAGCAGGATAGAGTCTGCAATGGCAAAGAAAACATCAAAAGAAGTATAGAGGCAGGAGTGGGAAATTGGCTGTTCTCATTTTATTCCCATCAGGATGCAGCAAAAATAAGATGTGGAGCTAGTGTACAAAAGCTCCCAACCCATCCTCACCAGCTAGCTTTCTCCTGTGAGCTCCACCTCCTAAAGGTTCCATAACTTTCCTAAACATTACTACGATGTGGAGACATACATTTTATATTCAAACACAACAGATGCTCTTCCATTAGTTATTTTGACTTCTACCCATGTTTTATAGTTTTCAGCACACAAAACTTTATCCATCTGAGTTACATTTTCATAAATATTTTATTGTACTTAATTTAATTTCTTTAATCTATATTATTACATTTAAATTAGGATTAGTCTCAAGTTTTCTTTCAGCTTTTTTTAAAGATATAGAAACAACCACTTTTTAAATGCATACTGTATAATGTAATGTTTGTGATCCCATTTATTAGTTCTAATGGTGGATTTTTGCTTGCATATGTGTATGTGTCTGTGAGGCAGATCTATATGTGTGTGTCTAAGATGGGAAAATTTCTATGTATGAAATCCTTCCACAGAGAAGACAATTTTGCTTGTTTTCCTAATTGTACACCTTGTGTTCCTTCTGTTCTCCAAATTATTCTGGCTTGGCTTTCCAATGCTGATTCTCATGGCTATGTAATCTTTCAGGACTTCTTTCTCATCTGCCTTGACTGTGATTTAGATCACAATTTCCATTAGATCTTTCTCTTTTATTTTTTTTGCCATTTCCTTGGCATTCCACTGTTATCCCTTTATTTTGGCTGTTTACCTTGTATTTTGAATTCTAAACGCATTACTGCTTTAACTTATTCCCCAGCAGTTGCCAAATGCATTATTACAGTTAGTTAGTTTTTTTTTTTTCCTTGTGATGAACTAACAAGAAGCAATTCAGGGGAAAATAGTTACCCATACCCACAGGTCCATGACAGGAGGAATGAAAATTGGGATTGGCTTGGAGGTAAGAGCTTGCAGCTGCTCGTCTCCTGGTAGCATATGGGAAACAAAAAGACAGATGAACCTGGGGCCAGGATAGAGCAACAACCCCACACTGATGACCTTCTTACAGCAGGTAGACCTCACCTCTTTCAGTTCCACCACCTTGAAAACCAGTTCTGCCAGTTGGAGATGAAAGGTTCCAGTTCCTTCACTTTTCCAATCAAACCGTGTAGTTGCTCCATCTCAGGGCCTAGCTCTACACGGTTCACATTCTGTTAAAACCTTATTGTCTCTGGACCCTAGTCTCCAAGCTAATTTTTAGAAAATCTCAAATCTTCCCCAAAATCAAAATGGTCTTGGTACAGTAATGTCAATCTCTTCTTTCCTCTGACTGAGCCTACTCTTACAAACAATATCCTTTATCTTCTTATTCGACTACTTGGTATCTTCCAGTCTTTTGTATCCAACTCTGGGCCTACTCCAGGTGGGAGCAGCTGTGTCATACCAGTGTCAACATCCCCATAATTCCAACTTTGATTGTCCAACCCCACACGAAGTACTAACTCAAACTGCCAACCTAATCTGGCCAGCGAGTGCTTTCTAAGGCACATGAGAAGATGAGGGCTGGAGTTCAGACTAAATGTTCATAAACTTCAGTGTCAGTTTAACTTAGTTAATAATAGTAATGCCAATGAGAGGTGGCAATGGGAATATGCCAGCTCTCAAGAGATTATAAATTAAAGACCAAAGAAATAAGTTATCATTGTGGGACTAGAGAGATAGGTGAGCAGGCCAAACCAGCTCACAGCTGCCTGTGACGCCATCATTTCCAGGTTATCAGACACCTTCTGGTCTCTGTAATATCCATATGGATATGGAAAACATGGTTTACATAAAGTTATGCAGGAATCAACACAGAGATACACATAAATAAAAATAAATCAATACATCCTCTTAAAATATTTTCTTATTTTGAGATTATAATTATATAATCCCCCCTCTTTAATACCTTCAAACTCCCTACCACTCATATCCTTACTTGGTCTTTTTCAACTCTGAAGCTTCTATTATTGTGACTATGTATAACATATTTATCACTATTTAAGTAGGTGATGGCAGAGAGACTGATCCCTGACAATGCTGCCAGCTTCTCCTCCGCATCTCTTTGCCACACAGCTGCAATTGCAACACCTGCTGGCAAATAATGTTTATTACATCTATTCACTGAAATTACTATAGGAGGTAAGTGATAAATTTAAATTACACAAAGGCTAACAATATTACCACTCAGGAATTTAATAATCATTTTGCCTATGCTATGGATGGTATTCTGCAAGGTTTATGTGATTTTACTTATATATCCATTTATTTGATTTTGTTTTTCATATTATCTCATTAAGAAAATGATTTGATAAAAGGACCAAGAAAGAGGCACTTTTAGAAATGATATAGTCTTTAATGACTGTAAATGGTTGTAAAAATTAATACAACGAAGAGAAATAGTATTAATTTGACAGACAAAATCCAGTTAATGTCAAAGGGTATTGAGACATTATCTAAAAGACTTAGTGATGCTAAATTTAATAATTGGAATCTGTAAAACATTGTTATAGATTAACAGATAAGGCATTTCTCCAAAAAGATAATATGCACATCATCAAAATTATGTTCAAGGATGAAATGTTATCTTTACTGGACAAATTTTATACCTTGAAATCCTCAATGGGACATTAGAATGGAACACTGAGCAGGAAATTCAGACTTTACAAAAGGCAATGGTAAAAAGATTTATAAAGATTGAGGAAATTATCAAAACTGATGAACAGAGACAAAAGATACAAGGACAGTATGTAGACTCATCAATATGTGCCAGAGTCTGGGATGACTTCCCCAGAGATTTAACTGCCTATCTGGTATTTTCCTCAAAAAAATCTTGCACAACATAATCTAAGGTAGTCAAAGAATATACATAGCAACCTATAGGTATGAGATATCTAAAAAAGCTTAAACAAGCAATAATAGCTTATGGCTTATTTGCCATTTGTTAGGAAAATAGTAAAAATCATCCTAGAAGATAGATCCCAGGTGATTTAAAAATGTTATTTGCAAGAAGAGACAAAAATATTAAAACAACAGGAAAAAAAAAAACCAAGGATTCGAGACTTCCCAAGATCAAATTCTTGGTGAGGGCCATTACTCTAACCATCAGGATCAGGTTCTCAACAATGACACACTAGGTCCCTATGTAGCACAGCAGCTTTAAATGCTTGTTAGATTATGGTGAGCTTTCTCACATTAATAATAATAATAATGAGTAATAGAGTAAACACTTAATGAGGTATTATTTATGAACAATTTACATTGGTATAGATTCTTATATATTGATACAAATTCAAATTATATTTGTTGTATTGAATATGCTCCTATTTCTCTTTACAATATTTGTACACCTATGCAAAGTTATTTTGTCAGATTGTATGCATGCATGTTTATACCTATGTTTAAGATATTTTGTATATTGACACAATTTTAGGATATATTTATCATATTGCATTATATAATTCTACCTCTGATCAAGATATTTATACATTGTTTATATTTTGAGGTCCTGGTCTTCATTTACTGCACAGTTGTTTAAAGATTGTTTAATATTCTAATATAAAGTCTTAGTCTTTTAGTTATATGGGTATTAAGTATTATAGATCAATAGTCATTCATGTTTATCATACTTATAGTCAGACTCATTAGGTTCTTTAGATAGAGATTATATTTTACATAGATAGGTATAGTAGGGAGACCACTTTTTCATTTCCCAGCTTCCCAGATCCCCAAAATAACTACCAGAAACTGTATTAATTAAATCACTGCTTGGCCCATTAGCTCCAGCTTCTTATTGACTAACTCTTACATCTTAATTTAACTAATCTCCTTTAATCTGTGTATAACCATATGGCAGTGGCTTACCTGCAAAGTTTCTGCATGTCTGTCTCTGGCAGTGTTTCATGACTTCTCCCTGGCTCCTCCTTCTTCCTCCCAGCATTCAGTTTAGTTTTCCCCACCTAGCTCTACTCTTTTGCCCCATAACAGGCCATGTTTAATAACCAATAGTATTCACAGCATACAGAGGGCAATCACACATCAGACAGGTAGTCTTCAACCACTTCAAAAATATGTAAAACATGATATTTAAATATCTTAAGGTTCTGCTGATGTGAGACATGATTGCTCCTGGCAGCACAAATCTATTCCTGAGAGAGAGAATGTTGAACATTGAAGACACCACTTGGAGCTTGTTTTCTTCTTGGCACAAGTGGCCTTTGAACAAGGAACTGCTTATGCCTTGACCACTGACAAAGTGCATGGTGTCAGAACTAGATAATCAGGATACTTGAAAAAAGACGGCCAAACCTTGCCAAGACAGAGTAAGACAGTTTTGAAAAATATTCCTGCTTCTGAAAATGGTCTGTCAATTACTCTAGGCCTTTGCCAAAGTTGGTAGCTTCAACATTGCAAATGAGACTTTGAATGACTGTGTAGGTAGCCACTTGTCTATGTCATCTACTGTACGTTTTGGAAGTTGCTTGATTATACTTCCTGCCTACTCAAGTAATGTCTCCCTTCTCAGGCCTTTGAAATGGTTGAAGATTAGAAAGTCATAGTTACTTTCCTCTTATGATCTAGCCAAGCCATTTTTAATATAAGACTTAGATTCCTTAAAATAGAATGATTATTAAAACATTTAGCATATGATACTTGCTTAATATTGTTTATACTGACTGTAATTCTAACTTTTATACTTGGTATCTGTTCTTAGTGTATATAGTTTTGTATTGGGATTGGAACTCTCTTATTTATACAAAAGGGGGAGGTGATGGGGAACTTTCTTCAGCCAATGGCCTTTAAGGGTTTGGACCAGGTAGGGGTGTGAATTTGGGACCAAAAAGGCATGGCCACACCCAGATCACTCTCTTCCTCCCATCAACAACACCTTGATGTTGGACCCCTGTTACTGTTCCATGAGTTTTCCCTTTTAATAAAGAAAAACCTTAAAATACTCTATGCAGAGTTAGCTTGAGATTATTTGATCATGTTTTCCCCCATTTGTCATGTTTAGCATCATTCTTTCAACTTCCATGGTTTGGAAGTATATTTTTGAATCATTAAAGATGTATTGGGTAGGTAATTTTTACCTATTAATGCAAATTAATATAGCACTTCTCTTGAATGAAATGAAACATACATGTACACTAAGAACACTCTTTAAGAGGGAGGAGAGAATATATAAGCAAGGAAGGCCAAGATCATGAAGATGTCTACAGAGTCAGCTGAATCAAGCTTGTAGAAACTCATGATCTCTAGACAAATAGCTGTGGAGCTTCCAAGGGACCAAACTAGGCCCTCTATATGTGGGAGATGGTGGTAAAACTCAGAGACTATCTGAGGGGACCCTGGCAGTGCGACCAGCATCTATCTTGGTGCATGAACTAGCATATTGGAGTCTACTCCTTATGGTGAAATGCCATGTTCATCCTCAATGCAGGGGGGAGAAGCATGGTACTGCACTAATTTAATACTTAGTTGATTCCCCATTGAAACCCTTACCCATTGAGATTGGTGAATGGGAAGTGGGCAGGGGAGGGTGAGGAGAGGGGAGATGGGAGAAGAGTAGGACAGAGAATGGTGGTTGGTATGTAAAATGAAATTTAAAAACAAGAATAAATAAATTAAAAAGAGTTACTCTTCAGAACTGACTTTCTTTTTAATCTGTATACCCATTAACTACTAGACATTACCTTGCTTATCTTCTGTATGCAGTACTGTTCCCATAAGAAAAACTAAAATCCTATTCAACACTGAGTTCAGAGGTTAGACAATAGCTTGGGATCAAAATTCAGTTGTTTCTAGTCAGGTACTTCCTGATACCTTCAGAAATCATCTGAATGTTAGTTTTTCTGGTAGACAAAGATAAAAAGATTCTGTCTGATATGGAAATACCATTCTGCACAGTTTATTTCGGCTGAAAGCCATTGAACTTGAGATGTGGCCCAAAGTGCTTCCTCTCTTTGGTTGGTTTCCATCTGCCAGGAATCACCCTTTATGTTTTGCCTTTACTCAATAACCATGGGAACCTTTCTTTTTTTACCAATTCTAAGGAAACACTAAGAATGACTGCTAGAGCAATTATAGTCCAGCTAAATTTCTTAATTTACATGAAGAGTGGAAACTTCTGTAGGGCATGTGATCCTATAGGATGGGTTATTCCCTGATCAAAGAGACCTGGACTGCAAGGAGGCATGACACAACACCCTCACTTACCAAGAAAGATGACTACAACTTTCCCCCAAAGGAGAAATTGCTTTAATACTTTCCCTGCTATGACTCTCTATGAAACTGAATACCATTGCTGCCAGCACCATTCTCAAACATTTAGTGCAGCCTGAGGAAGTCTCAGAAGCACTGTGGCCTGGAATTTTGATCCACTAAGGAAATCAATTTAAGTGGCAATGCCCTCAATAAGTGACCCATTCTCTGTGCTGTGATTTAAGGATGTGTACAACATGGGACTGTGTTGGAGTACAAAGATGACAGCGGTGGCATGCAGACTTTGGAAGTTATTTAAAGTTAATTAATTTAACCTGGCCTTTCCATATAAGTATAATGCACAATAGAATCCTGGTGATAATTAATTCTGTAAAAGCTCTGAAATGGTTCGAGGAAAGCACAGCTGGGCTGTGCCACAGTTCCTGTTTGCTCTGGATTCTAAGCTATTTTTGGTACTTGGTTAATAACATTAATTTTCTAAAGGGGGCTCCAGTGGAATGTATGAACTGCCCTGGCAGATGCTGATGGACCTGGGATTTGTAATGGACGAACCTAAAATAATTAATTCTACCAAGCTTCTAGATTCTCAGAGATGAGTCTCCAGGATATTTGCATGAGAGATTCCTGAAAAAGGCATAGAGAGCCCAGTTCATAACTTCCTGGAGTGGACCTCTGAAGGTCTAGACAGATTAAGTTGCTTGGTTTCCTCTCTTTATTTTATATATTGATATTTTAAGTTTAAAATCACTAAAATAGACCTTTCACTTCCTTGGTCAGAGTTACCCCAAGATATTTTATGCTGTTTGTGGCTATCATGAAAGGTGATGATTCTCTGATTTCCCTCTCTGCTTCCATATCATTTGTGTATAAGAGGGCGACTGATTTTTTGGAGTTGATCTTGTATCCTGCCACATTACTAAAGGTGTTTATCAGCTGTAAGAGTTCTTTGGTGGAGTTTTTGGGGTCGCTTATGTACACTATCATATCATCTGCAAATAACGAAAGTTTAACTTCTTCCTTTCCGATTCGAATACCCTTGATCCCCTTATGTTGTCTTATTGCTATTGCTAAAACTTCGAGCACTATATTGAAGAGGTATGGAGAGAGTGGACAGCCTTGCCGTGTTCCTGATTTTAGTGGGATGGCTTTGAGTTTCTCTCCGTTTAATTTGATGTTAGCTGTCGGCTTGCTGTAAATAGCTTTTATTATATTTAGGTATGACCCTTGTATCCCTAATCTCTCCAAGACTTTTATCATCAAGGGATGTTGAATTTTGTCAAATGCTTTTTCAGCATCTAATGAAACAATCATATGTTTTTTTTTCTTTCAGTTTATTTATATGATGGATTACATTGATAGATTTTCGTATATTGAACCAGCCCTGCATCTCTGTAAAGATTCCATGACCCAGAAGGCCAAGTGTCTAATACCAAGTGCCCAGTGTTCACTACTTACATTGTACTGCATTTATATTCCCCAAGTTTTACATGTTTTCAAATTAATTGATGCCATGCTATGTCTAAATATAGCAACTGCAGTGGTAGTCTGATTGCTGTTTTTCCTCATTAAGTAAAGAAGACACAGAGGGCTCTTAAATAACTTGTCTAGAGAGCTGTATAAACAGAAGATTTGGGAACTGAGTCAGATGATCAATTCCCTGAAATGTTTTCTGGATTCATTTAGATCCATCTCAGGTGTATCAGGAACAAGTTCACTTTATAACAAAGAACTATTACAGATTTCATGACTAAACCATCAGTATGAGCAAAGCACTAATAGACACAAAGTAGAAAATACATAGTAGAGCTTTCAGCGTCTTTACAGAAAAGTATATGACTATGATAATCCACTTTGCTTTTAGTGACTCAATACTAATATGCATGGCATTGTTTTTTCTTGGAAGCTATTCAGCCACTTGACAGCAAGGTTGGACATAGGAATTCATGTATTCATTAGTAACAGCACAACAATAAAGTGTATTTCAAAACTTGCATTTAAATAAATGTCCTCCAGGCTTACCACAGAAGATGGAGTTTCTGTATCATAGATGTGCCTGTTTTTTGTGTTCAAACATAGATACTGTAGCTCTTACACTCAGTTTTTCATAAGGCATTTGTTTCTAAGATAATCACATTACTTATTACCATATTAGCTATTTTTGAAACTCATTCAAAGTCCTGTTCAGTATCACGTGGGAATCTTAAGATATTTCTGCACAGCTTAAGGGCAGTTTATGAAAGGAGCCTTGAATATTTGCAGAGTAGCAGAGCTGGGGTGCAGTCACTGCTGTGTTCTCTGATGACATGCTAACAGAAGAGACATGTCTGTGCTACTCATCAGCATTTAAATTTGTAAAACATATCAAGATGCTGGCATCCTGTTTGTCATGAATGATACTAACAAGAAGTCAAACGATATGATAATTCTACTCTCATTGGATCCTAGGAATCCTGGATGTGAGAAATATCATGCACTTGTCATATTTGTTCAGCACTATGAATTTTGTTCTCTTGACAAAGTGTTTGTTTTCGTAATTATTTCTAACAAACACTAGTGCTGTGTAATGGACAGAGTGTCTGTTCAGTGTCTCCGAGGAAATGAGAAGGCCGTTTATTGCCAGCAATGGATCCTAAGCTATGTGTGCAGATGTTTGTTTTCTTTGATTTTTTAATAGAGTTGTTTAGCACTAAGAACAGTCTTGTTACCAGAACCCCTCCTAGCAAAGGCAGAACTGTGATCCTGAAATGGCATAAGCTTTTGTGTATTAACTAATATTCTATAAATTGCCTTCTTCAAAGGTGGGAAACTGTTAATATGTTATTTACTTGATCACTCCAGATATGATGCTTTCTCTCAGTTGCTATAATATGCCATAGTACTTCAATTATGAAATAGATGGTTGGATGTCTTAGGAATAACTAAATACAAGTGAAACCCTATCTCCAAGTCGCTAGGTACCACTTGTAGAAGAGCACAAGAGAGCTACCTTGAGAGGTTGCTCCTCAGCATGGGAAGTCTTCCAGTGGCATATTGAAAAGTGACCATTTTTTAT
The DNA here is from genome assembly GCA_963919715.1 of Microtus obscurus. Taxonomy (NCBI): domain Eukaryota; kingdom Metazoa; phylum Chordata; class Mammalia; order Rodentia; family Cricetidae; genus Microtus; species Microtus obscurus. Next base: position 21,537,549 of record CAWTZC010000355.1, on the reverse strand, counting down.
CAGTGGTCTCACCTTTCAAAAAATAGAGGGTGCTAGATGTCAGGTATCAGATCTTTCCTCCAAAAATGTTGAATGGCTGAATTCATCACAGCAAAAAATCTAATAATTCTATAACCTTTAAATCTGTTAAAATGTGACTAGGCACAGTAATGCACTTGGGAGGTACAGGTAAGAGAATCATTTTATGTTTGAAGATAGTCTGCTGTTTGTGGTGAGTTCTAGGTTAGCCTAGAGTATATAGTAGACCATGTTGCCAAAGAAAGAGCAAAAGTAAGCTAGTGAAGGCATACAATAGGTTAAAATGATATGAATATGCAAATAACATGCAAGTCATAAAAATAGCACTTTTTATCCGGTGTTTTTCATATGCTGATTAATTAATTTGGAAGAGTCTGGCCTAGAGTTTGAAATCCTTCTGTCTCTGCCAACTGAGTAGCTGGGATTATAAAGATGCATCACTGTTTTTTTTTAAATATTATACATATATAATAATGACTGCATAATGGTGACTTACTGCTCAAAATGTGGCCAGACCTTCAGCTTCAACTTCATCTCTAAGTGTGGGGGCAAAAGCACAGAAGCACACACCTTTGTCCAAAAGCTGTAAATCAGAATTTACATTTCATCCAGAATCCTGATTCACAAGTGTGCTAGTATGAGCAGGTCTCTACATGGCATAATGGCATAAAATCCATCCTAAATTGATTTCTAATTTGCATAAGATCAAGTACATGAATTGTTGAAGTGATATGTTGCCTGCAACTAATGAGAATGTTACAGCTTCAATTAGAAAGATCTCTTCCAAACTTTGAAATATTTTCAAAAGTTATTGTGAGGTATCCAGTGGCTATAGCACTATTTAAAATTTTTTTTTTTTTTTGGTGTTTCGAGACAGGGTTTCTCTGTGGCTTTGGAGCCAGTCCTGGAACTAGCTCTGTAGACCAGGCTGGTCTCGAACTCACAGAGATCCGCCTGCCTCTGCCTCCCAAGTGCTGGGATTAAAGGCGTGCGCCACCATCGCCCGGCACTATGTAAAATTTTTTAAGGCAATGTTGAGCCTCTCAGTGAGAGTCTTAAGAGGGGTAGTGATCCCAGTTCCACTAGACTTCTTACAGACTCTGCTAGACAAGTACTGTCATAGTAAGAATATGTAATACAAAAATCAGCAGATACATTATATTAATTGTTATCAACCTTGGCAAGCATGTATTTTACCTACAAACTTTACTTCTACAATAGTATTATGGCAAAATGGCCCTCTTTTATTGGCTACATATTTCTGTTTCACCAGTCAATGTAATAAACCATTATTTTGAAGCGGTAGCTTGTTTAGTACAAAAAAAAAAAAAGCCAGATTGAATCTAGGCAATATATTGGTAAGGAACCTAATGTAAGCAATGTTTTTTTTATACCAAGAAACAGGTAGATTGGTTATTCTAAAATAATGACTCTTGGACAATTGTGTTTGCTCAAGTTTTAGGTCAAACTGATAATCATCTTCCAGCTGATTGCTGGAATTTGCACAAGTAAATTTTTTAATTTTTCCTGAAATTGTAATGAAAGATCCTTTAAAGGATACTATGTTAATTTTTGCAGATGGTTCTTCTAATGGAACAGAAGCACGTGTTGTTAATAGTAAAGGATGTGTAGTGAAAACGGATCTGTCCTCAGCTCAAATAGTTGAGCTGTTGCTGTGGCATTCCAGCTTTTTTCAAATAGTGCATTTAATTAATATACTGACAGTCATTAATTTTTAAGTCTCTTCAGGTCATAGAAACATCCCTTGCATTGGAACTTAGTAATAGACAAGTGAAAATACCGTTCCAGCAAGCTCAACTTGAGATAAAGTGATCAATTGCATAAATTTGTCAGCTAAAATATTGCCTTGAGACAATGGGCCAGGAAGATCTGAATGTGCCCTAACATGACCCACAAAGCATGTCAATTGTCTTTGAAGAATGGCATCTTCAGACTTCAGTTTGCTGGAACAGCATTTTTACTTAACTGTTACTAGTACCAAAATGCAGGGGACATTTTCTATGACCTGAAGAGATTTAAAATTTAATGACTGTCAGTGTATAAATTAAATTCATCATCAAAATAGTAAATGTATAAAAATAAATTGGATTAATAAGAGAAATTGTTTGGCAGATTGTTAGGCAATGTGGTATATACCTGCAATATTTATTTGTATTTCATCTTGGAGTAGATCCTCGAGGCCTGATTCCTAGGCATTTATAGAAAATGACTGTTACTCATATTGCAGAGCTTTGAAAATTAAGGTATGTGCATGTGACAACCAATACATATTCGGGTTTCTTAATGGCCTCTGCACAAACTGGAGAAGTCACTAAGTACATGATAACTTATTGTTTAAAGTGATTTTCATATACGGGAATTCTTAAAATTTTAAAACCGAATAATGGATCTGGATATATTAGCAAAGCATTTCAGCAGTTTTATTCCCAGTGGAATATTGAGCATAAAACAGGCATTCCTTATAATCCTCAAGGACAAGGAATTGTGGAGCATGCCCATGGCTCTTTGAAAACACAACTTCAAAAGATGAGAGGGGAATTTATACCTTCAGTCTCTACATAATGCATTAAATCCTGCCCTCTTCATTCTAAATTTCTTAAATGTGGATGCCCATGAGCAATCTGCTGTGCACAGAGTTTGGCATGATTACATCAGAGAGACTGTCACTAATGCAAAGTGGAAAGACCCTTGCAATGGATTATAGAAAGGAACCCATCCTGTTTCAATATGGGGTTGAGGACATGTTTGTCTTTTATCACAGCAAGAAAATGAGGCTCGATGGCTCCCTCAACATTTGGTGTGGTATGTGAAGCAGAAGAAGCATCCCCCAGTGACATCATAGTTGCTGGTGCCCCCACAGAAGAGTTGCAGTGAGATATCTAAACATGTGCTCCTGACCTGCTGATGTCATCATGCTGCAGTCTGAGAAGGGAAGGAGATCATAATAATGGCTGGTGATTCCCATTTTCTGTTAGAACTGCTACACAGATTTCCAGACCTTAGTGAGTCCTATTTACTCTAAAGTTGACACAAGATTCCTGACCAATCGTTTGGCCGTGTATCTGCAAAATATCTTAGGACACAAAAGTTAATTTTGACAGTATGGTGTTCAATCTGCTACTGAAATAGAGGACCTGACAACTGAGACCTCAGATATTTCTCCTCTGTGTTAATGAGACATGTTAAAGCAACAGAATACTAATATGGAGGCAATGTGTGACTGAAGCTTCTCTTCAGAATATGTGAAGGAGTGACATAAAAGTTTTTACTGCTACTCAGAGAATGGGGCAGTCCAAACTTGTCTTTGAATGCTAGAAGCATCAATGCACTTGGACTATAGGAGAAAAAAAACTCATAGATCACCCAACACACAAACATTTTCTTATTTTTTGATTAGAACAAAATTATGAGAATTATAATTTGACAAATTGTGCATTTACTGTTAATTTTCATACTAGCATTATAGTATTGACCTGTTAACATTTGTAACTCTTTTGGTTCCCTATGAAGATGCTATTGATTAGAAAAATATTTGAGCTGATCTGAGAAAAATTTGACATGGTGCCAATGAGTCATTCAATTTGATATGCTTAATAAGTCAAACTTGGATTTTGGTGTAAAACTGAGACTTCTGAAGTCACCCTAGACCATTTTTAAAGGGTTATCTTATGTTGGTCATCCTCTACTTTCTTTATTAGGAGGCTTTATGGTCATAAAAGCGTGTGTATCACAAAGCAATATCTGCTTGCCTATGATTATCTAGTTATTTGTGGACTCTCTCAATGGAAAGTTTGCTCAGACGTGCATAGTGTCTAACTGCAGTCTCTCTTAGTCCTTTATAAACAGATGCTGGTAGTCAATGATCAGTAAGATCTTCTTCCCTCCAGGCAACTTAAGACAGAATGTGCATGAAAGAATGTATGTACCAATAACAGATAAGCCTGAAAGGTGGAAGAAGACACACTAAAGCAAGCACAGTCATCTGTCCTATAGTAGAAGCACATGCTTTAATAGATAAATTTAAAAGGGAGGTGGGAATATGTTCAAGCTCATGAATGTGGATTCATTCTACCTTGACAGAAAGTCAGAGACTTCAGGCTATTCTTACTCCTTCAAGGTTATGACAGAAGATTTGACCCAGAGTGTGGTTACCAGCAAGATGCTTGGCCTAGGATATGGTCACTGTATATACTACCTAAACAACAAAATATTAACTCAGGATATAATTATTTGATGTTTTAGGTATTGAAGAGATAATTATTCTACTTTATTTTATCGTGGTAAAACAGTCTTTTGCCTTCTTCCTCACTTTTGGATTGGGGTATGTAATCACATGAAAAATAAATATGGGTGGATTCAGTGTTCACTGGGTTTGCCTCCTGACTCTGTCCTGTGACTCTGTCTCTTTTGTGTCTCTGGCTTTTTTTTTTCTGTCTAAAATTTCGAGTTCACATACCCTACTCTGGAAAGAATGAACCTGTCTAGGTCGGACCCTGACAGTTAATGTATCTTAGCATCTATTCTTTATCTTTAAGCTCATAAACTTTTTAGCATGAAAAATCAGTAGCAGGGGTACAGGGGTATATTTTCTTGAAGTTACACTAGTTTCAAATTAAATTGGTCACTTTACCATCGAGTTCTGCTTCTCTGTTTTGCAAATCTATAAAAAGAGAAGCTTGTACCTGCTGAAGAGGCTTTATGATACAAATTGAGACATAAACAATTACGACTATGCGATGCTACCACTCATCCATTATGTTATTTTATTACATGAATAAACCCTTATAATTTGACAGGTTTTTGCATGAGTCTTGAAGGTTGGAATGGCAATGACTCCAATAAAATTTGCAAAAATGATGAAATATGACTGTCTTTCTGATGCACAGCACTTTGCAAGGGAAGTAAAATATAGCAGCAACACAAATGTAGGCCATTTCATTTTCACTATGCTTTTTGAAATGATGCACAGAAAAGGTTGGACTTTTATATATTTCAAAAAGAATTACTTTTTATTGGATACAAAGTGTGAGTAAGAAGAACTAGTCTCAGATTGAGACATGCTAACAGTAGCTCATCCATTTTCCCAGGAGGAAGTCATAGCTAAGGCAACATAAATTCGACAACAAGGTATTTCTTGTCTTTCAAAAGTAATTGATTTGCAAACCATTTCATAGTGTCCTGAGAGCATGTGAGTAGTGTGATATTGAGGCATTTGGAGATATGTCACACAAGAAGATGATTCAGTGGGTTGAGGAAGATGCAGTCAGATATATTTCATTTGGATTGACTGTCATTTTGGGGGAAAAAAAGCCCCCAAAATGTACAGTTGGTAAAACTATTCATATGAGATCTATAAAATTTGATTTTAGTCAAATATCTATCTTGCATTCCAAAAGTGACCCTGTCATCTCTTTGTTTATAGGCAACATATAGAATATTAATATATGATTATAAAGTATAAGTTTTTAAAGCTAATTGGTCAGAACTTGAGACTCGATACAGTGAAATTCTAATTTTATCTAAGTTTCAATCACATTCTTATGCCATGGAAAACCTCTCCTGGCCTCCATTAAGACATTAAGTTGGTTCTTTCTCTTTTTTACCAACATAATATTTCTTATCAATTATTTATAAATTTCATACAATGTACCTCAATCACACTTGCTTCCAATTTTTCTCAGAGTTCCACCCTCCCATCCTTGTGTTCCCCAAAAACAAAACCAGAAAAGACCACCACAAACTTAAGTCCAATTTGTGTTACAGACTAATCTTTTAAACTGTTCTTGATTGGATTAGATAGAAATTAGCTTCTATGGTCTCATGGGAGCTAAGTTATAAGTTGCTAAGAATCATGTAAGCCAGTTTTATATTATAATAAATATATAAAAATAAGTTACATATACTTCAATTAAACTGAAAACATGAGTTAGTATATTATCAAAATGAGTAGTTCTCAATTGTTTTGTTGTGATTCATGTTTCTCTATTCCCTTTATGGTATTAGTGTGTGTGTGTGTGTGTGTGTGTGTGTGTGTGTGTGTGTGTTTGTATTTCAGTGGAGAAGTATACAGTGGTGCTGTACTCAATCTCTTTTCAGTTCATTTCTTCAGTTGACCATGAGGGAAAATGTAAACCACAAAAATCAGCAAGCACTACCAATCTAGTCTTGGTCCCTCTTTTTAGAGCAGAGGTAAGGGAAGTGTGACCACAGTGCCAAAACTATCCTCTTTGCTTTTGTCTCTGAGCTCCTTTTAGTAAACACTCGCTTATTTGAATATTCTCCATTGCTATATTAGCTTCTAATAGCAAAATGTTTTAATGTTCCTTACAGAGTAACAGGTTTAGAAAGCCTAAAATAGCTACTCTCTGGTCACTTGGATGATTCCAACCCAATGTGCTTATGGTCAGCCCTAACTGGACTCGGAAGGTTAAGATAGATAGATAGATAGATAGATAGATAGATAGATAGATAGATAGATAGATAGATAGATAGATAGATGATAGATAGAAATTTATAAGAAGAGACCATGAATGTCACAGGGAAATGTGATGGGTAGTCCTGGTAAGAGAGAAGAAGATGAGACCAAAGCACAGAGTATACATGTTTGGAAATTTTCAATGACCCAATTAAATAATTAAAAATTTCATCTACTTTCTAAGTAGAAAGTGATAGTAAAATATTTGCAATTTTAATTAAATTAAAAATGGTGTAATATATGTTGTATTAAGAATAGCACATAGATGGAGAAAATCTTGTTCCACTATTATCCAGGTAAGTGAAGTTCCCACTATTGTGTTGTCCCATTCTTCCCTTACATGGGAATCTAAAGTAGAATGCTAGCAATCATTTGTCTTGAATTGCACTTGTACACAATAATCTGACTTCTTGGCTAGATCACACAGTAGTGGAATACTTTCTTGCAGGTGATTTTGTGACACTTTTGTTAACAATATAATTTTATAACCAAACAATAGATTGTGCCAGTCCACATATCAGGCTTTATGACAATATGCTTATTGGGAAAAGACTTAGCAGATTGAGATATAACCCTGTTTGTCAAATCAGGGTTAAATTGCAACCATAAGTTATCTAGGAATATAACAATTACTCAAAAACCATAAAAGCAAAAAAGCATTATGCTAACAATTGGAAAGTATGATGAAAGGTTTTCTATATTTTATTATGTTTTTAAATTGGGTGCTGTACAACTTTTTATTTCAGTAAAATTTATAGTTAGCTCTGCATATTAATTCAATTTCTTTAGGATAAAAATATATTTGTACGTGGATATGCATGTACATCTAAACACACATGTGTACATGTACTGAGAAAGAGTGTGTATGAGTGTGACATAAAGCAGAGAGCAAAGAGAAGGACAGAATTGGATCACACAATTTTGGGACCTTATAAGCACAAAGTCTTAGTGCAGGGCCATGAGATGAGCCACATATATCTGAAAGCATCCTATAGTAAGATCCCCAAACATTAGATGTATTTCATTATTACAGAAAGTAAGCTACTTTGTTTGAAATCCACTGATGTGAGCATTAATTTCTTTTGCAATATGTCTTTACAGAGACATCCAGAACAATAATTAGACAAATATCTGACTACCATCCCTTATACTGACACAAAGAGTTGGTTACCATATATAATATTTATCTTGAAGTACAAGTTAATTATTTTTGCCGCATCAGGAAACTGGCTTAGCCTTGCTCTACCTACCTAGTCCTTCTGGGTATAAAGATCCAGAGTAAAGCAAAGTCTCTACCCCTCTGCTGGATGCCAGTTAGGGAGGGGGTATAACATTCTGTTTGCCTCACAAGAGCTGTGATTGCTAAGCTAGTAACTGAACCTGGGTGTATTTAGAAATTGAAGCAGAGAAAATAAACAAAGAAACGTCTCTTTTGCTGTGTTCATAACATGGAATCATTTGAGTAAATGGTTTGTATTTGTTTTGCCACCCTTTCTGACCATCACCTTTCACTGAGGATGTTATCTTTGCTGAGGAAATGAGGCTCCAGTTGGATTAGAGATGTGTGACTCTAAGGAAACAGCAATTTCTATAGTTATGGGTCTTGTGTTGTCCTAGCCGTTCAGATTTTAGGAGTCTCCTTATTTGCACAGAATGGGAGTGCATCTTCACAAAGACAAGGACAGTTGCCATAGATCCCTGGAATTTCAGAGCCACACAACCAAAGACAGCAATATGTTGATAAGAGCTGAATTTGAATATCAAGATCTCCTTGTCTTTGCTCAAGACCTGATGGTGAAGTGTGATTGCCTTGATAGCTCCCCCACCTAATGATAGTGATACAGTCTTTTTGATCTTGGTCATGGTTAGAGCAGCATGGTCTCGGTGACTCACCTTCTCTCACACTGATTCATTCACATGTGCGGCCACCTGGCTAGAACACCTGCCACCCTGTTTGATGCCAGATTTTTCCGAGGCTCTTGGCAAATGTCCCTTTCCTCCCTCACCTTTCCAAGGATGTCCCTTTGAAACTATTTTGATTGATTTTTTTTCTTATGGATCCTTTTTTATTTTTTAGATGATGACCAGAGGAAAAATGTTCCTTTCTCTGTGGAGCTCATATAAAACCCTTGGGAAGTAGTGAGAACAGATAGTGGCTTGGGTTTCTTCAATTTATAGAGGAAGAGTTTATTTTCTGAACTAAAGTGTCATGAAATATGTTCATTTGCTTTGTGCAGACTTATTATATATGTATGTACATATATACACATATATATGATAATTTCCACATGTTCCTTTATTCATGTACTACTAGTATTTTATTGTACATTTAAGAAACACTTAAAACAACTTTACTGTTTAATGCCAACATAAAATTTTAAAAGTGAGTTTATGGAGCATAAAAAAATATTTGTGGATGAGTAATATAGAGGCAAATAAAAAAATAATAGCAGCAACTAAAACCCACAGTCAGTTTACTAGCATACTTTCTCACATTTCTATGTCGATTGTGCTGCAGAATTAAACAAAACTTAAGTTTTTTGTTTTTAAAATACTTTATAAGTAAATATTAGCTGCTGGTATCAAGGAGACAAAAACCAGCATCAAATGGAGTAGTTGCTGTCCAAAAAATTATTAAGGGAATCAATAGTTCAAGAACAGTAAAAAAATGGAAAACTGTATTGCAATAAAGATTCAGCATCAGAAGCATAATAATTATCAGTTCAAAGTGGTTAGCCTAGGCTCTGATAGCTCCTAAATAATGAATGTGAATGATACTCCATTAACACTCAACGTGTTCTTCCATATCACACATGAATAACATGAGGCACTATGGAGAGGAAAATAAACTTAGCTAATAAATTTGTGAAGATGAGTTAAAATAATGCTGTTTGAATCATAAGTGAAGGGTTTTAAGTAGGTAATATTTCAACTGAAGAATCCTTAATATGCTGTAAAATAAGCTTGTTACACACAAGTACTATCAAATAAGCAAGTTACTTCTAGAACAAAATGATTATATGAGTAAGAAGCTAGTTCTAAAATGGCCAAGTCCAGATTAAAAGAAAATATTCATGAGCCAGTGTAGATATTTAGATTCAAGAGTGACCAGGGGAATATACATATATTGGGTTAATTACTAAAGGAGAAGGTAAGTAGAGATGGGGGTAAGGAAATACACTTATGGAACAGAAGCATTTAATAGAAGCCAGAAGAAGAAGGAATATGAGGCATTGAGAATATGGAGATTAGAGAATGATATGAGATGCCCATAGTCCCACATCCATGAACATGTGGGAAGCACTATTTGGATGAAAGAGTTATAGTAATAACAAAAAAAGGGGGGACATGAAATTTAGAGAGGGGTGAGTGGAGAGTTCTAGAGAGAATTGAGGATAGTAGTGTGTGAATATAATCAAAATACATTACATAAACATATTAAGATTTTTAACCAACAATTTATAGATACAATTTTTTTAAATTGTGTTTGTGTTCATGGTGAAGGGTGTCTAAAAAGAAGGCAAAGTTCATATTTGGTCTCAGAGTTCAAATAGAAACTATTTGATTTTCTCTTAGATTTCTATTAGAAAATCAAAATGAATAAGTTAGATTCACATAGAGTGCTGGGTTGCTGTGGGAATAGAAGAGAGAGCTACAAAAAAAGGGGGTATTAGAAAATAAAACAGAAGATGAGTATCAGTGATTGACTAGCTAAAACTTGATCTCTTTTCTATTTTTTTCCCAAGATCTCAGGTTGACAGGACAAAGAAAAGTGGTGAGTGTTCTCAGAGGAAGGGCTCAGGCACCTGCACTGTGGGTGTAGAAAGCCACGTCTTTCCTCCATTCATCCACCTACCTCCAGCCAGTGACTTGTTTGAAGAGCAGCCTTTGCAGTCTGCTTTTCTATATCTTTCTCAGCCCTCAATAGAAGCTAGAAGCTCACAGAAAAGGTTGAATAACACCTTTGGAGAGAGAAGACAGCTGTGAGTCTACTTGGCTAAGTGTGAGTTGCAGGAAAGACACACGTTGCTTTTTCAGCATAATTTTGGGGACACAGAGGTAAGGTACTCCGACAATGAAAACAGTCAATAGAGAACTAAGTTGTTTAGGTTGCTTGGGGCACCAGAGGAGAAGGTCTTAAGCAGCTTTAATTCTGAGCTCAAATGAATTGCTCTGTGTCCTACAGATCAGATGAGGCATGAGTAAGACAGATGTTGCAAAGCTTTCCCCAAGAGGCTCATTGAGCAGGGGCAGGAGACATCAGAGGCACGACTGAAAGAGGGATAGAATGCTTTGATTGAGTAGGCAATAGAGTCATTGATATGTCAAAAGTTAGCTCATGTCTCTTTACAACATCTCTCTGAGTGTGTGTGTGTGTGTGTGTGTGTGTGTGTGTGTGTGTGTGTGTGTGTGTGTGTGTGAGAGAGAGAGAGAGAGAGAGAGAGAGACTTTTGTGACTCAAATTTCCTCTTTATATAAAGATAGATGTCATCCTGGAGTAGATGATACCAAGATTACATTTTAACTCGATAACCTGTTTACTGTCTCTATTCGTTCTTCACAAGGGCCTATTCAGGTGTACTGGAGATTAGGATTCAAATCTTTCTAGAGAAAGGACACAGTTCTGTCATAATACTTCCAGAAATGCTAATTTTTGATTATGCAGAATTTAAAAGCAAGAAAAGAAACGGCAGGTGTAGAGAAGGAGAAAATTACTTAACATTATTGGATTAGCAACAAATCTGAAAAAAAAAGTGATGATGATGACATTTTCTAGTGGTGTCAGGAAGATTAGAGCCAGTTTGGGAAGCACAGGCTTATCATCCCAGCTTCTTAGGAGGCCAAAGGAAGAAGAACACAGTCCTAGGCAGTTTAGGGAGATAGGTCTGAGGATTTAGCTTCATGACAGAAAATTTGAAGAACATGGAGAAGACACTGGGATTCAGTCTGCTGAATTTCAAAAGGAAAAAATGTACCACAAAGGGCATAGCCAGGTATAAGAAAGCATGGGCTGTTGCGTTGTATCTTACTCGGGACTAGTAACCAATCTGGATAGATGGTTGATGGCCTAAAGCAATACTGACTGAGCAGCATAACTATTGTGCTGAGAAAGGGCTCACAGGGAAAAACAATCAGAGAAGTTAATCTTCTTCAGACAGGTCAGACAACCATAAATATCACAGACTTTCGGTGTCCTCAACCACAGTGGTTGAGTGGATTTGGGGTTTGGCCTTTTTTCTTTCCCTAGACACTATGTAAGCATTTGAGAATGAAGCAAAAGAAAATGTTGTTTTTCCATCAATATGCCAAACCCCAAATCTAGTTGGAGTTTGATGGATGTAGCTTTCAGGTTTCTTGTCTCTGACATAGTGCCATGTGAGCTTATAAGTGATCTAGAAGTTCAGGTGCCCATCATTTTAAAATAGTTGACATAATTGTCCAATGAAAGAAAATCACAACAACAGAAGGGAAACACTAATCTAATATCCTAATAAGATACACAGAAAAATACTCAATTAAGTAGGTATTTTTACTATTGCTACTATTGGTCTGCAAATGGAAAATGAGGTTTGATGTCTCTTGGCCACCCAGACCCAAATAATCGCACAAAAACTATATTAATTACAACGCTGCTTGACCAAAGGTTTAAGCATATTCCTAGCTAGCTTTTATATCTTAAATTAATGCATTTCTATTAATCTGTGTATTTATTGACACAATGTTGTGGCTTACCGGTAAGGTTCTGGTATCTTTTTCCTTTAGCAGCTACATGGTGTCTGCCTGACTCTGGCTTCTTTCTCCCTTTATTCAGTTCAGCTTTCCTGCCTAGCTATTTTCTGCCCAGCCATAGCCCAAAGCAGCTTCTTTATTAACCAATGGTAATAAAATATATTCACAGCATACAGAGGGGAATTCCATATCAATTCTTCTGTTTTAAAGTTAAAAGTCTTATCATCAACATTATCTATTTTTAAGGATTAGAATTTTGTGTGTGCATGTGTGTGTGTGCATGCATGCGTGTGTGTGTGTGTGTGTGTGTGTGTGTGTGTGTGTGTGTGTGTGTATGAGTGGACAAACATCCAGGGAGGTTTAAAGTAGGTCTCATAACTGTTGGTGCTAGACTTACAAACTATTATAAGATGCCCAAGGTATGTTTTGGAATTTAAAGTGCTCTTATCTTCTGAGACATTGTTCCAGCCCAACACTATAATTTTTGTAGTTTAAAAGATTGTTCAATAGTTGGGAGAATGAAATAGAGGGGTTCCATGTGATTTTATTGGGCTTTTCTCTTGTTGGCGAAGCTACAAATTGCCTCCAAATTTGTCACCTAAAATGATGCAGGACTATCACCTGCTTCTTTGATTCAGGATTCCAGGCATGTTGAGGCGGGTCTTTTCACAGGCTACCATGGAGTTTAGACTCTATTCCATTGAAAGCCTTGAGAAGAAGCCACTCCCAAGGTGAACCACAAGGTTTGCAACACTCATTTCCTTGAGCATACATGATCTAGGACCTGCAAGCACTTGGCCTGTTACTAGAGGCAACCTTAGATACTGACATTCACACATCTTAAAAATCATCCCAAATCACCCTTTACATGCTGGCTCCTCCTTCATAGCCCCTTGCTTCATCAAGATGGCAATAAGTTTCAGGCAGTGGTTTGCTAACATGGAATCCTAAATAAAACAGTGTGCTCAGAGGAGTGATATATTATTTTCTTACTCATTTTATAGGGTTAAAAGCAAGATACAGGTCTTATTTGCCTGTCAATGGAAGGGTTCATACAAAGGCAACACCACAAGAAAGAGATAACCATGCAGCACCAGAGGATGCTGTGTGCAAAAGCTGTGACAGAGTTCACGAAAATCATTGCTGTGACATTTCCTGGCTTCCTCCTACAAATGTGTATAAATGTCTCCACTTCATTTTACCTATCACGTCAGCTCTATTCTTCAAGGTGGGTAATAAAATCTACAGACGTAAATGTTACTCATTATACTCTTGCATCAAGATGGAAAAATATACTCAAGCCATGTTCACTCAACTTTGATAATAAGTCAACAAAACAAAACTCTTACCAAGACAAAAAGTCATCCAAAAATCAGAAAATAAGACTAGCCATCCAATCTACCTTTTAGTTGGAACAGAAAGCTCACTGATCTTTAGTTCTCTGGTGTAATCAGCCATACATGGTCCAGGAAAAGGTTGACAGGAAACAACAAGCATAAATGGAAGATCTTTCTGGCTAGGGATGCCTAAAGAACAGCTGTGTGCCAGTATTCAGGTGCCATTCTGTTCCCAATGTACTGGACTGAATGTACAGGAGGCCTTCCAGAGAGTGAACTGGGGACCTAAGGTAGGGAAAGACAAATGAAGTCCATATTGACATCTGGCTCCCCAAAAATGGTACCCTGATGAAAAAAATCTCTTGATCCACCTCAAATGTGTCTTTAACTCTTCACCTTCTTACACTCTTGTTTTTTCTCAAGGTTCTTTTCCTTACAAGGTGCCCCATTGAGGATGTATTTAAAATCCTTCCCAACTGGAAGGTAAGATGTAAGGTAAGTGTTTGTTTACTTTACCTACGTGTATCTGAAATTAGGACATAGTCTATTAGGAAGCAAATAATAAATGCCTAAAGAAGAGATGAATGTAATGGCTTTATACATACTAATGTTTGTGGTTGCTTTTTTTGTTTATTTGTTTTTGTTGTTGTTTTATGCTGTGGTGTGTGAGTCTGTGTGTTTTAGAGGTCAACATCTGATATCTTCCTTGATCACTTTCATAGTACATGATGTTTTATTGAACCTGAAATTCTTATATTAAATTGGGCTTACTGTCTAAAAAGCTCTAAGGATCATTTGCTTCTGATCCCAGTGCTGGGATTTCAAGTACATCTAACTATGTGTAGCTGTTTTCTCTATGTCGGTTCTAGGAATTGAACTCAAATTCCCATGTTTGAGTGTCGGGCACTTTGCTCAATAAACTATCTCCATAGCACCATAAGCTAATTTTCTGAGTCAAGTGTTGGATAACTTTAAGTTATAAAGATAGGTCTTGTAATGTTCTATTTGATGTATTAATGATAAATGTGGTGTTTTTCTATCATTGTTATTCAGTGAACTGATGGAGGTTTGTCTTGTATCTATCTGTTGCTTTCATTGGTTAACTAATAAATAAAACTGCTTGGCCTGATAGGACAGAAAATTAGGTAGGCGAAGTAGACAGAACAGAATGCTGGGAGAAAGAAGCCGAGTCAGGCAGTCGCCACGATTCTCCCACCTGACACAGCCACAGGTTAAGATCTTCCCTGGTAAGCCACCTCGCAGGCTACACAGATTATTAGAAATGGGTTAGATCAATATGTAAGAGCTAGCTAATAAGAGGCTGGAACTAATGGGCCAGGCAGTGTTTAAAAGAATACAGTTTCCATGTAATTATTTCGGGTAAAGCTAGCCTGGTGATGGGACGCAGCCTGCTGCTCCGCACAACAGTGAACTATTTCTTAAAATACAGTGAATTTTCTTGGAACATTTAAGTCACTAATTCCTCATACTCTATAACCTTTATCAGGATTACCGTAGATGTGATTTAGATGAAATCCACTCAGTTTATTTAATCACCTTAAAAATAGAGATCCAAGCTGACTAGAAAATACTAAGTCAGAAGAATACCATTAATGGAAAGTGAATATTGGTATCCATGTGTGATTGCAAAGTATCCATTTTAATTTAATTGTAGTTATGTATTTGTTCATTTCAAGAACAATGGAAATTTCCTACATATTTCAATATCTACCTTTCACTTTCTGGGCTAAGATGCATTTTAAAGGAAAAAATTCACTACAAGCAAAGGAAATTTTTAAAAAGCTTTCTCTTCAAGGATGAGATGGGAGGATTCAAAATAACAGGGTATAGGAGAAAGATGCTGTACTGAATTTGAGCTTCAAACTCCCTATAGTGCTAGGGATCTGCTTTCTCAGCACAGAAACATCCAGAGTTAAAAGGTAGCAAATAGTAGCCAAAGGTTTACTGAACCAAGTCCATCAGAACATCTCCAGGGATATCATAGCCCAGAAAACAAAACAAAACACATGCCACTTCAGATGTCCTTTGTCTCATTAGATCCAGAAGACACGATTATTCTTACTGATTTGATTAAGTACCACAAGTTAATGTAAGAATGACTTCTCTCAAAATACACTTGAATAAATGATCAAGATTACATTTTATAAGCTCCAACAAAACAAATCCTATTTATACTTAAGGAGCTAAATATAGGTCTTTAATGGATTTCAAATTAAATCAAATCAAAACACAGTAAATATCTCCATCAACATTTGTCCTCCTTTGCCTAAATGGCTCCTAGTCCTCTGAAGTTAATCTTTTCAAACTACTTATCTCACAGCAACTAAAACCTCAGAAGTAAAGTGAAGATTATTTTTTTTACTTTCTACAACTGGACTATGATCAATTAGTGGGTTATGAAAATCAATTTATCACTTTATGTTTAAAAAGGAGGGAAGAGGCCAAAGGAGAGGAAACACAGACTAAACCCAGTGTCAACCTCTGGTCTTCACACACACATGCACAATATAAACATATAACTAAACACACACTATACAACATGCAGATGAGCGCTTGAACACTCCCATTCACACAAAATGTTCATGTTAACTTAAAACAAAAAATTTAAACATATTCAACCACTCTGCAACTTACAAATCCAATATAATTTCTTTCAAAATACAAATAATTTTGTATTGAATATGGACCCACAAAAATGCCCAATAACTGAAGCAACCAAGCAAGAAAAGAAGAAAGTTTGAATTATCATGCTATTTGATTTAAAAATATATTACAAATCTATGGCAACAAAAACAGCATGTCATTAGACAAAAAAGATGTGTAGCCCCATGGAATAAAATAGGGGACCTAAACACAAATCTTTGCATAGTTACCTAACTAATATATAGCAAAAATGTTAAGATCATGCATTGAATGAAGACAATCTGTAATGATTGGGCTAGGACATTAGTTGTCTACATACATACATAAGAAACTGAACTCCTATCTGCCACCATCAACATAAATCACCTTAAACTGAATTAAAGGCTAATTGTAAGATATGAGTCTTTGAAACCTGTAGAAAAAAATATGGTGAATGACTAAAGACTTAAATAGACAAAGTCTCCTGGGATAAGTCTTCAAAGAACAGGAACTCCAATCAGAAATAAATAAATTAGATATGTCACAGTAAACACAGTACAGGAAAGGAGACAATGGAAAAAGCATCCTATTTAGTGGGAGAAAATATTTAGAAAATACACATTTAAGGAAAAAATAAGTAAGTTAAGTCACATGGTCGACAATGCTCATCACAAGAACCACAGATTAACTACAATCTCAATACCAGATATGACAGATCTTCTTCCAAAGGGTTGATCTGCATAAAAGTAACTCACTAAAAATATAGGAGGCTGCTGTTGTTTTTACCATGCTTATAGCCTAGGACTTAGATGATTGGAGTGTTGACTCTATGCTGAAAGTCTCCTTCCTGCAATCTATCTTCTTCTTCTTTTATTTGTGTTTTGTTTTTGTTTTTTTTGAGACAACATGCCTCTGTGGCTTTGAAGCCAGTCCTAAAACTAGCTCTTGTAGACCAGGTTGGCCTCATACTCACAGAGATCCACCTGCCTCTGCCTCTGCCTCTCAAGTGCTGGGATTAAAGGGATGTTCCACTGCCTGGCACAATCCAGTTTCTATAGTACCAGGAAGTACTTCAAAAGCTGTCAAGGGAGGGAAGCAATTAATAATCCTGCCAAGAAATGACATGTATGAATCACAATGTAGATGGAAGTCTGTCCTTCTCAGTTCCTCAGTGATTCAGATCCGAAGAAACATACAGATGGTTATATTAATTATAAACTGTTTAGTCTATTAGCTTAGGCTTATTATTAACTAGCTCTTACAACTTTAATGCATAAATCTTGTCTACGTTTAGCAACATGACTTAGTACCTTTTCTCAGTGAGGTATCTCCTCTTACTTCTTCTGTGTCTAAAAGGTGAATGTTTCTCTGCCTTTTCTCTTCCCAGAATTCTCTTAGTCTGGTTGCCTTACCTATACTTCCTGCCTGGCTACTGGCCAATTGGCAGTTTGTTAAACCAATACAAGTGACAAATCTTTACATTGTACAAAAGCATTATCCCACAGTACCACAACAACAATAAGAATGGCAAGAGAATTGTAAAGGTACAGTCGTGGCACTCATGTGGTTTTGTTAACCAATAGATGTCTAATTGGACTTAGGTCCCACTCTGTAAGGAGATCATGCCTGGTATGAAAATGTTAGCTAGCTAACTGCAGCTACTGAGGTCATGGATCACAGAAGAGAATCTACCACCACTATTTAGCTAGACCACCATAAATTTAACTACATTTTAAATAGTATTTTTATGCCCACAAGGTAAGTGTAGCTAACACCCCTCATTAAAGAAGCTTCTCTTTATAGCAAACAGAAGCTATCATAGAAAACTAGAGATAAACACAATACAGAGATCAAAGGATTCTGAGAGACCAGACCAAATAGTTACGTCTACATCACAGAGCTTGCATGTATGGCACAGTGAGAATGGGTGGAAAAATTGTAAGAGCCAGAATACCAAGAAGTCTACTGTGAAATAGTTTCTCATAGAATGGTTCCATAAGCAAGACTAGATTTATAGCAATATCAATGGTCATGTTAATATTGAAGCGGGAAAACATTTTGAGAACTTCCACCCATAGACAAACTGCTATAGTCAATTATTGATTGCTGGAGGAAGTGCAATTTGCCTCTTCAAGAGTGAGCACCCTTAATGGTAGTGCAGTGTAGTGTGGTCATATGTGTGTGCATGTGTGTCTTTGTGTGCATGCATATATGTGCATATATACATACATGTATGTATAGGTGTATGTACGCAAATATAGTCACAGAATAAGAGGATATCAACTTGAGAGTGGTGAGGTATGGGAGGGATCCTGAGAGAGGGAGTTGGGGTGGGACTGGAGGGAAGAAAGAGGGGAGTGATATAATTCCACTTCAATAAAAAAATTATAAAAATAAAAATGAAAAGATAAATGTTCAGAATGAGTAATAAATTAATAGCAAATCTTCCAAATAACCCTGTTTTAAATTAGAAAAGCATCCTGTTTAAAAGCTAGAAAAAAAAGATTCCTTTTTTTTACCACAACAAATCAAGTGGTTTTGACACATGTGTTTATCTTGGTTTGAACATTATTAAGTGTATGTATTCATCAAACCATGTTATGACAAGTCACGAATGTGTAAAATTTTAATGAGTCACTTGAAAACATTTTAAAATAAATATTTTAAACACAGTGCTGAGAAAGAACAAATTGGATTTTAATCTTATACATACTTGCTTTTATCTCAGACCTACTTCCTCCAAATATTAGTTGCATATTTAGAGGGGAGAAGGGAAGGATTGGCAGAAAATTTAAAACATTTTGTCAAAATAATGCACAAAGTCTTTCTCACCTGGTACAGCAGCTGGTCCCTAGAAACCCATGTCCTCAAAGCGTGTTATTAGTGTCAGACCATGGTCTGGGAGATATCACGAGAGAATGAAAAGATGAGTCACAACCCTCAAGAATAATATTTTTAAAAGGCCATCTTGTAAATATCCAGCATTTGTGTGATATTTGAAATCATTGCCAACATCTGTATCCTCAAATAGTTCAGCTCATCAAACGTTTCTCCACTGAACTTACTCTGTTATCTGGAGGAGTCATCTAAAATCTGAGTTGTGCTGATTTGGGGTGTCAGTCATACTCCAGAGCTTGATATTTTCTTTACAGATACACCTCAAACAGAGTTCTAGCAGCAATGACAATTTCCTTCCTCACTAGTCCAGCTGTCATAGACTTTGGGTAATCACAGGCATCCCTCTGTTTATCAAAGTCACTGTTGTAATGCTAGGACTTGAGTGAGGCAGTCAGCTGAGCAGACAGTCAATAATGTCAACTGAGATTGAATTTGGATATTGATGTTATCGTTTTAGGAAAGAAATAATTTCTATTGTATAAGCTATATGCCTGTACCTAAAGGTAATCACTGCCTCAAATAATTCACAACTAGAACGTTTAATACATTTAAAGCCTATGCCAGAAAGTTCAAAAGATCCAAGGATAGAATATTTGTATTTGTATCCCTATGTGAGTGTGTGTTTGTTTGTTTTTATAAAACTTTCCATTTGGGGATCCTGCACCACAATGGTCATCAAATTGATTTTAAAATTTCTTTAAGCTATAAATCTGACTTATTTACATCTACAGAATATATATATATATATATATATATATATATATATATCACATCATATCTCCAATATTAAATTTCAAATGTCAGTTTGCTCAGTTAATAACCAGTACACCTAAACTGGTTATTACTTAATATTATCATAAAATTCTGATGGTATAACTGATCTATTCCTATAATATTATTTTTGAAAATCATTATTGGAAAGATGTTTAATGACCATATAACTATAAATTCATTAAAATATGGTGTCATTATAATAAATAATATAATAATATGTATGATATATATTATATAATGATATATAATATATAATAATAAAACAAAGCACATCCTAGATTTCAGAACTTTTTTCAATTTTTCTTCATCTTGTGTAATTAAAAATGGCATCTGTGAGAGTTTTATCTTACTGAGTTTTAGATGTCATACTAGTTTAATTAATATTTCAGAAATAGAAAACTCCCTGCACTTTAAAGACTCGCCTTACAATTATATTTAATTAAACTAATTTGTGAATGGTAAGGACCTCCCAAATTCATGGTATATGGGCTCCCTCCAGTGGCTAATTTAACAGACCCAAACCTGGACCGGTCATTTTTAAACCAGAGCAATGCCCCTCAACTGTCATAAACTCTAGGTTCAAATTCTACAGACTTAGAGTTTGAGTTTAAATTTTACAGGCTCAGATATGTAGTAAATGAGCACATCAAGATCAACTCTTCATTTATCTACTCACTTATCAGAAAGTATAAAGCTTGACACCCTTATGCCAGGTACGACACCAACTTCTATAGATTCATGAATCCAAGAGCACATGTTGTATGAGAAACACAGATGTTCACGAACAAAAAGAAGCAAAAATTCCTGAAACACAGTGAATTAGGATAATACCATAGGCTTACCCAACATAAAGTGGAGAATGCAAGTAACAAAACACATATCTGAGATAACTTTCCCACAAACTATAAAAATCTGTCATTTGCTAAGAGGACATTCTAACCAAAGATGGATTGTCTTTGCAAAATAGACACACACAAGCACACATGCACATACACTAAGTAAAGTTCTCTGCTTGACTGAGAAGAGCTCACCTGGACAATGGGTGAAAATTAAGAACAGTCAGGGAGATGAAAATGAGAACATGGAGGGCACGATTTCTCTATGTATCTGGAAAATGACTTTTTGCTGTGGATTAATGATAGCTTTGAAGTACTGATAGAGCTCTTGCTGGGAAAAAGAAAGCAGCATGCAGAGCGAGCAGAAAGGAGCAGAGAACAAAACCAAGTGCGTGGGATTCAGTTAGATAAGGTTTAAAGGGGAATCATATGATAAGAAAGAAGTGAAGGGCAGCGCTTGCTGACAGAGATCAGCATTTCCTCTATTTCAAATATTAAAATAAATTGTCTGGTAGATAGAGCAGGAGATAAATGAGTGTCCCTAGAGATTCCCTATGGCTTATTCTACCACTTGACCTTGGAGTTCTGTCATAGTGTGAGCAAGACAAAAGCAAGCTAAAGCCCCAGCATCTGATATCATGGGTTTACTGCTGTCTTCATTGTTGTCTGCCAGCTTAAAAAGAGCTATTCCTCAAGATTTTCTCAAGACAGTTGTCTAGAGGTTCTTAAAGAATGTTTATTTTTTATTTTTATTGATGTCTCTCTATGTTAGAGAGTATGTATCCATGTGCCAAATTCCCACAGAGGCTAAAAGAGGTGCTGGATCCACTGGGATTAGAGTTATAAGCAATTGTGAGCTAGCCACCATAGGTGCTGGGAAGAGAACTCAAGTCCTGAAGCAGAGTATCAAGTGATCTTAACCACTGAACCATCTCTCTATTCTAAGTTCTTCTCAAAGACAGAACTATGACTAAATCATGAGCAGTGAGATTGTATTTTTGATCATTAAAATGTTAGATTATGAATAAGGGGATGAAAGTGAACATTTCTCCATTCCTCTAAGACTTCTGAGGTCAATTACTTTAAAACAAAAATGGAACAATGCATAATAAAGTGCCAAAATTATTTCAGAGATTTTCAATATCACAAAATTTTTCATTATCACTGAATACAAAGACACCTAGGTACATATTCAATATTAATCTTTCCCCAAGATTTAGTACAATAATACAAAGCAGCCTACTGCAAAGGAATTTTCCTAATGTGGATATCATAATGTGGTTTCTGATGAATTTTATTCTTGTTGCTAATGAAGACAAGCTTCATACATTAACAGATAAAAATGTGGTTCATAGATTAACTACACTCAGATGCCATTCTATCAATAGTATTGTGCCTATTACTTATATTTGTAGTTTGTTTCATTCTAGTTATTTTAGAAAAACAAAAATAAATGTACATAACTATTTGCAAGATTTTATAATGCAGCATTTCCCTCGTATTGAATGTAAACGTTTCATTAGTCTTAGCTATTAATAAAACAAACCAACTAAGGTGACCAAAACAGTGGGTTGATTACTTTCTGAAACAATATGGTTCCTCAGTGTGTGCTTTCTGGGCTGAAACATGCATTAACTCAATTATGACATTCATTCTGTTTTCATGTATCAAGCCTTCTCAAACTTTCAGCTTCCCTGTGGTATGAATGATCTCCAAAATGCAAAAATGGGAGAAAATACTTCCTTCCAGGCATAGCCATCTTTACAGAATAAGGGCATCTTTCTGAGGACTATTCAAAAGATTTCACCTGAACATTCACTGCACAGACTGGATCCCATGCCTCTACTCTCATCATGAGAAATTAGGTAAGAAGTTTTGATATTCGGATTAGAACGACTTTTCTATTAGTCATCGTCCCTCTAGGAAAGTGTCCCCCAGGAGAACGGTTGTGAAGATTAACCTCAATCCAAGTGTGTTACATTTAGCAGTGATGTCAATCAATTTCTAATTTCTGATGCTGCGGCTTACTTTGTGAAACTACTATTATCAATTACTAAGCTGTAGCATGAGAAATACCTCTTCCAATTAAAACACTTTGTCCAGGAAGAACGCTAATTAAGATTTGAGAAGTTCTAAAGGCAGAGTCCTTAAGACCCTGGAAGTAAGCAGTTTACAAGTCTCAGAAACTCCCTGAAAGTTATCAGATGTACAAGGATCGCTTATTCACCAAAATTATATAAGCAGTAAGGAGAGCTTAGCAGAGTCTCTGACCCATGGAGCTACTACAAAGTCCTCTATACTCTAATGTTCATTTCATGAGCTGTCCTCCATGGTAGGGGTGAACTCTTGATTATGCTTCTGCCTTTCTCTTGTTAGTGAACTCTCACATTGTTCTAAGTGACTCTGGTGAATTCATTGATTTACTAAGTTGGACTTTGATGGTATCATTACTTTGGTCTGTCTTCAGTTTCCTGTTTGGGCTTAGTAGATGTTTGCTTACATCTCCAGGGATAGTGTCCCAGAACCTAAGGAATAGTAAGAATGCTGTTATATATACCACAGTTCACAGTAAGGTTCTGCCTACAACAGAAAATACCCAAAATGATATAAAGGTTCAGCAAACTTGCTTTAGGATTTTGCTTACCTATTCTTGTCATACTGTGTTTTCTTTTAATTTTTTTTTATTTATTTTACATACAAACCACAGTTTTTCCTTCTTCCAATCCTCCCATTCCCTTTCCCCACCTCCTTTCTACCTCTCACGTTCACTCCTCAGAGAGGGTAAGGCTTCCCATGAGGAGTCAACAAAGCTTGGCATATCAAGTTGAGGAAGGACCAAGTTCCTTCCTCTACATCAAGGCTGAGCAAGGCATCACACCATAGCGAATGGGTTCCAAAAGCCATCTCATGTTCCACAGAGAGATCCTGTCCCCACTGCTAGGGGCCCTACAAACAGACCAAGCTACACAACTGTCACCCACATGCAAGTGGCCTAGGTTGGTCCCATGAAGATGTCCTAGATGTTGGTCTAGAGTCATTGGTCTCCCATGAGCTAGGGTGAGCTGTCACTGTGGCTTTCTCTGCCATGATCTTGACCCCAATTCTTGCTCATATAATTTTTCCTCCCTCTCTTCTACTGGATTTCTGGAGCTCAGCTCAGGGCTTAGCTGTGGGATCTCTGCTTCTGCATCCATCAGTTAGTGGATGAAGGTTCTATGAAGACAATTGGAGTAATCACTAATCTGATGACAGGAGGAGGCCAGTTCAGACACCCTCTCCAATATTGCTAGGAGCCTTACCTGGGGTCTTTGTTGTGGGTTTCTAGGCATTTGTTTGGTACCAGGTTTCTCTTTAATTCCATAAAGACCTCCTCTATTAAGTTACCTCTTCCATTGTTCCCCCTCTCCATCCCTCCCCCAACTCCACCATCCTGTTCCCTCATGCTCTCTGCTCCCAGCCATTTCCTTAAATAACCCCACTTCCAATTTATTGAGGAGATCTTCTCTATTTCCCCTCCCAAGGGTGAAATCTTCTCATTACCCAAAACCTCAGGGACTGTGGGTTGTATCCTGGTTATTTTTTGATTTACATCTAGTATCCATTTACAAGTGAGTGCATACTTTGTTTGTCATTCTGTGTCTGGGTTACCACAATAAGGATAATTTTTATTATTCCATCTATTTTCCTGAAAATTTCACGATAAGATTATTTTTTACCACTGAGTAATACTCTGTCATGTAAATGTACCACATTTTCTTTATTCGATTTTCAGTTGAGGGATATCTAGGCTGTTTCCAGATTCTGACTGTTATGAATAATGCTGTTATGAACATAATTGAGCACATGTCCTTGTGGTATGATTGAGCATCCTTTGGGTATATGCCCAAGAGTGGTATTGCTGGATCTTGATTTCTAATTTTTTGAGAAACTACCAGACTAATTCCCAAAGTGTGTATACAAGTTTTCACTCCCACCAGGAGTGGAGGAGAGTTCCTTTTACTACATATCTCTCCAACATAAGCTGTCATCAATGTTTTTGATCTTAGACTTTCTCACAAGTTTAAGATGGTATCTCAGAGTCATTTTGATTTGCATTTCCCAGATGATTAAGGATGTTGAACAATTCCATAAATGTCTTCAGTCATCTGAGTTTTTTTCCGCTGAAAATTCTCTGTATAGATCCAAACCCTACATTGTATTTTGATATCTAGATTCTTGAGTTCTTTATATATTTTGAAGATAGTTACAGAAGTGTCTTTGTTTGGGTTTCTATTGGAGATTAGCGCTCTGTCAGATGATTCTGTCCACAATAAATTAATAGTGTATTCTATGTAGAGAAATTGTATCATGTCTATTACTCCAAAAATGTAGAACCCATCACTTACTAAGGATGCCTGCTTAACATGCACTGCTGGATGTAGTAAAAATACCACTTGTTTGTTTCCTGGCCTCCAAGCAGCTCAGACCCAAACTAATCACACAGAAACTATATGATTGAAATCACTGCTTGGCTTATTAGCTTTAGCTTCTTATTGGCTAACTCTTAGATCTTAATTCATCCCATTTCTAGTAATCTGTGTATTGACAAGAGGCTGATGCTTTCCGGGTAATGTTCCAGCATCTATGTCTGGCAAAGCTACATGGCTTCTCTCTGACTCTGACCGTCTTTCTCCCAGGATTCAGTTTAGTTTTTCCTTCCTAGCTCTCTTATACCCTACCACAGGCCTAAGACAGATTCTTTATTAACCAATTGTATTCACAGCATACAGAGGGAAATTCCACATCAACTGGACCCATTTTCATATATTCAGATATAGTGTGTTTGGGATCAGGATTTCTGTGATAAATTTGCATTATTGTGTGCATATATACATGTGCGCATATATGTATGCATGTGCATGCATATGTGCATCTGTGTATGTGTGTATGTGTACAAGGGGACATATGCATGTTTACAGATATAAGTGGATTAAAGATCTTCTATTATTTTTCCACTGCCAAAAAAAAAAAACAAAGTTTACATTTCCATCAAGCTCCAAGTTGTTCACCTTACACTTTTGGTGCAGACACCACACAAGATCAAGATGTGTGTTTGAACTGGTTCATTCTTTATTGGCTGTGAATTAGATCAGCTAACTTCACCCCTTAGAGATTCTACCTTATCATCAGTAAAACAACCAGTCTATTAACAGTGCACCATTGCATATCTGGTGATTTGTGTTTTTCATAATAATTCTAGCATTTTTCTCTATTGAGTCCATATTTCCTTTGTTAGATTTTTCTCTGTCTATGTTTCTCAATAAAATGTTTATTTTCCCCTACACTTCAAAAGTAATCATACTGTACAAACAAAAAAACCAGAACACTTGAAGTTTTTTTAAATATGGAAAAAGATTGAACCACATAAAAGAAAAAGTAGAAATTCAACTGAATTTCTTTCAAGAAGAACACCAAGAGAATGTGATTCAATATCAGGGGCTACAAATCAAGTTAAATGGTTGAGTAGCTAAAGAGAGGTATACCTCAGTGCTGTGATGGGAACAAGCAAAAGAAAAGGCAATGTAAATTTAAGTAGCTTATCACACAATGAGGAGGATAAAATGCTAATGGGATTATACAAAAATATCCAACTAACAGTCAAAGAAACATCTACAAAAAGAGGCATGACCTACTGTTGACAATGATAAAGAGAAATGTGAAGACACTGCGCTAGCAGTTCTGAAGAAAGCAACTGGAATCACTTCTCACACTACTTAGTAAATTCAACTCCAGGTGGCTAACAGGATCAAATAAGAAAATTAAATTATGGGGAAAACTGAGATATCTTCTACAGCTATGGAAAAAATGATTTCCTGCTTAGCTTCAGAATAAATGAGCACTATTAAGGTTTAGCTAGTGGTGGTATTGTTAAAAATATATTTTTGCTTACTAGTATAGTAAAGGAAAGGGGAAGAGATTCCTGAGAAAATAATCATTCACATCATATCAGAAAAGTGGCTACTATGTAAATTCTTTAAGTTTTGTTTTAATGGGAAAAATAACCAAACCATAAATACACAAGAATACAAGGAAACTGATAACCCATTGAAGATGAACTGCAAAATATAATTAAACCAAGGAATTGTGTTGGAAAAATAAAATCAGTGTTATTAAATTGATGTCAGTATAAATGACACATGCATGTGTAAATATACATGAACAGAATCATGATTATTGTAATCTCTTCAATATGTGGGTTGTGAATGGTCTGACAGAAGTCTTTACTGACTGGCTTTGGCTTGGACTAAATTAAAAGCTGGCTATTGTTCAGTATCATGCCTGGTGTATCTTGTGGACACCATCTCACTTAGTTTACATACTTGCCCCTTAGGCAGCCTTGTTCTCTTCCCTGAACATAAGAACACGCTATGGTTCAGAGAGGTTAAGTGAACTACCTTGTCTTCCCTGACATCAGAGCCTGTGTTCTTCCAATTCTAATTTCAGTGTTGCCTTTGGATGATGATAACTCATATCAGAACATTAATGACTAACATTTACTGAGCATCAAGGGCCATGCTAAGCAAATTGCCTGCATTATCCCATTTAATTCTCAATGTAATATGTTATCTATTCCCATTTGTAGGAGATAAAATTAAGAGGCTCTGCACAAGGTCACAGGACTATTAAATCTATGACTGATTCCTAAACCCATACACAAACTGCTTCCTCAAAGTTTTGATTTTACAAAACATATAAAAAGAAATATAGGAAGAAATATGGTGTGGGGGGGGACACAAGCACAGGTTTCTATCAACAGGCTCCAAATATATGTGAAAGAGGAATTTTTATTTTATTACTGATAAGGCACCAACGGAAATTCACTACCTGCTCTAAGTTAGCTCTGAATTTCCACCAAGCCTTAAAGTTGGGCTCCAAATGGAATAAAATGAATGTGTGAAAGAGAGAATTAAGACACACTTAAGAATATTTGGTTCTTTGAAAATAAGATATTAAATAACTACCATTATATATGTTAGGCAATAACATGATAGCATTTGGGCAAAATAATTACAAGATCAATAATACTGTGTGGCCTTTACTTCAGGAAATTTTATTCTATGTATTGTCATCCAAGCTTCACAAACACGTTGCTATTCAGTCACAGGCTTGTGGTGGCTCTTGATGTAGAGACAAGGGCACTGAACATGGCATGTCTACATGGGAAACTGTCTGGCGATGCTGTGGTTTTATTATCTAGCCATTTAATCACAAGGTTTACATGGTCTAACTTGCCAAACTAGTAGCTTTTTATAAATCTACATACATGCCAAGCGTGAAGACACAAGTCGTCACAGAAAAATCCAGATGGATTATTTAAGAGTAAAAAGAGGTAGGAAAACAGTTTAGGGATGAAGCTACCAGGCAGAAGGAAGACACAGAGGAACCCAGAAACTATTATTAAAGATGCCACGTGGAAGTCTTGCTTTACCAACATCTGCTTTCAAAACTGGAAAGGAAGTTCTGTCTTTTCATCCACTGTGTGGTAAGCTGTTGTTCTTTGCTCTCTTGGTGTCCTTGGACACACAGCACTAAACTTAGTGTTGGCGGGTAAAGAACTCCAGTGTTTGAATTATATAAATATAAACATTAATATATTTATAGAATAATAAAACACCTACTTGTGTTTAAAATTTCAGTCTATGCTAATATTTAACATTGAGTGCAAAAGCTTCCAGGGGCCCAGATTTTCTAATAATGATGTCAGTGGCTTACAGGCACCTTGCACAAAAGCTGCTAAACACAGAGTTTATAAATCCTAATTTAACTGAGATGTGTATGATTTATTTTCCATGTGAGGGCTGGAAATGTCAAAGGGCTTTATCTGGTTGAGACTCAATGCTGTTGTCAATAGGAAGAAGATGAATATTTGATTGGATTAAATCAAATTATAAACTTCATACTCTCAAGTTCTTTTTTCCCCTTTCCCTACTCAGAGTGTTTAATGAAAACAGAAGAAAGATACATTTTCAAAATGGGATATTTCAACCACCCAGAGAACATAACTATTTTTTTCTGTAGAATATTATTTTACTTAACTAACTGCTTTACTAAACAACAGCATTTGTATATACTTGCCTTGGTCTTTAACCTACTCTTAACTACTCACTGCAAGCCTGTTTCTTTAGTTCTGACTTCATTACTCACACTTCAGCACTGGTCTAGTGGAATGGTAACTTGATTTCTGATTAAAGTTATTTGTAAGCAAACAGCCTTGGAGTGGCTTGGCAACCCCACAGCCATAAACCAACTGCACCTGTCTTGTCTGGACATAAGGTCTTAAGATCATAAAATCAATCAACTACCGAGTCATCTTTCTAAACCAGCCTGGTTTATTTTCATGATGGTGATGTGTAGAAATTCCCTAGCCCTGCAGTGATATCTTTAATAGGACCTAGGAAGTCATTTCTTTCACTCTGAGCAGATTACAGAAAACAGGAATGGAAATAAGCTCACAGCAAACACCAGCCATGTGTCAGCGAACCCAGATGCAATGCAGTTATTCAGTCGTATGAAGTTGTGACCTGCTAACTGTTGTGGTACGGTCACACCTGTGAATCTTTGGTCTGATCAGCTGGCTTCACATACAGCATCAGCCCAGCCCAGGCAGCCAGCGGCCAAGTTCTAAACACACTGTGTGACTAGCACATATGAAAGCTGTTGTAGAAGTTTATGGGTTGGGGTGTCCTGTGTCTTGTTTGGAATAGTGATCACATTGACAAAATATTTTCCTACCTTCACTGAAATTGGTTCAATTCTATATGTGTAAATAATGCCTTATTAAAGTTGTTTTTCACAAACTGACTGCTACCCATGTTGCCTTTGAATACAAACCTGTCTTGCCAAAACAACTGTAGCCATGATGTCAGTTCTAAGTGAACTCTAATAAAGATTAAATATAGCATTTATGACTGAGAAGCCATGAGAAGGAAAGCTTCCTTCTGAGAAGTTGAAACCTGGCTAACAAAGGTCTACTGACTTTATCTCTCACTCAAAAAGTAAGTCATTTGGGGTTCTGAATTTCATTTCTTTCATTTGTCAAACCAAATACCGAGTACATCGGCCTGCTTCAAGTTTACCTCTCCATATGTGCACACAGCTTGTCATGAGGGAAGTAATCAAGTCAAATTTGGATAGAACTAGGAAGAATGTTGTTTATATTTTATTTAAGGCAGCATCATATAGCTCAGCATGCTGACATACATCTGTAAGTCCAGCTGAGGCAGAAGAATAAAAAATTACAACATCAGTTACAAGATGAGATCCTGCCTTATAAGGAAGAAAACAAGAGAGGGAAGGGGGTAGAAGATGAAGATGAGAAGGAGGAATAACAGGAAGAAGAGCGCAGCTCAACTTCCTTGAGATTACTGAAGACATATTCAAGATATTGTCATACAGAGAAACTTCCCGAACATGTGATGTTTACATAATAAAAATCAAGACAAAGTTTGCAGTTTTATTTGTGTTGAATTGAGAAAGTCACAGCTCTTTGGATTCCTTTTTTTTTCTGTAAAATAAAAGGGTTAAGCCAAATAGAGCCCTGTGTCATGTGCAGCCCCAACAATGAGCAACATAAACAATACTTGTTCCATTAAATTGTGGTTCATAACCATAGCTTACTAAACAGACTTTTTGGGGGGAGGGAGTTTCGAGGCAGGGTTTCTCTGAGTAACAGCCCAGGTTGTCTTAGAACTAGCTCTTGTATACCAAGCTGTCCTTGAACTCACAGAAATCTGCCTGCCTCTCCCTCCTGAGCCCTGGGATTAAAGGCAAGCACCATTACCTCCCGGCTTCAGAAAAAAATTCTTTTGTTTCAATCTAGTGCATTCTTTTCTCCTGTGATGCCAATTTAGAGAAAGAATGTACTGACTAGAGAGAGAGAGAAAAAAATATGTAGTTATTTCTCTAAGAAATCTATTAGTAGCTAGTTATAGTGGAGACGTATGCCGTCCCAGCACTCAGAGGTAAAAGAACTGTAAGTCCCAGCCTAGGTTTAGAAAGCAAGACCCTGTCTCAACACAGGCACAGATAGACACACAGATCACACACAGATTACACACACACAAACACAAACACACACACACAGACAGATTACACACACAAACACATACACACACAAGAGAGAAAGAGAAAGAGAGAGGAAGAGAGAGAGTTGAAACAAGCACTAGCTCCTTTTAGCATGTTTGATTACTCTGATTTTTATGAAACACACATAGTCAAGGTCTCACAGCTGATCCTATGAGACATATAACACTGACACATAACCTTGGCTGAGATTAATATTTTAGAGATAAATAATTAAAAAGAGTAGCAAAGGTTCCTCTTATCACATTAAAGCCCCATATTATCTAAGCTTTCATTGATTCATTTACTATAGCCTGTTGGTTTCTGGCAATCCTTCTCAGCTTTCAAAAAAGGTGAAACTCATTATATAACACATAAAGATATAACAACAGCTTTTTCCAAGGCAGACATAGAGAAGAAAAAAAAGACATGAATAAAACAAAGGTCGGAGTCCAGAGTATCAGGAACATTACCTAAACC
This sequence comes from Microtus obscurus, assembly GCA_963919715.1. Lineage (NCBI taxonomy): Eukaryota > Metazoa > Chordata > Mammalia > Rodentia > Cricetidae > Microtus > Microtus obscurus. Next base: position 21,506,236 of record CAWTZC010000355.1, on the reverse strand, counting down.
TCAAAGCACGGTGTAAACTTTGCATGGCATCCTTTAACATATTTCCCATCAGGCCATGTGAGGATCATTGGGAACACACTTTAGTTGAACACATTGTTAACTGAGAAACTCACATTTAGTTGAGTTATGCAAATACACTTCTATTGGTTTATAACTGCTAATTTTTGGCCTTTGGACATTTGCTGTTTGGGGATTTTATTTTATATTTTTTATTGTTGTTCTTTTGTTTTGTTTTACAATTGTTTTGCTTTTTTAACTATAGCCTAAAATTTCTTGTGTATGAAAAAAAACTAATGAATAACTGATTTCTCAAATATTCTCTAAACTGCTGAGAACCTCACTCTCTTTAATTAGCTACTGGGTGAAGTATATACATAGTTTACATACTTACTTTATATCTGCTTGACTATCATGACTTACTTGCCTAAAGGGAGGGTTTGACAAAAGATCAATATGCCAGGAGAGAACTATTAGTTTCTGCTTTAATAGAGGTTTGAAGCCAAAAAGTTTGACCATGTAACTGATAACTTTATGACACTTACACTGTGGTGGCTTTTTCAAAGATGTAGCTACCACTGTTGTCAGTAATGCTGACTCCCGCTGCTGTAAGGAAGCCCATTAAGCTCATTAGTTTTCTAGGGCATGGTGCCACCCACAGTAGGCTTTAATCTACCCATATCAATTAACTTAATTAAAGCAATCCCACACAAACATGTCCTCAGACTAATCTCAAGTAGACAATTCTAGACTCTTTGAAGGTGATTCTAGGTCATGTCATGTTGGCAATTAAAGGTCACCATCTGCTTCCTGATATCTAGTGGGAGTAAGAACACATATTAGCTATGCAGAAACTGCTTTAAAAGTGGATATTTAATTCTTAGATGTCTACTTAATGTTTCACACTGAATATATACTCTTTCTTTACACGTTTATAGTTGCTTCCATCTTTCTCAAGCACAAATCCTTCATTCATCAGACTTTAACAAATTTACTCATTTGTTTTAGCTCATAATATACATAAAATTGTTCTTGGATTATAATGCAAGCACTAACAATAACATGACATAATTTTTTTTTGGTTTTTGGCTTTTGGATTTTTTAAATGTTTAATGGCTACAAAGTTTCACTCTGGAAAATAAGGAGGATTCCAGATGAGAGTCATAGCAGCAATGTAACAATGTAATATCACAATGTAGTATCTGGGTCTCCAGAAATGTATGAGTTAAAACTGACCCAAAAGACAGAAAATGTCTTTAAGTGAGCAAGACAAAAGCTAAACTATATGCCAAAGATTCATTTGGGTGTTAAAATAATTTTTCAGTTCAAGTAAATGATTACTGTAAAACAAAAATAAGGAGAAGGGTATATGGTTCGGATGAGGCTGTACGAAAATAGTAACATTCTACTTTACTTATTTATGTGGTTTTTCTAGATCTTCATTTTGTTTGAATAAGAAAAGATGACATGTTTAAGTATTTAAATCTCCTTGAAATATGGTCTCATATAGTCCAGGATGACCTTGAATTTCTGAACTTCCTGTCATCATCTCTTGAGTGATGGAATTATGGGATTGTGCCACAATGACTCAGTTTTATGTAGTAATGGGGATCAAATCCAGGACTCTGCTCAAACACTCTGACAACTGAATTACAGCCCAAGGATTCAAGCATTGAATTTTTATTAGGCATTTCATTATCTTGATTCTGTTGTCTATCATGCACAATCTTTTATTACAATTTGGCTGTGCAATTTGCTTTGTCTGGTTTTTATTCTTAGGTATGAATAATTTACATTCCTAAAATTGGTGTTACTCATTTTCATCTCCAATGTTAGCTTCATGAAGATTGATTTTAGTGATTGCCTAAAGGATTTTTACCTATGGTTGGGCTTCTGAGTTATGTTCACTTCTATAGATGAATCCTGCCATTTATTTCCAAGTTTAAGAATTGGTATTTGTCTAAGAAAGATGCAGCTATTTTAGTTAAATAGCATGTTTAAGTGAAAAGAACAAGAGATTGCATTTTATATTGTATGTACAGTGAGACATTCAGCTGACCAATGTTAAAGTCATGGAGAACCACAGTTTTATGCAAGACAATGAATATTCCTGTACTAACACTGATAAGAAAGGGTGAGACTATGGCTGGCTATGGCAAATACTGTGCAAAAGATAGAACAGTAAACTGGCAAGCAACACAGTTCTAATTAAAACTTCCATGAAATAAAAAATAAAGACAACCATCAAACTCATCAAGGTAGACTTGGAGGCGATTATTTCTCTGCTCTTTCTGTCTGACATTAGAAACTGTGAAATGTCTAAGTATTTCCTCATGAATAGCTACAAGAGTGTCTTTGTTTGGGTTTCAATTGGTGTGTAAAGACACCATGACAACTGTGGGGTCCCACAGATGTGAGGCTTTTCCACCTTGACCAGAGGTCAGAGAGTTTGAGCTTATTTTCACTCTTTCAAATATGTTACAAATAGGTGTGGCTACAAACAAGAGATCCTGAACTAAGATATGGTTAATTAGTATTTTGCATATAGAGGTGGATCTGTTCCACCTGCGCCAAAGTCAGAGAATTCAAGTCTATTCTTTATATCATGTTCATGAAGTCTTCCTCCTCCCCTTTTGAAGTGAAGTATATAAGCATGTGGAAAATAAAAGTGGGTGGTTCAGTATTCACTGAATTCCCTACCCAATGTTGTTTTGTGTTCCTGCCTTTTTATTTCTTTCATATCTCTGTTCCTTTTGCTTAATAATTTTAATCTTCTTGTTCCTTTCCTGGAATGTGCAAATTTCATTAAGGCTGAACCCTGATAAATGTCACCCCAACATGTAGCTTACAATAGACCACAGCATCTCTTATAAGGAAAACATTTAATTGTGATGGCTTGCTTATAGTTTCAAAGGTTCAGTCCATTAGCATCATGGCAGGGAGCACGGAAGTACATAAGAAGACATTGTACTGGAGAAGTAGCTAAGAGTCCCTACATCTTGCAAGCAAGAGGAAGTTGACTGAGACATTGGGTGGTAACTTTAGCACAGGAAACCTCAAAGCCTGCCTCCACAGTGACATGCTTCCTCTACCAAGGCCATACCCCTCCAACAAAGCCACACCACCTACTAGTGCCACTCCCTATGAGATTTGGGAGGGGGGCACCAAGTACATTCACACTACCACAAACAGTAAACTAAGTCTGACCTTTTCAAATGAGCCATCATTCTATGTTGGAAATAATTTATTCAAATCTACTTTCCAGTTACATCTCCACTGGGAGCATCTCTTCATGCACAGCAGCTGCACAATGACTCATGTGTTTTTAGTTTGTAGCATTCATCTGTGTCTTGCTTAATTTAAACCCTGAAATCAAAGCCCTAATTAGACCATAACCTTAATAACCATTCACTCTGGGTCTCACCACCTCTCCATGGCTTCACATAGGTTCTCAGTATCCACTTCTATCTTACCACCTACCTTTGGCATGAAGAAAATGATAATTTCAGAGTAATTTCAGTTCTCGTCTCTTCTTTCTTTCTACACTTGATGGTTCAGATTCTTACAAGAATCTTACCCAGAAGCTTGTCTTCAGTTTCCTGGGCTTGTTTCCCTCAGCCATGGGCTGGCATTACTTTAAGCCCAGACACAGTGACTCCTAAACCACAAGTTCATCCAGAGAGTTGAGTAGTTTGGCAGATCTTCATAGGGGTTTGGTTATTAATTTCTACTATTGCTTTTATGTCATATGATCTTTTGGGGGACCACATGGTTCTACCCATCACTGCTACTGGTATGAGAATTTACTGTCTAGTCAAATAGGGCATTTGACAAGTTTGTATTCACAGACTTCTACCCCCTTCAAAGATTATTGGTAGATATATTCAAGTTTTGTATTAGTGGCTGAAGTGAAAACAATGTGGTTCATGTGAAAACAATGTGACCACACATTTGCTCTAACCTCCCAGGATACAGACTAACAATGGTCTTTATTGTGGTAGTTTGGCACTTGAATCTTTTGAAAAATATATTCTCACATCAATATTGTCTATCAGAACTAATACCTACTAAGCTATTCATTTCTATATTTTAAACTTTTAGAAAGAATAGCTATTATCTGTATATGTGTATTGCGCATGCATGTGTATGCACATACATGTACATGTGTGTGGTTATGATGATAATGGTGAGCATGTGGAAGGACATGACTGCATAAAATAGTATGTGGTGTGTGCAGGTTGTAATTCCTTTACATAATTGATGCCACCTTTATACCTTTATGTAGTGTCTAAGAATAAATTTCAGATTAGCCAGCTTGTCCAACAAAAATCTTTACCTGCTGTGATATTTCATTAGTCCAATGTTCTCTTAATCTCATGTCTCCTTTACTTTACATTGGAGATTCAATAAAATTAATTTTGTTGAAATTAAGTGTATATATATAATAATATAATATATATATATCACGGTAAGATAAGCATAGTTATAGCTCTGTCATCTGCAAGCACAACTAATATTGTGGTCTTTTTATATTTTTCCCCTATAATCTATGAGTACTCATTATTACAAAACAGCAATTTTACCCTTTAAATCTCTTTTTTAATCTATAAGAAAATCTATTTTCATATCAATATGTATAATTTTCTCACATTCTTTTAATAGACAAATGGCATTTCAGTGTCCAAAAGATCATATTTGAGTGAACACTTTATAGCTAGAATTTAGGCATTTTCTATTTCTTATAATCATAAATGGCACTGCAGTTGACATTTTGATGATAAATGTGTCTTACTATCCACATCACCATTCAATATTGTCAGTTGATTTCCAATATTTGACACTAAAATATAACAAAGGGTGATGATTTAAAGTTGCTGTGGGCTGTCCACATCATGGTTCTCCCACATGAACTCTGACATCAGAATTTTAGGAAGTTAAACACAGTAGGATGTTTGAGTCCCAGAAGATTCCATAATATTGCCCAATGAAAGGACTGCACCTATTAAGACCTTCCTCATGGAAAGATAAGTAGAACAAGAGAATGAAGACAATGAGGAGATTATGAAATCATCAAGAATGTGTAGCAGGGAGGATATTTTATTGAAGATAAAAAAATACTGTTTAATATATTACTGATACAAACATGGAAAAGAGTTGTCTGATTTTTTTTATACTTCATTTTAAGATTTAAAATAGAGAGGGAAACTGATGAAGTGGAAATGCAAGTGGGAAAGTATAATATATGAATGAATTAAGAAAAAAATATAACGAAGGTTGGAGAGATGGCTCAATGTTTAAGAAGACATATTGTTCTTAAAGAGGACCATAGATAGGATTTAAGCATCCAGTTTAAGTGGTTCAAAACTGCTCGTTACTCCAGCTCCAGAGAATCTGTCACCCTCTCTTGGACCCATGGGTGCTGCACTTTGGGGTATATACACACAAGCACCCTGCATGTACATACACAGTTAAAACCAGAAATAAATACTTAGAGCAATGTAAGGAAAAGAAAACCATAAACACAGAGTATGATGGTGCACTGTGGACAAGAAATGGCTCAAATGGTGTTACCAAGGGAGTGGGTATCTCTTCTGTGGATAGTGGGGCTGTGCTGTTTCTTACGCTTCTATTCTCACAAAACAAACAAACCCTCCATATTTCAGTCTGTGGATAAACAAAGTCACCATTCACCAAGAGTTTACCTTATAGAGGAGGAGGCAGATGTGAACCCTTCTAATAAGCTGAGGTCTTTGAGAAAGGTTGAGGTATAAGCTGAAGTGTCAGTCATGGTGGAAGATTAGCAACCCACAGGGTGGGCTCTTCACACATGCTGTGACAGACAAGCCATGGCCATTACAATGACATAGGTTTGGCATGACTCTGTGGTGATGGACAGAATCTCAGTCTGGGACTGGATAGACAATATTGGCAGAGATTTACCATTCAATGCCTCACAATTATGGGGTGGAGGGAGGACACGTAGCATACTGGTTTATAACACTTTTGTAAATCATTAACTCTGAGCATGAGCGTCTACATGCCAATCTTATGACTGTCTGTTATTAGAAACCACATAGTATAACTTCAGAATGTGAGTTACTTTGCCTATGGGGCAGTTTTATTTCATAGAGTTGAGATATTTTTTCTCCTTATATAAAAGTCACAAAACAAACCTCTCAAATACTTAAAAAAAAAAAAAAGATTAGACAGCAGAGGTGCGGTTTCCGATGTTTATATTTTTTTCCTAGAGGTCTCATTGTCTAAACAGAGAGTTCATTGCTCATTGATGATGCCAGTGTTGAAAACACAGATGCTCTGTTTCCTTGAATAGCATCTCTTCGAACAGGGACGGCTGTGTCCTGTGAGTTGTGAGTTCATCCGAATATAATGCTGCTCACATATGGAGGCAATCACACTCTGTTTTTGGAACCACTTGACAGAGCTCTATCACTGCACAGAACATATGCTTCCTCTCTCCCTCCCCGTTCTCCCGTGGCAAGGCTCCCATTAACAACACAAAAGGACCATGATTGGTTGGAAACTTGGAAATGCATCAGCTTCTGCTGTGTCTGAATGGGGTGAAAGGGAGGAACTGCGCTGATCACGATGCAGAAGTCTGGTCTCCAGCTTAAGTGCAGGCTGGAGACATTCATGGTAAAATCCTCATTTGAAACATAGCTGAACACAATGTCCAATTTGGACACGATTTCCAAGTTTGAAAGAGAGGATGTTGGTGGCTGTTCATAGAGACGCGTCTTTAAGTGACTTGATCAAGACTCCACAAAAAGTTCCCAAATTCACCATTCTACTTCTTGCAGAAATGAAGCAGGGATGGGTCAGTTTTGTTTGGCTAGGACAGAAACATCATATATGGAATGTGAGGACAGATCCTAGATGTTTAATTCTGAAATTGCTATGAAGATTCATTAAATGAATTTCTGGCTTCCTAGCTAGAAAGTGGAATTTCCAATGAGACTGCACAATGGCCAACGGAGAAATGAGAACACTATGCAGGAATGTTCTGAACAGGCTGAACATTTACAAATGAATCTTTACGAGCAATGTATCATTACTAACAAATAGAATAGATTTTACAGTGGACCAGCACACAAAGTAGGCTGTTGATGAATTATAAAGTCCTTTTCCATACCTGTTACTAAGTTAAAAGTTGTGTTTCAAAGTAATGTATAGATTCACCTAGCTACTGGTAAAATACGCATGCTCTAAAACACACACACAGAAACTACCAGACGCTTCGCTTTTCTTCAGCAAAACATCATTGTTCCCCTCCACTTTGTGACAGGACTGTTACATCTGCCAGAGCCTCCTGCCTGGAGGGCTCTACTCACTATTGCGTACACTTGTGAAACATGACACTGCTGGCCATTACACTTATTGTATGAATTTATTTTAGATTCCATATATTTAAAACAGTATCCAGCTGTCTGAAAGAAAAAGACGACACTTTATTTTTAAAAATTAAGATGAAGTCCAGCAAGAAGTCTTAGTGGGTCAAGGCACCTGCCCGCAAGCCTGCCAACCTGAGTTTAAGCACTGGGCTCACATGGTAGAAGGAAAGTAATGACTTCTAGAAGTTGTCCTCTGATATAGAATGCACCTTGGCATTCGCATGCACGTGCACACACACATTTATACACACCTTAATAGATAAATAAGTATAATAACAACTTTATGGTTATTAAGACAATAATCTTGAAATTCCTTTTCCAATCGGTATTAAGATTCTAGTATTAACTTCCCTAAAACTTAAAAAACAAAACAAGCAAACAAAAAACTATGTTGCTTGCTTCCAGATAAAACTGTGTTAAGTAAAACTTATTTTCTTTGGGAGATTACTTAAATTGTCATTTTAAAATTATGAAGTTGGGCATCATGATGCATGCTTATAATTCCACATCTTTGGAGGCTGAAGAAAGAAGATCCAGGGTCAGCTGCTGCTTGGGTTGTGTTACAAAACCCTTGCCACAAAAGAGGAGAAGAAAATGCTAAATTGGTTTTGTTCAAACAGTCAAATGCCTTTGAGAGATTAACTAGAAAACTGGAAACCTATTCAGTCTCCAACAAACACTGCATCTCATGTATCCTAATATCCACGGTTTGGAATTAGATCTATAAAGCCACACTGTGAATGCAGAGAACTTGGGATGACAGAACCAGACAGGAAGAGCTGAAGAGAGTTTATTAGAGAATAATGAGAAGAAAACTGCATTAATTCCTAGGAGGAAGAGATGGCATTGAGAAATGAATGGCTTAATTTCAAAGTGCACAGGAAATAAAACCTTTAAGATGAAATTTATTTTCAGAGTTTCACATCTAATTATTGGACATTTACTTGTTTCAGGTTGGGAACATGTTCTGTATTAAACATGTGTAAATAAATGTATGTAAAAGTTTATATGTATGTATGTATATATATGTCCCATATAATATTTTCTAAATTTTCTAGTATTAAATGAACACACATAGTACATGATAGGCTAGGAATAGGTATTAACGAGAAGAAACAGAACATCTAAAAATCAAACGTAATATTGAAACTTATTAACTCAAACCGCTTTGCTACTTTTTTCTCCCATAGCTTTTTTCCCCCAACTCTTAATATGTAACCCAGGCTGGCCTTCTAACTGACAATGATCCTGTTGCCTTAGCCTCCTAAGGGCTAAGATGGGCCATGATGTCTGGCTTAAAATGATTTTTTAATACTAATGACTCTAATAATTGGAAATATGTTGACAATGATCTAACCCAACAAAAGTTATTGCATACTTTGATATAAGCTTTAAAAATGTTCTATAGATTAACAGGATGTCATTTCTTTACTCATTAAACATTGCAGAAAATATCTTGAAGGGTTTTTAGAAGGTTCTGAAAAAAGTCAAAGGGAACGTGAAGTCATCCTGGCCGGCAGGTGTCCTGCTGACACTGCTCACTGTGCCGTGGTCCTGCTGTGAGGAGGTGGCTGAGGTGGGCATCTATCCTCCTCATGACATTTACCAGATATGTGACCCTAGGTAAGCCGTCATGTCCTCACGACTCTTCATCTGTGACATGGCCAGATCCCTGAGCTCTTTCTCCTAAACTTCTTTTCATCTTCAAGTTTCCTGGGGCAGAAGTTTATAGAAGCTGTATGCACTCAGCACCCCTGGCGAGAAATAGCTGGTTCCATCACAAGTTGTGCAGTTATGGCCATTAAAATCTGTTTCATAATTTTCTTAAAGTATTTGTCAGTGCTATTTCCTGAAGTAGCATATTAAATGGGAAATAATTGCTACGTCATAGTAACTGTAGGTTCTTATTCCCATTAAATTCCATTAGATGATTTCTATGTTAAAATTACTTGCTGCTAAGTTATTTTACTAAATCAAATAGGACAGGCATAGTTGTCATGTGTCTGAATAGAAATGAATTATGTTCAACAGTCACTGAAATGTCTCTAAAGACAAAATGTAAGATAAGTCTTTTAAAAACCCAAGGAACTAATATTTTTTCCTATACTTAATAATGTCAGAGAAGAGGGTATAATTATAGTTGGTTGTTAATACACTAACCCCAAGGTAAATTTAGAAACCAATTTTGACTTTGAGAAGTAAAATTCACATGAGGCTTATAGATCTGTGGGAAACCACATCTAGAGTAAGCATAATTAACCTGGTTTCTTTTTCATCATGTGTACATTCCTGGTACATTTACATGTATGTGCATATACACACCTTGCTTTGTGTCCACAACTGACCTAGAGTTGTGATGTCACAAGCTGTCCCTTCTTAATTATGCCTCTGTCTTGAAAGTTCTGTGTCAATGCTGCTTAACCTGGATATTAACACTACTCCTAATTTTTTCATTTGGAAATATTAAGGCAAAGTGGTCCACGCCCTGACTGCAGTGAGTCTGACAAAGTTACTTTTGCTTCCTAAACAGACTCTGGTCGACTTGTGGGCAGTTGATGGGTAACATCACTTATTAACAAGATTGCCTTTGATGCTGTTTAGAGACAGGGGCTATTCCTGAGTAGCATGGTCCTTTGTTGGTAATCAACGACAAAGTATAAATGTGAACACATGCAGAAGAAGCTAAACAAAACACACGCACTGCCGTTGGCATGTGGACTGCTCTCTGATGCACGGAGAGCAGGAGACAGATGTGAAATCACACATCAGTAGAAAACCTAATACCATATTAGAAAAACATGATATTAAAGATTTATCATTAGCACTCCCATTGTCCTTGTGAAGCAAAAACATGGTGAAATTTTAACTAGCTGTGATATGCTCTCTAACACTCTGACAGTAAATTATGTTACACACAGGCCTTAGTTATCCAGACAGCTTGGCAGATCGGCTTCGCTCCCCTGTTGTCTTCACCTGCACTTTTTCATGATTCTGAACAAACTGCCTCTAGCTGAGGAAGTGATGAAGTGTCGTTTGTTTGTACAAATATTTTATTATTTTTAATTATCTATATTCATGCATGCTTGTGTGGAGGCATGTACACATGTGAATAGGTGGCAAAGAAGTTGGATCACCTGTAAAAAGGATCACCTGTTACAGGGTTTATGGGTCACCTGACCCTGCCCTCCCCCAGTCTTTCTTCTTTCTCAGCTCCCTCTTTCCCCTTTATCTGCCCTCCTTCTCTCTCTCCCCCTCCCCTCAGTAAACCCTTACTCTTACATCATTCCCAATACACACTAAGTAAACTCTATACCCAAGCTCTCTCCAAATGGTGCAGCTATCTGTCTCCCATTCAACATGGTATCCCACCCACTAGAGGAACTGGCAGGGTCATGCTACCGAATTTTTTTCAACTGTGGAGGGGAGCTTTACAGTCTCATGTATGCTCAACTGTGCTTAGTGAGTAAGATCACTTTCTGTTACTCTTGTCTCAAGATATAAGGACTCTCAGCTCCGACAACATTTGTGCCTGCATGCTGCCTTGCTTCACACCATGACGGTAATGGACTAAAGCTCTGAACTGTAAGGGAGCCACCACAATGAAATGTTTTTTCTTTATAAGAGTTGCCATGATCATGGTGTGTTTTCACAGCAATAGAAACCCTAAAACACCTTGAAATCTTATGTACCGAAAAAAAAATACTCCTATATCCTTTTTCATGCATCCCAGTTCTCCCAAGTTATATATCTACCAATGTTTTAAATAACTGACTTGAAATAACAGAGAGACCCTGCCATTCACTGTATTTTTCCAAGAGTCTAATAAGTGCTGCGCATGTATACTTTTGTGCTTATCATTCACTGAAAGGCATTTACTGAGAGACTAGTGTATTCAGGTATTAAAGCTGCTCTTAAAATGATGACATTTCATATTTTGATATAAAAGTTAGATTTATATAAACAAGCACCCATGTCATTCTGTTTATTTCACAGAACTAGCATATCTAAAGCCTGGTCTTCATTAAAATGTAAATGCAAAGACGTTTGCTGCTGCTGGTGTTCATACAGAGCCTATTGTGGTTTTGTTGAAGACAGAAGAAAAGTGCACAAACTATTTTGCTTTCTCAAGCAAGATTATAACTCTGATTTGCAGGGGATTAGCAATCCCATCCTAAATCATGTTGCTTCCAACAGCCAATTGACACCGTTTGGTCACAAAACTAAACCATCCTAGATGCAGGCCATCTGTCTAGATTTCCTCATCACTAGCTGGTAAAATTACGCAAAGATTTTTTTGTCTGTGTGTTGGGGGGCGGGGCATTTTTACTTATAACCACAGCAACACAAACTCCAAAGAGTTCAGTTTGCAGGATGTGGGCTTTTCTGCAGGGTGAGACAATAAAGCACAGACCCCTGTAGGAAGAGGATTCCATTAACTTAAGGCCTAGCAGCTGCCTCCCAAGCATGAGCTTCTCTTTATTCTTCTAACTCTTTAAATAAAACCAGCTCCAGAGCTTTCATACAAGGATAAACCCAAGCATGTCTGATCATGGCACCAGAGGGTGGAAGTGGGGGACTTGCTAATGCTCCAGGTTATGCTTTAGAGATAAATCACATTGACCTCAATGTTTGTGAGTATATTATCTTCAAATATACTTAAACACTTCTGCCTCTAATCCATCTCTTATGCAGGGCTTCTATTTGCTTCTTTTTTCCCCCCCAGTTCTTATCTCCTTTTTCAAATATTGAACTAATGAAAATGTATGCAATTAAACCTTTTCTTATTTTACCATGTTCCTGGCAAAAGATCCTATCAGTGAAACCTCATTCAAATATCTCATTAAAATTCAGTCCCCAGATGAGCAAACTTAATTGGCATGAAGTCAAAATACATAATTATTTAAATTATGAATGTTCCAGAAACAGGAGATTATGATAAATGGCATCTATTTATCTAGTGTAGTTCCATTTTGTTGAATTTATAATAAATATTCTACATTGTTGCTGACACCACAATGCTTTTCGCCCCCACTTAAGATATTTTAAATGCCCTTTGGTTTATTTGCATTGGGAAGCAAGAAGATAAAGAATTTCTTTGACCAAAACATTGAGATCATGACTAACAATATTGTGATAAATTATTGTGTTATTTAACACAGACTGTTTTAAGCATAAAACAAATAGCAGCCAAAAACTTTTCAGTAATTCAAAGTTATTAAGTGTGCAAATGCCACAGTCATGAAAGAAAATTGAAGACTGATTAATTAACTATTGTGGGTAACCCAAACCACATGTGATAGGAGCCAGACAGTCAGGATTACTTTAAAATTTGAGAAAAATGCAAAAAGAATCATACGGTTATTCATACCTTGCTTATTTCTAGCACCATGTTTCTCAACTGCCTAATGTTGCAACCCTTTAATAGAATCCCTGATGTTATGGTAACTCCCAACCATAAAATTATTTTATTGCTACATCATAAGTATAATTTTTCTACTATTATGAATCATAATGTAAGTATCTGATATGCAGGATATCTGAGAAGTGACCAGCAAAGAGGAAGTGGTTCACAGGTTGAAAATCACTACTCTATGGTATCATTCTTAAACCATGTTTTGTTCTCACTACTCATGGGTCCTGAGTAATAAGACCCAACAATACAAAGGTTTTTTGGGGGAGCTAGACTTTTTAAAGAAAAAATTTATAGGTCAATAAAATCAACACACTCTACAACACTGATGCCATGTTTTGTATTTCCCAAAAGCTGAGATTATTTCTCCTTATTTAAGCTATGACTAAATAATTTATAAAATTATGACTTTTAATTCATAGAATTTGAAACAGAACTATAAGTACAGAACACTGAAGGAACTATCTCAGTCTAAAGATGCTATCATGGTGCTTTTGCTATATGTGCTTCTTTTCTATTCACTTATGCTTTTGTTTAAATGATTTTCTGCAACCATTCAAAATGAGTTTTTTTATAAACCCTTTTGTAGTAATGTTTTGTAGAACTGGTTAAAGTAAAGCAAATTGGAATAGCTCCCCTGCTCCTCAACACAATGGCTGGTTGACACTTTTGCTGGAATGTAAAATGGACTGGCCATTGCAAAAAGCAGTGTGCGGTTCCTCAGGAAATTAATGTATAACTTCCCTGTGATCTGGCCATTCCATTAGTGGGAATACACGTAAAGGAAAGGAGACCAGTATGGCAAAGAGATATCTCTGCTCCTGATTTCCTATAGTGAAGAAATGGAAACAACCCAAGTATTCATCAAGTAATGAATAGGTAAGAAATGTGATGTGGTGTGTGTGTGTGTGTGTGTGTGTTATATGACTGAGGAACTCATTGATCTGAGAGGGCTATACAGTAGAATGCTAGAAAAAGAGGCTGGGGTCAGCAGGAAAAAGGACAAATGAGTGCCAGGTTGATTGACGGGTGCTACACATGCTGTTCAGAGGAGATGTAGGATGATCCTGTGGCTTGACATGATGTGGGAGTGCTGACAACAATAACCTGCTGTGTAAAAAAATAAATACTAAAGAACCAGGCTTGGTGGCACACTCCTTTAATCCCTGTACTTAGGAGACTGATAAAGGCAGATCTCTGAGTTTGAGGCCAGTCTGATCTACAAAGTGAGTTCTAAGACAGCCAGGGTTACATAGATAAACATTGTCTCAAAAACAAAGCAAGAAAAGAAAAGAAAGAATAAAAAAGAGAAACAAACTAAAGGAAAGTACTTTGAATGTTTTCATAAATAAATGATGTGTTCGAAGAGATGTATGTTTATGCTGCTGCAAATATTATATTAGCATATTTATACTGATTTAATTTAATAATGCACAATAAATAAATACATGTGCCAACTAATCACACAGAATGTCAATTTTTTATAATTTATATGCCAGTAATATTAAAAATAAGAAAAGAGGACAACAGTGACCAGCACACTTTTTCCCGTATAAAGCTAAAAAGGTGAAGGGTCTGCTGGGTAAAGAAGGAAGGAGCTGGACTATCAGGAGCTGGTCCCGGAGGAGGCGCTCATTCACAAAGTGTTCATAAAGCACATTCGGTTCTCAGACGTCACCATATTTAGGAAATTCAAGACAAACTAAGGGCTAGTAGGTAATTTTGTTGCTGTTGTTAGACTACCACTAATGGTAAAAAGACCGTCTTTCCCTCTGCGACCATTTTGCCCTGGCCCAGAGCTGTTTCAGAGATGAAAGGTTTTCATAAAATTCTCCATAAAATCAGAAGGTGACTAATAACAAACTATCATCTAATAGACTTCATTTTAATAGAGAGATTTCAAATTTCCAAAATCAATAGTGATTCTAATAATATCCCTATATTATATGTGCCTTTCTCTGTTACCACAGGACAAAGAAAATAAAACTTATGATTAAAAAAAAGAAAACAGAATATCTGAAAAGTAATGACTTTTCTATTAATACATGAATGTTATTATATTATATACACTGGATATGCTTTCTGGAATTTCAATTTTTCACCCATTTTCTGCGTTCTTAACTCCTCAGTCTGTTATCTCAAAATTCTGATATAATAACCTTTTGGATTAAGTTTGTGCTTTGTGATCTTTCATGAATATTTTAGATTGTGTAGTTATATTCAAAGTATAGACTTTAAACAACTAACTACTATAGACTTTATGATGTGGGAGTGTCATATATCAATCTGTTGATTTCATTGGTTAAAATAAAGAAACTGCTTGGCTGGTCCTGATAGGTTAAAACATAGGTGGGAGGAGTAAACAGTATAGTATGCTGGGAGGAAGAGGAAGTGAGCTCAGAGACACCAGGCTCCTCTCTTGCGGGCAGACAGGATAGCTCTGCTCTCTGAGGCACACTCGCTATGAAGCTCCTACCCAAGATGGACGTAGGCTAGAATCTTCCCGGTAAGCGCACCTTGGGGTGCTACACAGAATATAAGAAATGGGCTAGTCCAGGTGCGAGAGTTAGCCGAGAAGAAGCTAGATATAATGGGCCAAGCAGTGATTAAATGAATGCAGTTTGTGTGCTGTTATTTCGGGCATAAGCTAGCCAGGCAGCCGGGGTGTTGGGGACGCAACCCCGCCACCCCCATTTCAACAGACTTTATAGATGGAATAAAGAATAAACCATAAATGTTTCTCAAGAAAGAAATCTTTTAAATGTGAAATAAAAGACTGTACATGGTCATTTGAATGTTCTTTGCCATGGGGTTTTCCAGATTCGCCTATCTGGTGCTCCATAACTATGTTTAATAATCTAGTATTAGTCTTCTCAAGCAATATTTTAATAAAGTATTTCTTCAAAATGTTCTCAATTAATTTATAATCTACCATATTTAGCTTATTTCCCTAGACACTTTTTGTTTGATATTTTGGCCCCTTTAAAATATTCAGTATAGGCAGGGAATACGGTCCAGTGGTAGAACACTTGCCTAGCATGTGTGAGTCACTAATTCAATTCCTAGGACTTCAATAAATAAATGAACTAAAGTAAATACTAAAGTAAAAAAAAATAAAGTTAAAAAATTAATTTAGTAACCTCCATGCCACTCTGACAGATAACTTTATTTACTAAACTGTAGTAGAAAGCCGCTTCTTTGTTTTCTGGCTGCCCTTACTCCCCAAACAACCACACAGAAACTGTATTAATTAAATCCCTGCTTGTCCTATTAGCTCTAACTTCTTATTTGCTAGCTTTTACATCTTAATCTAACTTATTTCCATTACTTTATATTTTACTGCAAGGCTCATGGCCTACTGGCAAAGTTCCACAATATCTGTCTCCAGCAGCAACTCCATGATTCCGTTCCTTTCTTCAGTCATTCAGTTTAGTTTTCCCCTCCTATCTCTACTCTATCCTATCACAGGTCTAAAGCAATTTCTTTATTAACCAATGGTATTCACAGCATGCATAGGGAAATCCCACATCACTAAACATTCCTAGAATATATGTACTAGGTATATTTGAGCACTTAGCAGTAAATCTTGATTAACACTGTCAAATTAACCTTTAGAAAGTCACTTCAAACTCATTGTGTATTGCCATCATTGGCTTCCCACAGGCCTTGAACACAGGTTGTTATCATGTCTTCTTCCTAAGCCTTCGCTGATGACTGGGTGTGATGGTTAACCTCAGCTGTCACCTTGACATTGTCTAGCATCCTCTGGCCATGCCTGGCTGTGTGTGAGGGTGGGAGCAGGGATTAGATTAGCCTAATTGAAATGGAAAGACACTGCGGTCGCACCATTTTCTGGCCTAGGATCATGTATGAAAAGGAGAAAGTGAGCTGAGCATAGGCATTTATTTTAGCTCCTTCCTGGTTGTGCATACAATGTTACTAGCTCCAACCTCCAGCATTTCCCTGCCATGGTGGGCTACAATTTTGAACTGTGTACCAGAATACAATCCTTCCTCCTTAAATTGTAGTTGCCAGAATAGTTTTATAAAAGCAACAAGAAAGTAAACTTGGATAATCAGCCAAAAATGAATCACTGTTTTGGCTTGGATCTTAAAGAATCCCTGCACATCAAAGGCTTGTCTCTTCTTACTCCAACTGAGAAGCAGCTTTGCTCTGCCACAGGCTTCTGGCCTCCATGTCTTCCAGGCTGTTGGTTTACAGGAACTGGTCCTCCCTAGGGCTAATTTTACAGGCAAGGGCTGGGACCTCTGAAACCAAAAATCATGTGTTCTTCTTTAAGTTAATCTTCTTGCGTATTTTGTCAACCACGTGAAAAGCTAAAGATGGCACATTTGCAAACCTGTAGTTTTTTATTAATGAATCTGAAAGGAATATATTAACTATTATGGACTGTTACCTTTAGAACAAATAAATCACAACGAATCTTTGGAAAAAACAAAAGTAATTGTAAGAGCCTGAATCTGGGGATAATGAAGATACTCTTGCTACAGATGGGCTATATAGGATAGAAAAAAATTATACCAGAGAAAAGGTTGAGTTCTTACAACATAAAAACCATACATGGCTTAATGGGTTGGAACTGTGTCTTTTTTTTGTTGACTTTCAAGATATCTGCTTCACTTTGGAGACCTTTGAGCTGTATACCTGGAATGCTTATTAGAGAAAATATTGCTGCAAATTTTTCTCTTAATTTGAAAGAAAAAAGCAGAAAAAAAACAACAAAATAGGTTAGTGGTTGTTCAAAAGCATCACCTTAACTCCCTAACACCCCTTTATACAAAAACAAAAAGAGTCCGGATTGTTTGCCTGGGAGCTTAATCCCAGCTCCTGGAATAAGCTCCCTCCCCAGCGAGTTGTCTCAGTTTAGACCCCTAAAAACGGTAACTCCCCCCCCCAGGTAAGGTCAGGACCACTTAAAATGCCCCCCCTCCAGAGAATGAACATGTGGCCTTCCCTTCTCTCTCTTTCCCTCTCCATGTTTTCCCAGGGCTTCCCAGGAGTATTGCACTAAACATGGGCATCTCTAATTTGGTTTAATTTGGTTTGATTGGAATTATTTGCAAGTGCAGAAAGTTAGTATATGGCATAGTGTCATCTGCACTCTGAGAGGTTAGATGGAGTCCATTGACAGTGCAATGCTTCTGCTTTTGTTCATCATGTCTATTGCTACGTGTTCCATAGAGCATTTAAGTCACACACTAATCAGTCAGTAGGCTGCAGAATGAACATATATGAGGACTCGGGGAGTTCTGAATGGTTGTAGAGGAACCAGAGATAGAAAACATTTACAGTGTAATACTCGAATATTATATTTGCAGGAAAGATAATCTAGATTGACAGCACAGGCAGGTCCTTTGTACTTTCAATCAGAGAGAGTGACATTTTGTTTGGTAGACATATTTTTATATGTCATAATAATCTTGAAAAACCTATGTACTAAACCATTGTTTAATCATAGGTAGATGGATTTAAAATTGGAAATAAGATTCAATGGTGACGTTGAAAACTGTCTTCAGAAAGCTAAATACATAGTATGCTCAGACATTTGGTGAACACCAGGGCAAGTCTTCCAATGTCTAGTATGGTAAGAGAAGATTCAAGAGGATAACACACTGATAGGAAAGAAAAAATGATCGTGCACCACCAATTATTAAGTATTGGAATTAGAAGAGATGTTTTTGTTTCGTTTTGTTTTCTGTTTGTTTATTTTTGCCAATTCTTGGTTCTGTTGAGTAAAGAGCAAGTAGATGTAGTGGCCTTTTTCTGGTAAAGGATTCCTAATTTTGGGGGACTGCACAGAGCAGACCAAAAGGTGAGTGATCACCCCTCAGCTGAAAAACCTAGGAACCAGGTCAGGGCAAAACCCCTGGCCCTCCCCCACTTACCTCAGCTGTCTTAGCCAGCCAGCAGGCAAGCTTCCTGAAGACTGGATGCTCCAACATTGGACCCTGCAATCTACAAGTCAAACTCTTTCCTCAAACCCACCCATAATCCAAGACCTTAGCAGCTCCCTGAAGCTCCCTGAGACATAAACAACAACTGAAATGATCAGTCCTAAAGATGATCTCTGAGACATAAACAACAACTGCAAAGACTGGTTGAAGAGGCAAAGACACTGCATGCATCCATTAGAGGGAGAGAAATGTAGCTGCCAATGCAATAATACATTCAACAACCTAAAGAGCAATATAGCAATGCCAGAAACTAGTGGCCCTACAACAGGAAAACCTGAACACTGTATTCTAGAAAAAGCAGAAGAAAACAACCTTAAATTAAATTTATGAAGGTGATACAGACCCTTGAAGAGGAAAAGAAAATTTCTTTAAAGAAATGGAGGAAAAGACAAAGAAAAAATGAAAAGGAAAAAACTCAATAAATCTTTTAAGGAAAGCCAAGAAAAAATAATTAAACAGGTAAAGCAAATAGTTCAAGGCTTGAAAACTGAAGAGGAGGCAGTAAAGAACATACAAACCAATGGAATTCTGGAAATGGAAAAGCTGGGTAAATGAACAGGAACTACAGATGCAAGCATAACCAACAGAATACAAGAGAGAAAAGAGGGAATCCCATGAGTTGAAGATACAATAGAGGAAATGAATTCATCAGAAAAGAAAATGTTAAATTTAGCAAATTCTTAATCCAAAATATCCAGGAAATCTGGAACACCACAAAAAAATCAAACCTTAGAATAATAGGGATAGAAGAAGGTGAGGTGCTCAAGTTCACAGAAAATATATTCAAAATGATTGTAGAAGAAAACTTATGTAATCTAAAGAAGGCTGTACATACAAAGATACAAGAAGGTTACAGAATACCAAATATACTGGATCAAAAAAAAATTCCTTCACCATATAATAATCAAAACACTAAATGTAGAAAATAAAGAATATTAAAATCTGCAAAGGATGAAGGCCAAGTAACATATAAAGACCTATCAGAATTGCACCTGACTTCTCAATGGAAACTCTGAAAGACAGAAGGTCCTGGACAGATGTGATGCAAATACTAAGAGACTATGATTGCAAACCCCAACTACTATACCCAGCAAAGCTTTAAATCATTATAGACAGAAAAAAACAAGATATTACATGACAAAACCAGATTTAAACAATACCTATCCACAAATACAGCCTGATAGAAAGTATTAGAAGGAAAACTCCAACCCAAAGAAGTTAGTTACACCCATGAAAACATAGGCAGCAGGAAGCCTCACACCAGTAAACCCAAAAGAATAGAAAAACACAAACATTACCACTGGAAAATAACAGGAATTAACAATCACTGGTCATTAATGTCTCTTAATATCAGTGGACTCAATCACCTATATAAAGACACAGACTAACAGAATGGATATGAAAACAGGATCCATCCTTCTGCTTAAAACAAGAAACACACCTCAATCTCAAAGACAAATATTGCCTCAGAGTAAAGGGATGGGGAAAGAGTTCCCAATCAAATGAACCTAAGAAACAAATGGGTATAGCTATTATAATATCTAACAAAATAGATTTTAAACTAAAATCAATAAAAAGAGATGGAGAAGGACACTTCATACACACCACAGGTAAAATCCAGCAAGATGAGGTCTCAATTCTGAATATCTATGCCCCAAATACAAGAGCATCCATGATGTTGGATTCTCCTTTGTATGCTAAAAATATATTTTACTACCATTGGTTAATAAAGAATCTGCTTTGGGCCTATGGCAGGGCCAAACCAGGTAGGGAATCTGAACAGAGATATAGAGAGAAAGTAGGCAGACAGGAGACAGATACCCCAGAACCTTACCAATAAACCACAAGCCTCATGGTAAAATATAAAATAATAGAAATGGGTTTATTTAAGGTAGAAGAGTTAGTTAATAAGAAGCCTGAGATAATAGGCCAAGCAGTGTTTTAATTAATATAGTTTCTGTGTGATTATTTTGGGTCTGAGCAGCAGGGAATGAACAAGTAGTATCTGCCTACAAACCCACATATGTAAAAGAAACAATACTAAAGCTTAAATCTCACCACAAAACTCACACACTAATAGTAGGAGACTATAATACCTCACTCTCCCCAATGAGCAAGTCTGCCAGACAAAAACTTAACAGAGGTATATATAAGAGAACTAACAGATGTCATGACTTAAATGGACTTAAAAGACAACTATAGAACACACAGTTCATCCAGACACATCTCAGAACGTTCTCTAAAATTGACCACATACTCAGTAACAAAGAAAGTCTCAACAGATACAAAAAAAAATTGAAATAACCTCTGTATCTTATTGGATCACTATGGCTTAAAGCTAGAATTCAACAACAACACTAATTGCAGAAAGTCTACAAACTCAGGAAAATTGAAAATGCTCAAATGGATCACGCCTAGGTCAAGGAAGAATTAAAGAAAGAAATTAAAGACTTCCTAGAATTCAACAAAAATGAATTCACAATATACCTAAACCTAAGGGACACAATAAAAGTAGTACTAAGAGGAAAGTACAAAGCATTATGTGTATACATAACAAAAGTGGAGAAATCTCACACTAATGACTTAATAGTACATGTGAAAGCTCTAGAACAAAGTGAAGCAAACTCACCCAGGAAGGGTGACTACAAGAAATAATCAAACTGAGGGCTGAAATAAATAAAATAGAACCAAAAAATTATAAAGAATAAATAAAACAAAGAGCTGTGGGTTTTTTTTTGAGAAAATAAACAAGATAGACAAACTTTATCAAAAGTAACTAAAAAATGAAAGAGAATATTGACATTAACAAATCACAAATTAAAAAGGGGGCATAACAATAGAAATTGAGGGAACCCACAGAATCATTAGGTTATACTTAAAAACCTGTATCCCGCAATATTGAAAATCTAAAAGAAATGAACAACCTTGTGCATAGATACTGCATACCAAAATTAAATCCAGACCAGATGAACAGCTTAAATGGAACTATAACCTCTAAGGAAATAGAAGCAGTCATCAAAGTCTCCCTCCACTCCGAAAAAAATCACAAAAAACCAAAGGCCAGTTTCAGCACAGAATTCTACCAGGACATCAAAGAAGAGTTAATACCTTTACTCCTTAAATTGTTCCACACAATAGAAATGTAAGGAACAGTGCCAAACTCCTTTTATGAGGTTACTCATAACAAAACCAAAGACTCAACTAAGAAAAAAATTAGAGACCAATCATGAACACTGATGTAAAAATACTCAATAAAATACTGGCAAGCTGAATCTAAGAAAACATCAAAAAAATCGTCCACCATGATTTCATTTCAGAGATGCAGAGATGACTCAACATATGAATATTTGTCGGTGTAATCCACCATATAAATAAACTGAAAGAAAAATATGATTATCTCATTAGATGCTGAAAAGTCTTTGACAAAATTCAACACCCATTCATGACATAGTTCTTGGAGAGATCAGGACAAAAAGAACATATCTAAACATAGTAAAAGCAATATAGTCAAGCCAACAGCTAACATTAAATTAAATGGAAAGAAGTCAAAGTAATTCCACTAAAAGCAAGAACAAGTCAAGGCTGTCCACTCTCTCCATATCTATTCAATATAGTACTTGAAGTTCTAGCAAGAACAATAAGAAAACAAAAGATCAAGGGGATAAAACTTCAAAAGGAAAAAATTCCAAATTTTGCTGGCTCTAGATGATATGATAGCATATGTAACTGACCCCAAAAATTCTGCCAGAAAACTCCCACAACTAATAAACACCTTCAGTGATGTTGGAGGAAACAATATCAACTAAAAAAAAATCAGTAACCTTCCTACATACAAAAGAGAAAATAGCTGAGAAAGAAATCAGAGAAACATCACCCTTTACAATAGCCACAAATAGCATAAAAATTTTATAGTAACTCTAACAAAAGAAGTAAAAGACCTCTTTAAAGAAATAAATTGATGAAGATATCAGAAAATGGAAAGATCTCCTGTGCTCTTGGATAAGTTAATAAAAATGAAAGTCTTACCAAAAGCAATATACATATTCAATGTAATTCTCATCAAAATCCCAACACATTTTTCACGAACCTCAAAAGAACAATATTCAACTTTTTATGGAGAAACAAAAAACCCAGAATAGCCAAAACAATCCTGTACAATAATGGAACTTTTAGAAGCATCACCATTCCTAACATCAAGGTCTATTACAAAGACAGTAATGAAAACAGCTTGGTATTGGCATAAAAACAGACAGGTGGACCAAAAGAATCTAATTCAATACCCTGTTATTAATCCTCACACCTAAGAATACCTGGTTTTTGACAAAGAAGCTAAAAATATAAAATGGAAAAAAGAAAGCATCTTCAACAAATGGTGCTGTCATTACTGGATATCAACCTGTCAAAGAATGCAAATAGATCCATATTGATACCTATGCACAAAACTCAAGCCCAAATGGGTCAAAGACCTCAACATAAGTCTAGTCATACTGAACCTCATAGAAGAAAAAGTGGGAAATAACCTTGAACACATGAACACAAGAGATCACTTCCTAAATATAATACCAGTAGCACAGACAATGAAAGCAACAATAAATAACAGGGGACCTTCAGGAACTGAGAATATTCTGTAAGGCAAAGGACAACATCATAAGACCAAAGGGCAGACAAATGAATGGAAAAATATCTTCACCAACCCCACATCAGACATAGGACTGCTCTCCAAAATATATAAAGAACTCAAGAAACTAGACATCAAAATACCAAATAATCCAATTAAAAGTTGGGGTATAGATCTAAACAGAGAATTTTCAACAAAAGAATCTCAAATGACTAAAGACACATAAGGAATTGTTAATATCCTTAGCTTTCAGGGAAGTGCAAATCAAAACAACTCTGAGATACCATTTTATACCATTCAAAATGACTAAGATCAAAAACACTGATGAAAGATTATGCTGGAGAGGATGTGGAGTAAGGGGAACACTCCTCCATTGCTGGTCGAAGTGCAATCTTATATGACCACTTTGGAAATCGGTTTGACAGTTTCTCAGAGAACTGTGACTCAATTTATCTCAAGACGCAGTAATATCACTCTTGGGTATATACCCAAAGAATGTACACTTATACCACAAGAACTTTTGTCCAACTGTGTTCATAGCAGCATTGTTTGTAATAGCTAGAACCTGGAAACAACCTGGATACTTCTCACCCAAAGAATGGAAAAAGAAAATGTGGCACATTTATACAATAAAGTAGTATTCACCTGCAAAAAAACAATGATATCTTGAAATTTACATGCAAATGGGTGCAACTATAAAAATACATCCTGAGTAAGGTAACCAGATCCAGAAAGATGAACTGGGTATGTATTCACTCATAAGTGGATATGAGATATAAAGCAAAGGATAACTAGTCTATACTTCATGTCCCCAGACAAGCTAGGTAACAAGGAAAACCCTGAGAGAGACATGTATGGATCCCCATGGGAAAGGGATTTATAAAAGATCTCGAGAAAATTGGTAGTGGGCAGAAGAAAGTGGGGAGGAGAACATGAGGAAATGGGATGGCCAAGATGGGGAGAGAAAAGAGAGGAAGAGTAGGGAAAAAGATAACTTGATTGAGCGAGACATTGTGGGGCGAGCGATAAACCTATCACTACGAAACCTTCCAGGAATCCACAAGAATGACTCCAGTGAATACCCTAAGCAATAGTGATGAAGGTACTTGATCTGGCCTTTCCCCTGAAATCAGATTGGTGACTATATTGTCATCATAGAAACTTCATCCAAGAACTGATGGAAACAAATGCAGAGTTCCACAGCTAGCACTGGGCCAAACTCCTAGAGTCTAGGAAAAGAGAGGGGTAAAGACCATGATTGGGACACCCACAGAAACAGCGGATCTGAGCTAATGGGAGCTCACTGACTCCAGACTGACATGCATAGGCCCAAACTAGGCTCTCTGAATGTGGGTGACAGTTGCGTGGCTGGGGCTGTCTGTGGGGTCACTGGCAGTGGGACCAGGATTTATCCCTAGTGCTTGAAGCTTGAACTGGCTTTTTGAGCTTATTCTCTTTGGATGGATACCTTGCTCAGCCTAGATATCGGGGGGGGGGGGGGATTGGTCCTTCTTCAGAGTGATGTGCCAGACTTTGTGGACACTCCATGGGAAGCCTTAACCTCTTTGTGAGAATGGGTGGGAGAAGATGGGGGGGGAGTAGGAGGAGGGGAGGAAGAGGGAGCTAGGATTGGTATATAAAATGAGAAAAGATTTTTTTTTAAATCAATAGAAAAGGAAAAAATCATATTCTTAAACTTCTTTTCTTGATCTTAGGAAAAATTTAGGTGGTTTACCCAAATAGATGTGCACTTACTCAATGAATTGAAGAGAACATGTTCTCTGTTAACACTGAAGTCAATCATTTCACTGACAGTACACCTGAGATGAAAGTAAAGCAGCATAGGCTATAAGATGACCCACAACTTAGAAAAATAACACCTACAACAGAAAAACAACACCCATTCCTCCTGAAGTTATTCGTCTGTTCCTCTGCATTATGATCTTATCCTATGACTCTAGAAGACATTACATTTAACTTTCCTGGCAGAAGCACAGAGGTTTGAAAGTATTTTATCTTCTTACTAAGAAAGATTTAAGTTAAATTATCAGATTGATATGAATTCTTGGTGGGAAGATCTGACATATTAAGCAATGTCTTTATTTTTGGACTAAGCCCTTTATTAATGTATTAGTGCCAGGGCTATTTCCAATGCTCGATCTGCGAGTCAACATCTCAAGAAAATATTCACGGCATCTTCAATTTAAAGCCTTTCCAGTTGCTATCAGATGGCTCGACAATAGATTAAACAGTGTCAAGACATAGCTGTCTCTAATAACAAGAGTTTTAACAGTCCTGTCATATCTTTCCTTTGATAGTTTTGTCATAAATATCACCAAGGGATTCCGAGACGTTGAATTACAATGTCATGATTCAATCGTCATTTGTTCATTCAGTATTTGACAAGCAAGTCTTAAAGCAACCATATGTATGGACTAAGCTTATCACAAGAGATTAAAAGGCATGAGATATTTGGCACCTGGTATCAAATGTTCTGGACTCCATGTGCCAGAATAACTATAACTGTAAAATACTTTGAAAGGATCAACCCTGGTGGCTGGAGCTTACTTTCAAGACTTTCTCTTCTGGTTGACTCTTCTGCCTGCTACCTCTGTGGTTGAGGGTATGTAATTACGTACTCAGGGAAGGGGTTTTCAATAAACTCTTGAATTGGATACATTCTCAATAAGTTTGCATCACTGTCCTTGCTGATATCAGACCCATCTGCAGAATAAATGAGAGCTTGGCCTAAAATTAGGGTGTAAGGAGCACCCTACATTCTGATCTGGTATTTGAGAGGAAATAGTCCACCTGGACTTTCAGGATACGTAGGTGCTAACCACCAAACACAGAAAGGGAAGACCCGAGATGCAGTTAGCACTAACTCACAGGAACACATGTGCCAAGATCTCCAACAAATAAAGCAACAGCAACAGAA
Organism: Microtus obscurus; assembly: GCA_963919715.1. NCBI lineage: Eukaryota > Metazoa > Chordata > Mammalia > Rodentia > Cricetidae > Microtus > Microtus obscurus. Next base: position 21,479,889 of record CAWTZC010000355.1, on the reverse strand, counting down.
CAGCATTGGCTACTCAGCCATAGCAACATAATACATCAGCAGCCAAATGCTTTGTGTGTGTGTGTGAGTAAAGTGTCTGGTGATGAACATTTTATTCATTGAGTGTTTAGCCAGTTCTAATGGTTATGTAAATTTCTGTGAACCAATGTCAAGGATTTGCACTTTTTTCTATAAATGCTCAGAAAATCATTAGCTTGTATTTTTTAGTTGGATTTTTATCATGACTATTTGTTTTCTAATAAAGCTCTACAGATGCTAAATTTGGCTCTCACATGATTTTCAAATGCCAGAAAATACTCATTAGTACAACTGTTTTATTGTTTCAATGATTTAAAAATGCAAAATGTCTTTAGTTCCTGATAGGCTGTGAATCAAATTTGGAACTCTGTCCAGATTACCCCCCTAAGTCACAGAATGTACTATGACAATGAAAATAGTGTGCTCGCTAAATACAATACTCAATGACACAGCAACGTTCTCTTACCAGATGACCTGAAACAGGAAAGTCTGCGAGGAATCATAAAAGAAACAACCTTGCTGACTGTGTTAATGATCATAACATAGCATCATTTTATGTTTGGTGCTTTCCATCTTCTCTGTGTTCAGTATGGATTATTTTAAAATAAAATGAAAAAAATCTCATAGCATTTAATGTGCTCAAACTTGTTTACTTGAATTCATGGCTCTTCAAAAACATAAATACACAAATAAAACTAACATTGATAACCGTTTCTTCTTTTAAAGGGATCCTCACTTGTGTTTAATAAATAATTAATAAAATATTATGATTTATAGAAGGAAGAATGGGGGAAACCATAAAGTATCTTTCTGTTGTGCAAAGATCAGTTTTGCTTTTTTATTTTCTCTTTTAAAAATTTAGTTAAAATACAAATATGTCATCTTCCTCACTCTTCTATTCCTTCCCATCTCTCCCATGTTTGCCCCCTCCCAAATTCATGGCCTATTCTTCAGCCATCATTGTTAAAGATACATAGAAACAATCAAAAATACAACCTGCTGTGTTTGGTCAATGTTGCTTGCATTTATATATTGCTTTAACAATTTATTTTTATATTAACCCATATGGATAAAAAAAAACTTGTCAAAGATTATTTCAAGATACTCTATCAGTTTTCTCTAGTAAATTTGAGAATTTTCTTTCATTTCAAATCTAACCTTTGTTACATGCAGTTTTTTTGGAAAATAATGGCCAATGTTTCTATATTGGTATTGGCTCACATAAGCAAGAGATAGTACTAATAATGATGGCAGAAAGAAATCAAAACCAAAGAAAATTTGAAGATCCTGCCTACAGTTAAGTATACATTTTATGTAATTGCACTTTTATTATATAAACCTTAAATAAAAAAAGGTATAAGCAATAAATACATTGCAGTCAATAACAATAACATAAGAAACAAATTCATTCCAGGCTCTTTATTTTCTGGCAATCAATGGTAGGGAAGACATTGATATAAACCATGAAAACAACAGTGAAAGGCATCATGTTTAAACTCACTAGAATTACTTTTAAGTGATGAATGAGACGGCTAAACTCATATTACCGTTTCTCATCAATATGAAGGGTTTTGCAATTTGTTCAGATTACACGATTATTATTTATTCCAAAGAATATGACAATCAGTGATCTAGAAGTTTAAGGGTTTGAATGTCATGGTACCTTTCAATAAAGTGCAGCTGTAGTCCTCACACTGAGAAAGACACAAGAGGGTTTCACTTAGACATCACAGCTGTGCTTTAATTAGACGTCAAGAGAGGTACACAAAGGCAAGCCTAGAACCTCAGCTCTCATGGTCTTCCCTGCCTGCAAAACATTATCTGCTTGATAATCCACAGAAGACTCTCTTATTGTATGTGAACTTCCTCCATGTGAACCTGAATGATTCATTATGCAATTATAGAGAATCTGTGTAATACTGTATAGCCAAGCCTGGAGAAGAATATCATTTGCCTCTGGTGCACTAGTTGTACCATATGGCAAATAAAATGACCCTAATAATGAGCCTATGAGGCACATGGATTGCTTATATCATGATATTTTCATGGTCATTCTCCATTGTTCAAAAATTTTTAGAATTTAGATCCATATACTTCACTACAAAAAAAATTTCATTTCAACTTATAACAGGAAAATAAGAAATAAAGAGGTGGGAGGAAAATAACTTAAAAGTCTGAGAATGCTCTCTTATGACAGTTTTCCTCTTTGAGATTGGATAATGTATCTGAATTTAAGATCTGATTGATGCAGTAGGAGATGAGATTAATTTCTTTACAGCAGTTAAACTTAGCTGCTTAAATGGAACACCCCTTTTCTTTAAGTTTTGAAAAGAACTCACAGTCTCATTTTACAAAACCAGCAGTCTTCACAAGGCCCATCAGGGGATTTGAACATTTTCCCATCTACTTACTTTGCTGCTTCATCCCAACCTTGTATTCACCACATCTGAAATAGTAAATTATATCGGACAGCCCTTTCAAAGTGAGCTTTCCTTTAAGCTCAGTGTATAGGCAGTTCCTGACCACCAAAAGAACAACCTTCCTATTAACCCCACTGTTCTAGAACATTGCTGTCACTATTAGGACTGGAGAACTGTGGTCTGCTAGTTGAATGTGGGCAATGTCTGTTTTGATGTAGGGTTTTTTACAGCAGTAAATCGTTAAGATGGAGAAACCCAGGAAAATGGAGAATATGGAATAGGGACAATAGCTGCTCATCTAAGAGCAAGTTATCTGTCTTCTGGTCATTTATAAAAACTGTATGAGATTTAATAGAGACCAACTGTAGCAGTAATGAAGACATATTTCCCTTCTTTCTCATTTATCAACAAAAGTTGAGTGGGAAACCTACCCCTTCACCCGACTTGAACTCAAGGAGACTACCCATTATTTGTTTATTGAGGCCTATGCTGAAACCTGTACCTCTAACCCTAACACCTCTTTATTGAGGGAGTGTCTCTACACGTGCCCTTAGAACAGTGCCAGAGAAAACTAACTAAAATGCAAAACAATGTCAAAACTAAAAATATCATCTAAATAACTAGAGAAGAATAGCCTGTGTTGGAAGAGTCAGCATTATGAGGGTATCATTTCTACTGTGAAGTAGAAATTCAGATATCATTTAGACTACCACAGTACTAAGTAGGTTCTGATACCTGATTCTGAAATACTCAAATAAAGGCAAAGAAAACGGAATAGCTAGGATAATTTCAATAATTTGGAGGAACCAGTGACAAGTTAGGAACCAACTCTAACTGGAAACCAATCCAGTTCCAATACTTAAAACTACAGTAATCAAAACTATGTAGCATTAATAGAATAGGAATGTGGAATAATGGACTGGAATGGAAAATTTAAAGCTATACACATAAATTTGCCTAATTTACTTTTGAAAAAGGGGTCAAAGACTTTAAAAGCCTCAGCACAGCTACACAGTAGAATAACAGCAAGTGACAAATGAAACACAGTATAAATTCTGTGTCCCCCATGTGTGTATGAGTGTTTGTATGTGTGCTTGAACTCATGTAAAGTATGTATGAATGTGCTATCATCTATCTATCTATCTATCTATCTATCTATCTATCTATCTATCTATCTATCTATCTATCTATCCATCCATCCATCCATCCATCCATCTATCCATCTATCTATCTATCTATCTATCTATCTATCTATCTATCTATCTATCTATATTACTTAAAAAGAGAGTCTGTGTTTATGGACTGGAAGTTGAAGTCTTCATTTATTTAGGTGGTAATATTACCCCAAAGTTGGTATTTCAACCCAAAAATTAATAGAATTCATCTGGATTATATGCAAACCTCCAAGTTCAACATAAAAATTCATATTGAAATAGGCATATGTCAGATTACTCTATTTTATTCTGAACAGCTGAAAATATCAAAAAGATAAAAATAGGCAAACACTTTACTTTTTAAAACTCACTATATAAAGCTTTAGAAATCAAACAATGTGTTAATAGTTTGCAAAATTTTACACATACACACATGCTATAAAAAAGATTGGGATTACCTCAAAAATAAACTCTTCAATTGATGACAAATTGAGTTGCAGTAAAGCTGAAAGACTGAAATATAAAATTCTAAATAAACAGTGTTTGTACTATTGACTGTCTACATATAAAAGAAAAAAAGTTGCAAATTCTATTTTTTGTGTTAAAATACCTTAAAATTGATTTTTATTAAAAAAAAACCCTCCAATACTACTGTACTTATACAAAGATGACTGAGTAGCAACAGTAAGATTTATTAACAATTGACCAAATCTAATTGCAATTCGCTGATTCTTCTTTTTTAAAATGATTTATTTTATTTTATATGTATGAGTATTTACATACGCATATAGCACAAGCAAAGTTCAGAAGAGGGTATCAGAACCACGGAACTGGAGATACGGATGTTTAAAATTCACCATGTGGTTGTTTAGAATTGAATCCTTGTACTTTGCAAGAGCAACACATACTCTCAACCTCTGAGCCATCTGCCCAGCACCAACATTAAGTACAAAAAATTTAAGAGTACAGATAATTGGTCTCCATATCCTACACCACAACTTCAATGGATGCCCAATGTTCTCCTGGAGGCCATGCTGGAACCCAAAACCCTAGGAAAGATCCCACCCATAGATCTCCAACACTCCTTAGAGCCCACCGAGTCCACCCCCAGCAGCACCCTGATGTGGGATTCCCCTCTGAATGCCCTGAATGCTATTGATTAATAAAAAAAAAACTGTTTTGAGCCTATAACAGAGAAGGGCAGAATGGAGCTAGGTAGGGAAAATTGAACTAAATGTTGGGAGAAAGAAGGGTCAAGTCAGGAGAGAAATCATTTAGCTACCACCAGAGACAGACACGCTGAAACCTTGTGGGTAGGCCATAACACTCATGGTAAAATATAAAATAATAAAGATGGGTTAATTCTAGATGTAAGAGCCTAGCTAGCAATACGCTTAAGTAATTGGTCAAGCCGTGATTTAAATAATACAGTTTCTGTGTGATTATTTCAGGAGTCTGGGCAGCCAGGAAATGAACAAGCAGCCTAACACCTATCAAAACAGATTTCAAAACAAAATTAACTGAGAGAGATAAGTAAGGGCACTTCATACTCATCAAGGAACAATCCAACAAGATAATCCTTTAGTTCTTAACACTTATGCCCCAAACACAAAACCATTCACTTTAGAAAACATGACTAAAGCTTAAGTCACACACCGACCCTCATACATTTATAGTAGAACACTTCAATAACTCACTCTCACCAATAGACAGGTCACCCAGACAAAAACTAAACAGAAAAAATACCGGAGCTGATGGAGTTTCTCACCCAAACACACTAACTATAGAACATTTCACCCAAACACAAAAGAATATGTCTTCTTCTCAGCAACTCACAGTTCTTTCTCAAAAATTTAACTCATACTGGGTCCCAATGAAAGTCTCATCAGATAAAAGAAAATTTAAATAACTGCCTGCATCCTATCAGACCACCATGGATTAAACCTGGATTTCAACAACATCAGAAAAAACAAAAAGCCTAAAAACTCATGGAAACTGACTAACTTTCTACTGAACAATTACTGTGTCAAGGAAGAAATAAAAATTAAAGACTTATTAGACTTTAATGAAAATGAATGCACAATATACCTAAACTTACAGAACACAATGAAAACAGTGCTAGGAGGAAAGTTCCTAATACTAAGTGCCTACATAAAGCTATTATAGGCTTCTCATACTAGTAACTTAACAACATATTTAAAAGCTCTAAAATTTTCTTTAAAAAAAGCAAGTTCATCTAAGAGGAGTAGATAACAAAAAACAATTAAATTGAGGGCTGAAATCAATAAAAAAGAAATGAAGAGAACAATGCATAGAATCAATAGAAAAAAATAGTTGGTTCATTGAGATAATCAATAAGATAGACAAACCCTTTTCCAAACTAACTAAAGCGCAAGGAGAGAATATTCAAATTAATAAATTCAAAAAAGAAAAAATGGGACATTAAAACCAGATATCTATGAAATCCCAAGGATCACTAAGTCATTTTTAAATGATTGTACTCCACAAAAATTGGAAAATCTAAAAGAAGTGGATAAATTTCTTGACATATACCACTTACCAAAGTTAAACCAAGATCATATAAACAATATAAATAGACATATAACCATTAAGGCAATAAAAACAGTCCTTATAATTATCCCAGCCAAAAAATCTCAGAAGCAAACAGCTTTAACATAGAATATTACCAGATTTTCAAAGAAGAGTTGTCATTGATAACATTATCATTGATAATGTTTCTCAAATTATTTAGCAAAATAGAAATGTAAGAAATATTGCTAAACTCATTTTGGTGAGGTCAGTCACCATGATAATCATACTACTCAACGATTCAACTAAGAGAGAGAATTACAGACCAATTTTCCTTCTGATCATAGATACAAAAACACTCAATAAAATACTCACAAACTAAATCCAAGAAAACATTAAAAAGATCATCCATCATGACCAAGTAGGCATCATCCCAGAGATGCTGGGATGGTTCAACAAACAAAAAGCAATCAATGCAATTCACGATATAAACATACTGAAGAAAAAAAAATAATACATGATCATCTCATTAGATGCTGAAAAAGACATTGACAATATTCAACACCACTTCATGATATAATCTTAGAGAGAGTAGTGACATAAGGAACATCAATGAATATAGTAAAGGTATTTGCAATAAGCCTATAATCAACATCAAAGTAAATGGAGAAAAACTCAAACAAATCTACTAAAATCAAGAATAAGACAATGCAACCCATTATCTCCATTTCTATTCAATATAGTGCTTGAAGTTCTAGCTATAACAATAAGACAATTAAACGAGGTCATAGGGATACATATTGGAAAGGAAGAAGTCAAAGTGTCTTTATTCAGCGAGTATATACTCAAATATATTAGTGACATGTTTTTCAAAGTTCAATAACATATTTTGTTCTTTTATTTTTTTCAAAAAAGATGATGTTGCTTCATTTTCCTTTCATTCATATTTTAATCTCTACATTGAAAAGGGGCATCTAACTCTGATGCCTTTCTGTATCCAAAATGAATGACTCTGCCTTGCTCTAGATTTTTTGTTTGAAATGTTTGTCTTACTTTATAGTGCATTTACAGTAATGTACCTCTGAGTTGTGTAAATCTGATTGAGGATAGTGATCCAAGGGCATATCAAAATAGCCAATTCTATCCATTTTCAAAAAAGGCCACTGCTTTATAGCTCTGACTACCTAGTATTAAAATTTCTAGATGAGTCAGTAAGAAGCTCATGAAATAAGTGTGACTGTCTGCTGCTATATCTGCAGAACGGTACACTAAGACCAAAGATCTGAGTTCATTTTCCAGAACCTACATGGTGAAAGACAAAAAATTATTCATATAAGTTGTCTCCTAATCTCCATTTATACACACACCCACACACACTCACAGAAACATTGGCTTGGTAAATTAAAACAACAGCCTTTACTTTTATTTTTTGGAAGAGAACAAACTTTCCCTAATTTCTCCAGTTTGGGATGATATATATGAATAAACGGATCATATCTAAGAACAACTCTACTCGCAAATTTTCATAAAATCAAGTCTTATTAAAAAGGTCAAACTACATTCAAGTCATATTGCTGATCTCTTAACTATAATAATTAAATTAGCTACATACTCATAGACCAGAGCATTATTCAGCCATCACCAGAGAAACTTTCTCCTGCAGCATATAGGAATAAATGCAAAGACTTACAGCTAGACATTATGGAAGTGAGAAAGAGAAACAAAGAGAGAGACCTTTGAGCACTCATGGGTTGACTCCATCAAATCTCTTCCCTGAGAGTTTGGAAGACCCTGAAGAAGAGGATCTGAAAAGAGTGTAAGAGTCAGGGGGATGACACCAGGAGAACCAAGCCATTTAAATCAACTGAAGTATCAGACATAGGGCCTGCATGGCTCTGCACCAGGTCCTCTGTGTATACATTATAGTATCTAGTTTAGGACATTTGCATGACTCCTGGGTATGTGAACAAGTGGATTTCGGATACATATGTCTTTTCTTGAATTCATTTCCTTCTGTTGGTTTGCCATGTCCAATTCAAAGTGATCTTTTGTGTTTTATTTTATTATTATGTTTTATGTTCTATGTCTTACTTGAAAATAAAAAGAATTTCAAATTTGATACACACTACTATTAGCAAATTGAATCTTATGGATAACCAGGTTATTTTCTTTATAACTGGTAGGAGCCCTTATTAATAATTTACTCTGAGACTTGTAATGATCATGGTCCTAAATATTAAGTAGACAGCCGTCTTGTCATTTTATCATGGCTCCCACTCGCAATTGCATGTGCAACAAGAGAGCAGCATAGCTTCTGGGAATTACGTCACTTGTTTGCTGCTTCATAGATGTATCAGAATTATATCATGGCCAAAAATTTTATGCAGATTGATAACACAGTGTGATATGTTGTGATGTGATGAGAAAATTTAATTTGGGCGACTAAATTCCATGAGCTAAGGCATAAATAAACAATACAGCTCTGAGAAAGTTTGCTTTGGTTGGCAGCTTGGCTGTGATAACAGATGAACTTGTTTTGCAAGCAAATGAGTAAACAAATCTGTTAAACATAATTAATTTTCATGTTCTGTCTTCACTGTTTTTACCGCCAAATAAGTATCATTTCCACTTAAACACAGAGGACGGATGGTAGAGACATTAGCTATGTCTTACTTGATGGAAATAAGAAATTAAGCAAAAATGTTTCTTAGCATGATGGCTAACTTTATCTTGCATGTTACTACACTACAGGGCTGGGAGATGGCTCACCGCGTAAAAATACTTGCCTCCAAACATGAGCTCCTTAGTTTGAGCCCTGGGAGTCACGGGATAGAAAACTGTCTCCTGCAAATTATCCTCTGCCCTCTATATATACATAGTGACATCCATGTGAACACAAACACATAGACGTATATAATAATATTATATCATAATCAAACTTCCTGATTTACATAATGCATCCTTTATACATGATTTATCTAGTTATATTATATGCAGAATTACTTAGTAAGTAACTATAAAAGTGGAATTAATGGGCACATGTTTCATTCTCTAATCAGAAAAATGTGAGGCATTGTTAGTAATAAACACGTCAACACAGAGCTATAGTGTAAGCACAAAATCATTTTCAACAGAACGCTGATTTGATAAGTTTTATATGAAACATAATACATATGAAGCAAAGTATATATGGTATATCAACTCAGATTATCCCCATGTTCAAAAAAAAGCAACTGAGACATAGATATGAATTGAATAATTCAGAGAACACAGACCTAGCATTTAAATTTTAAGTATGCACTTTCTTAATCCTGCCTTTCTAGTATCTAATCCAAAATTGTTTACTTGAGAATTTTGTGGACCAACTATGATATTCCATAAGTTGACTTTCTTGCACCAACTAGAATATACCATCCTCTTTGGAAGTGGCCTCATGTTTCTGAGTACTTCCTGTGGAGTCTTTTATATTGTGATAATATATATCATAATTTGTCACTATATCCCCCGTTTAAAAGTTAAATTATTCCAAGGCTTCATATACCACTCTACAATCTCCAGGAAGACATGACGGCAAAGCATAACCTCATATTGGCATAGCTCATGATTAAAGATAGCAAGTGATTTAGGATTCCTCTTGTCACTAAAGATAAGAATTTTAGCCATAAATATTAGAGACACAAAAATTGATGTAGTACCTGGGTGTTTTTATTCACAATTCTGTGGTTAAAAATAAATCTAAGTCTAGAAACTTTCTGAGCCATTGAGAAGCAAAGGTTAGGAATGGGTGACTGACAGTCATCAGTAATTTGCCAAGTTGATATCATCCTCTTTGAAATGCAGGCTCTCAGTTTGCTGTTTCAAATACATTTTTTGTTTGTTTTGTTTTTTTTTTGCTGTTGTTCTTCTGTTACTTTTTTTTTGGTTGTTGTTCTTTCCTTTGTTTTCTAGATTGCTTACTTTTTGTTTTGTTTTCTTTCATGGAGAAGATGCCACAGGGATGAGGGGGAGAATATGTGGGAGCCAGGAGGTTAACAAAGCAGGGGTACATGATGGGAAACCTTCAAATATTCCATAAAGAATTTTTTTTAAAAAAATGAAAGTTCTCTATTAACACTTCACATTTGCAGGTTTCTCAGAAGCAAAATATTGACTAACAGAACAGACTATGTAACAGCATTGCAGCACTCAGAGAGAGTGACAACCTCAGGATCAGAACAGCTCACAGTACAACCAATAAGATTAAGTCTCACAAAGGGATCACTACAAAAGCACAAACAAAACAAAGTAAAAAACACAAAACTTATTAAGGTTAAAAACAAAAGCATGTGCTCACAGAAGCTCAAGTATTTCAATCAGAGAACGGTGTGGCTAATTTTTTTCACAGTTGAAAGATCCAAATAAAGTAAGCTTTAAAAAAATCCAAGTACAATAAAGGTCTGTGATCCAGAACGTCTTCTGTCACAGCCTCTGACTAGCATCTAATTTCAGCTCTCTCCACTCCAGTGCCTTTGACCTTCAGAGGAAAATAATGCCTGTGACGTCTCTGTATTTTCCCTCCTGTGCCACTCTAATGGAGATCAGCAACAGACCTTGTGACATCATCTTAGTAATTCTTCATCCTGGAGTTGTGCTAGCTATACCATTAACTCTTCTAGAATCTAATGAAGAAAGAAAACCCAGAGGAAGCCTTGTGTTTACAAGGAGACGCTTCGAGTTCTATTGAGTTTCTCGGTGTTTGCATTTTCAACAACCAGTTTACATGTATATCAGCAAATTAAAACAAAAAAGACACTCATAAGAACTATAACTTTTGTCTCTTGAAGTTAAAGAAAACTTTTTCCCTCATAGGGGTTCCTATATTTTTGTACAAGCAAGAAAGCAATCACTATTTTCTTTCTGAAGGCCTAGTAAATGCATGCCACTTCCTTTAACTGATTTGTATTTCTCAAATGCCTTATCTATTCACATTTCTTCTTAGCACATGATCAATATAGTATACCCTAAGCTCAGTCTCCAAAATATAAAAGTTTTATAATTTATTTTGTGTGTAAAGGTGTGTGTCTGCATGCGAGTATGTGTGCATGTATACAGGTGTCTGTCTACAGAGGCCTGAAGTCAGCTCTTAACTGCTGAGCCATCTCTCCAGTCCCAAATATAGCAACATTTTAAAGCCATAATTAAACACAATTAGCCAAAGCAGAAAGTAAATACTAGCTTTTACAAAGCTCCTTCTTGTAGGAAGTTTCCAAACTCTTCAACTGCAGGGATGCAATTTCCAAAAATGCTAATACACTAAGAATTGTGTGGGTAGAGAAGAGATAAATGTTTGCCAATTACATTCAACACATCAGGACCCCCATGGAGAGTGGGTTAGGCACCTTTGCTTTTCATCTAATCAGATTTGCCAATTGAAATAAGATTTTAAAATAGATCTGTTTAGTTGAATAATTCCCTCGAAGAGAAAGGGAAGTTTTGATGGCATAGCTTACAAGGGGCTGTGCCCAAGCAGGCCCTGTCTAAATGTCGATTAGGAAGGGAGCTTTTCTGTCTCTGGGGAGCCTGGTGGATGAGCGTATATGAGGTATGACACTGTTGGTCTGGAGTCGGTTGAGTGATTCTAGTAATGATAATATTGCCTGCTCCTGTGCTAGGCATGGGCCTGGTCATTTCTTGCCACGTGTTGCACTAGATCAAGCACAAGTGACTGTTCTTTTGAACCGTGTCAATTTCTGCTCACTTGTCATGTACATTTCAAGCCTGTCTATAATTTTGATTTGTTCCTCCATATGTTAGACCTGTCTTCTTGCTTATCACAACCTCATATAATACATCATTCCTATCTATGTTTTTAATGCCTTTTCCTCTAAAATTAATATGTGCCCAACACCTTTGCTTGAATTGTTTATCTTTCTATACTTATTCAGTATTATGTTTGCCACCCCAGAATCAATTTCACTTCTACTGTTATTTCTCCAAGCTCAGCCCATCCCTAAAGTTTTTAAGTTAAATATAGACACTGTTTTGTAATTTTTAAAATAAATTAGAGTTTGTCTCAGTGCTAAGATACATGATCTATGAGGGCAGAAAGATGGCCAAGAACCAAAAAACAGATCCGTAATACTGTCTACAGCCTAGCAAAAAAATAAGATAGACCAAGAAAAGACACTTGGAAAGAGGTAGAGTTATATGCCATTGACATAGATAGTGCATATACAAAGAGTCTCTGTGCAATGTTGGACAACAGAACAATAACTCAGAAATATCTTATATTATGTACATCATAAGCACCTCCTTCAAACACAGTTACATCATGAAGGATCTACACACATGGTTGGCAAGTACTGTCTTATCAAAGTCTAAAAGAACAATAACATTATAAGCTAAAGTGTTTGAAATAAAGAACTAGTCAGATCAATTAAAAACAATCCTAGTTATCTTTAGAACTGTGATTACTTACATAATATTTAGTTTGGCCAATATTTTCCAGTAGTTTTGGAAGTTTAATTATTTTGACATGAGAAGTATACTGTAATAAAAGTGTTCTCTACTTGAAAGTGAGGTAGCATTTAAAATTGTATTAAGGGCACTGAAATATTGGTTGAAATACAACTTCCTATTTAGATAAATAAAAGAAGTAAGAAATGTCAACCAAATACAGTCAGGTTTGATCTTGGTCTCATTCTTTTCTATGGTCAATGACACAATTCCTTAATTTCTATTGTATCTTATAGCCCACTTTCCTTTGTTGTTGACCTGAGAGAGGCAAATTTTGAATCCAAATGGTTGAAAACTGTAAAGGATTGTTTGTAGTGTCAGCTACTCTTGCAAAGTGACAAACTGTTGAGTAACATATAATTTTTCTCTTTGAATTCGAGAAATACTGTTTTCTGAGTCTCTCTCTTTCTGTTGCTCTCTTGTTTTCCCGCTCACTTTCTTTCTGCCTTTCTCTAGCTGCCCCACACATCATAGCTATTTAAATACATGGAAATCATAGTGTACTATGTTCATCATAGCAATGAATTATCAGTACTTCTGACCATTTTTCCTAATTTCTAAAACACTTGCATTTACATTTTTATGGAAATCATATCTCCTAGGCACCCACACAGCAGCAAGGAAAATGAGCAAAACATCGATGTTTGTTCTTCCTTCCTAGCACTGTGTCCAAGTGAGGAGCTTTTTATGATTTACATTCTAGTGTTTATTAAGACACCTTCTGTCAGGCAAATTCAAATGCAAAGACAACACGGAAAGCAGACTTCAACCCTACAACTCTGTCTAGAGACTTGCAAACTTGGGGTAAGAACATCTGCTAGCGAAGACACAAGGAAAGCAAAGCTCCTTAGACTGCAGCCAGATAATTTGCTCTTTGATTTATCGTGTCTCTGACAGACAAGGCTCAAAGCTTCCATGCCTGTCTGGGCAATTGGGGCATCTGTGATGTAGTGAAGTTGACAGAAATATGGCCTGTGGTAACACCATGCCTATAATAAGGAACCCTGGTAAGTCTGACAGCTGCAACAACCGCCAACCTCTGCTTTGATATTTCAAAATGCCAAGCACTATCACAGACTGCCAGTGGGGGGAAAAACATAAAGCTATGAGAAACGACCACATCTCTCTTTACGTTAATAAAGCTATTATTAAAGATGGCCCTAATCACAGGGATGTAACACTTACTTCTCTGTCACTTTTCTGAGACTTGAGAATGGTATCACAGGCCAAAGGCCAAGCTCATCAGAATTATTTTAAGAAACTATTTACTTGGTAGGTCAATGCTGGAATAGTTCTGTCATGACTGAAGGATAAATACAGGCATCAGTAGTTCACATATGAACTTACACTCCTAATAACAAACATTGCCTTAAAGAAGTCATCAAGACTATGAACTTTTGGCTGAATTAATTTATTTTATTGCTGAAAGCATTGATTGAAATATTGATCTCGCCCACAGATTTCACCCTTTGGAGCTCTGTAATTTACAGGAGGAAAACAACTATAAAGAAAAAAGTAATTGTTTTCTATCTGACTCTCCTGTTTCTCTAGTCCGTTTTCTAGTCTCCAATTTATCAAATATTGATCCTTATAGTATTAATGACTGTATGATAACTCCATTAAAACAAAAGATATACCCTACTGACTTAAATATGTTCAGTATATTTTATCAATTCTTTAAGTCAAGAAATCTTAATAAAATATGGATTAATTCTAAATAAGAAATTAAGCATATGTAGTCAAAAATAAGCTATACTTGATTTCAGAGGAAAAGTATCCCTGTCAGACACACATATAATCAACAAATTCATCCACTGTTTAGTTATAGTGTGCAATATAAAAACCAAACCTGTATATTTTTCTCCACAATAATTAGAAGTCTTCCTAAATAGGAGTGCTTATCCTAGCAAAGAAGTTGCTCAAGGAAGAGCAATTCAGTTCTGACAATTTAATAAAACAACCAAATTAAACCTGAAGATGAGGAGCCATTTTGCTGCATACAGAACTACAAAGAAGTCATTAAATATTGTTACATTCCATGAGAAGACCCGTGATTGTGGTGAAAACTCAATCAACTTGTTTTGTCTGTCCAATAACAATAATTTTAACTTGTTCATACGAAAACTTGCTGAACCATGGCTTTACATTCAATAAACAGAATGAATCTAGACATGAAGTCTGTGATGCAGAAATTGTAAAATATATTTACTATTTATATTTTTAGTTAAGTTAAAGAATGCCTTTTTAAAAAAATGGATTAAAAATTCTTATAAATATAGTTGACTCTTATTTTTGATGTTCACATCAATAGCATCGCACTTGCTGCAAATGAATAGAAAGAGAGCTGTTCGAATCTTTAAGTCTCTTGTGGCAAGAACACTATTACAGAAATGAACAGAAGGGAGTCTCTGCAGCCTTCCACCTGCCTTCTTCTTTTACCACAGGCTGTTAAGATCACCCTGGGAACTACCGAAGCTGAATAAAGCCCTGACAATTGGCTTTTACACCCTTTGGGCAGCCAAGCTTTCAGAGGGGATGATTCGGCTTTGTTCAAGCACCAATATATCAGAAACAATGTGAAAGTCTGAGGGACTTGAGCCTGGCTTCTCACCACAGACAGAGTGACCCTGTCAGCTGGGGCTTTATGGGGGAAAGCTTATCACATAGGGTTAATTCAATCAAACCCAAATTCCATCAACCCTAATGTGTCCCACTACCATGAATCTGCAGTTCCGTACAGTGTTCTTTTCCAAAATAGGTCTGCTGGAGGCTGGGAGAACAACTGAATTTTACAGAACCCCTTAGAAATATGCAGTATCTTAACTTCAGTCATTGAGCAGAAGATACAGCTCTAACTACTCTGGGGTAACTTAAGAGGACTGTTTTCCAAGTGACCTTTCAAATTGTTTGAATTATTAGGAATTCAAAATCTGATAACTATCTTGTCATGTTTTCTGAAAACATTCAACTCTTCTGAAATAAATGAGGAAATCTATTGATAACTTGAATATGGAAGTATAGATGTATAGAAGGTACTTCTGTGGTAAAGAGTTTATAACCTGCATAATAGAAATAAGAATGTCACATTTACATAGTAAACAGCAAACAATTAAATGCAACTAATTTTAACATTCACATGTTCAATTTATAAGATGGACATGTAGAAAATATATAGCATGTTTGTCTTAGTTTGCTTCCTGTTGCTGTGACAAACACCATGACCAAAGGCAACTTGGAATGAGATGGTTTTATTGCATTTTACAGCATCAGGAGTAAGGGAAGGAAGACAAGGCCGCCACCTGGGGACAGGAATTAAAGCAAAGACCAAGGATGAATGCTGCTTATTGGCTTGCTCCTAGTGGTTTGCTTAGTTTCTTTGCTTGTTTGTTTGTTTGTTGTTTAGTTGTATCACCTGCCCAGGGGCTGTACTACATACAGTGGGCAGTACTCATTATAGCTACTGGATATTTGCATATCAATCATTAATTAATATAACACATTGCAGTCTTAGCTATAGGTCAATATGATAAAGGTATTTTTAATTATTCTATTTATCTTTTCATACTTTTTTGATTATTTGTGAATTTCACATCAGGAACTCCATTCAAACTCACTTCCTAGTCCTCTCAGGTTCAAACCCCAACCTTCGGAACCCCTCCTCCACACCAAAAGAAAAAGAAAAAGTCCAATTTTTGTTGCCCATTTAGTCACTGGAGCATGGCTAAACTCCTGATGGCTAGCTCCTTAATAAAACTGAGTCCGTGACCAATTGCACTCCCATCAGAAGTCTTTAGTTCTGGAAAGCTACACTTCAGCATCCTTATCACAATTTTTAAGAGTTATCTTTGATGACTTTCCGGGTAGGTTGCCACTTTGTGGAGGGCCTGAGTTGGGGATAGGTGTAGTTATAGAAGCCATCTATATTTCTATCTCTCAGCTGTGTCTGAAGTCATCAATACCAATTCAAAGGTGACTTCTTTTTCCTTTACAGTTACCAGGAACATGGATTATGGACTTCCATACATTTTCTGGAGACAACACAGCATCTACATGGTCTCCAGCTTCAATACAAGCAATGGATCTCAGCATGATCTCTAATGGCATTACAGACCACAGACATCAACGCGGTCCTCTGCTTTTGAATATCATACTGAGGGTCATCATAGCCCTCAGTAGTAGCCCACAGTAAGATCATTACCTTGGATTCAGGAAGCCGTACATATCAAAGCAAACTGTTCTTTGTTCTTTGTCTTGGACATCCTTTCAATGTTCAAAACCAGGGCAATCATTCAGCTGGGCATCATGTTCAGGAGCTGAGTCAGAGTGCAAGCCATAGCCTGTTGCATACCCACTGTTGACTCTACTCTGCAGTGGCGTGGTCCCCCATCCACCTCAGGCTTCTCTCACACCTTAAACTACAGTTATGTCTCTAATTCTGCATCCCTCCACTGCTCACTCACCACTTCATTTCTCCATCTTTCTCTCCTCTCCATTGAATATTTGTTTGTCATAGTGACATTGGAAACTGCAGTGTCTGGGGTGTGTGTGTAAACTATACACACACATACACACACATCACCTAGACTACTTTGCATACAAATATTCTTTGAAATGAGTTGTCAGGCTGGTTCAAGATGTTTCTGAAGCACCAAAAATACTTAACCATTGCTGAGACTCATCTCGGATATCCTACAGTTCCCAGAGTCATGGTAATCCTGAAGCTCTGGTTCTGCAGAATTGCCTACTTCATGCTCTCCAGTCATAGATGGGCTAGATGTTGGAGTGGACTGACTTTCCCAAACTCTGGATCACAAAGCCCAAATGGTAGCTGAGGTCGTTAGCGGTGGGGCCTGACTTCGAAGTGTTTTCTTAATGTTCCTTCTTACCAAATGAACATAGCTTGTGTCAAGTTGACAACTAATCAGCACAAAATTAATATTTGTCTAATATTGAATGTATATATTTGTCAATTCATGAATTCAAATACATATATTTAATCATATTATTTAATACACTTATTAGCTATTTAATTAATCATATTATTTAATATATTTATTAGCTATTTGCTTTATAATTTATCATCTTATCACTTGGTTAAATTTCTTCTGGGATTTTAATAGTTTTTCTAATTGTATTGTAAGAATTCTTTAGGAATTACAATTTTTTTGGAAAAAGAAAATCCTATCATATAAGCGTATTTCTCTTTATTCTCTAGGATGGGTAGAGGGAGGAAGGGGAAGAGAGAGACAGAGACAGAGATATTTCTGTCTTGCAGGCAGGGTATGTGTCTTTATGAAGGTTATAAATACCTTTATATTTTTTTAAAATTTTATGGAACTCAGAAGTGTTGCCATCTATCTTAAACAGGTAAAAGACATATTTGTGGTGAGAGTCAATTTGACTGTATATTTTCTAGGGAAACGAAAAGATATTAGGACTATTTTTCTTTTACTTAACAGCTGTGTAAATTTAATCAACACATTAAAACAATTCAAAAGACACTTTTATAAAACAGCAATGACAGTATTGGATTGGAGGGTTACATAAGTCTAAATTATTTTATTCATGTTTAAGATGATAACATAGACTGAACAAATGTTGACTTTACTACCATTGGGATATTAGACGATAGAAAAAACTAATCTTCAGAAGCATATTCTGTGCTCACACAGAAACGTGTATTTGCTAATGACCCTGTGTCTAATTTCTGGGGCACCTCTATCACATACTTTAAACCAACACTCCCATGTTAAATTTTTCATCGTATTACTCAATTTTATGAAAGCATCTTTGAAGAAAAGACATTGAAATCTATGCCATGAGATGCTCTGTTGATGACGTAGTGCTCATTAGAGAAACATGGTAAAAGACACTTCACTTCTTCTTTAAGCATATGTATTTAGGAGGATAAGTTTCATGTTTTTGATTATGAGGCTCAATTTTAGAAGATTAAGAAATTAATTCATAGTAATAGATATTAAAGCTGAACCTAGCAATCATCTCTTAATTTTATCTAGTGCAGTATGTATATTCATCACATGGAAAATTAGCTGATTTAGTTGACCCATGTGCACGTTATGGATCAATGCATCAAATATATTTATGTATTTCTCCATGGTCATACACCAGTGAACCACAAAATTAGGATCTCTTCTTTAGAGGAAACATTGGTTTTTTGATTTTTTTTCATAATTTTCTTTTAATTTAACTATTTCTATCCTTTCTTTTTTTTTTTTTATTTTTTTATATTTATTTATTTATTATGTATACAATATGCTGTCTGTATGCCTGAAGGCCAGAAGAGGGCGCCAGACCTCTTTTACAGATGGTTGTGAGCCACCATGTGGTTGCTGGGAATTGAACTCAGGACCTTTGGAAGAGCAGGCAATGCTCTTAACCACTGAGCCATCTCTCCAGCCCTCTATCCTTTCTTTAAATGAACCAAGTGGGGCAGTGAGGAGTTAAATGCCTTTTGAATATATTTTAAATAGACTCATAAAACTATCTTGTAGAAGGAGCAACGGGCTGCGGCCCAGCTCCTGCATGGCTAGCTTAGCCCCGGAAATAACAACACACAAACTGTATTCTTTTAAACACTGCTTGGCCCATTAGTTCTAGCCTCTTATTGGCTAATTCTCACATCTTGCTTTAACTCATTTCTATTAATATGTGTAGCACCACAAGGTGCTGGCTTACTAGGAAAGATCTTAACCTGCGTCCATCTCAGAGAGGAGAGCTATGGTATCTGCCCAACTTCCCTTCTTCCCAGCATTCTGTTCTGTTTACTCAGCCTACCTAATTTTCTGTCCTATCAAAGGGCCAAGGCAGTCTCTTTATTAACCAATGAAAGTAACACATAAACACTTGACCCTCCTACATCACCATCTAGTCAGGGTTCACATTGTACAAAAGAAAAAAACAACACACAAGGTGAGTCACTCACCCATGACTGCAGGAGACTCCCAGTGGCTGGTCCCTGTGACATCTTAGAAATCTCTCAAGAAGATAATGAAACATGGGTTTTACTGTCAATAAAATTAACTGGCTGTTCTGGTACATTTGGAATGAAACACTTCACCATCTGACTAAAATTGTTGATTTTATACTTATTTTTACATAAATTTGGGTCTGATTTTCTACTTCTCATTTATACTTCATTAATTAATGTCCATATGTCCTATGTTAATATCAAACTTTTATAATGATGAGAGCTTCATAATAACTAAGAGTTCATACTGCCCATGATTTATAATTAGTTTAATTTCTCATCTTAGTTATATCGAAAGTCTTATATAAGTTTCTGTTTTAACAAATCATTTTAAGTAAATTTAAGAAAACAACAACACTTTCAATCCTGAACTTCTAAAAAAGATGAAAAATAGATAAAATGTTTTTGTACAAGTATTTGAAACCAAACATTCTTTTAAGAGGCAGTGTTTTTTTTCTTTTTTTGACAACTCTTTGAATTTCTGTATAAATATTGATTTCCTGTCTCTCCCCAAATTCAAAACACCTTTAGAAGTTTA
Source organism: Microtus obscurus (assembly GCA_963919715.1). Taxonomy (NCBI): domain Eukaryota; kingdom Metazoa; phylum Chordata; class Mammalia; order Rodentia; family Cricetidae; genus Microtus; species Microtus obscurus. The sequence continues at coordinate 21,459,747 of CAWTZC010000355.1, read as the reverse complement.
TATTTTTAATGAAATATTCAGTATTTACCACCAAGGGTTAGAGAGAGGCCATATGTTCATAGTGATAATAGCCCTATTGAAAATTTTAATATTATATATTTGTATACTGTTTATATATTAAAGAATAAAACTTAGATAGCTCTGTATGAAATTAGGATATACACTCCTATATATGCAAATTTATTTGTCATTCTAATCTCTCCTGATTAACTTTACTATAACTCTGATATTTTATTTCTGTATTGCTTTGTTTACCAGTTCTATCAGATGTGTTCCTATTTTACTTCCTGTCATTCTTTTCTCAGTTTTACTGCTCACTGTCATAAAAAGATGAAGAATGGGGGAAGGGAGAGAAATTAAAACTAACCATATACTACAATGAAAACTAATTTCATTTGCTATAAGATAAAAAATGTATCTCTCATATCAAGAAATTTGTTATGGGCTTTCAGGATAAACTAACATTGATTTTTTTAAGTCTAATGATCGCAGAATTGAGTCAATTATATTGAAGAATTTCCCTCTGGGAAGGTTTCCCCCACTAATAGGGATCTATTGAAAAGTCCTAGTTATTCACACTCTCATGGCATTAGTGTTTCTCATCTTTACTTAATGTCAAAAACTAATCTCTTTCTCCTTTTGTAATTGCCATTTGTTTTATTATTCAGGTTTTTGGTACACTTATGATCCATTGTGTTATAATTCATATCATCTTATCTGCTCAAGAATCTCTTGGAATTGTTTGGTAATGAGTTCTAACAATTCATAGGGGATTGCAACTTTTGGATAAAATGGTGCAAATAAGATTCTTTAGTTTTTAATATTGTTTAAAAGCTGTCATAGCTAGCATATAGGTGAGTGTGTGTGTGTGTGTGCGCACACGTTGTGTGTACGTGTGTGTATGTATGTATGTGTGTGGTGTGATGCCATCTTCATCACAACCTCTGTTTTGTTTCCACCTGAAAAATGGGATCAGTTTTAACCAAGAGCAGTCCATGCTGTTTGGAAGTCAACCAGAGTAGGTAGCTATAGTACCCCTACACATGCCACCCTGAGTTTTGCAGGAATTCTAAGTTTAATGACTGTCGTCTCTTGTTTTCCCAATGTCCATGTGTAAGCCTGTGATCTATGTTCCTGCTTTTCACGTAAAGGGAAAGAAAACTACGTTTGCCATGGTAATGATGATTGCAGATTCACAGTTGAGAAAAAGGGACATCTACATCTTCTGTGACAATCTTTACCCTCCCACTCCACCTTACTCCCCAAAAGAGTAACAGCCTAGACAGAATGACACTGAAGAGAACTCTTAAAAGTTGTGTTGGGTATGCTGTGGTGAAGCTCTCAACAATTGATGGCTTCTAGTGGGGTGCTGGTGGGGAAGGAGCTATTTTTAAGGGGTTGGGCACCAGGAGCTTGATCGTGCTCAAGTGAGTACATGGAGTATATGGGCAACACAAATTGGTCTTATCTTTTTTCTTTCTTTTTATGAGAGGGCTGTCTATCACATGGGTAAGGGGCAAACCTCGGAGGACTAGACAGTAAGTATGATCAAGGTTTACGATGTGAAATTCCTAAATAATTAATAAAAATATTAGATAAAAAATAAGAATAGAATGCCAAACATTTGTTAACATAGTGCCTTCTTAGGAAAAGTCAAAACAAGACAGTCTGATTTCCCTACCAGCCCTAGACATCAGAAGTTGTCAAAGAGCAACCACATCAAAACCACAGCTGACCCTCTATGGTTCACGAGAAGACTCTTCTCTTGTACAAAGACAATAGGACTTTGTTTCATTCTCTAGCAAACCACGATTTCAGGTCTAAGATCCCACAGATCAAATCACAAATGTAACCAAAGCTTTTATTAGTAGGGTGCAGCAGTAAACACAAACATAAAACCAAAATATTTACATTACTTTTGAACAAACCACCTGATTTCAGAATAGATGAAATATGAAGAAGAAAGGGTATGTCTGGCTCTGGGCTTAATTCCTGATCCCATTGGTAAATAACATTGAGATCCTCTTGAGCCTCTATGTATTTGTCTTTTGAAAAACCTCTCTCTCTCTCTCTCCCTCCCTATGTCCCCCAAATGTGTGTGAGTGTGTGTCTGTGTATGTCTGTGTGTGTGTGTGTGTGTGTGTGTGAGTGAGTATATGTGTGCCAGGAATAGAGCTGGTTTCTAAGGCCAAAAGTGGGTATAGAATCCCTTAGAGCTGGAGTTCCAGGTGCTTGTAAGTTGCCTGGATCCTAGCTAAGTTATTTTATCCTTTGTAAAAACTGCCTGATCATGTGGAAGCTCTTCCAGTTAACTAGCCACTTATCTTAGCTTCTGTTCAAAACTGCTGGCTTCAAACTACTTACTCCACAAACCACCCTCCAGATGCCTGGAAAGATGTCTCTGCTCTTAAAAACCCTATTATCCCTAGGTCCCTGAACACCTGGATATGTTCCCAGTTGGCTGAAATAAAAACTTTCTCTTGGCTATACACTGTGTCTGAGTGGTCATTTCTGATGAGCTACCCATTACCATATCCCCTCTTTTCACAAATGCAGATAAACTAAGAGGAAAAGCATTTAAGACACGAACAATTGACTTGGAATTTAGTTACTCCACAGAGTTTGATGACCTCCTAGTTCATTTCTCTGACTTTGCAGCAACATCTGCTGATGGTTTCCATGCTTTCTCCCCTGTGCTCAAAGAAAATGTCATGACCAGCATCAAAATCGAGGCTGCTAGTGTTTGAGGTGGGATTCCCCTCTGTATGCTGTGAATACCATTGGTTAATTAAGACTCTGCCTTAAATCAGAGGTAGTAGGGAAAAACTATACTGAATGCTAGGAGAAAGAAGGCAGAGTGAAGAGACTCCATGTATTACTGCCAGGCACAGATGCTAGACAGAATTTTACCGAGTGGCAATACACAGATTAATAGAAATGGTTTAAATTAATATGTAAAAGCGAGCTAATCACAAGCTAGAGCTAATAGGCCAAACAGTAATTTAATTAATAGAGTTTTTGTGTGATTATTTCAAGAGTTTGGGCAGCCAGGAAATTAACAAGCCTTCTAAGACAACAGGTGGTCATCTTTATTTCCCAGCTTAATATAGTTCAGTGGGTTGTAATCTACCATGGTGATCAAACTCGAACACATGACAACATAATTCCTCTGAGGTATGAAGTCTTCTCAAGTTATCTCCTTATTGAACTGCCTATGGCTAATGAAGTGTAATAAAACATTTGCCACAGTCTATGAAGAGGTACTTGTTTCAAGCAGCAGAACATGCATATTAGATGTTAAGCATGAAACAACTTTTTCTCCACCCCAAAGTCACTTGATATGTGGTTTGGGAGGCCTCAGTTAAATAACTGGCTAACAGTGCAGCAACAATTCATTCTGATTTTTCCTTGCAGTATTATTCCAGCAGTCATCTTTTATGACTGCATTCATTATGACCTAGTTACAGCCTCCTGACTTAATATAGCTTCAGTAAATTAAATCATCTCCTACACATATAACTTTTAGCAAATGACTGACAGCCAACATACTTAATCATTTTGGGTGTTAGTAACTATTTTCAAATAACATAACTATGAGGAGAATAGCATTAATGAAGTGTGTGGCACTGGTTTCTAAACACTCAAGATGTACAGTGTTTGTGCACTCTCTTTTGACTTTAGCAAAAGCTGTGCACAGCCATTTAGTTCTTTAATGCCCGTGTAACGAAAATGAATATGGGACCCAAGGGAGCAATCTATTTAGGCTCGCACAAAGATGCCACTGCAGTAGTTGGATAAGAGGTAATTAGAGTGTGAGAAATCTAATTAGGAATTAAGAAAGTAAACACGCAGAGTCATGCAGATATACAGACACACAGACCCAATGAAGATATATGTGATCTTAAACAATCCATTGATGAACTATTGATTATCTTTTTTGATAGACTTTGCTGAGCTATATTCATAAGATTGTTAACAAAAACAGAGCTTGTCAATACTTTGGGCTTATGCTAATTGAATACCTTAGGTAGCAAATCAGACTGGAGGTCCATCTGCCTTTCTCCTGCAGAAGAGCCACTCTCATCACCATTTGGATGGTAAGAAGGCAGAAGATAAACCAATGCCACCAGAAAGCATCATTTGAGCTTCATCTCCTTAGTGCCAGGATTGTAAATAAAAAAAAAAAAACCTCATGATAACGCTGACATCTTCAAATGAAAAAGAATTTTTTCTAACAGTTTTTTGCAGTGGGGAGATGTTTGGTCCTGAAGAGACGGACTGTATTTATCTACACATCGCTTCTTGCAATTGCATAGGCATCAGTTAGCTCACAATTGTAGTTCTCAAATGTTTCTTCCTATAATACTTTCCTGGTATTTTTCTTTTTTTAGACTCATAGGAACTCAGGAAGTTTCTCAAAGCAGAATAATTCCTGAATGAAATGTTTTCAATTTTTCTTATTCTGAGGCATTGTTCTGGTCTTAGTGACTTTTACAATGTTGTACCTGCGCTAACAAGCATTTATGAGTTCACTAAGGAGGGTTTTAAAGTACAAAAAGCAATGGAATATTTAACTGAAAATTAAGATTATTTTCCTTTAATTCTTAATTATTGCATTAGCTTACTAACAAGATGCATGTGCTCTTTAGGCCTGGCACACGATTTGAAAGAAAATAGCATACCTCCATCCTCATTGCGGGTCCTCACTGATGGCTGCAATACACTACTAGCTAACATATAGCAAGGATACAAAGCTAAGGTTTTTGAAAATATGACATCATGGAAATAAAGGCCCAATAATCAGTATCTCAGCTGTGAACAGCTTCAAGGAAACTCTGTCTCATACTCCACATGCTGTACTACAAAGAGACACAATGTCTAGCAATAGGCTGAGCTGCAGAGAGACACTTAGCCCAGTGTCTCGCTGTGCTCTCTGCTTGGATTTGGGAGTCTGGAACCTTAAAGATATGTGTATCACAGAATAAGCCAAGGCATTTTACTGTTGCCAGCAGAAGTTTTGTTGTAAGAGTTAGTGTGATGGTTTGAATGGGAAATGTCTCCTTTAAACTGGTGTTTGAATACTTGGTTCCCAGGTGGTGATAGTATCTGGGGGAGGTTATGAAGATTTTAGGAGGTGGAACTTTGCTGAATGACTTAAGTATTGGGGGAGGGCTTTGAGAATGTATGGTCTCATTCCACTTCCTGTTCTCATTCTCTGTTCCTGTGTACCGATGAAATGCAGCTTCCCGTTCCTGCTGCCATGCCCCGCCAAGCCTTCCCCACCATCACGGACTCTTTTCTTCAAAACCCTTTCTTCTTTAAGTTGCTTTTGATTATGGCATTTACTGCCACAGAAAAGTAACTGCATTGTGTATGTCTGTAAAGAACTCTTTCCTCAAACAAAAGAAAACAGCTAGATCAGAAAAAAAAAAGTCTTTCCCAGTAACACACAGGACGGTAACACAGAGTGCAATAACACTCAATACCACACAGTGTGATAACACTCAATACAATAAATGACACATCACAGTGCAATAATACAGTGAAATAACAAAAGTGAACACATCGCTGCTAGGGGATGGCTCCTTGCCCATTTTAGTTGCTGTGTTGACAACGGCATGGGAGAAGAGAATGACATAGCAGGAAATACTGTAGGTTCTTATGCTCTGGGGGGAGGAGCACAGACCATGAATAGAGAACAGAGCTGACTGGAAAGTACAGGGAACTGTGCCCTACACTGATGCCTTAACGCTCTTTGCTTCTCAGGAAGTCACTATATAGGGACAGGATCTAGAATTGTGTCTGCCGATGCCTATACACTTTAGTAGGTTGCACCAAACCAAGTAAGAATCTGGGTTTTATAACACCTTCCAGTTAATTAATTCTCTGATAATTCAAGAATATTTTAAGATTCCTCATATATAAACAAAAACCTGTGTATTAGCATCGTATACCTCAACCATGATATTAACCTTTGTCCCTGACTTTGATATAGCAGAAAGACAACGTGTCTATATTTCTTGCAGTGCTGCAAGCCCTTGAAGAATGTTAAGAGTAGATTCTGTATAAAACTACAACATGACCACTCCATGGTACGGATAAGGGGAAGGTTTTTAGTGTAGAAATGAGAGAGAAAACAACTGGAGTTATCTGGAAGAGTCCAAAGCAAAGAGAGAAATTAGTAAACCGAACATGGCTACCAGACTGGGCCTGGCCATGAGAGAAACAGGAGCAGAACAGAGAGGAGAGAGGAAGCGAGAGAAGGGGAGCATGGGAAAGCAAAGAGAGGGACAGAGACAGACAGACACACACTGAGAGAGTGAGGATTCCTGATAGGGTTATAAGGAGAATGCATAGCTGGAGAGAAGGAAGCCTGTGAAATTGGAGGAGTTTCAAGGAGGGAAGTGAGAAGAGCTAGAATGCTAGCTAGCAAGAACTGTAAAATGAGTAACAGATACTTGTGACACTGAGGAAGTCCTGAGGCCAGCACGTAGTTTAGGATGCTAACAGACATCACGGATAGCAAATTGTGTCCTCTGTCTTTTGGAGTTTGGGCAAATTTGAGTTTTCTTTGAACCTGACAAGATCTTCTAGTGATGAGAAAATATATCCATATCAGACATAGGGTGTGTGCCCAGTGATGTGCTTGTATCTGTTTGTAACATGTAGAAACAAGAACTACTGATTTCCAATACATAGTTACCATCAGTGAGTTCACTGAATCTTTTCAGTAGGGCTTTTGTATTATTGACTAATTGGTGCTTGTTTTCTACTATATTTATATCTATTTCCTTGATTTTCTAACTCATTTGACTAAAAAATTCAGAACAACGTCAAGTGATACAATGTGTAGACTGTGGCGGTTTGAAAGGAAATGACCCCCATAGGCTTAGAGAGAGTAGTACTATTAAGAGTTGTGACCTTCTCGGAGTAGTTATGGCTTTGTTGGAGGAAGTGTGCCACTAGGGAGAGTCTTTCAGGTCTAAACTGCTCAACGCAAGTCTAGTGTGACATTAACTTCCTGCTGCCTACTAATCCAGATGTAGAACTCTCAGCTGGCTCTCCAGCATCATGTCTGCCTGCATGCCACCATGCTTCCTGCCATGGCAACAATGGACTAACACTGAACTTTAGGTCAGTCCCAATTTAATGTATTCCTTTATGAGTTGCCGTGGTCATGGAGTCTCTTCACAGCAATAAAACACTAAGATACATATGTAACATACTCTATCCCTAACTGTAACAAAATCTTCCTAGCAATATACTATTGAGTAATACAAGTTATTTAGCAAAAACTAAGCATAGTAGTTCATGCCTGTAATCCTAGCACTCAGGATCTAGAGAGAGGAGGATCAAATGTTCCATGTCATTCTTGACTAACTGGTGACGTACAGGCTAGCCTAGGTAATATATATTCTGTGTTTACTTCAATTAAATATTTAAGTATTTATATATTTAAATCGAATGTTTAAATATATATAGTTTCTAAGTCCTGTATAGTGAAGATGCAGCTTCACTTGTAATGGAAACCCCAGGACCAAAGAGGATATTGATACCAAGGTCAGAAGAAAGGCCAAGAAGCCACTGGTGAAGGTACATCCTGTGGAGATCACAGCATGTTGGAGCTGTGGGACAAGTGTGCTGTGGGGATCACAGCAGCCAGTGTCGAGTGAATGTATGGGGAGCTTGTGAAATGCACCAGACGGGCCATGTGATGGGCGGAGCTGGAGAGGTGGAACTGTCCAGGCTCTTAGGAGCCAGCAGAACATGAATGGGTCCCAGATATCAAGGACTGAACTTTTTATATTATTGAATGTTGCTGTTTGATTAAGACTATGCCCTGTTTCTTCCCTCTTGAAGTAAGAAAGTATGTAACTTACTTATTTTATAGGAGACCATAGTTAAGAAACTGAGTTTTTAGAGATACTTTAGACTTCTATAGAAACGGTATATTTTAGAGACTAAACTGTTAACGTGTTACAGTTTTTAAATACCGTGTTGAATGTGTTTTATATTATGATATAGATATTAACCTGTGGCCTTAGAGATAAACAGAAAAGGATAGGTAGTGGTCTAATAGAAATGTATTGGTGTTTCAAATTGATAAGGAGTCAATTATCCTGTTTTGTTTTGTTTTTTTTTTTTCCCAGCTTGACACAATTAGCACTTTCAGGGAAGAGGAACCTCAATTAAGAAAATTCCTCCAGTGGATTGTCTGTAGGGTACTCTACAGAGCGTTTTCTGATTAATGATTGATAAAGGAGAATTGGGGTACCAAGAAAAGTATCACACCACCTCGGCAAGGGTGCTGGGATACATAATAAAACAAACTGAGCAAGCCATAGAGACCAAACCTGTAAGCATTTTCCTCATAATTGATTTCCGCTTCACTTCCTGCCTCCAACTTCCTGTGCTGTGTTCCTTCTGACTTCTCTCACTAGATGGAATAAATGCACCCACCCTCCAAGTTGCTGTTTTGGTAAGGGTATTTATTATAGCAATAAAAATCAAAATAAGAAAGTAATCCTAAACTTTATCTGTCTGTCTCACTTACGATCAAACATACATGATCTATTTTTCAGCATGAATGCCTAAAGCAACTGAATTTTATACTTAAGTGCACACTATACGCTCTAAAAGAAAAAAAAATCCTAGCAAGACACTAGGAAGGGAAAGACCTTGTCCATACACTGTTGTTTAGGTGGTTGCTGTGACAATAACAGCAATCCAGATCTAGTGGCACTCCTCAACACCTCTCCTGTGTTTTCTCTTTAATTATTTTTATCAATAAACATTTGATCATAACCTAGTTACAGTTAAAAAGGCCTTTAATCCTGGCACTCAGGAGGTAGAGGCAGGCGGATCTCTGTGAGTTTGAGGCCAGCCTGGTCTACAAGAGCTAGTTCCAGGACAGGCTCTAAAACTACAGTGAAACCCTGTCTCAAAACAAAACAAAAAAATGGTCAAACTTACACCATTGAAACTTTATGTGAATGGGCTCATTTAAAAATTGATAAGCCCCCACGTTCCTGCCAAGAAGTGTGCAGTGATCAATTAAAGTCATTATTTTGTCTCTGAAGCTGTCATGACTCTAATACCCCCTAGATGGTAGACAGACTACAATCGCCTTCCATAGTCTCCCTGTTTAATTTTCCTTCTTGTCACAAGCTAATATGAGGGTGGAAGAGGCTGCTTAGTGGGAGTGGTGCAGCTTCCCATTTAGTGAAATCCTGCCATACATTCTTAGCACCTGTTTATCATAGATGAATTAACATGAATAGTCTGATGGGTAGGACTCATTTATATGCATAATTTATTTAACAGATTGCCAGAACCCAAGCATCTCACATCTCATCACAGCTCTGAAGAATAAGTCTGAAAGCCTCCAATCTTATAATCATTATACACACACACACACACACACACACACACACACACACACACATACACACAGAGAGAGTCACAGGTCTCATGCAGAATGCTTTTCTCTGAGTAGATTTTCTTCTTCTTCCCCTCCATTATTTCAAACTATATGCTAATTTCCAACATTGTCAGTCTAGCTGTTATTAGCTTACACCATTTTATTGAAGTGCCTTTCAATCTACAGAAGATATTACTCTTTCCAGCTCCTCGGCCCTGCAGGACACAATTCTTCGAGAGCCCTAAATGATATGAACTGTATCTTGCTAAAACAGTGTGCCGTTATGCTTGGATGTCTTTCTTAGATTTCTGCATCAGCTTTTTCCTTTTGCCTTGGAGCTGATAAGGCACCAAGTGCACCCACCTGTCCTCTTCCTTAAACCTTTCCACCCTCCATTATGCAGATTCAAAGTTCTCCCTATGAGATCCACAAAAATTACCCTGGTTAAAAAAAGAAATCACATGAACGCAGCACTTTTCATTAATATGCTGGTAGATACTGATCCTGGAATCAGGAGGAAGACAGCATTAAATGACATCAGCACACTGTTCCTCCATCACCTCTGGACACCAACGTTCCCTTTAACAAAACTTTCATAATAATATGTTACAGAAGTAAAACAAGTCATTGGACTGGAAATATGTAGACTACACTCTATTTAACTGAAAAATCCTGATCTCTTCCGTATTTTCTAATCCTATACAAGTAAGCTAGGCAGATTGCATTATATTTTATGAATACCAGTTTACACAAACAATGTGCAGGACTTGTATTTTTCAATTAGGGTATAGACAGTGGTAACCGAAGTCCAGAACTTTGTTCATTGATTCCATACCACCCACCCGGAGTTCAAATTTGATTACAGTGATTTATGCGGTGTTAGGCAATGGGTTATATGATTAATACATGGGAGCTCCTGTTTTGCTGATATTCCCATTCTTATTTGCTTCTCACTAAAGCGACATTACTAATAAAGACAAAACAATTGCTCTTGGTCAATGAAAGTGAACATTTTCATGTGTAACTTAATTTCAGGGTAGGACCAGTTTCTATTTCCAAACTGTATCATAACTGAATAATCGATTTTTTAAAATTACTTTAGCAAGTTTTGTAATTGAAGTAAAAATCTCAATAAACATGCCAGGGAGGGATGGCCTGAGGTTAACAGTCAGAACAGTGTGAATACTCACAGTAGTTTTGCTCTCCTAGCAGAATGAAACACAAGTAGGGTTGTTCGTTTGCTTGTTTTTGTCTTTATCACGATAAGAAACCAAGAAAGGAAAGCACCGACCGTGAGTGAGACACTGTGTTACATATTCCACAAAAGGAGAAAAATCAAAACCATAAGGTTCTTCCTCTAAAGCCTTACGGTTTCATAATGTAGCACTACAAAATGACACTGGCTGGGGTTGTATCATAAATTAGTCTTCTGGCTGTTATCTTTATGCCATGCAGCTAACAAAGTTGTTTTTAAAGTGATTTCACAACCATTAGCTCAGTTATGTGGATTCCTTTGCCTTCAGCATCACACAAACAACATGTGATCTCCGGAACAAAATCTCTGAAACAAAGCAATCTGAGCTCTCTATAGTTTTCCACACTCAGAAACCTATTTAAATTAGTGATTTGAGCAAGCACACTTCTAACACATAGAAAAGAGTCTTTTCAGCAGCAGGGCAAAGGGTATTGTCAAGAAAGCAAATGAGAACACTGAGCGCAGTTAATCACATGCAATTTCTCCTTCAGGATTTCTTCTCCATCTGTCAGACTAAAATACAAGAGAAAATAATTCATAAGGTTGTAAAAGATCACAATGTTTCTCATCAAAGAGTAAAAAAGTAAAATCTAATCTCTCACTGCCTGCTGAGCCGACACAGGCAATCAACAGTTCATTTCAATCCAATGTTACCAAAGTGTGGTAAACAGTTACCTGAGGTTTTTGTCTGACTCCAGTAACAGAGGTGACTCTAGACATTAGGCATGATCCTGTTCCCTCCTACCACCCTGCCAAGAATGTGGGTTCAGCAAAATGGTGGGCACAGGGAGACATTGCCTCAAGCTTGAGAGACAGCCTGCCCTCTGAAGGATTTGCTACACAGCTGTTCCTCATGTCAAGGTCACAGTGAGGGTCTGGCCCAGAGAGATCTGGAAATCCAGCAGCTTTCTCCGCCTCAGACTTCTGGCATGCTAACATGTGCTTTGCATGGAAAAAGCGTAATTGTTAATTATTAAATAAATCGATGAACTTATTTGGTTCACTTCACTCCTTCTCTTCTACACAAGCTAGTGTTCTCTCAGTTTCTAGTAGGCACTGTGGTCCTGTTTATCGCAATGATTTTTCACATACTCCTCTTCCAGTATGGTTCCCTATCTTGTGTTCCACTCTTCCACGAAAGGATGGATTTCTATATCTATTTCCAAACTTATGTCTCTGAAAAGTTTTCTGATCTCCAGTTCATGTTGGAATTTCCATGAAACTTTCGTCGATTCTTTCTCAATGTACTAGGAAATCCACTATAAATGATTGAAATGAAGTGTGCAGGACTCATTTCTATGTCTGTACAAATGAAGGTAATAATTAAAGCAACAAACAAGCTCAATTCACCACAGCAATGTGTTCTAAGGAAAGTTCCCCTTGTATGCCACAAGTTGTTCTTATTGCAATTGAAATGATTCTAAGAGTACTTTAATGTTATTGATTGCACTGACTTGCTTTAAATATTTTCTGTCAAAATGCCTGCTGTTAAATAAAATGAGAAACAAATATCTTAAAACGTTGTGAGGTTTAATTTTCTTCAAATGCCACATGAAATTGGTCAAATTGATGACAGTACTGATACTGTCCTGGAGGTTTTGAAGCTTTTCCTCTGCCAGTTAAAGAATTAAAAGGCAAGGAAAATTTAAAGAACAGGAAACAATTATTGGGGTGAGAAAACATGCACACGGCAGACACACAAAGAAAAGGACCCTCTGAGAAGAGAAAAGGGAGACTCAGAGGGCTGAAATTCTATGTACAAAGTCACACCTTGCCATTTATATAAATAGATTAAATATTTGAGGATTTTAGGTAAACAAGGACAGACATGTAATTGCATGCAGTGTTTTCTGAAAATGTAATAAACAATCCACTAGGTACTTATCATTTTTTCCATTTAACTCTTCTAATTCAAGTTCATCCAATGATCCTTACGATCCAGAAACCAATTTATATTCATAAGTAAAGAAGGAACAAACTTCCATCAGTTAGTATTTCGAAAAAATCAAGGTCAGAAATTTACAAGTTTTTCAAATGCAAAACATAATTTTCCAACTTTTTCTGTGTCTCAGTCACTAAAAAATGGAATTAGTATATTTTTAAATGCAATGGAAGAGCTTGTTTTTAATATTGCAAAGCAGAGCCAGGCAGTGGTCAGTAGACATTCAATTCGAGTACTGAAGAGGCAGCTCTGAGTTCAAAGCCAGCCTGACATAGAAAGCAATGTCTAGGAAAGTCAGGGCTACACACAGAAAACTTGTCTCAGAAAACAAACAAACAAACAAAAGATTGCTAAGAATGGAGTAAGAATAAGACAAGGTGAGGAAGATGGAAGGGAGAAGGGTGTGGAAGGAAAAGATAGGAGGGAAGGAGGAAGGATGGAAGAATTGAAGGGAGGAAGAGGAGATTAAGAAAAGGAGCATCTTTTAAAACAGAAAACCCACTAGCATTTTCCCTGAATATCAGCATCAGAAAAATTCTTAAATGCTTGTTTAGCAGTTTGAGCCTTAAAGGAAGAAAGAAAGAAAGAAAGAAAAAAAGAAAGAAAGAAAGAAAGAAAGAAAGAAAGAAAGAAAGGCAAAAAGATAGAGGTTAGTTATAAAGTGACATCCCTTAGAGGCTGCCTAAATGTGGGTGGTGCTGTGTTCACTCAATCATTAAATAAATACAGCACATGGGTACTTAAGCTATTTTCATTCCATTCAGTTGTACTTAACATGCTGTAGGAGTTGCTTGTTTGTTCCTGGCTGATCACCCCTGAAATAACCATACAGAAACTATATTAATTAAATCACTGTTTGGCCTATTAGCTCTAGTTTCTTATTGGCCAGCTCTTACATCCCAATTTAACTCATTCCTATTAATCTGTATATCAACACATGGTTGTGACTTACCGGGTAATGTTCCAGCTGGCGTCTGTCTCCAGTGGAGCTACATGGCTTCTCTGACTCTGCCTTCTTTCTCCCAGCATTCAGTTTAGTTTTCCCCATCTAGCTCTGTTCTGCACTGCCATAGGCTCCTTTTTATTCATTAACCAATAAAAGCAACACATATACAGAAGTACTTCCCATATCATTACCCTGTAATAAGTGGCTGGCATAGTTAATTCAAGTAGATATCAGAACTAGGGTATCAGTACTAACTCACAAGATAGAAAAAAAGAAATTCAGAGACAGTGAAAATCATGTGAGGAAAAAAGACTACAACAGGTAGCTATCCATCTTAGGATTCTTACCTAACATATATTTGTAAAATGGACCCATGAAAAATTAAATTTTACAAGTTTAGCAATAATTATAAGTGATGCAATGATAAAGCCCAAGTCTGTGTAATATCTATACCAAGTTCTCTAAAATATATAATGAAACCTCATGTTCTTTCAATGGTTATAAATTATCTGTTGACTTAATGAAGTCTTTCTTTTTAATTCTTTATTTTTTGAGATTAAAATATAATTACACAATTTTTTGTTTTTTCTAACCTCTGTAACCCCCATTTATCCCTCTTTGCTCATTTTTAAATTTACAGTCTCTTTTTCATTAATTGCTATTTACGATAGATAGATAGATAGATAGATAGATAGATAGATAGATAGATAGATAGATAGATAAATGAGAGAGAGAGAGAGAGAGAGAGAGAGAGAGAGAGAGAGATACTCTTAAATATGGCCTGCTGAATCTGTGTAATGTTACTTTTATGTATTTTTTCAGGGCTAAACAGTTTTTATTGGATAGCAAATTGATGTGCTCTTCCCTGCGGAGACTATTTCTCTCAGTTTCAGCATCCCTTTGTTGTATCTAACACTTGGTGTAACGTTGAGGTCTCTTGAGTTCTTTTTTCTATCTTCTTTAGCATGTCTTGTTTCCTTGCTCAGCTCATGTTTAGGCAGAAGTATTGGTGAGAATTTATGGGTGTTAGCTTCTGATATTATTAGGAGATACCACCTCGAAGCAAACCCCCTGATCTTCTGGCCCTTAACAACCTTTCTGACTCCTCTTCCTTGTTGTTCTCTGAGACTTAGGTGTGGAGAGCTGTTGTGTATCTATTCAGACTGGGCCCACAGCTCTGCATTTTGATTAACTGTAACCTTCTGTAATGTTCTTCATCTGTTACACAGTTAAGCTTCCCTGAGAGCTGATGGCTACATTTTCATTTGGTAATAAGAACAAATATTTAGAGTAGTTAGCGATTATGCTAGTTTATTAAACTAGTGGCCGTATGCTCTCCTTCTAGATCCATGACTTCACCATCCCTGGGTAGTTGGCTAGGTTTCTAGTATCAGGTAAAAATTTCCATTTATTGAACAGAATTTTATAAATACATCCATGTTTTTCTCCTCTTTTGAAAGCTTCAATCTCAAACCCCATTTTGTGATATCATCTGGTATTTTAAATAGCAGTCAAAAGAGCCCTGGGCTTTGGTAAGAAGCTTTCAACATTTTTTACTGACTTGGCAAAATTCTTCCAAACTTGCATTAGCAGGCAAGCCTATATTAAGGCCATATCAAGTTTATCAATCAAGTAGATCAAATACCCATGGTAACCACTGAGAATTGTTTTCAGTTCTACCAAGTACCTCTCTCCTGATATTCCATGAAATTTTTGGCATTTTCTGCCATTGCTTCTAGAATCTTGGGGCCACTTGTTTTTCGTCATGCACACACCAGCTGACTGGAACATCTCCTTTATCTTAGTGGAGATGGCAATGGGGGTAAAATCCACATTTTGAGTCTTCACCTCATTTAATAAGTCTTCTACAGTTCCTCCTGCTCATCTTCATTTATGATTACCTTTGATAAATAATTCTATCAGTTTCTACAATACTTCTGTGAAAAGTATTGGGATTCTAGAGACTACACCTTCATGGTAAGTAAGTATTGCTTTGGCAGGCATAATCTTCTCTAACTACAGCTCAAGAACTGTGTGTGCTTAGGGTACAGGTACCGCCGCATCCAGAGAGAGTCACCAAACATACATTTAAAAATTCACTTCGAAACCTGAGAAGCAGCCAGTGCTTGTTTTGAAGAGAAACCTGGTTCTGCAACAAGAGGATGCAGGCCACGCCTCAACATTCTTCCATTTCCCTCAGAGGCAACTCTGAATTGGGGTTATAATCAGCTGCCTCCTTGTGCCAAGTTTTTCCCTGTATATTTTCAATTGGCGTGCTTTTGCTTCTGTATGCTATATACACAGTTTTTTTTTTTTTTTAAAGACCTAAAAACTAAGTCAGGTTTTGGTGGTGGTGGTGGATTTGGAGTAGCTTCAGGCTAGCCACCTGGATCTCTTCCAGCTAATCACAACCCGTGGGGGCACTGGAGACTTTGTACTTGCAAGGAATACTAAGATTGAACTGGGGGAGAGAAAGTTGGCTGGTGAAAGGAATTAACAGGAGGTTGGCTGGTACGTGTTTGCATAGATACCTTAAAGCTTCTCCCCATCTTGATAGGTCTTCCAAGAAGTGAGCAGAAAGCCAGCAGCTAAAGATAAGCCACCTATAACCCCAAGTTGCTATTCTCCAAGCAGCTCTGAAGGTTTGGAGCCAATGGGAGCTGCCAAAGGCAAGAATCTGTGACACAGATACTAATAATGATTCTTCTTTAGGTATTATACATAATACATCAACATGCTTCTTGGTCCCTTTTTTAAAACTTTGTCCTAGGGATTTTTGTTTGTTTTGTTAGTTTGTTTTTATTGTTTTCTTTGTTTTACTGTTTCCAGATAAGATTTCTCAAGCTTCATTGAAACATCTTTTGCGACTTTATTGCCCTTTTGATTACAGTCTCTATAGGTTCTAGATACTTGGTCCTCTGAGTATGGTTCATTTCTTAGCTGGATGTTTATATTCCTTGCAATAGAATTATCTGAAATAAGCCTCGTTGCTTTTTACTAACATTGTCTAGACATTGTCTTCAGCAAGAGAAAGTATTTCAACATACATGGCAAGATGCATGTGCTATCTTTTCCATTTCCCTGGAAATGCATTGCAACAAATAAACATAGACTAGGGATGTGTGTGCACTGTGCGATTAGATCACTCTATGTTTTCTTGGAGATGAGAGGTGTTTTTCTATGATCTCACGTATATGTCTATAATCAGACTTGGTTTTTACCTCAAGACTAGACTAAACATTACTAAAAACTTCCACATATCTTGTCAACTTCTTCCTCCTGGGTGCAAGGCATTTCTGTTAATTTTCCATATAACTCACTGTAAATTTAATCATCCAGGCAATTGGCAAATTAACACCTAGACTGTATCCTTAGGGAGTGAAATTAGCATGTAGAAGCTAACATAAGGTGTTTATTATGAATATAAATATTTCTTGAACAGCTGAAGTTATTTCATAGTTTGAAAAGGAGGAGACCCGGAGGACTGGCAGAAAACTCTTAGAACTAATAAATACTTTTAGTAAAGTGGCAGATACAAAATTAAAAAAAAAATAAAAAGGAACAACCTTCCTATGTTCTGAAACAAGGGAAACATATCAGGGAAATCATTGTATTCACGGTATTTGCAACTGGCTTTAATAAATAAATCTAATCCCCCACAGTGAATTTCAAAGCACTGAAGATATTCAGGAAGACATAGAATAGGGAACGAACTCCCACATTCATGAAACAGAACAGCTAATATCATGAAAATGTATCTTCAGAGCAGTAGAAAACTAAGACAACACATCATAATGGAATTTTCCAACCATTAAGAAGAGCAAAGATATGTTATATGTATGAAAATGGAACCAACTAGACATAACAACATTAAGTAGATAAGGAAAATCACAAAAAGACATATATCAAATATTTTCTTTGATGTATGGCTTGTAGATTATATATAGGTTAGTAAAGTCACACATATATGTTCACATACATATGCATGTCACAATAGTAGAACTAACTTGTCTAGTAGAACAAAAGTGATCATTACCGGGGGGAAGAGTAGAGGTGATAAGGGAGAGGGGAATCAGCTCAATATAAAATTCATATATGTACAAAAGTATTTACCTAACTTTATACTAAAGAAATCTCTCTAGATATAAATGTATATACATCATATTTAAAATTGGAACTTCAAGCTTAAAAGCTTACTTTCCCCACATGTAGTTCACAAAAGTTCAAGTTCTCCAATCTTAATAGCCTAGCCATTGGATAAAGTCCAAGCTTGTGTCTATATCCAGCACACTCTAGTTTCCCTTATTAGTGGTTGTTCTGATGAAATGATAGCCCAGATTTACTCATTTGTCTATAGAATATTATGGACTACATTAAACACTTTTAAAGAAAAAAAGCAAAAATGATAGGGCTGAAGTCATGGCTTGGAGGTTAATTAAGACTGACCACTGCTGCCAGAGGACCCAAGATTTGTTACTAGCACTCACATAAGGCAGTTCACAACAGCATTCAACCCCAGTTTCAGGTGATCGGACATATTATTCTGGCCTACATCCTTACCCAGATGTACATGGTATACATTTACACAGAGTCGTATATACACATACATACATATAAAAATATTTTTTCTAAAAATTACCCAAAACAGAGCAGCACATAAGTATCTGCTCATCATCCTAAATAATTTTATCAAATAAAAAGATGCAAAACCACAAAACCCTATACCCTATACACTTATACAACAATGCATAGAATTCTATACATTTGCAATAGCCAATCATATAATATCATACACATCTAAAACATCCAGAGGGGCAATTCTACTGTAGAGATTAGGAACGCTCAAGTTGGCTGAGCTACATAAGCTGAAACCATTACTCAGAAGCTGAGTCTTTCTCCTGAAAATTATTGGGGGTTAACTGTTTTCAAGATACATGAGTTTGGGTCTTAATGTAAAGATGACAAAATTAATTTTCTAGCCCTATTAGTAAGTCATTTATTTTCTAACGTAGAAGATTCAGAAAGGTGGCCTTCACCAGCCCCTTAAACTATACAAGATAAAGATTCAAGCTTTTCATATATTCACTTCTCCTGACATACTGAAGAAAGAAAAGAATGAGATCCTTAAAGAATCCCTAACATAAAGAGAAGGTAAATGAAAGCAGAGGGTGTCGGGGATGGAAAGCATGTGTCAAGCTGTCAACATAAGAAGGCTTATAGTACTAAAAATGTGTCTACAGCTTAGTGGTTTACACACATACAAGAGAGAGGGGGAGAGAGAGAGAGACATAGCATGCAATCCTACTTAAAAAAAAAAATACCCTCAAAACAGAAAGAGAAGATGCGATGAAAAGGGTGGGAAAGTATTGGTCGTTGCTTGAGGAAGTGGAGAGGTTGGCAGTGAATATGATTCAAAATTTCAAAATGCATTGTTTATATCTTTAAGCTTATCAAAAATTAAATAAAATAGCCAATAAAAATAGTTTGATCTGGAGAGATTAAAAAAAGATTTATCCATAGAATGTTTGATACTGATCCTTCCAAAATGTGGAATGTAATTTTTCAATCTTCATAGTGAGCCAGACTAAGTATGATGGTTGGTGTAAGATGTCAGCTAAAAGGCACCCAGAGATTCCTGGAAGTTGGGCCTCTTGGCTCTGATTGTGGTAGACAACCTTGACAGTGATGATTATGTTTGGAAAATCCACTTAGTATGGGAAATGTCTTTCTGGATAGAATTCTGGACTCTTTTGTGTGAGACAGAGAGTTGAGTAGCTGCAGCTATGCATCGGTCTTTGCTTCTTGAGAATGGATACAATGTTGCTAGCTGTTTCAGGTTTACTCTTCCATAGTGGCTGCCTTGATATCCTAGCTACTATGGACTTTGCTTTGCAGATGACACATGATAAACCCTCTCCCTTCGTATTTTAACACAACAAAAGGTAAAGAAACTACAACACTTTGTTGGAATATGGTTAAAGGAGAGATACAAGGTGAATAATGCTTGGGGAACTGTGAGAGGGGATCCAAGAAGAAAGGTAGAGAGCTATTTATCTCCAGTCCACTTCATTCCATGGATTGTTCTGGAAAGCGATTTCATGCTTCCTGCAACAAACATTTATGTTCAATTTATAAGACATGTTTATTCTTGTTGGATGCTGGAACACAGCTGTAGAAATCAATCTGAAGAAAGGATAGGCTGAGTGCTGTCCTCAGTGTACCCCAAATCTAGATATGGCCTTCTCTCTTTCTTTTGTGATATTCCAGATGTGGTCTAATATATACCAGGCAATTGGGTTTAAATTTGTCCGTCCTGAGAAAGTTCTGGGAAAGGGCTGCTCTATTAATACTTAGTATACGCTTACTGATGTGTCTTTCCATGTCTTTCTGAACTCAAACAACCTTCCTTGGACCAATGTTTTCGTTGTTTCATTCATGTATAAAAGTACACTGAAACTGAAGTCACTTTGTCTACAGCATTAGACTGCAGCCTGCAGTCTTCTTTAAGGTTCTCAGACCCAAGGTCTTGCAGACCGACCTGCATAGGTCATGAATGATATTTTGTGTTTATGCCAAGATGACACACTTCCTTTTTTCCCCATTAGTCATTTCCTCTAGATTACCCAAACAGTCATATTGTATAGTCACTGCAGTACCCTTCTAGAACAGTCCTGTGGCAAGGACTAAATACCTCTTTTCAGAAACCGATTGAGCCTTCTTAGAAGCAGACTGTTCAGCTGTAAGAAGGCTTCAGATGCCCTCAGCCCTTTCTTTACCATTATTTAATAAGAAATCCTGAACCCAAATCACCCAATCCAGCCATATGTGAATTTCTCAGACACAGAAACTGTGACATGCCACTAAATTTTGGGGTGGTTTTTTAAGCATGCAACTAATGATATGCTATTGAGTTGAAAAGCAGTCCTCAGGAATTACAAAGTGCAACTGTGATTTGGGTGGGTTAGAAACTATTATCTATCCACACCATGCTTATTTCATTGCTAATTTGAACTGAACTCTGGATGCTCAAGATGGACATTGTTGAATCTGTTTTTCCATGCTCTAGACTACACATCAGCATAGTGAAGATTTACTGACATGCAGTCCTGGTGCAACAGCTGGAAACAAATTACTGAAGGATTATCTCTTAATTTAGACATGTAAGAGAAGATTAATAGCAAATGATCATCCTCTCTTTCAAAGCATATTTGGTTTTGGCCTCTGAACAAATATTTGACTAAATGAAGAAGGTTTCACGTATCTTTCACAACCCTAATTACAGAAAACTATTTTCTTCTGATCCTTAGACATCCTGCAGGAAAATTCTTGGATGTCGTTTGTTTGTGTGAAACAGAAACACACCATGGAGTCTCTGGAGATGTAAGTACCATAAGCGTTATCCCCATTTGGTCCCAGAATGCTGTTTTACTTTGACCCAGGTAGCATAGCATTGAGCTTCTTATAACCCACGATCTGTTGTTGGCACAGAGCCAGTTCTTTCCACATCTCTCTTGATGACATGTCAAGCTGCTGAGTGAGGATTTATTTCTGTTTCTTTTCTCTCTGGAGTTCTTGCAGGCGTGCCTGAAGAAACACAGAGATTCACAGGAGCCTTTCCCCACTTGCCCTCAACAGTGTCTTGCTGGCTGTTCTCCAGGACAGCTTTAGTTAAGGGTACATTTGCAGATCTAACAGCAAGAATTGCCCAGTACCCTGACCCCAAATGCAGGATTCTGATATTACTTCACTTGTCAAATTTCCTTGCTGAAGAACTGCTCTGAACACCTTTCATGATGTATTTACTGCTCTGAAAACATAGACGCTGAGCTCACATTTTAAATTTGCTAACAGTTATTATAAAATGAGGGATCTACTGGTGATGATGCAAGCACAGTACTTTGCTTTCTCAGTTACTACATCAGAGAAAGGCTTGGCCAATAGCAAATTAAAGGAAAAATAGAATGTCCTACTTCCTGTAATAGCAAGACATGATTTACCAACTTCTCCAACCACTCCATAAGGACTTGTGGGGACTTGGCCATTGTTGGGGGGTGATAGAGTTAGATCTGACATTTGTTTTCATTTCTGCTCACTCTTATTTAAGATAATTTTAAAAGTTAATATGTATTCATAATATAAATCATATTAGAATGAATAATTAACAGCCAATGTGTATTTAATACATAATCCATGTTGTACAAATTGCATCTTTCCTAAAGAGTAAATATCATCACTCTCCACAGAAATAGTATATATACAAAGCTGTCAGGATGCCCAAGTGTAATCAAAAAGCTTATTGACAGTTTTCCTTAACTTCTTTGTTCAGAGCTCTCACATCCTCTTTAGAGAAACACCACAAGATGAAAAAACTCTACCTCCCAGTGGGAAATGGAGAAATTCTGAGCTTCTAAAACTATTAAAAATAGCATGACTACATTGTCCTTTGAAAACAGAACATCACATTAAAGGACCACAAATCTCCAGGTAGTAACTCAAATCTAACAGATTGAAGCTGCACATTCATCTTTGTGAGCAACCTGTGTGCATCCCGACAGGGGAGTCACTGGTACATGGACTCAAGAATAAGAATGCTGTATTGAAGCTGCTAGTTGGCACTGGCTTTTATGGAGGTATAATTTACCACTTAAAATGTAAAATTCTCTGTACAAAAACACCAGAATAATTATGAAAATGTAAGTAATCCTTTGCAAAATGTAATTAAGGTGTAGGAGACTTGACTTCTCTTCAATGTTGTTATTCATGCATTTGGTTCCATAAGCAAGGTAATTAAAATATTGCAAGACACACTGAAATGCTGGCGTTCTCCAAAGAATGCAGTTGTACCCCTGGCAGAAGCTGTCTTAGTGTTTTTAAGGAATTTGAAAACATAGTTACAATAAACCATTCCATCGAGCAAACTGAAAACAAGAACCAGCATCACGCTCTCAGCAATGAGATTTGAAGCCACTAGCCAAGACAAAGCTCTGTATTTTCAATGTGTAATGTGGATCAATACACACATTTATTTTGTCAGTAAATATCTGAGGCATTTCTGTGCGTGTGGCTCTGGGATGAAACAAAAGGCTGAAATCAGAAAGCAATTTGGAACTAATTGTTTTCCACCATTCAGAAATTTTCAGTCAAATGGCTGGGAAAATATTGCTGGTGGTAACAAAGTCAAGCACAGGCCAAGGGGAGGAGCCTAGTAGTGTCTACAGGTCTGGAGAGCCCAGGAGGAAAAAGTCAGCCCTAGAGCAACTATCAGAAAAGCTGTTTACAAAGTCTTGCCTTCAGTTATGCATTCGCTTAATGTGTGAGCATCTTCCCCACAGCAGTATGAAGGGGAGAAGTCACTGAATGACAGTGTGTGCCCAGATAGATTTCACAGTCCAGTTTCCTTAGGTTAGTATGAGTAAGAATAAGAAACTTGGGCTTCATTGTCAGCTCTGACACTAGTCATCAGAATAACTGCCAGCAAGTTAGCTGTTGTTTTGAGGATGCTCACAGAAATAAGAATATCGGAGGTCATTCCTCAAGTGCTGCTTGTGAGAGTTGAATGGGGTAACCTGTGCATAAATACATAATGCCTGGCAGGCAGTGATTGAAATTGGTTGTTTGCTGTTTTTACCTTTATTATAAAAAGGAAATGCTACAAAGAATGCTTAAGACACATTCTACATCATGTTACTGAGGTGGTGGCCAGGGAGAGTGGTCAGAAAATATCTGTGGTATAGAAAGAAAAGACGGCTGTCTGAAAAACTGCTATTTATCCTGTAGGCAAAACATGAAAGTTCACCACAGCCAAGCCCCAAACAAGTGCACATCAAACAAGACAGAAGGAAAAAAAAATATGACTGACAGCAGCCAGAGGAGGCAAAGGAAACATTTGCTGTGAATCAAAGAAAAATAGACTGAAATTCTACCATCATGCATGGCAGCCAGAATGGACTGTACTCCTGCTAGTATTCAAGTACTGAGCTCTGTAGCTCTACAGAGCTCTCTTCCCCGTAATCCCCCTCTGAATCCTCACACAGCCCCAATACTCTGCAGCATTACTGGATGATGACATTAAGGCTGAGGTAATATAACAAATTTTCACCAGGTTGGATGGGTAGTTAGTGAAGAAAATATACCAAGAACTCCAATTTCTATGAGAATAAACCCCCAGTTTTAAATTCAACTCCTATTTTTATATTTTCTGAACAATTTCCCAAACTGTTGCATAGCCTGAAAGATCACATTTTCCAACTGGTGCAAAATGTCCCAGGCTTTGCCATATCATAGCTGATTGCTTCTGTCTTATTGAATATTTATGCTGTTTCTACTCCCAGAGATCTTGTAACCTATTTGCAATAAAATTTTTCATGTATGAATCAAAATATACATAACTGATGAGGTTCTTAGTATAAATGAGAAGTGGAATCACAGAGCCATGGGATTTGAAATTTTCTAAAATCCTTAATGAAAACTGTCAAATCACACATAAGAAATGTTCAAGCCATTTCTATTCCTTTAACAATTTTTTAGCTTTCTGATTGCACTGTCTCCTTCCCAGTCTGAATGTAGTCAAAATGAATTTTCTAAAAGTCATTGTGAGATCTTTTTAAAGATCTCATTGGTTTAATCTGCATGCTGCGTTTCTATTCGCGTTCTTAGTGAACACTTCACCACTTTTTTTTTTTTTAACTAACAAATGTAGACTGTAATTTAGGTTTCATCTATCTCTCTGGCGCCAGTCTTCTTGAAGGAAACTTCTGCTTTATCTTTAACAGAAACTTAATGCTACAACGTTTGGGAAGTTTTCCCAACTAGTCTAAGCAAAGTGTATCATCTGCTCTGACCTGTGCACATATTGCTACATTATAATTTAGTTAATTGTGGATAAACTATAGCTTTCTACTTTTTTGATGTAGGATTCCCTTCTATATGCTGTGCATGTGTTTGGTTATAAAGCAGCTTCTTGGGCCTATCACAGGGCAGAATAGAGTAAGGCAGGAATTCCAAGCAGAGATAGTGAAGAAAGTAGGCGGAGTCAGTGAGACACCATGTAGCCACCATTGAAGGAGACAGATACCCTGGAAACTTGTCGGTTTGCCACAGCCAAGGGGTGATACAAAGATTAATAGAAATGTGTTAATTTAAGATGCAAGAGCTAGTTAGAAATACACATAAGCTAATAGGTCAAGCAGTGTTGTAATCAATATAGTTTCTGAGTGATTATTTTGGGCACCCAGGAAACCAGCAAGCAGCCTCCAACTACAATCTCTTATGCTTGTGAATTATTGAAGAACACATCACTTAATGATTTATCAGATCTCTCAAGACTTGACATATAGGGAAAACTCTCAGAAGGAGAGTTAATTAGTATTTCCACAAAGACCTGGACTCTGAACTTTAATTGAATTTACAAAATTTTTAAAAAAATGATATAATTACTTGCCATTCATCAATAGTTCAACTGATTTTGTACTACAGAAGACTTAGAAATTAAAAGAATCACACAATGCCGTCACCCCCTATTAAAGGATGGTACCATGAAACATAAAATCAAGCAATTTTGTTCATCACCATGCGATGTTGCCATCAAGAATAAAAACAGTGTTTCCAATGGACACTGAAGACTCTACACACAAGGATCAGTGTTTTTTTTTCCCCTGGAATATTAGGATAATTGAAAAGTCAGCAACAGTTTTCTTTGAGTGACTGTTAGCCTTAGCAATCATAAAAAGTCCTTCAGCTTGGCTCCTCCAGAAGTTGCCCAATACTAGACCACCTAAACCAAGCATGGTAGTCCATGTGGAATTGGTAATTTTCAAGACTTTCTTTACCAGCAAAGAGACCTTCTTCAAAGGCCAGTTCTATACACATTAGAAATCAATTCAACCACAAATGGGGCTGAAATTTTGTCAATTGTAGTAAAAAGGATAGAACTACAGATCACCTGTTACATGAAATAAGCCAACTCAGACAAATACCCTATTTCTCTCATACGTGCATTTAAATTTAAATCTCCATCTATTTCTGTCTGTCTATCTCTGTATTTCTCTCTGTGCGTCTCTGTCTCTCTCGGTCTCTGTCTTTTTCCCCCTCTCAACATGTATATGACATGAATGTAGGAAAAGAACTACATGAAGGAGAATGCAGTTTGAGGGAGGGTGTATGGAATTAGAGACCAATGATGACAAAGAAAAAAAAACTTAATTTTCTCTCATATGAGGATACTGGTCTTCTAATGAGTAGCAGGCAAAGGCAGAAAATATGAATCGGTATGAAAAAGTACGATGGCATGTAATGTGTGAAAATACAATGAGGTTTTTTATATTAAATGCAAATATAAAACTTAATATATAAAAGAAAGAACAAAGCTCAAGTGAAAATTAAGTGGGAAAGTATGAGAGCAAATTTTGGAAGAGACATGAGTGTGCTAGAATTATTGTGTTTGAACACCTTCAAGCCATTTTTTTCTTTCTTTAAATTTGGGTTTAGACAACCTGAGAGGAAAATGCCAGTGGAAATCAAAAATTTTGAAACATTTAGTCCTACCTATTTTGTCTTATGACTGATATTTATAGCTCAGGTTTCCCAGGTTCTTGGAAAAATACTGAATGCATGTATCTATGGATATACACGATGTGTATAATCTTTTAACTCAGCATATCTTGTGATAGAGCTGTTAAAGTAGTTCTTTCATAAATAAGAATATTAGTAAATAAACAACTGATGCAAAGTTATTAATCATATGTTACTTCTCTTCTTAAATTTGTATGAAGAAATAAATTATTTAAGTACAAATAAAATAGCAAACATCCTAATATCTGTCATGAATGAATGTTGTATTACAATGTGTCCATGTTTTCTTAGAGATGATAGGATTAAGGAAAACAATTTGACTTTTCTGTCTAAAGTATCATTTCAGATAGAAGTAACAAGAGATAAAAGTCAACTGCTGTAGGAAATCCTTCAGTCAGTAGCGTTTAAGTTACCAGCCCACTTGGGCATAGCCTCCTATATTATAAATGCCTATGAAAAGCCTGTGCTCTCTCTCTCTATTCTGGCTCCTGGATTTAGTTCCTGTTTCCCCGTTTGTGTGGAGGACTGTGATCTGTAAGTCTACACCTAAATAAATAACCATTTCTTATACTCAATTCTGAGCAAGTGTGAGATTTCTTTTTATCATCCTTCTTCAGTCAACTAACTATAGAAGTCCTTCAATGAAAGTCTTGGAATACAACATCTTTGCTATGGGCATTTAAATTTTGCATGGTGACCTTGTGTTCTTATTGATAAGACCACAGCAGGACCACAAGGGACAGGCTAAAGTTCAGGAAGTCTATAGGATTCTCAGGACTAGGCATTGGCATTGCTAAATTCAATCTTGAACTGAGTGATAGGGATCAGCAGACAGAACGGGAGAGGCTCAGCGAGGCCTTCCCAAAATGCTAAATTCGAAGAACCTAGGAAACCACCTAAAACGGACAATAGTTGGCCCAGCATCAGAATCTTCCATTCCTTCTTGGAAGACCTACACTACAAAGTATAATTTCTGTGGATTACTCCACCAGTCCACTTGAGGCTTTGGATATCAAGAATGACAGGTTTTCAATGTCAAAAGCAAAGTATTAACTTGTAAATAATTACAGAACCAGGTAACATTAAGTTGTTAAGAACATTGTAGTCTTTTCTTTGTTCATTTTGCTGACCTCTTGTCCCACACCTGTCTCTCTCCTCATTTACAAACCCATGCTGCCCTGATTCTCCTATCCCTTGTTTCTTTTTATTTACACATTTCTTCTACAAGTTTTATATTTTAAGAAATCTTTTGGATTAACACAATCACAGTTATTCGAAATATTATTCATTTGATCATCCTATTAACCTTAAAAATATTGGCCTAATATTTCAGAAAACCAAGATGTTAGTTTGTGGCTTGGCAACCAACACACTTGCAATCCATGGACAGTGATACCAGTGTAAAGTATGGGATAATCAGTCAAATAGCTTATCTAGCAATTCTGCCCTTTAAAGAGAAATACATAGAGAGATATCCTCTGGTCCATCTTGCTCTTACAGGGAGTGCACACAATTTTAAGTAAGGGTGGGATAACATTTTAAGTTTGTAACAGAGGAGGGGAGTTTTCATTCTTTGGAAAAATTAGAACACTTGGGTGAGAAGTGAGTCTAATTTTTTGTTTGATATAGGAGAATTCTGATTAAACAAATAGAAATTGGAAGTTACTTAATCTGAGCTTAAAGTCTTTGGGAACTAAGTGTGTGGTAGTTTGTGCCCATTCATTAACCTAATTGTTTAGCCTCTGATAAAAGGCTATTCTCAGGAAAGACAAGCCCCAGCAATGCTAACCTAAGTATAACCTCCTCTGCCTCTATAGACTTAGGGAGTTGTTCCCTAAAGGTACCACTTACAAAATTAGTCATAATGAGGGGCGCACCCCCATCTAACAGATTTTAGCCCATTAAGACTGAAATTTCAAATGATTAAAAGTGTCCTTGTTTTAGCTGCAATTGACATTAGGGGTGAGTTTTCAGAGTTTTAAAACAAGCAGAAGACATGTATTAGAGGACACTGCATGCTGGTCTTCTCTGTCTCTAAGGATTGATTTTTCAGACATTTCAAACTTAGGAAGTATTCTAAGACATTATCTCCCGAATGGGCCTTCTTTGAGTTCTGATCGTAGATATGAAGAGAAAGAAGAACAGTTTACATGTGTTTAAGTACATGCCAAGGCCCTCACTCACCCTCTAGCCCCAATTTCATAGAATGACCAGCACTTAGATAATTTTTTTAATCTCTAGACATATTTTTAAGAACACAGGAAAATTCAGATGTAATGGAGAATTCCTGTAATTACAATAACAGGTAGGCCAAGGTGAAAGAATTATTATGAGTTTGAGGACTCACAGTTTACATCATGAGTTCGAAGCCAGCTGGGTGATATAGTCAAACCCTGTAACATGATCCTACTTAGTCTTATCAATAAAAAACCCAGAGTCACATATTGAGGTAGATGATGAAAAATCAAAGAAGCAAAGGACCAGCAGCAGACACTTCTGACCTCTCCCAATAGTCAGACTGAAAAGGCAGAGTTCCTGTCTACAAGCCACCTTATCAATTCCTCTCTCTGCCCCACCTATCACTTCCTGTCTTCTACCTGTACAGACATCCAGACGTTTAGGGTTAACTAGTGACTAGCTCTGTCCTCTAATCTCCAGACAAATTTTGTCAGAACACAAACAAAATATCACAACAAAACTCTGGCTCAAGCCGGGCGGTGGTGGCGCACGCCTTTAATCCCAGCACTCAGGAGGCAGAGGCAGATGGATCTCTGGGAGTTCAAGGCCAGCCTGGTCTACAAGAGCTAGTTCCGGGACAGGCACCAAAGCTACAGAGAAACCCTGTCTCGAAAAGCAAAACAAAACAAAACAAAACAAAAAAACTCTCACTAAACAAAGGAAACAAAAGAACTCTAAAGACATAAACACAATTTGGAATAATTTAAGTACTGCTTAAGTTTTACCCCTGGAAGAGGAGAAAAACACGCAGACCACATGTATTTATACATGCAAATACAGAGGCATTTATACATATACAATACATACAAACCATGCTATTAGAAACTGAACAGGAAATAGCAGATATGTGGGCAACCAAGAGGCAACTTGATTTTAAAACCATCCCAGATTGTCATCATGGCCCTGGGTCTGTGTAAGTTGGAAAGTCAGACGTTTGATTTAGTGATAATTTGGCTCTTTCTTTTTAAATCTTCATTGATTAACTATTTGAAAATGTAAATTGATGACGTAGTTAAAAAGAGCAAGCTAGAGTAAAAAAGCCAATCAGAGAAATTGCAGTGCTTTCCCTGAGTTTCTACCCCTTTTCCATCCTTTTCTCTTCAGGACTGTGATCCTCACAGAGCCTGAGTTCATGTCCCTTTACTTTCTTTGCAAAAACGGAAAAAAAAATGACTCTTGCATTTGTTATTTTATTCAGTAATAAATTCTGATATTCTGAGCTCTGTTCCATAGAGTTTATGAGATCTTATTCATGCTTTTCCACACCTGAATATTGGGCTTTTGTAAGTCTGCCCTAGTTTATTCAAAACTACTTCTCTGAATATTTATTTCAGCAGTTGCTAAAATTTGAGCCTTATAAATAACTTTGCATAAATAATGCTGTGTTATGTGTAGAAGTATATCCTCAGGGTGTAGAGCTATAAAATGTACTTACTGCTGGCTCAGTGGGAAATTATTACCTAGTTTGGAAAACTCTTGGTAATCTCCAGCTAGAAGGTCTATGCATCCTTGTCAGCCATGTATTATAGATTCATAGTTATAGAACATGGCCTCTCTTTCCAATAGTTGCCAATTTATAGGTGAGGAATGCTAGTCAAAGAAATTTTACCCATAGTTAAAGGATTAACTTAATAATTTTGCTTGCATAAGAAATTATTTTCATATGTTCTCTCTGAACTACACATATACATAAAAATAAAATATTTATAAAATAAGTTCCTTCTTATAGTGATATTTTATTTATGTTTTAATAAATAAAGCTTGCCTGAAGATCAGAAGATAAAATCAAGCCACTAGAGGACAGGCAGTGGCATAACATATCTTTAATCCCAAGATTTGGGAGAAGAGACAGAAGGATCTCTGTGAGTTCAAGGCTACCCTGGACTATGCAAGATCAATAAGGAAACAGATCCAGATGGTTGTGGCTCACACCTTTAATCCCAGTACTAGGGAGTCACATGTCTTTAATCCCTGCACTAAAGGGGAATATAAAATGGGAGGAGAAAGAGGCTCAGGGATGAATCTGCAGGCACTCAGCCTTGGTAGATACGACTTCTCTAGTGGTTTGACTGTTTTGCTTTTCTGATACTCAGCTTGAACCCCAATATATGACTCTGGACTTTTATTATCTGTGCTACAACTTTTAACTTACTATTTCATTTTGTTTTATTTCTTAAGTGAAAATATTTTAAAATAACAATTGTCATTAAATTTTCTAGCATTTTGTCATTTATGAATGTTGAGTCTTTATGTAGTATTTGGGTGTATGTGATGTGTCAGTGTATTTGTGGGTGTTCATATCCATGCATGTGCATATAGAGGCCAAAGGCAAAGCTTAGTTATCTCCCTCAAATATTGTGCTGGATAATTTCATTACAACTTGGCACAAGCTACAGTTTGGGAAAACAGAGTGTCTTTCCATGAGATGGGCCTGCGGGCAAGCCTGTGGTGAATTTTCTTGATTAACGATTGGTATAGGAGGGCCCATTCCACTGTGGGTGTTACCATCCCTGGGCAGAAGATCCTGGAAAGTATAATAAAGGAGGTTAAGCCAGCCATGAAACGTGCTAGTGTGCAGCATTCCCCATGCTCTCTGCATCAGCATCTACCTTGAACTCATCCCTTGACTTCATTTGATGATGAACTTAGATGTGGAAAAGTAAGCAAAATAAACCCATTTTTCCTCCAGTTACTTTTGGGTCTTGATATTTCATCATAGCAATAGAAATCCTAGCTATCAGGAATGTTTGCTATCATATTGTTGAGTCAGGGTCTCCCACTGAATCTGGTGCTCACTTACTAGCTAGAATAGCTGTCAAGCCCTAGAGAATCCTCCCTCTCAGTCTACCAGTGCTAAAATTACAGGTCTGTGCCAACATTCCCAGACTTTTACATCATGCTGTGTATCCCAGTTCAGGTCTTCACACCAACTGGACCATCTCCTCAGCCCCTTAAGGCAATAGCTTTAAAATAAATATAAAGTTTAACAAAAGTTCTCAATTTATTTTGACGAGTTTTAGAGCCGAGGCTAATCATAAAATTCAGGCCTCCAATTATTATATTATAAAACATGGTTGAGAGTTGTCCTCAGACAAAAGTAGAAGAGAACTTTCTCTTTGGGTTTAATTCGAAGTAAGAAAGAACTCAAGGAATAAAAGACAAAACTCAATGGAGAGGAAGACTCAGTTTCTTCCAGAACATGATTTTACTCCCAAAGCAGTCAAATGGAAAACAATCTCAAAATGCAACTGAAAACATCTCTGAAGCAACTGTCACTCACACTTCAAGTAATAAGAATGAAAATGGGGAAATGCTTAAAGCCAAACGTTTATGAAAATGCCACAAATTATAGCATCGGTCAATTAGATACATCAGTGTATATGAGGAAAATGATAAATTAAAAGTTTTATATCTCAAACGAATGACAACTCTAATGTAGAAAGATGTTGCAAAATCACAGAATAAATAAAAATTGATTGGACAAAAGTGAAAATCTAAACAACAGGAATTTTTAAAAATGGAAACACCAAGTCACAGAATTTCTACTCTTGTTTGACATTAAAGATGGAGACTCTCGTACACAAACGACCGAAGTCACCAGCAATATCAAGATAGTGGGGCATGAAAATATGAAGGAGAAATGAGAAAGGAATATGGAATTAAAAACATCTTTTTACTTTCTTAACATTTTTTGCATTTATTTTGCATACTGTCTACAGTCCCTCACCCACTCTGTCTCCCATCTACCTCCCTCCCTATCTAATTGTACTCCTTCTCCATTCAGAAAAGCACGGCCCTGTCATAGGCTTGAACAAAGCATGACACATCAACTTGAGGCAGGATCAAGCTCTCCCCCTGTATTAAGACTAGGCCAGGCAGCCCAGCATAGGAAATAGGTTCCCAAAACCCAGCTGAAGCACCAGGTCCTGACCACACTGGTAAGAGCCCAACAAACAAACCAAGCTACACAACTGTCACACACATGCAGAGGACATAGGTAGATCCCACACAGTCTCCCTAACTGTTGGTCCAGAGTCCATGAGCTCCCACAAGCTCAAGTCATCTGTCTCTGTGAGTTCTCCCAAAACAGGAACATGTTAAGTAGAGAAGGTAAAAGAAACACACACAACACCCCTTCTGTACTTGCCCCCCCCAAAGAACCTGTTAAGAGGCAGATGGGCTATAAAGGTTTCTAAGACTGTCAGGTTTCAGATGATAAAAAGTATAGTTTTATAAATTAGCAGGGGTGGTTCAACAGAAAGGTTACAAGGCACAGAACAAGAGGTTAGGAGGGTGGCACCAGAAGGTGTTCATCAGCCCTTCTGACAACATGCAGAAGATTGGGGAAATCAGGTCATTTGGGGCACAGTAAAACTTGCACCCACTAACTAAATCCTTTCTGTCCTACCAAAGCAAAAATACTCTAGGAGTAATCACTTGATGCCAACACCACCTCACTCCTAAACTAGTCCTTGCGTCATTTAAAATGCAAGAGCTCTCTGTTTCATTTCCTGTCTTTAGGGTTAGCATGGCATTTATCCAGTCTAGAGACTGGGAGTTGGAGAGGATGTTGTTGATAACAGGAAGAGAATTCGCAGTCCAGGTCTGACTAATAGACTTTTATACATCCTATTCCAATGGATCATAATGGAGGAAGGATTCACTCACTGAGGAAAGATACATGGATTTCTGTAAATTTTGTAAATAAATCATCCTTGAACTTCTCCCAGGATTGCAATAAATACATAATTTTTTTGTAGTTTGTTTTATTTTAGCAATAATTTCAATGATTTATGAGAAAATCCCACTGAGTTTATTGTGTTTGAAAAACATTTTAGTATTCAAGCTGCTTTCCCTTAAGATAGTTTAGTGAAAATAAATGTAGGGTCAGTAATTATTTAAGATATTCAAAACATCTAAGAACTTCACATTTGTTCTGAGACTAGAACACATATGCTCTCAGTTTAATTACCTACTTACAAATATGTGTGTTGTTAACATGGTGTAACATGTTGCACCCAGTGAACACACTAGGTTATCTATTCCTTGACTGTCATTGTTTA
Source organism: Microtus obscurus (assembly GCA_963919715.1). Classification (NCBI taxonomy): domain Eukaryota; kingdom Metazoa; phylum Chordata; class Mammalia; order Rodentia; family Cricetidae; genus Microtus; species Microtus obscurus. The sequence goes on along the minus strand of CAWTZC010000355.1, from coordinate 21,426,312 downwards.
GTTCTCCTCAGGAGTTGGACAGATTCAGAGGAAATCAAGGACAACACTTATCATTTAAGGAGTAGTCAGAAAATAAAGACTGCACTCCTAGCACCATTAATGTTTCTTAGACTATTTTTAAATATTTTATTTAATATTTTTAATAATTTTGTTATTAAATATTTTAATGTCTTAAAAAGATTATAGATATTTAGATATCTGCATCGTATTAATTTCACAGAAGCTGTAGGTCTATAGCATAGTTGCAGACACCCAATGGCATCCTTAAACTTATCACAGCACCCATAGCAATCCCCTGAAAACCACTGGGCATTTTGGTCCCCTCTTCAAGATACAACTACTTTTATAAACACACACTTTCCATTAATAACCATAAGCAAGGTGCGAGCCTGAAATTCTGCTGGTGATCTATGTAAACCCAAACAGTACAGTCATTCTGGACCACAGCAACATAAGCAGATCAGACATCTCAAGGAATGTTTTCTACCCATCTTCTCCTTCCTCTTTGATTTTGCTTTTTGCAAATACTGTAGTTCTAAGTACAGATACATTTGCCGGTATGTGGAAATACACAAGAACTTCTCAATCAGAGTTCATCACTTGTGATCTATAGACAAGAAACAGGGAGCCTCCCACCCTACTAAAGTTGGTGAGCAAGGTGTTTTGTTTTTGTCAGGGAAGTACTTCATCTTCAACCTGGGTTTAAGATAGTTTAAAAACTATTGCTGGAAGTTTTATGTTCACCTGTACTTGTACAGTATATCACATTCAGAACTTTGTTCAACTGTGAAGTCCATTAACAACTAAAGTTAAATGTTAACCAAAAGATACTGCTTTTATCCTGTTCCAGAAATGTGTTTTCACATTGAAAAATAAGTTTTTGATTTTCTTCTTTTTTTGCAATTGTAAACCATAAATCAAAACTGTTTCTCACTTAATTTTATCTCCTACTCCCTTCATCTTGGGTCCTCTGCAAGAGCATCAAGTACTCTTACCCACTGAGCCATTTCTCCATGCCTTTATTTCTTTATGTTGAATTATATGTATTTGAGTGTGTCTCTTGAGTTTATGAGTGTGATGTGTGTGGGGGTGGTAGTGACGTCTGAGACAGCGAGAAAATTCTCTGGAACTGGAGTGACAAGCAGTTGTTATCTTCCCCATGTGGGTTCTAGGAACCAAATCTTGGTCCTTTGCAAAAGCAGCACATGTTTTTCACTACTGAGCCATCTCTCCAGTCCTCAACCTATTTTTTAGATTCAAATTATTTTAAGCATAACTGATATTTCTCCCAGAGGAGGTCTATGTGAGGGTGGCTCAGTCTTTATCTTATAATGTGTTCATTCCATGCTTAGTTTTGCATATTTTACTTGGTATATAACTCTATGACAGTTATTCCCCACTGAAACACTGAAAATAATATTTTACCCTCATGAAGCTTGATAAGAATTTAACTGTCAGCCAAATTACTTTCTATTAGTATGCAAGTTCTTCTGGTTGCTCTTAAAATATTATCTGTATTTTGATTTCAAAGGAAGCTTTCTCATGTAAATTACTTAGAACTACAAGTAATTCTTGTCATTGAGGGATTTATGTCTGTCTCTAAACAATTTCAGAAAATCAGTGTTATTCTCTTTTCTCTTTTCTTTCTTTTCATTTACTTTATTCTATTCCACTCTGTAATCTTTCAACCTACGGATTCTTCAGCATTCTTAAATTGATTTTTGACCTGTCTTGTTTTTATATCTTTTACATTTTATGATAATTTTATCACTTGCATCTTTCTCTATATGAGCTGCTTCTTCAAAAGGATCAACTGTATTTTCACAGTTCTGCAAGCACTGGTTACCGTCAAGGTATTTTCACACATTGGAAGATTTAACTGGTTTCTGACACCAGTTGTTCTCAATTTATCTTGCACTCTAAGCTCTGGTTTTTCCCCACTGCTTCAGGAAATGTTAGTAATTATTTTTCTCCTACCCATTCTCGTGTGACCTGTGCAATTTGATTTTCCTCATTTTCCTCTCTCTGCATTACTGCTCACACTCATGACTTTGGTTCCCATTGCATTTCCCTTTTTTTAGAATTAATTTATTATTTACTTATATTGAAAATAGAGCCTTTTATCACATAATCACATAATGTATCTTGATTACAGTTCCTTCCCACCCCTGATCCCATCCTGATCCACTCCCTTTATGTTTAAAACAAAGACCATCATATTAAAGTTGAACAAGGCAAAACAACAGAAAGAAAAAAACCCAAAGGAGGGCATGAGAATCAGATACCCATTTGTTCACGTTCAGGATTGCCATAAAACCACTAAGCTGGATGCCATAATATATATGCGTAGGGCCTGGTGCAGCCCGTGCAGGTATGTGTATACCGCTTCAGGCTTCTTGAGTCTATATGAGATTTGCTAAGTTGATTTATAGGAACTTGCTCTCCTGGTATCCCTTCTGGTTCTTGTACTCCTTGTACCTCCTCTTCTATTTACTGAGCTCTGAGGGGAGGGATTTGATAGAGACATCCCATTTAGAGCTGTGTGTTCCAAGTTCTCTCTCTCTCTATCTCTCTCTCTCTCTCTCTCTCTCTCTCTCTCTCTCTCTTTCCCTCTCTGTCTCTCTCTATATTTCTCTCTCTCTGCATAATTTCTACCTATGGGTCTCTGTATTTGCTCCCATCTGCCATAAAAGAAAACCACTCTGACGATAGCTGAACAAGAAACTGATCTCTGAGTATAGCAGAATATCATTAGGAGTCATTTTATCACTACTTTTTTTATTTAGATAAGTAGTATTTGGTTTTAACTTAGGTTCCTGGGTTATTTATAGTCTTTGTTTCTCAATCACTTAATCAATTTTGGGTATGGCTTCCAATGCATGTAGTGGACTTAAGTCAAATCAGTTATAGATTGGTTATACCCACAAACCTTGTGCCACCAATTGCCCTAGCATGCTTACAGAGACACCATTGTAGATCAAAGGGTTTGTGGCTGGCTTGGTGTTCACATTTCTCTTTTGTTAGCATGCAGAGCACCTTCCTGTACCTAAGATGCTAGAACATAAAAGTGAATACTATATGTAGTCATAGGCACCATGTTGACTTCTTCATGTTCAGTGAGTTTTGTAGGTATTGTCTTCAGAAATAGGATTTTACTGCCAGTTTGTAGAGACAAACATTGTCTTTGGAGCATCCTGAGTTGTTTGGAGATCCCCATCGGACTCCTTTGGCCAAGAACTTAATTATATGTAACCCAATTCCAGTGCTGAAAGCTTCATTGTGTGACAAGGAGGTCCAGTTGGACTTCTGTCTCTCCCATTATTTGGAGATAGTCATCATATATGTGTATATTTCAGGAATTTTCTACTATATTAGGTTTCCATACAGTCCCTCAAACATCCCCTTGATTTTAGCTGTCTCCATATTCTCTCTCTCAACTCCTTCTCCTCTCAGCCTCCCCCACTGAATTCTCCTGTTCTGCTTCTATCCCAGACACACACACATACTTACACACCAATCATATCAAGATTATCTGTTCTATTTACCTTTCCTAAGAGCTACAGAATCCTGTGTGCTCTGATTTAAGAAATATCTCTACAAAGACATCTTACCTATGGTTTTACAGAGTGACCAATGTGTTTCATAGATCTTGGTGAAGCTTAAATATAAATATTTGAGTTTAGATTTATAATGCAATCATATATAAATTTGGACTCTATGTATAGAACACAGTTTTGAAGCGCAGTTTCCATCTTCTCTCCCCTCTCTGACATTACAGCTCTCACAAATACTTAACTCCCTCTTATTTCCCTCTCTAGTGTGCAGAACTATTCAATATTCTGTCCTATGTTGAGTAATAAGGTACAGCTCAAGGTCATGCCTATATCTGATCTAGAGCTTTCCAGAGAAAGACATTCTCATATTGTTTTTGGAAAAGGAGTACTTCTAAAGTATTAAGTATGTATTATTTTAAATTTTTACCTCATTTTCTCATATTCTTATCTTCAGGAGTAGAAATAAAAAATGTTTATTTTAATCCATTTAGTTAATTATCAGACAAACCATCAATTATATCAAGGATACTATCATTCAAATACATGTCTAGCTTTTTCAGATGGTCATGCCTAATTCTCTTCATCTACGATTCCAGAAAGGAAACTAAAAAGTTGTGACTTGCAGTCATTTATACATATATTTTTTTTAAAAAGTGAATGTGGACATATATAGAAAGACAGTGATCAGTGAAATTCTTGATTTCCTGGACCCATGACACTAACTTCTAAAACAACATGCCAGGCACCATGGAATGAAGATCTTCCTAAACCCTGCATACCCACATTGGAGATATTGAGTTTTCATGAAACATACACCATATAGGCAGAATCTACTACATGAGAATGTGCTGGAGGAGCTGTCAAGTCTTCATTTGGAATTCCGCAAGAATTGGAAAAGATGCTAAGCGAGCAGGCACTGAAGCACAGTGAACTCATGAGCATGAAAACTTGTTTGCCGAACACATTATGTAACACTAACGGGCTTTGTTTCTGCGATTCATCCAGTATTCAGTAAATTTGATTCAATCATTCATCCAATGTGTTCTCCTTCAATGTATCAGATGCTATAAAACAATGAACAAAGATAATATTTTGTTGTGAAGTGAAGTGAATCAAAATTTTGTTTTAACAACTCTTCAGATATTAAGATGAAAATTAGATAATAAAAAGTTACACTCTCCTCTAATAAGAAGCCATTATAGGTGCTCAGTAGATTTTATGAGAATGTGTGTGAAGAACTGTGGATCATTATGCAACTAATGATGCTAAGAGGTGTCATGCCGCACGGGATGAGTTATTCGACAAGTGCTGCGGCTATAACAGGAGTGGAAAACAGCAAGTTTCAAATGAAAGAGACCCATTTCCTTAAAAAATGAAGAGGGAGATACATCTCCAAAGAAATCAATAAAAACAAATGGGATTTCATAAGTGCCTAAGGGCGCTGGAACAGCACATATGCTGTATGTAACTGGGCATCCTCAAGTATGTCAGAGACCTGCAGTTCTGAAGAAGAATATTTCCCTTAGGTGAACTCGTTATAAATTGTGATTTTTGAAAGGATGAAGCAGAAATTGAGAAAGACAATACATTTTAAAGAATATTTAAAACTTTAAAAGCTATCATAGTGATGAAGCATCTCTGCTTTCAATCAATGTGATAGTGTCGAGAGGATACAAGGAGTCTTTGGACAGTCCAGGCCACTGTGGGATTCATTCAGCCTCTTTTCCTTTGTAAGAGTAGCCATGGAACAAGCTGTTGAAATCAGGAAACAGCAACTGCCTGAGGTAACCACAGGTAGCAAAGAGAAAGAAAATAAAGAAGAAATGAAGGCGTAAGCCACGAACAATGTCACACCAGTTTGGAATTATTATTAATAGGGTAGTATTTATTTAAAGAGGAAAAAAAACTTACAGATCACGGTCCCAGACAACAGCCCTCGGCGCAACCAGGAAGGGAGTCTAGTCACCACCTGCGGAGCAGGAAGTGAAGAGAGAGAGCGCGCAGAAGGAAGTAGAAGCTTTTTGAAGGGAGAGAAACCACGCCCCAATGGGCTGGTATCTCAGCAGCTATTGGTTGGAGGGGTGGAAAGACCTCCAGCAACAAAGAAATAAAAGCACACAATCCAAGCTGGAAGATAGCTGAGCAGTTAGGAGCACTGGCTGCTCCTCTAGAGGACCTAGATTTTATTCTCAGCATCGACATGGCAGCTCACAGCTCTCTGTAACCAATTCCAAGAGATTTTAGTTCACCAAGCATAAAAGTTGTGTACAGATATCCATACACAGTTGAAAAGGAAAAGCCACATTTTTGTTTACCTTAACATAGTACATATTTTTATTCATTTATTTACATTTTTGACACTTCATTGAGGTTTTTCTTGTTGTTGTTACCTTCGCTATTATAATATACATAATACTGACAAATTGTCATATAGAATTTAAAGTTATTAAAAAGCAATCAAAATCTAGAAAAGGGAATGTATCCTGTTTCTCCTCTAACTGCCCCTGCACTGGGTCAGGCTGTCCCACTGGCTCTGTAAATGAAAGAGGGAAAACAGCAAGCTGCTGAGGATATTATAAACATTGTATCTTTGAGGACAACCAGAAGGTGAACCATTTTGAGGAGGCATTAGTAGTGTCTGTTCCATGGTATTAAAATGCCAGCAATGTGAATGGGAAGGCAGAAATTCATCCATGCAGAGATTGCTCAGTTCCACTCATCCATGGGGGGCTTTCAAATGAGAAATTCCTGGATGACTGTGTGCTTCTCTGGTCAATTTCTGCAGGATGTTTGTAAGCACCTGATATGATGATATCTTTTAGTTTGCTCTCTCAACTATGCTACTTTTATCATCTCTGCTGAATATTGCAAATCAATTATATATATATGCATATATGTGCGTGTGTGTGTATATATATATATATACGCATAGATATATACACACACATGCACACACACATATGCTATTTCTTTCTATCATGACTTGCTATTTATTTTCCTACTTTAGTTTGCTGCTTAATGAACACACTCATTCAAAAACAAGAGTTTGGATATTTTAAATCATTCTCCATATATATAGAGCACCCACCTAATCCTGAATATCCAGTGATAAAACTTTGGTATAATTTGATTGAACTTAAGAAACGACAATAGAACATGTATTAGGGAAAGAGTATGAAGGATAAAGCAATAGATGGCAGAGTGGTAATCACTCTTGTCTCATACTCTTTGTTCCTGTGATGAATCCCAAACTTCAAACTAGTTGGTACATGTATGAACTTACATAGCATATTCATACTCATATCTGAAAACTCCACCACATACCACACTCTCGAAGATTATACTAGAAAACTACATCCAACATCTTTCAAATTGAAGTTTTTCATCAAATGGAGTCACTGTGACATTGTTTCCTATTTTTGACCATTTGGTATATTATCAAGCTTATTCTTGCCATCGTGTATGTGTGACTGTGTAACTTAGAGGTGGAAAAGTACAGCCAGCAGAAAATCCTCCTTCTGTTTGTTATCCTCAAATAAACCAAGGCAATTATAACACTGTGCTAGTTAATTTTTATTGTTAACTTAACATAACCTAGAGTTACCATTGCCTCTATTAGGATCAGGTTGGCAGGTGGTCATGTTTATGAGAGATTGTCTTGATTAATTATTGGTGTGGTATGATGTGTAATACTATTTTAACCATGTAAAGATATGTTGTGTTTGCTTATTCTGTGGAATGTTCCTTTAACCATGTGAACATGTTTCTGCTGACTTTGTTAACAATGTAAGGAATGTGTTACATTTTGTTTGTTTTACATTTGTTTAATTATGTAAAGATGCTAAGGCACCTGATTGGTCTAATAAAATGTTGAGGGGGTTGTTCTTATTTAGCCGCGGTGGTGGCGCGCGCCTTTAATCCCAGCACTCGGGAGGCAGAGGCAGGCGGATCTCTGTGAGTTCGAGACCAGCCTGGTCTACAAGAGCTAGTTCCAGGACAGGCTCCAAAACCACAGAGAAACCCTGTCTCGAAAAAACAAAAAACAAAACAAAACAAAAAATGTTGAACAGCCAATAGCTAACTAAGTAGGAAAAGGGGTAGGGAAGCCTGGCAGGGAGAAAGAATAAGTGGAAGGAAAAACTCTAAACAAAGGAATAGAAGTAGAAGATAAGGAGAGGGAAAGAGAGGGACACACCCAGAGCCAGAAGCCCTGCAGACAGACATGGAGACATCAGGAAAGTAAGATATACAAAAAGAAAGAAGAAAGAAAGAAAGAAAGAAAGAAAGAAAGAAAGAAAGAAAGAAAGAAAGAAAGAAAGAAAGAAAGAAAGGAGGAAGGAGAGAGAGAGAGGGAGGGAGGGAGGGAGGGAGGGAGGGAGGGAGGGAGAAAAATCCCTAAGGCAAAACATAGATAAAGAGAAACAGATTAAAATAAGAGCTAAGATAAGCATAAGATAAGCTAAAATAAGAAGAGTATTCATAGCTAACACAAAGTCTCTGTGTCTTGATTTGGAAGCTGGTCGATGACCCCAAAAGAAAGCCATCTACAGTGGGATGGCACAGCTCACTGAGGAGAGAACAATTCTAGGCATATGGGGATGAGCTGTGGAGCTGGTGAGTGAGCCAGAAAGCAAAGTTTCTCTGTAATTTTGGTTTCTATTCCTGTTTGAGATCATGCCCTGAGTTCATCACTATGATGAACTACCACTTTTCTGGGTTAAAATTGTAAGCATAAGTAAATTCTTTCCCACAATGGTTTTGTTTATGGTGCTTGTTACAGCAATAACAACCAAACTGCACAAATGTGGAAAGTCTACTACTTCTGCAACAATTTCTGGTCAAGAAGAAATTAAATTAATAGATAATAATTTTCATGAAATGGTATTTGAGTGATCAAAACACGTTAAGTTGTAGGAGATGTTCTTTAATATTTACTTCTGTTACATTCTACATGAAAATTTGTTGGGGCTAGAGAGGTGGCTCAGTGGATTAAGAACATCAGCTGTTTTTCCAGAGGACCTGGGTTCAATTCCCAGCCCCTACATCGCAGGTGACCATTGTGTGTTCAAGAGCATCTGGCACCATCACAGAAACACACTTGAAAGTAAAAACAAAAAAATTGGTGCATATAAAATTAGTCATGATCGTCATCATCATCATCATCACCATCATCACCACCACCACCACCATCATCATCATCATCATCATGGTTCCCCAGTGGCCTATTTCTTTGCCATGACCACTTTCTACAATCCAATCTTTCATGAAACCATACCACCAACTTAGGAACAAGACTTCAAAATGTGAGCCATTGAGTCTTTTAAAGTCCAAAATCACATAGCAGAAATGGAATATGAAGAGTAAAAAGTAAGCCATATTTGTTTCCTGGAATTTCTTTGAAATAATATGCTGTCTTGTATGTTATTACCTGCTATCAGGAAAAATATATTCTGGGAGGGGTCTGAATTCTACCACAAGCTTTTTAAACAACCTTCATGAAATTTAATAATGTTCAAATATCAGAGAAAAAGTTTCAGATAAAACTGTAGGAACTGAATCAAAGCAGGGCCAGATGTAGAAGAGAATATTCATGAGAGGGAAAATATTCGGATGCTCTCAGAAGCAAACATCAGGGAAGAACACAGGTTGCTATAACACATTCCCTCAGCAGCAGTACACAATCAATCAATGAAACAATTATGAAATTAATTAATCTCCTTATCTAAAGGCATCTGTGTCTATTTGACCCTCCCTGACTTGAGAGCCTGTTTATTTCCTCCCACTGCTTAGGCTTAGGTAAGAATAATTCTACCAGGGCCCTCTTAATTTGCCTACCTTCTCCTCTCTCCTCAATAAACAAATGTTCTTTCACTACACACTTCACAAGGTATCCTGATTTGAATGTGTTTGTTTGTTTCCCAAATCCAAATTGAGCTAAATTATTACATTTAGTTTTAATTCCTTAAGAAAATTTTGACACTTTATTTTTTTTATGAATAAGGGTTATGAATCTAGAGGAAACAAGTTTGGCCAAGATCATGAAAGAATGAGTTTATTGAACTAGATTTGGGATTTTAGTATGTTGTTGACAAGTAGACACTGATCTTCAGGACTGGCTGAAAACTAGCCTGATTTCCTAAAATGGAGAAAATAAATGTCAGAAAACTTCCATTGCTGATAAAAAAGAAATAATGAATATTTTACATTTTAGGATGGATTATTAATCATGTATATTTATTCATATGGAATATTGAGAACATGGTAAATATTTATGAGAACATGTCTTAAATAGACTTGAAGAGACCTGTCAGAATTTTGTAAACAACATAAGCAAAAAGAAATGACAGGCTTATGACATTTTCTGATGATCCAAAGATGTGCCAGAATATTAGGAGAATCAGGATTTCATAGACTTTGACAAGAAAAAGACGCTCAAGAAGCTGAATGATAATAAAGAGGGCATGTTGACACACTGACCACAGGGAAGTGTTGCTTACCAGAGCAAAAGTCCAAAGTGAAGGGGCTTAAATTGACAACAGCAGTTATTAGCAGATCTTAAAGGTACACTCTAATGAAGGGAAGAGTATGAAAGTAATGAAAGAGTGTAATAAGTCGAGTATTCCCTCTCTGTGATCCCTTTGTGCCTTCCTATATCGGATTCAAGTCACCACAAGGGTGACCTGCAACCTTAGAGCTCAGGTTTAATTACTGCCCTATAACACTGCAAATAAAGTCACAGTTACACATCATGGGCTCTGAAACACACCACTTCCAATTGCATAGGTCTGTGATTCTTTGACTGGCCAGGAATGAGTCTATGCCTAACTCCCACCCAGAAAAAATAGCTCCCTTCAATCACACCAATTACTTTTCTTGAATATACAAAGTCGTGTGTTCCAATATTATACGTTAGATAACCGCAATGAACTTTAAACATGATTAACATTTTAAGAAAAAAAGTTTATCTAAATACATTTTCTTAGTTTTTGTTAAAAGCAAGAAAAGATTAGTTGAGTTTACACTCTTCAGTGTTCTGAGGATGAAATATTATATTGTAGTGAACCCACATTGAGGGTTATTTGTTGTAGCCTCACAATAAGGGGCATCTATTCTCATTGAGGCTGGACCCCAATGATATGTTCTAAGTATTTTTCTAAAATCTGAGACTTTTTTTTACTGTTTTGTTTTTTTAATGAACTCTACATTTTTATCCTCCCCTCCCTGACTCTCCCCTCCCCTTCAACTCTTCCCCAAGGTCCCCATGCTCCCAATATACTCAGGATGAAGAAGACATAGTCATTACTGCCCTGTACACTAGCAAAGCAGCCTTGGAGATATCCCCCAATGACTTTTCTGTATCCAAAATCTTTATAGTTATGTCCTCTTTTATGTGCACTAGGTCAAAAAACTTGCTTCTAGCAAACATAGCATGCCAAAAATGAGATATCGCTCAGGCTGCGAAGCCCAACATCTTCTGATCACCTCCTTCTTCCCAATGATAGCCCAAAGGAGTTGTTTGAGAAAGTCAGTCGCCACGCTGAGATTTCCCAAAAAGAGCCTCATGTTCATTCACACCACTATTTTTTAAAATTATTTTTACTGTTTTTTTAGCTATACATCTTTATCTGCTCTACTCCCTTCCTTCCCTCCCATTCTCCCATCTCTCATGACCCCCATGCTCCCAATTTACTCAGAAGATCATGTCTTTTCCCCCTCCCTATGTAGATCCAGGTATGTCTCTCTTAGGGTCCCCTTTGTTGTCTAGGTTCTCTGAGATTGTGAATTGTAGGCTGGTTTTTCTTTGATTTATATCTAAAAGCCTCTTATGAGTGAGTATATATTAAATTTGTCTTTCTGGATCTGGGTTGCCTCACTCAATACAGTTTTTTCTAGATACATCCGTGACTCGTGACAAATTGAATTCTGTGACTAACAGTGTGAGTGAGTTTGGAAGCAGATCCCCTCCACTTGTCTCATGAGCAGAACCCACAAACCTAGGCTAGTTTTCTGCCCTCCAGAAACAGTGATGTTAATCTGTTTAAGTCATCAAGTATGTTAGGGTAATTGCTCTACTGTCATAAAACTATGACAGACAGACAAGAAACCAAAAGGGTGGGAGAAGATACTGTAAGGAAAAAAAGATCATGTAGGATGGGAACAGGAGATGGTTAGAAGGATTTATCAAGGTAATGACCTTTTCATGGATTAGATATTTGGGTTAATAATCACGTACAGTTATAAGAATCTGCACGTGAGCCAGGCCTAGTGGAACATACTTATAATCACACTGTTGAAATTGGGGCGTCGGGGTTGCTGCGTCCCCAACACCCCGGCCGCCTGGCTAGCTTATGCCGGAAATAACAACACACAAACGGTATTCATTTAAATACTGCTTGGCCCACTAGTCTAGTCTCTTAAGGGCTAACTCTTGCACCTGGTCTAACCCATTTCTAATATTCTGTGTTAGCACCCCAAGGTGCGCTTACCGGGGAGATTCTAGCCTACATCCATCTTGGGTTGGTCGGAGCTTCATCGCGAGCATGCCTCAGAGAGCTGGGCCATCCTGTCTGCCCGCTAGACAGGAGCGTCTGGCTTCTCTGAGCAGAGCTGCGTTCTCTGAGCTCACTTCCTCTTCCTGTCAGCATACTATTCTGTTTACTCCTCCCACCTATGTTCTAACCAATTGGGCCAAGCAGTTTATTTATTGTTTATCCAATGAAATCAATAGATTGATATATGACACTCCCACATCATCACACCATTTGTAAAACTGAGGCGGGATTCTAAGTTCAAGGTCAGTCAAAGTTATAGTACTGAAAGCCTCAATCTCAAAAATAAATGTCTATGTATCAGTATTAAAATAGCAATAAGTAGCACTAAGAATAAGAGGGCATCTTGGAGGAAAGAAATGAAAGAGAGAAGGCTAGGATACAGTGAAGGGATGGAGACACTAACAGAATGGACCACAAGTCAGCATTACCATCTCACACCTAGGAAATACGAAAAGTATTTCAAAGCACTAAGCAAAACTATGACACTGTTTTCTTAGGGTTTCACTAGAAATTCAGTAAGGAAGGCAGAACCCTGAAGTCAGTAGACAGTTGACAGCAGAAGCTAACGACAGAGGCGGAGAACAGACATCTATCAAAGGTGCTTTGCGATTAAACACTGCAGGCTACAGGACTGTGACAGCCTAGGTCTTAAACTGAGATTGGTAACCTTGGGAAATGCAATTAAGACAGAAACACTGGTTTAAAGTGGTGTTTGAAGGGTGAAATTTGCAAATGCTTTCTAGTAATCCATGCAGAGTTGAGCAGTGTGCAATTGAGAGAGTGTGGCTTTAGATACAGTGTTATTGGAAATCTTAGACAGAGGGCCCTGTGGGCTTAAATCAGACTATCTCTGCTGGTGGGATCTGCTCTTCATCAGGGCTTCAGTTGTCCAGGTATAATTCAATTGGAATAGTATAACCTGAGGGTTATGACAATCTAGGTATAGAACTTCTATGTATTTACACCTCATTTCAAACAAAGCAATTCTAATAAAAAATTGGTATAAGTGAATTTAATATCTGTGTTGGCTAGTTTTACAGGAATTTTCTACAAGCTATAGTTATCTGAGAGGAGAGAGCCTCTATTGAAAAAAAAAGTCTTCATAATATCTGGCTATAGGAAAGTTTACAGGGTAATTTCTTAATTAGTGATTAACTTGGGAGGTCCCAGACCATGGTGGGTGATATCGTCCTTGGGCTGGTCGTCCTGGGGTCTATAAGAAAAGTAGACTAAGCAATACATGGACAGCAAGACAGTGTGCAGCACCCTTCCATGGCCTCTTCATCAGTTCCTACCTCCATGTTCCTTCTTTCAGTAATGAACAATAACATGGAAGTGTAAACCAAATAAACTCTTTCCTCCACAAGTTGCTTTTTGTCATGGTGTTTCGTCACAGAAATGGTAACTCTAATTAGAACAATATTCTACTATTCAAAAATGATTATTATATGACACGGTGATAATTAAGAAGTAGGTTCAATAGAAACAAAATGACAAGGAATGCTCAAGTTGGGGGGAAACTGGACAGTTACATGTATCTGATGGTGACTGCAGACAGCTTTCTTGGGTACTTGTTAAGAAGTCAAAGATTTCTTACACTGTTTAGGAAATAAGTGTCTGTCTGAGGTCTCTGGAGAGCTTGACAAAAGCAGTTTCGATTAGGACAGAGGCCACAATAGATGACTTGAGAGGAAAAAATGTTTCTAATTAAAGTAATGACAAAACATATTCCCAAATCATTGTAGATTTTTTCTGTAAAGAGAAATAAAGAAATATAGTGATCCCAAACAATATGAAACATGATAAGAGAATATATTCATAAAGTTTGCTTTCACTCATGCCATGACTGAACCACACATACACACACACACATAGTCACATACACACATGCATGAATGCATGCATATACATCATACACACATGTACACAATACAGAAGAACCATAAGGGATAACAAATGTTCCTTATTATGACTTACTTTAAATACAAGTGTAATGGAGAATAAGAGCAATAACAGAAATACAATATAATTGTAAAACACAGAAAAGCATAACATAAATATATTATAGTAAAGAAGAAGAGATTCATGTGTGGGACTTAAGAGAAATAGGGAAGAGAGAATCAAACCAGGGCACAAGGAGCAAAAGGTTTTAGTGTCCAGAGATTCTATAACATTCCTACTGGAAAATCTGGGATGGATTGTTCCTAAGCTCTTTCAATTTCTGTTCCATTTTTAGTTACAGCATGAAATTCCAAATCTACAAGTCCAAGTTCACATGTGATTTCCCGTTCTCACTCCATCCATGAGAACAGAAACTCTCTGCATATTTCATTATCATTCTTGCAGTGAGGTAAGATGATATTTTCATATAATTTTATGTCTAATATACTATAATCATTTTTGAAGTTTATGCAGACTTCAAGCTTCTACAGCTTTTGATTTTTCAGATTCCTGACTACATTTGCAAACCAATGAAGTCTGGAAGTTGTGCAATTATGGTCAGGCCACCAGCGAGTGGCTTCCTGGGACCCAGCTACTCCTGAGATAGGAGTCTCAAATCGCTTCACAATTAATCATAGATAGAATTATAACAGAGATCTAAATAAATCTATCTCCATGCCCCAGGTGAAGAGCTAGGGGCAATCATATCAGTTGCCTCCCGGGAAGAAAAATAATAAGGAGGGAATTGGAATGACCGAGTACTCCTGAACAAGTACTACTGGTTAATAATGACCATCAGCCTTCAACTGGGAGAATTCATGAAAGCCCTGTATAACCATTGACGCCAAAGACAGCCAGTGAGCAGCAAGCGCAAATGGTAATAAACAAATGGACAAGAAAATAAGAAAGTAAAGAAGGATATGAACATAAGGCAGTTCAGGGCACTGGTACCTACTTTTGCAAATTAGATAAATTTGTTTTTCCCTAAAACTGCCTATATTCCTTCAGTTTCATTAATTTTGCAGTGTGGTTTGGGGCTCTTACTTTTTTCTAGCTCTCAATGGGGTCATCTATAATATAGACACTGCCTTGTCAACCCATTATATCCAATGTTTATATGAAGAAGACACTGCAGATTGATTGAAATTCCATGTAAAGTAATACATTCAATGCAGACAAATGTTCTGCAAGCAGTTGCTCCTGTATGTGTTACCCAATACATAATGAACTACAGGAATGCAGCTTCCTACTGATCTACCTATATTAATTAAACATTGCTCATAAAATCTTCACTTGCCCTAGTGATTTCAAATACACTGAGATTTATTCAAGGAACCCCTCCAACCTTATGAAACAACAACCACTGCTTTGTTCATTGAGGAAGTAGATTCCCAACTACTCTAGGTACAGCTGATCATTGTCTTTCTTCTGTCACTGTTTTATTTGGAGTAAACAGTAGAAACTTTTATAAACCATATAGTTCGAAGAGCAATTTGTTTTATCATATAATGCAGGACAATGGAAAAACAGATATCAGAACATCTTTAAAATAAACACACTTTTGGCATTATTTCCTCTTGAAATAACTTGCTGCCACCTTGCAGTAGACATTCGCTTGGTCCGGTAGCTGTTGTAGCGAGAATGGAGCTAGAGTGTTGGTAATGGAACTATTGATTTTGCTCAGTAGACAGAGGACAGGCTTATGAGGCCCTCACCTGGGATTACTGCTGCTGCTCCCTGCTTCCCGCAGCTGCAAGTGATTCTGGAAGATGCTGTAAGCTATGGAAAGTGGAAGGTTAATTGAAAGTGAAACTCCGTGTTGCAACCTCTAGAAAGTGATCTTCCATGGTGGGGTGACATTCCAGTGAGATGGGTGTTTTGGAATACTCACAAACCTGTTAGTCCTCACACATACCCTAGAAGTAAGTAAACCCAATAAACTCAATGGTTTCCTAAGTTGGACTTCCTGTAATTATATTCTTATCGGTTTTTGGGTCACACCTAGGGTGAATTTAATAGGCAAATGCATAAATTATTTATGTCTTCCCGAGAAATATTACTGCAGCAAGATACCATATAAGATTTAACAAATCGTTGGGAAATATACTACCAGATTATTTCACATCTAATTTCAGTGTGTGCATACACACACACACACACACACACACACACACACACACACACAATTAACAAAACAAAACCAACAATGACAAAACCCAAAACACTGATAGGTATTTATGATTTTTTTGTTTTGTTTTTTTATGGCCAACTTGACGGTTGCTAAATTATCTTTTCTGGATGCATATGTGATGTGTCTGAAAGAGAGAAGCATTTAAATAAGTGGACTGAGAAAATGAAGGCCCACCATCACTGAAGAGGCAGGCAGAACTCAATCACAGAGAGCCTGAGGAATACAAGTAGAAGGAGAGATTCATGTTTTCTTTCGTTTTCCCTCTCCCTCTGAACTATGGCATCAGCTTTCCCTTGTTTCCAGATATCAGGAACTCCTGGCTCTCATGTCCTTTTTCCTGAAACCAGTTGTGGATCCCAACTCTTTCTCAAGCTTTGTATTTGACCTGAATTACATCATCAGGTCTCTATGCTTGTTTCTGGTAAATCAAGGGACAGCCCAGCGTTCAAAGCCATTTAAGTCAATAAACATAATGTAAAGAACCTCGACCTCTGCTGTGGTCATAAATATTTGTGTTCAAAAATAGTTGCGTCACAAGTTCAGATCACTTGAGACAAAATTCAAATTGAATTTCAATCAACCATCAATAAGATGCTATTTTAAATAGTTACACAAATAAAATAATATTAATGAGGATCAAGTAATCGGCAAACAAGCATACCCAAGGGCAAATTAGGTATTACTTCATCAATAAATTTTAAGTTTATAAATTAAACTCCCTTTTGGGGAATCAAAAAATGTAACCAATAAACTAAATATTCTAAAGGATTCTGAGGAATTTTCCTTATGTGGTTTGTCTCAAAGTTTATTTTAATAATGAATTCATTTTAGGTCCCACTTAAAGAGTGCAGAGATCTTGGGTCATGAAGACATAAGGTTTGAATTATTAAAATCAAAGCTAGAAGGAGAATAAGAAATTATTTTTGGATTAGCATTGTTCAATTAGAAACAAGAATAAAATTCAACATGGAAATACTTCTGCTCTGGATTTTTTATAAAAATAGTGACTATTAATTATAAAAGTGTGGATTGAACATTGATCCTAATTGCTTCACCATGCAATAATCAGGCAGAGAATATTTTGGTTGTCATAGTAAAGTAGGAAAAAAACATTCAAAAGAAACTTTAAACTGATAATAAAGTTAAATTTATATCAAAGTAAGATGAAGCAATTTCATTTCTACCAAGATACTGTCATATAATATATGAGGAACTGATAAACGAATGTTCCCTTCACTAACTAGCAGTAAACATTAAAGAGGCTACAGCTTTTGATAACTGAATACTTTGCTAGTTGTGAAGATTTGCTTTTCCATGGTGATTATTTTCTGATGTTTCTTCTCAAGGAAAAAAACAGCCAGAGAACATTTCAGCACTGAGCATGAGAAACAATGGCCATTAGCGTGGTATCTGTAGGCCACAAATATTGGGTTTGCTCTTCACTCTTTTATCTCTCTTCTGCACAAAAGTATATGTGTATCTATTTTACCCTTCCCTACCCAGTTCTGTTTGACACTGCTCTTTCCTGATAAATATAACATATGGATGTCCAAGAAGAATGAGGATCTTATCACGTAAAACTCAAGTAGGAAAACTCAAAGGAAATCTTGATTACTCTTCTCACTGTCATCAAATACCCGGCAAGAGCAAGTTAGGGAAGAGAAGATTTACTTTGACTTACAGAGTGTTGGCAGAGAGGAACCGCTTGTTCTTCCCAGCCGCTCAGCTAACTTAGATCCTAAATAATCACACAGAAACTCTATTATTTAAATCACTGCTTGGCCCATTTGCTCTACCTTTTTATTGGCTAACTCTTACAAATTATTTAACCCATTTCTATTTATTTGTAATCACCACGAGGTCATGGCCTACCAGCATAGTTTCAGCATGTCTATCTCCGGCTGCGGCTCCATGGCTTCTCTGACTCCACCCTTCTTCCACCCAGCATTCAGGTCAGTTTTTCCTGCCTACCTAAGTTCCGCTTTGCTATAGGCCCAAAGATTTTTTTTAAATTCATTAACGGTAATCAAAGCACACAGAATGGAATCCCACAACAACAGAGTTCAGCTTCAGAGTTTGCAATGAGTATTAGACATAAAGCAAAGGATAATCAGCCCATTGTCCATGATGCGAGAGAAGCTAGGTAACAAGAAGAACCCTAAGAGAGACATACATGGATCCCCTGGGAAGGAGAATTAGATAAGATATGAGAAAATTGGGAGAATGGCACTAGGGAAACTCCCAAAAATCCACAAAGATGATCCCAGCTAAGACCCTAAGCAATAGTGGAGAGAGTACCTGGACTGGCCTTGTCCTGTAGTCAAATTGATGAAAATCACAATTCAAATGTACATAAATCATCATGTTAGTGATGCTAAGTTAAAACTATATGTCCCCTTTTATTTTTTCTATTTTTCAATATGGCCCTTGCACTTACATATTTCTTGCCTTGTCCAGTTTGATGCCCTTATCATAATAGTCTGTAATGTCTTCCCTTTCTCTTCTGCTAATTTGTTTATTGACAGGTATAAGGACATATTTTGATTGGTGCTTTACATGCATACAAAACAGTTTGACGCATGGCATGTTCTCAACAAACATTGAGGAAACTATTTAGAGATGAAAAGATTTGTTGCTGTATTTGAAAATAACCTTTCTAAGTGAAAGAATTAATATTCACTCTACTGTACTTTATAGTAAGTGATTCTATCTTTATAACTGTCTTGATTCCTTTTTTATTACTGTGATAAGATACCATGACCAAGGTAATTTATAAAAGAAAGTGCTTAATTTGGGATTACAGTTTCAGAGGGTTAGAGTCCATGATGCTGGAGCAAAGGCATAGCAACAGGAACAGCTGAGAGTTCACACCTTTATCCAAACACTGCCAAGACAAAGAGAAAGAGAGAGAACAGGACACCAGGGATAGCTTGCCTGCAGTGGCACAGTTCCTTCAACAAGACCACACCTCCTAATCTTATCCAAACATTTCCACCACCTGGGAGACAAGTTTTCAAATATGTGAGCCTATGGAGGCCATTCTCATTCAAAATACCACAATAACTAAGAAGGCATTGCCTTGCATAGGATCTGCTCTGGTCAGAAATTAAGAAAACATTTATACTGAATAATCGTTTTAACTGTGGTCAAAGGTTTTAAAAGTAAGTACATGGACTGCTTTAAGATATTCTATACTGTGCTGATTCTAAAACATGTCTACCTATTCTTAAAGAATTTACCATATCCTGGACCTACAAATATATGCTCTTTACTTGCTGTAACTGTAGACCAGGCTTAACGAGCTGAGATCGAGGAGTAGGTTATGACTCCTACTATAATTACTATGACTCCTATAATTGGTGAACTAAGTTTAAGTGATGTGGGTAGATTTTAAAAAAACTTCAGCACTACATGCTTGCTCAGTTCATGAAGTGTGGGCTGTGTCTGCCAAATAGCATATTGTGAGAAAACTCAAGCAGCCATGCAGAACACACAGGTTATGACTGTGGCATCAGTCCTCAATGGCTCCAGCAAGCCACAACAGAAGTCCTCTTTCAGTTCTAGGGACAGCTTCCCATGACTGCACCCTAGACAATGTCTTGACCATTGCCAAAGAAAAATTCATCTGAAATTCCACCAAGCCACTTATAGCTTCATAATCCAAGGAAAATAGAGAAGAATAAGTTATTATTTGACCTAACTATTATGGGGCACTTCATTATATACTGACATAGCACTGTAGCAGGCTTTTAATGTACCCTTTAAACACAAACTAGAAATTTCCAAGCTGGCCAAGGGATATGCAAATTTTGTAAATGTAACCTCTCTTAGCCACACTCATCCGAAAAAGATGAGTGCTATCAACTGTATCACCTCACTGTGAAAAGAAAAGTCAATAAATTTATTCTGTGTGAGCAAAGTCTAGAACAATCTGATTTCGGTTTTACTTTTACCCTTGAGAATCCAAAATCATATTACATTACTTTGTTGACTCTTTCCTGGATGAGAACAGAGTAAAGAAGGCCTGGGAGTTGTAAAGAAGCTAATTTCCAAATGCATCATAAGCAAGATTTAGTGAACAAGCTGTTTATTTGGATCAGGTAATGGATTTACACATAAAACCGTCCTCACAAAGTAAAAATAACACTTGGAAAAACCACTGAAGTCTCCTAAATTCTATAAAGTCCTTCAAAGCATCTAAATTGGATGCTAGAATAACAATATGGTAATACAAACACACACATATATATTACCATATGTGTGTGTGTGTGTATGTATATATATATTACTAGATGCTGTACTCCAGTACTCCAGTTCCCTTTCGGGAAAAAAAAGATTTATTCCCTGATTGTTTGGTATTCTGTGTGCTGACAGCAATCAGTGCCTTCATCTTGGGGTAATAAATACAGCTGAAGACAGTCGCCTTACCCAAAGTCACACTCTCTCCCTCTGAGCAGCCTGCTTTTATTTCTGGGCCCATATGTGCTCCTGAACAGCCATCCCAGGGGCAAAGCTCCCCATGTGGGCTAACCCGAACCTTAGCAACGTAATCATGAGAGCCTGCCTCTTCTATCCATCACATCTTTCCTCCTACTCTTTGCCCTATAATTGCCAGTGTCTGAGAGTACCCTGATGAACTTCATGCACGTGAATCTTCGTCTTAGAAACTGCTGCCCGGGCCAACCAAATGTTGACATTTTTGCCCATTTTCTGGGCCAAAGCTATCTTTACAGTCCATCTGTGACTCAAGAATAGTTATGTTGGCAGCAGAACCCGCCCGGCGTGCAGCAGAAGCGGCGGAACCCCGCCTTGCAGCAGACGTGGCGGAGGCCTGCAGACACCAGCGAGCAGAGGAGGTCCACGGGGCGGCGAACGGTGAGCCTAGTCGTATCCCTGAAGACCACCCTGTATAGGGAGAGTGTTCTTGACCCACGGCTGGACACAGGAAACGGAGCGGGGGCACTCCCTGACCACCTTGACCCCCTGGTTAGCCTGCGAGGGCTGCTACCCTCTGCTGGGGCTGCTCCTCCTCACTGAGACCTCTCTCTCCCTGACATATCCCAGATTGTGCCCAGGATCCTCCTTCACTCCCCCTCCCTTCCACTGGGCACAGGACCATCAAGTTTAACCTCTTTAGGGAGCTCGGGGCAGAGGGCAGCGGGAGTTCCTCTGTTTTGGTGGCTGGCCTGCAGAGGGGTAGGCCTTTTGTTGGTGAGGTCCCTGGCAAACTAGGGAGAGTGTTCTTGCCCCATGGCTGGACACAGGAAAAGGAGCGGAAGCACTCCCCAACCATCTTGAACCCCCGGTTAGCCTGCGAGGGCTGCTACCCTCTGCTGGGGCTGCTCCTCCTCGCTGAGACCTCTCTCTCCCTGGCATATCCCAGATTGTGGCCAGGGTCCTCTGTCACCCCCCCCACTTCCGCTGGGTGCGGGACCACCAAATTTAACCTGTTTGGGCGCTGGATAGGGAGCTCAGAGCAGAGGGCACCGCGAGTTCCTCTGTTTTGGTGGCTGGCCTGCAGAGGGGTAGGCCGTTTCTTGGCGAGGTCCCTGGCAAACAAGGAGCCTGGTCCTGGTCCTGAAGACCCTTCTGAGTAGTGAAAGAGATCTTGGCCAGTGGCGGGACCCAAGAAACAGGAGAAGGCATTTTGTAAGCAGGGCCCCTGGCCAGCAGGAAAACCTGTTCCTGCATTAAAAGATACATAAGACAGCATCGATAGGACGAGATGGGCAGGCGCCAAGGCAAGAATTCACCCAACAATCTGAAAAGCAACATGAAAACACCAGAACCCAATGATCTCACAACAGAAGGACTTGAACACCCTAACACAGAAGAAGTGGAAAAAAATGATTTTATGAAAGCAATAGAGCCCCTTAAACAACATGTAAAAAACACCCTTATAGAAATAGAGGAGAAGTACAACAAAAAGTTTGAAGAAATGAATAAAAAGTTTGAAGAATTGAGTAAATACGTACATGAGACCCTGGGGGAAACAGTTCAAGAATTGAAAACTGAAATGGAAGCAAGGAAGAAAACACAGACTGAGGACCAGCTGGATATGGAAAATCTAGGTCAACGAGCAGAGTCTACAGAAACTAGCATAATCAATAGAATACAAGAGATAGAAGAAAGAATCTCAGATTCTGAGGACACCATAGAGAAAATAAACGCACTGATCAAAGAAAACAGCAAAGCCAACAAATACTCATCACAAAACATTCAGGAAATATGGGACACAATAAAAAGACCAAACATAAGAATAATAGGAATAGAAGAAGGAGAAGAGTCACAGCTCAAAGGCCTAGAAAATATTTTTAACAAAATTATGGAAGAAAACTTTCCCAACATAAAGAAAGATATTCCTTTGAATATTCAAGAAGCATACAGAACACCAAACAGACTGGATCAAAGAAAAACATCCCCTCACCATATAATAATCAAAACACAAAATATACAGGTTAAAGAAAGAATATTAAGAGCTGCAAAGGAAAGGGGGCAAGTAACTTATAAAGGTAAACCATTCAGACTTACACCTGACTTCTCTATGGAAACTATGAAAGCCAGAAGGTCCTGGATAGAGGTTCTGCAAAAACTAAGGGATCATGGATGCAAACCCAAACTACTATACCCAGCCAAGCTATTGTTCACTATCAATGGAGAAAACAAGACTTTCCAAGATAAGAACAAATTTAAACAATACGTAGCCACAAACCCAGCCCTACAGAAAATAATAGAAGGAAAATCACAACCTAAGGAATCCAGCATTGCCAACACTGCCTACAATAACTCAGGCATCTAGCGAACCTTCACCAGCACACCTCAAAGAAGGGAGACACACAAACGCTACTACCAAAACCAATAATAATAACTGGAGTAAACAACCACTGGTCATTAGTATAACTTAATATTAATGGCCTCAATTCACCCATAAAAAGGCACAGGCTAAGGGATTGAATACGAAAACAGGACCCAACATTCTGCTGTTTGCAAGAAACACATCTCAACCACAAAGACAGGCATCTACTCAGAATAAAGAGTTGGGAAAAGGTGTTTCAAGCAAATGGTCCTAAGAAAAAAGCAGGTGTGGCCATACTAATTTCTAACAAAACTGACTTCAAACTAAAGTCAATCAGAAGAGATCAAGGTGGACACTTTATACTCATAACAGGAACAATTCATCAGGATGAAGTCTCAATCCTGAATATCTACGCCCCTAACATAAAAGCACCCACCTATGTAAAAGAAATATTACTAGAACTCAAGGCAGACATCAAACCACACACACTAGTAATAGGAGACTTCAATATACCTCTTTCTCCAATGGACAGGTCAATCAGACAGAAACCTAATAGAGAATTAAGAGAATTATTGGAGTTAATGAAGCAAATGGACTTAACAGACATCTATAGAACATTCCACCCAAAAAGGAAAGAATATACCTTCTTCTCTGCAGCTCATGGAACCTTCTCAAAAATTGACCACATACTCGGAAACAAAGGAAACCTCCACAGATACAAAAATTATCAGTGTCCACCTGTGTCTTATCAGATCACCATGGACTAAAACTAGGAGGCAATAACAATGCTACCCCCAGAAAGCCGACAAACTCATGGAAACTGAACAGTCAACTACTGAACCACACATGGGTCAAGGAAGAAATTAAGAAAGAAATTAAAGTCTTCATTGAATTTAATGAAAATAAAGAGACAACATACTCAAACATATGGGACACGTTGAAAGCAGTGCTAAGAGGAAAGTTCATAGCACTAAGTGCCCACTTAAAGAAAACAGAGAAAGCATACATTGAGGACTTAACAGCACGCCTGAAAGCTCTAGAAAAAAAAGAAGTAGATGCGCCCAGGAGGAGTAGAAGACTGGAAATAATCAAACTGAGGGCAGAAATCAACAAAATAGAAACACAGAAAACAGTCCAAAGAATCAATGAAACAAAAAGTTGGTTCTTTGAGAAAATCAACAAGATCGACAAACCCCTATCCAAACTAATTAAACAACAGAGAGAGAACATGCAAATAAATAAGATCAGCAATGAAAAGGGGGACATAACCACAGACACAGAGGAAATTCAGAGAATCATTAGATCTTACTACAAAAGCCTGTATGCCACAAAACTGGAAAATGCAAAAGAAATGGACAGTTTTTTAGATAAGTACCACATACCAAAGCTAAACCAAGACCAGGTGAATGATCTAAATAGACCTGTTAGTCACGAAGAACTAGAAACTGTTATCAAAAATCTCCCTACCAAAAAAAGCCCAGGACCAGATGGTTTCAATGCAGAATTCTACCAGAACTTCCAAGAAGAGCTAATACCTATACTCCTTAATGTAGTTCACAATATAGAAACAGAAGAGTCATTGCCAAATTCCTTTTATGAAGCCACAGTTACCCTGATACCAAAACCACACAAAGACCCAACCAAGAAAAAGAATTATAGGCCTATCTCACTCATGAATATCGACGCAAAAATTCTCAATAAAATACTGGCAAACCGAATCCAAGAACACATTAGAAAAATTATTCATTATGATCAAGTAGGCTTCATCCCAGAGATGCAGGGCTGGTTCAACATATGCAAATCTATCAATGTAATCCACCATATAAATAAACTGAAAGAAAAAAAACCATATGATCATTTCATTAGATGCTGAAAAAGCATTTGACAAAATTCAACACTTCTTTATGATAAAGGTCTTGGAGAGATTAGGGATACAAGGGTCATACCTAAATATAATAAAAGCTATTTACAGCAAGCCGACAGCTAACATTAAATTGAATAGAGAAAAACACAAAGCCGTCCCACTAAAATCAGGAACAAGACAAGGATGTCCACTCTCTCCATACCTCTTCAATATAGTGCTCGAAGTTCTAGCAATAGCAATTAGACAACATAAGGGGATCAAGGGGATTCGTATTGGAAAGGAAGAAGTTAAGCTTTCGTTATTTGCAGATGATATGATAGTATACATAAGCGACCCCAAAAACTCTACCAAAGAACTCCTACAGCTGATAAACACCTTTAGTAATGTGGCAGGATACAAGATCAACTCCAAAAAGTCAGTGGCCTTCCTATACACTAAGGATAAGGAAGCAGAGAGGGAAATCAGAGAAGCATCACCTTTCACGATAGCCACAAATAGCATAAAATATCTAGGGGTAACTCTAACCAAGGAAGTGAAAGATCTATTTGACAAGAACTTTAAGTCTTTGAAGAAAGAAATTGAAGATGACACCAGAAAATGGAAGGATCTCCCTTGCTCTTGGATTGGGAGGATCAACATAGTAAAAATGGCAATTCTACCAAAAGCAATTTATAGATTCAATGCAATCCCCATCAAAATACCATCAAAATTCTTCACAGATCTGGAGAAGATAATAATCAACTTTATATGGAAAAACAAAAAACCCAGGATAGCCAAAACAATCTCATACAATAAAGGAACATCTGGAGGCATTACCATCCCTGACTTCAAACTCTATTACAGAGCTACAGTATTGAAAACAGCTTGGTATTGGCATAAAAACAGAGAAGTCGACCAATGGAATCGAATAGAAGACCCTGACTTTAACCCACAAACCTATGAACACCTGATTTTTGATAAAGGAGCTAAAAGTATACAATGGAAAAAAGAGAGCATCTTCAACAAATTGTGCTGGCAAAACTGGATGTCAATCTGTAGAAGAATGAAAATAGATCCATATCTATCACCATGCACAAAACTCAAGTCCAAATGGATCAAAGACCTCAATATCAGTCCGAACACGCTGAACCTGATAGAGGAGAAAGTGGGAAGTACTCTACAACAAGTGGGCACAGGAGACCACTTCCTACGTATAACCCCAGCAGCACAGACAGTAAGGGCCTCATTGAATAAATGGGACCTACTGAGACTGAGAAGCTTCTGTAAAGCAAAGGATACTGCAGCTAAGACAGAAAGGCAACCCACTGACTGGGAGAAGATCTTCACCAACCCCGCAACTGACAAAGGTCTGATCTCCAAAATATATAAAGAACTCAAGAAACTAGACCGTAAAAGGCTAATCAACCCATTTATAAAATGGGGCACTGAGCTGAACAGAGATCTCTCAACAGAAGAAGTTCAAATGGCCAAAAGACACATAAGGTCATAATCAACTTCCTTAGCGATCAAAGAAATGCAAATCAAGACAACTTTAAGATACCATCTTACACCTGTCAGAATGGCGAAAATAAAAAACACCAATGATAGCCTTTGCTGGAGAGGGTGTGGAGAAAGAAGGTACACTCATCCATTGCTGGTGGGAATGCAAACTTGTGCAACCACTTTGGAAAGCAGTGTGGAGGTTTCTCAGGAAATTCGGGATCAGCCTACCCATGGATCCAGCAAATACCACTCTTGGGAATATACTCAAGAGAGGCCTTATCATACAACAAAAGTATATGCTCTGCTATGTTCATAGCAGCACTGTTTGTAATAGCCAGAACCTGGAAACAACCTAGATGCCCTTCAATTGAAGAATGGATGAAGAAAGTATGGAATATATACATATTAGAGTACTACTCAGCAATAAAAAACAAGGACTTCTTGAAGTTTGCAGGCAAATGGATGGAAATAGAGAACACTATTCTGAGTGAGGTAAGCCAGACCCAAAAAGAGGAACATGGGATGTACTCACTCATATTTGGTTTCCAGACATAAACAAAGGACATTGAGCCTCTAATACGTGATCTTAGAGAAGCTAAATAAGAAGGAGAACCCAAAGAAAAACATATAGGCATCCTCCTGAATATTAACCTTCATCAGGCGATGAAAGGAGACAGAGACAGAGACCCACATTGGAGCAACGGACAGAAATCTCAAGGTCCAAATCAGGAGAAGAAGGAGAGAGAGCACGAGCAAGGAACTCAGGAACACGAGAGGTGCACCCACACACCGAGACAATGGGGATTTTCTACTGGGAACTCACCAAGGCCAGCTGACCTGGGTTTGAAAAAGCCTGGGATAAAACCGTCTTGGGAAAAAACATAGAGACAATGAGGACTACTGAGATCTCAAGAACAATGGCAATGGGTTTTTTATTCTACTGCACGTATTGGCTTTGAGGGAGCCTAGGCAGTTTGGATGTTCACCTTACTAGACCTGGATGGAGGTGGGTGGTCCATGGACTTCCCACAGGGCAGGGAACCCTGATAGCTTGGGCTGATAAATTGGGCTGAAGAGGGAGGGGGACTTGATTGGGGGAGGGGGAGGGAAATGGGAGGCTGCGGTGGGGAAGAGACAGAAATCTTAAATAAATAAATAAAAAAGAATAGTTATGTTTAGAAGTGGCTTAGTAAAGCTGCCTCTCAAGGAGCTTCATCGTGGCTATGCATGGCAATTAGCCTAGTTGGGGCATTATGTTGTCTCAGAAGATACAAATTATTTTTCTAACCTAAATAATACTCTTTGAGAAATAGAAAATTTTACTAGAAAAGGTCAAATATTAGAGATGTTTATGGTAAGTATCATAGTGACTTCAGGAGATTTTCAAGAATTATTACATGGTAAAGTATGCATCACTGTATGCATTTCTTATGAAAATTATCCTACATATTGGTATGCAAGCACAAAATTAGAAATCAGTACATTGAAGAAATGCTTACATCCCAGATTCAATGCAACATGAGATATAAAGCAGAGATATGCAATCAACTCATTGTGAAGCAAGAGATGAACGTAAAAGAAAAGAGGCTGCAAGAACACTGTGACAAGCTAAGAAGCCACTAATTGTGTATGTGTGTGTATGTGTGTGTGGGGGGTTATGTTATCATCAAAGACATGGACAATCCTGGAGGGTGCCAGGACAAATGAAGAAAGCCGGACACAGAATGGCAAATACACATTGTATGCTGGAAAGAGATAAGTTCCCTGAGCAATGAGCAGGGGGCAAAGGGAAAGAGAGGCAGAAACAAGAGAAGGAAGAATGGAGGGTTCCCTTGTGAAAGGGAAGGAAATGAGATAAAAACAATGCTAGGTGAGATATTCCCTATCCACCCCTGCCAGGGGCAGCATACAAAAGGGGCAGCTGGGCTCTTCCCAGTTCTAAGGAGGACAGAGTAGCATGGGGTCCTAGTTAGAATGCTATCAATCAGAAGCTAAGGAGTGCAAACTTTGCTGCATATGTTTTTGGGTGGTCTCTCATTGGTTACTCCTGATATGAGATAAGCGTATTCTAGAAGGACAGTAAGATGCCTGAAAAGAAAGTGAAAAATGGATCTAGTTGAAAACAGGACCCAGCTGCTAAATAAGTTTTCCTGGCACTGAGGATTTCATCAAAATCAATGATCCCCATAATCAGAAGGACCTTCTTTTTGTTTAGTTTTCACGCTTCCCATCATCCATCAATTCAGCAATGGATCGTGAATGTCTGGATCACACTCAGGCACCTCGAGTAGATATAAAGAAGTGGTCATTTCTGCAGTAGAATTACCCTTTTAATGCTGCTGAACTCCAATTTCCATTTGTTATGAGCAGTGGAAGTAATGGCATGCACATTAGGAAAATGAAGAGGACATGGGAAGGAAGATTGCTCTCGCCTATGATTCATTCATCACGCTGCCTGTGGAGTCCTATCACTGGCTGCAGTTTTAGCTGTCTCTCCCTTCTTTCATGAATGCAGCCATTAAGGGGAAGCTGTCATCACTGTAAAATAAGATTTCGAGGCTTTTGGATCTCTTCAGCATAATCTTTAATAACTGTCTTATGCGTGCGTTGACAGCAAGCACGTGATAAGATGTCTAGGACAACTTTATAGGTCACGCAACACCTCAGTTTATTTTGGCTCAGAAGGGCAATAAAAGGTAACAGATAATGAAGTCACTGTAGATTTGTATAATGTCATTTCTCAGTTGGCAGCAACTTCGGAAAAGCCTTAGAAATTTGATTGTAAGCTATGACAAAACAGAAGTGTTTCTCATTGTCATTCCTTCTGATAGTTTAGAACACTAGCATTAACCTCCAAAACGGCACGCTTCAGGTTTTACAACTTGATGTCAGTTATTATGCAAACATAACAATGTTTTTTATTGACAAGATGACTTCCCCCAGAACTCCAGATTATAAAAATGAAAGAGGCACTTTTCTATAGCTCTGTAGAAAATGCAAAATCAATAACATACCCAAGATATTTTCATATAATATAGTAGCCACTGGCCAAAAGTAGGTGCTAATTATAAAAAGATGGATTTAAGCTACATAGAATTTAAAATCCTGTAACAGCAATGATTTTTTTTACTATAGTTTGTCTCCTTTAGTATAATGCTTCCTAATACTCTATATTATATAGAGTAAAAACAGCTAATAACAATACCCTAAGGGGAGGTATCAAGCAGAAAATATTCCAAAATTAGACATTAATTTTGTGATGTTTTCCCAATAATCAATTTGCAATAAATTTTTATATATATTATATTTGTATAAACATAATCCCTTAGATATTCTTTGTTATTTCTAGGCATTATGGTATGGATTAATTTTAAAATTTATGTGTATGGGTGCTTGCCTGCATGCATGTCTGTGTAGTGTGTGTGTATGTGTGTGCATGTATGTGTGTGCATGTATGTGTGTGCATGTATGTATGTGCGTGTGTTGTCTGTGGAGGCCAGAAGAGGACATCAGATACCCTGAGACTGGAGTTACAGATGATTGTGTGGATGCTAGGAATTGAACCTGCACCTCTCCAGGCACTAAGGAGTCTTCTGCAGAGGTATAGTTCCAGATTAACAGACTGATTTTTATTATTTCAAAGACATGAAATAACAAAGCAATGCATCCTTTTAAAAATGCTTTTCAGTTTCAGGAATCCCACACAGGGCCTTGTGGGTGTCATGTAAATGCTCTTCCACTCCATCACCCCCAGCCTAAGATAATCCATCATGAAGGCCCATGTCCAAGGGTGATATTGGAAAAATCTCATGTTTTCCCTTGTCCCTTGTACTGTGGTTCTGCCTCTCCTCTTTTCCTCTCTCCCTTTCTCCCTCAATATGACTGTTGGTACTTGAGAGGGTAGATTTTAAATATATTCTTTTCAAACATACATTTTTAACTAAAACACAATGGCATCACTTTCTTCCCTCTCTTTTTTCCCCTGAGACTTTCCCTCTTGGGGATTTACTCTTTCCAACTAGTATGCATGACTTCCTGCTGACACAAAAATCAGAACAAGCTTTTTCTTCTCTGGGTGGCTTTTGGTTATGGAATTTTACCATAGCAGCAAGAAATATTTAACACACATATCCAGCACACCTCCAAGTGTGCCTAGGACATGTTTCTAGAAAAGTTTAACTGCAGAGAGGAGGCACAACCTAAGTGTGGGCAGCACTATCTTGCAGGCTGGGGACCCAAACTGAACACAGAGCTTCCTGACTCTGACTGCAATGTGACCAGCCCCATCACAATTGTGTCATGAGTTCCCCACCATGACAGACTATATTTATTACTTTTCTCATTGCTGTGACCTAAATAACTGATAAGAACCAACCTAAGAAAGGAAGGTTTTATTTATATTACAGTTCTGGGGGGCGGGGATAATGTCTATCATGGTAGGAAAAGCATGTCAGGAGGGGCAGGAAGTGTACTGGTCATATGGCATCAACAGTTAAGAAGTCAGACAGGGACCAGGAAGTGAGACCAGGCTATATAACCTCACACCCTGCCCTCAATGATCTACTTCTGCCAGCAATACTCTATGTCTCAAAGGTTTTCCACAACTTCCAGGGGAAAACAGCACCCCCAGCCAGGGACTAAGTATTTAAGTCTGCAAGTCAATGAGGGACACTTTTCACTCGGAACACATTGGATTACACTGTCACTTAAATCATGAGCCAAAGTAACACCTGCCTCCCTTAAGTGTCCTGGGACAAGTATTTTGTAAAGGTGGTTAGGATACCAAAAAAAACAAAACACTAATACAGGAAGTTGTTGCTGAAACATGTGGCGATTTCTATGACAGGCATAGCATTACGATTCGTAGCCTTAGGAACTGGTTTGTGAGTAAATATGAAGACTTTGGAACTGCAAGTTAGAGACACCATAGAATGATACCATGAAACATTAATGTTCCAGTGTAATATGAGTTCAGATGGCTGATGGAAATGAAGAGGGGACACAATTTATGAGGTTTTATAGGTGGACAAGGAAATGCTCAGGAAGTTGACTAGAGGTCATTTGTGTTACAGCAGGCAACAATGACAACCACAAATGGCAATTTCCCTCCATGCTCTAAGAGTATGAATGGGCTAAATCTAAGACTAATGAACTAATTTGTTTGATGTCTGTCTCTGCCTACTGCCTGCATATCAGGATGTAAAGCCCTCAGCTACTGCTCCAGTGTCATGCCTGTCTGCCTCCTACCATGATGATCATGGACTAATTAAAACTCTAAGCAAGTCCCTAATCAAATGCTTTCTTTAATAAGAGTTGCCATGGACACCAGGCAGTGTAGGTGCACTCCTTTAATTCTAGCATGTGGGAGGCAGAGGCAGGTGGATCTCTACGAGTTTGAGACTAGCCTGATCTATAGAGTGAGTTCCAACACAGACTCCAAAGCTACACAGAGAAACCTTGTCTTGAAAAACCAACCAACCAAACAAACAAACAAGACAGTTGCCATGGGCATAGAGTCTCTTCATAGTAATAGAATAGTAACTAAGATACTAGGTCACACAGGCTTGCAGCATGGTTCTAGCTGATAAAGTCAGGAAGGATGCAGCAGCAGTTCCAAAGAGACCTTAAAGCTGAGAAAGGGAAAAATAAGTTGCAGAGGAATCAATCTTCAGGATGTTGAAAATGCTAGGATCATGGAAGGTGCATAAAATGTGATCAAGGAAAGCTGTAGGCATAGTATGGAGTTTATTCATGTCTTCTTCGTTTTTACTGAACAGTCTTCTAGTAATTTTATTTTAATCTGTGTTATTTCCTCCTCTTTACTCTCTTTGCAATACATTACTGGGGTTAGTGATCTCAAGGGAGTCATGTTGCCTGCTTTATATGTTGCGGTTTTCTGTTTGGAATTAGGTCACAGGGTAGAGTTTTCAAATTGCTGACATTCTTCCTGTTGAGTCTTTGCAGTGTTCTACTGGGATTAATGGATAATAGAGTAGAACTGTTTCCCCATCCCTGCCATAGAATTCTATATACTTTGGGGTCCTAGGCACAATTTCCACCACTATTCTGAAAGTAGGTTCATAACTACAGAAATAGCTTTAACTGATGAACAGACAATCTATGAAAACACAGTCATGGTGTTCTTGAACTCTAGTAACTTTGGTGAATACTAGATTATTAGTTGGTAAGAAAAATTATGGGGAAAAGCTGAGATAGCAATTATTAAAAATGAGGGGCATGGAAAGTAGGTAAAAGTAGAGTTAATATGATTAGCATTAAAAGAACATAGACATTATACAATTATATAATTATACTTATATAATTAATTATATAATTATACTTATATAAATAATAAGTATAAAGAGAAGTGGTGGAGTGAAAGAAAAGGAGAAATTAGTAGGAATGAGGGAGAGAAAGTAAATGGGTTGTACACCAGGAGAAAACAATAGAATAAGTACAGAAACTTGGAAAAATTATAAAAGCTAATTAGGGAAAATATCAAACCCAATATGTATATATGGTCAAATATTTTTAAAAGTTAAAATTAAAAATAATGTATCTCAAAAGTATCTCTCCATTACTTATTACATCAACAAATATTCCTCCCCTCCATGAGATACTGGATGACTCTTTGCTCTATAGCTGTGAGTTTGAGACTAGCCTGCATCTGTAGATTAAACTTGTTTAAATGGATTTTAGTGTCTCAGTGGTGATCAAACAAAAGACCTGTGAGGTTGACTTTGGAGCTTGTGTCTACAGAAGTGATTCCCGCCGTAGGAGTATACCAGGCCTTGCTATATGTATAGCATCAGAGTCTTTTCTATTCAAGCATTTTCTCTTTTCCAACTGTGGTTGGTGATTCCACACCACTCCCTTCATGTTGATTTTAATGTCCAAGCCACCTCCCTACTTGTGGTACTCTGCAGCTGGAATTTCTGCTCTTACCAGGGTCAGAAAGACTTGTGTTTTATTCTTGCTACAAGTTTCAACTTACTTGGTTCTGGGTTTCTCTGCATGTCATTCCTAGTGGTGTAGTGGAGAATTCCTCTTTTATTTTCATTTTAAAATAGCTTAACCTATGTGTTAAGTAACCTTTCAGCTTCCATCCCATCTATTGGTGCATCTACAAATTCCTTATCACATCCTCACCGATGTTGGATGCTGGAATTGCCACACCACTCAAGGTAGATGAGAATCTGATTATCCAGTTTGTACCTAATATTTTCCTCAAAGTAAATAAAAATACTTTAGATAACCAAAGAAAGATGACACCCTACCAAGAACTTGGGGTCACAGAGGAACTGAAAGGAAACTGCTAGCCTTTGTCTCTGAAGTGGAGTCTCCACAGAAAGACCCTTCCCACTCCTGTCTTCACTGACTTTTCCTCCACTCTTCTGGATGTCTTTGTTAAAGTTCTTCTCATTCACTCCCCTATATAATTTCCCCTATAATAAGGAAATAATAAGCATTGTATGATAGGTTAGCCCAAGATTACAATGTATGTAGAAAATATCTCTCCTTGTTTTGGGGGTAAGCTCATCTTCTCTTAGGTTGGAAAATGAGGGAGTCATGCAGAGTACTCTCTGAAGCTCAGGGAAAGCTTGACATCCAAATCTCCCTTCCTGCCTGGGCTAATGCACACCTGTTACATTCATGCTATGTTTAGACACTCTGAAGTTGGCATATTGAAGGATCGCTACATCAAAGGAACTCAAAGCTGGTTCATGTACTTACGGTGTCTTCTTCCTTTAGTAATCAATACTGCCTCCAAGGAATACATAGGATGTTATCAAATTCAGTCAATAAATGGAACAACTTTTCCTGAGAAGGGCAGTGATTTCTACATGTTAATGCCCATTATAGGTGAACTGTGAGATTATTTTCTCTTTCCCCTCTTAGTGGCCGTGATAAAATTAGACATTGAAGAAAAATCCACCAAAAGACAATAAATCTGATCTTTTATTCCAAAATAATATGGCAGTACATTACTAAACTCTCCCTGTCCTCACCCTCACGGAGTCCATGAAAGGGGAAGGTTTCTTAATTAGAAATTGTAAATACCTTAACTGCACATGGACAAACACATACAAAACATACACTGTGGCCATATTCACACAATGTTTTTGGAAGTCGGGTGTTGCTTAATAAACAAAGAGGAGTGTCTCTGTTTCATCAATTATCCAAATCTTGGGACATCCAAAAGGCTTTCCCTGTCCCTTTAATGAGCAGCAAACCAGCCTGCAGCATCACATCCAGCATTACTAGCGTGGAGAACTGGAGCCTCTCCTAAATGCTGCCTCATATACAGTAATTTGCTGACTAATTTTATTTCTGATAATAATGGTTACAAATAGGCAATTTTTAATAGTCAGAGTCAGAACTAAATATAAGATAGACTGTAATATAGACTAGTTAATATTATATCCGAGAAGAAAAACAAGAAAGTTGATGAGGAAGGGAGTGCCCAAGTCAGACAAAGAGAAAAAGGGAGGAGAGAACAAAGAAGGAAGACGAGGAGACTAATGTGAAGAATGAGAACGCACCCACCCATGGAGACAGTGGGGCTGATCCATTGGGAGCTCACCAAGGCCAGCTGGACTGTGACTGAAAAAGCATGGGATAAAACCGGACTCTCTGAATTTGGCGGACAATGAGGGCTGCTGAGAAGCCAAGGACAATGGCACCGGGTTTTGATCCTACTTCATGTTCTGGTTTTGTGGGAGCCTACCCAGTTTGGATGTTCACCTTCCTAGACCAGGATTGAGGTGGGAGGACTTTGGACGTTCCACAGGGCAGGGAACCCTGACTGCTCTTCAGGCTGGAGAGGGTGGGGGAGGAGTGGGGGGAGGCGGGAGGAGGGGGAGAAGAGGGAGGAAAATGGGAGGCGGGGAGGAGGCAGAAACTTCTTTTTTCCAAAAAAAACAAAAAAAAACAAAAACCAAAAAAAAAAAAAAAAACCCACAGCATTACAAGGAAAAAAAAAAGAAAAGTCTAGATTTCATTCCAGATGCCCCTGGGTTCTCATCCTGCCCCAAGGGTGCATTCTTTCATTCTAAATCTAGGTTCTGTTGGGAGAGACTCTGGATAAAAGTGTTGGCTTTCAACACACAAAGATGGCCACCAGGACTGACCTGCTATTCTGTGATTTCCAGGCAGTTTCATTCTTTTCTGAAGCTAGGATTTCTACCCCAAAGCCCCTCAAATATTCAGTGAACTGGAAAGAAGTTCAGTAATGAAAACAAAAGAACAGCTTCACTGAGGTCAGAGAGAAGGAGGCTAAGCTAGAAGGAAGGTGTCCTTGCATATCCCTCCATAAGAAATACAAAATCAAAACACCAAACTGGAAGATGGAAAATCCCAAACCTTCAATTTCTGCTAAGCTTCAGCATTTAATTAAAATCATCACTTGTGAACAAATCCAATAATATTTTCCTTTCAGATCCTCCGTATTCACTTTCCAAAGTACTTTAAGTTAAAATTAGTTTTGTATAAAGGAGAGATTAGCAGGGAAATAAAGAAATGAGCGTAATTGCCTTGGAAGGAGGGCACTGAGAGAATAAAATGCCATTATTTCTCCATTATTACAGCTTTATTCCTTAGGGCAAAAGAAGTTGAGGTTTCTCGAAAGTTAATCTTTCCTCAAACTTAATAACTGTGTTATTTTTAAAAAACGTTAAAAGCCAAATGCAACAGCTGTTTGAGGGGGAAAGCATTGGCAAAGACTCAGGAAGCCAGGGTCGAGCCCATTTGTGTTTCCAATTTTAAGACAAGGCACATGATTTACACTCCTTTGCCTGTCACAGTTATAGGCAGATGACATCAGCTGCCCTGCTTTGCAGATTTGTAGCAAGCATCAAAGGCATGGCAAGCCTATACCAGAAGGATGAAAAACTGTTCCCTAAACTGCAGAATACTTTTGGAAGCTCTTTGACTAGGTAATCAGAAAATACACCAGAAGTTAACTTCCCAGAGTATGTATTGAACATTTTAAGGCAAAATATTTATAACAAGAGTAGCAGTAGTTATAAAACTACTCTTTACTGACAAGATTGTTTTGTGCTATTCAGGCTCAGATTTGCACCCTGAGAGGAACATCATTACTTAAGTTCTTTGCAGGCTGGAGAGATGGCTGAGTAGTTAAGACTTGCTTCTTTCCCATGGGACTTGAGTGTGGTTCCCAGCACCCACGTCAGGCAGCTCTCAAGCTCCTTTAACTCTACATCCGGGACTGCAACACATTCTTCTGACCCATGTAGGCATCTGGAAGCAACACACACCCAGATCTACATCTACACCCCCCCACACACAGCAACCACAACAAACAAACACACAAAACAACAGCCAAAATCAAAGAATTAAAAGACTGTTAACTTTTTTGTTTTTTGTCAAGGTACACAGAAGAACTTCTTTACATTTTACATTTTACAATTTGGCTTCAGAGCATTTACTACCCCAAAAGAACCCTCTGTATACATGATACCTTTCTAGGCTATTCTTCAGCTTCTGGGTACCCCTAAGATAAAGACATGTAGTGTGGCGTTCCCAAAAGGTTTTACCAAAGCAATTGTCAACAGCTGTTCGATTTGCCAGCCCTGCCAGCTCATTTACTCTGAAGAAAAAAGGCGACCAGATGCCACAATTATCAGCTGCCACGAAGGCATTGATTATGTCAACGCAAGAGCAATTAGATACATAGCTACCACAAACAGCCTTTGAAGTGGCTCAATAGCAGTAATTCTACCCACTACTGTCATCTTTGCGTTGGCAGAGAAACCAGCTCTCAAATTTTGCGTGGATGACTCCAAATAAAAAGCTTCTAACCTACTGCCTAATACGAGAAAATTGCCATTAAATGACAGCTGGATGGGAGTTTCTGTGTAGGTTACTTGCTGTAAATTACATAAACACTTGACTCCCTTTGCAAATTTCTGCCTTAAGCCTTTAAAGGATACTCTCTCATATTTTGCTCTATTTTCATAGCATATTTAATGTTCACAATAGAAGATCTCTTCTTTCGGGATCCCACCTTTCTGTTATCCTCCCCTGATAATCTGAGTAGCAGACAGGTATTACAAAGAAGGTGGAGGTCTGCCTTCCTGGTTAGGTCAATTCCACTCCTAGCTTCATGTCCCCTTCAATAGGAGATGATGTGAACATTAGATTGGTAAAAGTGCATCTTTCTATATACCCTCCGGGCTTTCTATTCACCTACTTGTGGACTTCATATGTTCTAGTTTAGTGAGCCTCAGTACGATACCTGCACATCAAAACTGGAATTAGCAATTACTTTGGAGGATGATTCTTATATCTTCTTCTTCTTCTCCTCCTCCTCCTCCTTCTTCTCCTTCTTTTTAAATTTCCTTCTTTTCTCATACACTATACCCCAACCACAGTTTCCCCTCCCTCTACTCTTCCCAGTCACCCCACCCCTTTCTTCCTTTTTCCCAAATCCATTCCTCCCCCGTTTCCCTTCAGAAAAGAGCAGACCTTCCGGGGATATGAAATGAACATGGAATAAGAAGATACAATAAGACTAGGCACACACATTCATATTAGGGTTAGGTGAGGCAACCCAGTAGGAACAAAAGGATATTGAGAGCAAGCAAAAGAGTCAGGGACACCCCAGCCCCACTCTTAGGAGTACCACAAAACATCAAGCTAACAGTCATAGCATATATGCAGAGGACATAATGTAGACCCATGTATGCTCCGTGATTGCCATTTCAGTCTCTGTGATCCCCAATGAGCCTTCCTTAATTGACATGTTCTTACGATGTCTTCAACCCCTCTGGGTCTTTCTTCTCTTCCAGGGGTTTACCAGAGCTCTGAGGAGAAGGAACCAATGGAGACCTCCAATTTGGGCTCTCTCTATATCTAATGTTTGAGTATGAGTCTTTGCCTCTGCTCTCATCAACTGCCAGAGGATTGTTAGCCTAGGCACCAATCTATGAGTAAAGCAAAACTAACGTACTCTTAAACTGGAGAACCATTCTGTGCCAGCTCAGGGCTTCTCAGTACTAATTAGTGTTAGTTAGTGAATGTAGGGCTTTAAAAAAATTACCAACAATCAAAGTCTCAAATTTGATTAATTGTCCCAGAATTGCCCTGAGCATTAGTATTTGAAATCTTCCCAGATGATTTGAATGTGATCCTAGGTTGGGATGTACCAGTAACTTTTCTTTTGATTATTCCCATGAAACGTTATGCACACTCCTAACACATACCATGAAGAATATAGAATACCCTTGAGTGAAATAAACACGGCTCAGGAAAACAAATGCTGTATGTACTCTATCATTTGTAGTTCCTTGTTCCACATCTTCTGATATGATTATATAGCTAGAATAACTGCAGAAGCCAGAAAACAGAAGGAGGAACACCAGACAGAGTAATATCAGGAGAGAGGTAATATGAAGTCAGAAGAGGAAAAATGGGAACTTGAACTTAGGAGTTAGGGAGAACTAGTGAAGTCATGGACATTAGAGGAGAACCTATGACTGTCAATTTCCTAAACCAGTATAATCTTCAAATGCATTATAAATGCCATATTTGTGTCCACAGACAAATACAGCTCTTAGTCCTCATATGAGGAGATATTTTTCACAATAGATGGATAAATAGATATGAAACCAACAACTGTTCAAAATACAAAGAACAACTGACTGCCTGGCCCCAATTGGTATATCTACAACAATAATCCTTACACCTAAGGCTTGGAAAACAGTAGATGAGGAATCAAAATTACTGTAAGAGCCAGAGAGTCAAGGCATCTTCTGTGAGATTTTGTCTTTTAGATATGACAGGAAAGCTGTCATGAAATCTCAATGATAGGGCTATCTAAACAAGACCTGAAGGAGAACAATACCGGTCAGAATGTCAGTGGGGTTAAGTGAAATCTCATGGAATCCCACCCTGTGATTAGGAGCAATAGCAATTAGTGATTGCTGAGAGAGAGACGGACAGACAGAGATGAGCACCTAATGGTTATTTAATATCAAGAAGTCTGTTCCAAAATCATACATATATAAGAAATACCAAATATGTTGTAGTTATGTATTTTGTATTTATTTACACACACAAACATTTAACAGGGCTAGAAAATCAAGTATGAATTTGAGAAAGCATGGGGAGGGATGTAAAAAGTTGGAAGAAACAGAGGGGGAGAAATTATATAATCATATTTCAATTAAAAACAAAATTAAAAAAATTAAAGAACCTCTCCTTCAGATTTCTTGAGCATAGCCCTTCTGAGATTATGGATCTGAAGCCATCCACAATCACCCGTCTCCCATTTCCCACTAAGTATTCAAATCAGTCCCACTCGCAAGATCCCATAGAAAGTGTGACATCCAAAGTTGCCAGTGAACTTCATCTTTCCCCATATGAATACTGTCTTCATAACACTGTCAAATCACGCAGGGTTCTCTGAGGAACAGAGCCAAGATGATGTGGGAGTCTTTATTACAATGTGGGCTTTACAATGGCTGCCTGAACACAAGAAGAGCACAGAATACCCCTACCCTCTGGAAGAGGTCTCAAGGCTTTAGCCGTCTTCACCTGGCTCTGGAGGCATGGAAACCCTCAAGAGAAAGACTTTGGTAGTGAGTGCTCTTCGAAAAGCTGAAGGAACTGCAGTCTAATGTCAGTGCACAATGACAACACCCACACACTGTTCCCTCAGAAGGGCACACCTAATTTTCCTTCCTCCATTTTCCTCCAGTACCCTCCTACACAAACTGCCACTCACTGAATGATGCCCTGCCCACATCTGAGTGGATCTTTCCCTCACCCTGTCCGTCACTACCCCACATGTCAGTGCTTTCTGGAAATGCCCCTGCAGACACACACAGGTTCGTTTCAGCATATCGCTTAATCTCATCAGGGTCGTAACCAAACAAACTTGAACAACCCTCTTCACTCTTCCTTTATTCTTTTATCCTTAAAGGCTCCTGGAATTCTAAGTCCTTGGTATCCTCCTTGTGAAGAGCTGCCTTTTTTCTGATATCTTTTATAAAGCTATAGTTCACTGCTGAACTACTAAAATTTAGAAATCCCCAAGATTTATCCTCTTCCTTCTTTATTTTATTCCAAAGAAGCTTTGGTTCATTCCTTGGCTTTGAATACCACACAAGTAAAAACTTCACATCCAACTCAGGTTGTTCTGAGTTGCATGGCTTCCATGCTCCCTTGCAGCTCTCAGAAACATCTCCATGTCACAAGGGTGAGCCTAAGCTCTTATCTAAAGTCTCCCCGGACTTAGTGAGCAGTTTCTCTTTCTTAATTTTGCATAACCTTCAGAATAGTATACCCTGTGGATCCAAGCTGCAAAGTCCATATAAACTGGATCCACCTCTGAAAACCATCATTTCTACTTCAGCCTAAATCACTAGGGCTTCCTACCCACCATATTGCTTTTTCCTCTCACTTCCTGCTTTGGCTCAAAAGCCCTCTATCATTCACTGAACTTCCAGAAGAATAATTTGAAAACCAGTTATGTTTTATAATTGTCCTACTTAAAACTCATTAGCTTCTTATTTGTTTTACATCTAAAGAAGACATCTCATTCTGCATGGTTGTGCTCTGGTCTTTATTCATCTCCACAACTTCTCATTCTATACATCAATTCGTACTCACTTTTGCTTTGGTCCAGCCACTTATCTGTCATATGTGCCCTACCTGACACCCTGCTGACTGCTATGGTGTTGTATATAAACTTCCTCAGAGGTTAAAATCTTCTACCAGGAGGGAAACTTGCTAAGACACAGGATGCATAGGAGGTAAAACTGCAAGATTTTCCAAGGGGAAGTGAAACATTGAACCTTCAGGGAATCTCATTAGCTTATAATTAAACAGATCAAAGATTCAGGAAATCCCTGAAACAACCAGATTTACTAGGCCCCTGTTTCCCTAATCACATATAAGTGTTAAAGACTGATGTGAAACACTCCCAGGCCTGCTGAACTGACTGGAAGGGGCTCAAACCAATCAACTGAACTACCATGAAATGACAATCTCCAACTTGTGGAGGTGACCAGGGTGTTCAGCTCTCACATATGCTAGGGTGTGCTTTGGTACTGCAGCTGTCTTTAAGTTATATCTACTTCTGTAAGTATTATACCCATATTCCTGTAAGTAGCCCAAATAAAACGTATTGGTTCAAACAGTCTAACTTTATTTGTGACTGTATGTTGGTATGACATTGGTTAGCTATCTGGAATGAATAGACATTTGTTAATAAATAACATCATGCAACATGTGGTTGGCTGCTCTTAAACACAGCAGATTTCAGCTTGACGCTTTACTACAGCAAAACCTTCCATCACTAGTCTACTCAGAAGACCATGCTCTGGTGCCTGGCCACCCCAATCCTTTCCTTGTGGGATTCATAATTCCCAGTTCAAAGAGGCTTCCAGTTGCTGATGTTGCTTCTTAGACCATAAATAAATAGGCATGGCTGTGTGGTTCAGCTTTTATTTTAGTTTCTGTCAAAGAACACATCCTGGCAGTATTCTTTAAAAAATAACTTATTCATGGATTTATTATATAGTTCAGGCTGTCTTGGAATTACTGTGTAGCCCAAGCTAGATTGAACCCGAAACTCACTCGCTGATGCCTCCTTCACACTAAAATTAACAACCACATGTTTACTACACTATATTTTTTATGTATGAATTGTGTATTTAAAATATTATTAAAAAGCAAGTATTTTTAACCTTAGAAACAAACTGAAAAGTTTTGTAATTTATTCTCCAACAAAATACTCTTGAGTTAAGGATTCCATTCTTCACAGATCTGCATAAAATCACCCATTTTCAAAATATATAAAAGGAAAAACTAAAAACACAATAACAGCAATAAACATATTTCAGTATATCAGATCATCAGAAAAAGAGCCATCTTCCAGGTTCTTAACACTCTCTGATTAGAGGCCTTGATTTAAACCGATATGAGAATTATCTTTACTAATACTCCAGAAGGGACTGGAGAAATGACTTAGAGGTTAGGAGCACTGTTTCCAGGACATCTGACACCTTTGACTTCTTCATGTGTCTGAATTCATGAGCACATACCTACTTACATATATACACACTCACACACATACACACACACATACACACAGAGATTATATTAAAAATAATAAAATATATATTAGAAAATAACACAAGATTCTTATATTTGCATCACCCATATGAATAAAATAGATTTTGCTACAAATGTATGGGTGAGGTGTCTGCTTTTATTAAGAGTATGGGAGTGTCTAACTTCCCCCCTTTGTTATTGTGTATTACTCTAAATTCACCTTAAGTATTTTATGTTCCAATATAGTGGATTTTAAATAAATTCTGTTCTGCTTTGTCTAAATTTACTTTCCACAAAAGATTATCCTTTGACAGAAGACAACACAAAGTACTTAAAAATTTTAGACTCAACAAAAATCCTAAACTGAAGGAACAGCAGTGATCACCTGAAAACATCATTTGTGCCAGTATGCTTTGTGCTGATTGATATGAGTAAAAACCTGGGGTTTCTCCTCAATAGATTATCCCAGGAATTGCTCTGCCGTTGTCCAATGGAAGACCCTCTCAGAGTAAGCTTCTGCATCTGAAATCAGGGCAGTTCCCTATTCACATTTATTTCCGAAGGAAATCTCACACACTGTGGGTCTGAACATGTGTTCGCTATTAGTTTTGTTGATATGTCATAATCTTTTCATACAGATGCCTTTGAGCAGATGTTTTGAAGTATAGTCATAATGGCTGG
This sequence comes from Microtus obscurus, assembly GCA_963919715.1. Lineage (NCBI taxonomy): Eukaryota > Metazoa > Chordata > Mammalia > Rodentia > Cricetidae > Microtus > Microtus obscurus. Next base: position 21,383,171 of record CAWTZC010000355.1, on the reverse strand, counting down.
ATTAATGTCTGCCATAGGAGCTGCTTCTGATAGAAATGGGGAGTGGGCAAGGGATGGAACACTCCAGGGCTCGGTATCAGATCACTGCCCATTTGACTGTGAGCTCTCCTCACATGTAGAATGTACTTCTGTGCTGAAAACCAGAATCATGGCTGTGACACATTTACTTTACAAACAGGCAGACAATCTACAAAGTCCATAGTGAAAGAAAGATATCAGACTGCTCACTTAAGATCATTTTATGATACATGAAGATAAATTTTATTACATTTCAAAATGAAAAACAATCTACCTTAAAGTGATATTTGTGACAAGTACTTCAACTCCTCGAGATTACCATCCCAATATGCAAAACTGTGAATTTTCTAGGCTCACGTGTATTCCATGAAAAGAGGCTTGTGTACACATTGTAGGGTGGGTTTACATTTGTTGGCCATCTGCCACTGTAAAAGAATGTTGACTAATCGAAAGCCTGAGCTCAACTGAGAGGCCCTCACTACGTGGTCATTATACATGGCTCTGACCCAGCAGACCACAGAGCTCAATCCAGACACACTGTGCAGCCATCAAACACAAACCTATTTATTCCACTTCCTGGGAATGAAAAGAAATAAGGACAAGGCCTTGAGATATCTTGTCTTCAAGTTTATAGATGAGAGATTGTATTGAATTTTATTTAGAAAATTGTGACGGTGATGGGCAAAGTGTTTAGCAAGGCATGAAAATTCAACAACAAAACCAATAATGCCAGGTTACTATGTTGACACCATCTTCAAAACAGAGAACTCTAATAGTGACAGGGAACAACAATCAGTGTATTTTCAACCCACTCAGGCACAGCTGTCAAGAACTTGCATCACAAATAATGACAGGTCCAATAAATAAATGGCATAAATTTGAAGGTGGCTTTAAAAATCATTTTCTATATAGAATCTGGTTTTAAAATAAAGTGGACAAAAATAAGATAAGCTGAATACAGAAACCATTCATTACACCTAAAGACCTGAATACAATTATAATGTTTCTAAACAAGTCTATGCAGCACAAACTATATCTGTTGTTCTACTTCCCTAATTAAAATATAGGGATCATTTACACCCAATGCTTGCGAGACAAAGTTTCACTGTATTTCCAATACTGGTCTCAAAGCACTGGAGAAAAGTTTCTTCTTCATTTTTGCCATTTAGAATTCCTTACATTAAGCTTTTTCTGTTGGGAATACTGTAAGACTTCCACTGTGAAATGGTCCAAAGAAGGATGCCTGCATGTGGCTATGTGGGATTGCTTTGGCCCCATTCTTGGACTGACGGCAGTGTTAGGCTGCTTTGCAATGAGAAAGGGGAAGCTGAGAACCCATGGCATGAGGTGACATCATAGTCAATCACTCTGTCACCTGTGGTGCCCTGTGATGGAGTGCCAACTAAAGCACGAGCCTTGAGAGCCCAAGTGGCAGCTGCATTGATCACAATGGTTGTAACGATAGCTGTGGGGACTGTTCTGTGGGGCAGGTTTTCCTTAGCACTCTGGAATGCTTCCAGAGAAAAACATCAATCTGTCAGCTACAGGCCTCTGCCTGAGGACCTGAGAGCTACCGTGAGAACCATAAAAATGTATGCATTCTGTGGCTACAGGGCTGATAGTGCTGAAATGTCAACACAGCGTTTAATTGTGGAGGGTGCTGAGACACAACCCCCATTATAGTCACAGTACAGGCAGAGAACCTCCTGTGAAGTTTGGGTCACTAGCTGGTATAAATGAGCTCTTGACACTTGGAACAGGGTGGGATCAGTGTAGTGGGTTTTGAAAGAACCCAGTTTAGAAGTTTTGTGTTTAGAGCAAGAGATAAAAGAAAGTACTACAGCCAGGCAATAGTGGTGTATGCCTTTAATCCCAGCACTCGGGAGGCAGAGGGAAATGGATCTCTGTGAGTTCAAAGCCAGCCTGATCTACAGAGTGAGAACCAGGATGGGCACCAAAGCTACCGAGATAAATTCTGTTTCAAGCCAAAAAAAAAAAAAAAAAAAAAATTACTCCAGTCAGATCTGACCCAGGAAGAATAAGCTATTTTTAGTTAACGTTAACTAATAAACTTTTTATTTCTGTATCATTTAAAATCACTTATTTTCATAGTTAATAAAACAATTTACATGTAATGACATAATTATTTTTGAACTATTTAAAGTAAGTGTGGCAAAGCTGTCCAACATTCGGAATTCCAAAATACCTAAAACAAATAATGTCAGGGATCTAAAAGGACAACTTAGTTGTTAAGAGCTTGAAGCATGTACTATAGTTCTTTGTATAGTATGAAGCCTCCTGTGATTTCCTCTGTGCACACTGGCATAGCTATTGTTACTGTCCTTGTTCATCTCGTGTCTAAGTAGTCGTGTTGGTGAGACTTTATTGTGTAGCTTCTAGCAATTCTAAGAGACTAAGAGTTTCTCCCTAAGGAAGAATACAGCAATTGGTCATTCACAAGAATATACATAAATAAAGCGATGCAACATTATGCAGACTGAGCAAATAAAATTTATATATTTAGGAATATGTGTGTGTACGTGCATGTTATGTGTGTATAATAACTGATGTGGGATGCCCTCCTGTACACTGCATATATGTGTTCCTTTTATTGGTTGATGAATAAACCTGCTTTGGCCTACAGCAAGGAAAAACACGGCTATGGAGGAAAGCCAACTGAACACAGGGAGAAAGAAGGTGGAGTCAAGGTAGAAGCCAGAGTCATGTAGCCACCCAAGAAGAGAAATGCCAGCAGCAGTCTAAGGGGAGAGATACCAGAACACAACTAACACCATGGCTATGCAGCAATGCGCAGATCAGTAGAAATGGGTTCATTAATAGGTAGAGCTAGCCATTAAGAAGCCTAAACCATCAACCAAATAATTATATTTAATATATTAGCCTCTGAGTGAATATTTCATAACTGTCTATGAGGACTGGAAGGTGGAGAGAAACTGGTTCAGTGGGACTGAGAGAGACAGAGAAAAGTCCCCATTTACAATCAACAATACAAAAGAGGCTGTGATTTCCTAAGTGAACAAGGAGAGTATATGGGAGAATTCAGAGGGAGGGAAAGATGTAATTACATGATAATCTCAATAATTAAAAGAAATATAAGTTTACAAAGCATCTAATCATCTTGTAAAGGACCTTAGTTTGGTTTTAAGCATGTAGTACATATAGTTTACAACCTTCTAATTCCACTCCCAGTGCTTCAAGAGTCTCTCTTGACTTCTGTGGGCATTGTACTCATGTGCACATGCTACAACCAACCCTCCCAACACACGCAGATGCAAATAACAAAATGATAATAAATACTTAAATGATGTTCAGGGCTTGTGATGTATCTAAGTGATAGAGTGTTTTCCTAGCATGTTTAATGCTCTGAGAACAGAGAGAAGAACAGAAAATGTTTAAGATTTAGTGCTGATAAATATAATATACACCAAGTAAAAATAAATACAATATATAAAATAATAAATAAATATAAATATACCAAATATAGCACTAGATTAGAGAAAATAAATATTGGAGAGGAATATTAAAATAACGATCCAGGGTTTGGAGAGATTGTTCAGTGATCTTATAGAAGACCTGAATTTGATTCCCAATATATATGGTGGCTCACAATAGTCTGTAGCTCCAGCTGCATGGAATACAAATGCCTTCTAACTTCCACAGGCACCAGGGATATACATGGTGTGGAGATAAATGCAGGTAAAACACTCATGTACATAAAATAATATAATAAAAACAGAAAAAAAAACAAAAACCCAATGCTACTACACACATTCTCTCTCTCACACACACACCACTTATAAAACTAACCAAAAACACATTGTGAATGGAATACAATGGAAGTATTACTTTATTTATCTACCAATAATATAAAAATTTCATGGGAAATCCTGCTCTTATGTCAATTCAGGATAAAATCCTGGTCTCCTTGACACACTGCTTGACTTATGGACAATGAAATGTTCTCATCACTTTCCAGTGACCTGTACCTCCCTGAAAGAATGGAAGCTTAATTCAGTAACAATTGAAGAGAACAAGTGTTCATCTGTACCCTCATCCCTGGGTAGGTGGTGTCAGGACTCCCATAATAACAGCTAGAGAGAACAGCTGTATACCTGGGAGTTCACTGCTGTGCAAGTGGTGTCGGGATTTCATACCAAAAGCTGGAGAGATCACATGTCCACCTGTCAGGACTCCCATAACAACTGGTTACAGGAACAACTGTCTACTTGCACTCTCTCTAATGAGAAGGTAGTGACAGGAGTCTCATCACTTCAGTGGGCCTGTCAAATGTCTTCCTCACAAAAATATTCAAGTATTTGGTCTTTTTTTTTTTGCGAGATTTTGTTTATTTTGCATTTAAAAAATTAGTGAGGAGCCAAAATGCTGCAGAATGTGGCAGTTCTGAGACCACCGGGCAGAACAGGCATCTTCTGTTGTATCTAGTGCCTTGACTGGAATGTCATAGAGTATTTTTATACATATTAAAATATGCAATCATTGCATGACTTAGTTAAGTACATTTCAACAGATAATGAATACATTAAAATGTTTCTAATATTTAATAATTTAAAATTAAGCCCTTAAAATAATGCGATAGAAAGTTACAAAGGACTCTTGAATTCTCAACATTTTCTCTGGAAGAATTTGTTGAAGTACTGATATACTTGTTCTTTTGCTAACTGCCTAATTTCCCTGTTCTGAAAGGTTCCCTAGGTGATCATACAACCATTAAATGTGAAAAGGTGGACTTGGTTAATGATTTCTTTATAATTTCATTGTGTAATTCACATTTTAAGATTAAAAATCATTTTGACCATTTTACTGTCTATCATCTTGCTTTGCTCTCTGACAGGCTAAGAAGCTTCCCAAAAAAGACATGCAAGCACAAAGAGAAGATAGAATCTTCATTTGCTGACTGGGTGGCTACCGGGTTGTCCAAATCCAGTGGATGGTCTTACTTTAAAAAGCACTAACTAAACTTAATTATTTAAAAAATAAACGAAAATGAAGGAAAGAAATTAAGAAAGTGAGAAGACATTGAGTAGATGATGTGTTGGGGGTTTACAGGAATGTTGTAGTAGTGAAGTGAGAGTGGATATGATATTTCATTGTTTAATGTATGAAAATCTCAAATAATTAAATTTTCGTTTAAAATGTGCTGCTTTGTAGCCTGCCTATGGTGAATGATTAAAAAAAATTAATGGATGGAACTAGAAAAGAAGCCATCCTGAGTGAGGTAATCCAGGCCCCGTAAGACAAACACAGCATGTACTCACTTATAAGTGGATTATCAGATAACCAGGCTATAATCCACAGCGCTAGAGAAGCTAGGTAACAAGGAGGATGCTAAGAGGGGCACTTGGATCACCCCCAGAAGGAAAAATAGATGAGATTTCTTGGAATTACTGGGGGTGGCATGTAGTAGGAGAAGGAGTGTAAAGGGTAGAGGGTGGGAGGTAGGAACATGGGGATCAGAATGGGTGAACTGGGAGGGGGCAGAGAGGCAGAGCAATGAAAGAGATATCTTGGGTTGGAGAGATGGCTCAGTGGTTAAGAGCATTGCCTTCTCTTCCAAAGGTCCTGAGTTCAATTCCCAGCAACCACATGGTGGCTCACAACCATCTGGAATGAGATCTGGCGCCCTCTTCTGGCCTGAAGGCACACATGGAAGCAGAATATTGTATACATAATAAATAAATAAATATTTTTTTAAAAAAAGAGATATCTTGATAAAAGATGGCATTATGAGCTTAGGGAGAAACCCAGTGCCAGGGAAACTCCCAGGAATCCTCAAGGATGACCCCAGCTAAGACTTTAAGCAATAGTGGAAAAGGTGTCTCAACTGGACATTTACTGTAATTAGATTGGTGACTATTCTAATTGTCATTATAGAATTTTCATTTATGGGAGCAGATGCAGAGATCCACAGCCAAGCATGGTGCTGAGCTCAAGGAGTCCAGCTGAAGAGAGGGAAGAGGGATTATATGAGCAAGGGGGCAGAGTCAAGATCATGACAGGGAAACCCACAAAGACAGCTGAGTGGAGCTTATGGGAGCTCACAGACACAAGACCAATAGCTAGGGATCCTGCATACGACCAACCTAGACCTTCTTTTTAACCAGATCAAACCAAAAATATCTAAACTATCAGCAAGGACAGGTTTAGTGCTTGTGAAACGACCTTGACATTTAAGCACTTAAAGATGTTAATAAAATCAACTGCCATAATTCACACGAAAATTCCAAAAAAATAATATAAATACTATCTGAATACTATCTTTTAAATTTATCACACCTGGTTTAATGCACATTAAAAAGGTCTAAGTGAATGCAGTTTGATGGACAGTCTTCTCCATGACGGTGCTGCTGAAAAGCGTGAGCACAGACCTTTGGAAACTAAAGATGCTGGGAGCGGGCTTCTATTGCTCTTTCTAAACACTGCTTCCCTAATCTCCAGATTTGCTACATTTGTTATGCATTTTATTACTTTATTTTTAGGATTTACTAATATTTCAGGGCTTACTAATATAGTTCATGGTACATTATGATCTATAATTCCATGATTTACCAATTTTAGTATTTTGTTTCTCAGGGATTACTAATATGTGGGTTATGATATAATTCCATAATTTCTAGTTATTTACTCATTTCATTACTTTTATGTTCCTCAGGCTTACTGAGAACCTCCATATAGCAACACAGCTCAAGAATACAGCATAAATAACACTCTAGCAGACTTTCCACTTCTTTACACCCTTAATGTAGATAAATTATTAAGTACCATGGTTTTAAATGAATATAAATTTAATTTATTTAAATTTTAATAAACAAGTTGATAGAATTTATTTCTTTTTCTTGGAGAACTGGTCTTGCTATGCATTCCAGGCTGACCTCAAACTCATGGCAATCTTCCTGCCTCAGTGCTGGCACGACAGCTGTGAGCAATCTGGCTTCTAATGACATTTTAATTAATGAAAGGTTTACTGCTGCTGAACTCTCCAGATTCTCTGATTCTGGAAAACACTTATGTTGTTTGCTGCACAAAGCAATTGTTCTAATGTATCCCTGGGTCAGTGTGAACTAATTTTTCCCCATCTCACCAGCCAGCCACCCCTTGCATCTCTGTCTTGTCCGGACCCTATTATCAAGCAGTATTTATTTGCAAATTCCCATTGTCATATATGTTGTTTAATATTTAAAAATACATTTCTTGATAACTCAGGCAGATATCATGTGATCAAAGTGCCCCTTGTTTTGCCCATGCTCTTTCACCGCCCTCGCCCTCTGTTGTTGTGCATCATTTGCATTTCTAAATAGAAAAATAAAGGCATAACGCTACCCCAACGAAAAGACGAAATACCATGGCACACTTGGAAGATCCAGATTTTTATTGGGAGGCAACTCCTGAGAAACCAGAAAAGAGAGGGACAATCAGAATTATACACGGAAAACCTTCAGGCCAAGAAGCAGATCTGCTGTATAAAAGGAAGGGAGGAAGGAAGAAGCAAGCACATGGCGAGAATCTCATAGCAAGGAAGGGCACATTCTGCAAGTTCCTTCTTTCTCCCAGCAAGGAATCTGAGTATATCACCAGGCAACCACCCATCTAGAGGTAACTACTCCCTCTATCAACAACTGACTAAAGGACCACATTGAGCAATGTGTGATTGCATGCCTAATTCTGTGTCAGATTGGTCTCATAGAGAGATGAATGGCCATAAGAAGGCAGGAGAAAGGATAGGCGGGGCTTCCAGGCAGAGAGAATAAAAAGGGAGGAGAAATCTGTGAGTGGAAGAAGGAGTAAGAAAAGAAGGACATCAAGGACCAGCAGAGAACACACATAGCTACGAATACAAATGGCCCAAAGAGTTGATTTGAAAAAGATAGGAAGTTACACATTGAATAAACACGTGAAAAATGTTTAATTTCCAGAGTAATTACAGAACCACATCCAAAAGAGAAAGGCATAATGAAAACATAACTCTACACAAGATTAATGCCCTTGAAATTTTAGAATAGTAAGGCTGAACAGAAGGCAAAGATCCACATGCCTGCTCAGGTCTCTCCACACTGGAACTGGAAAAGAAAGCAGAAAGCTGCTCTATGATGGTGGACAAATATATGGTAGAGTATGAAGGAGAGAGGCGGGGGCAATATAGAGGGAGGGGGAGAGAGAGTGAGAATCCCTTTCCACTTGGTCCTCATTACCTGTGGCAGATAGGCGAGCTGGTCCAGTTTCTCCCCAACAGTAGCGCTAGGAATAGCAGTCCCTGTATCTTACCAGGGCAGCAGAGTGGAACTGACCCTGTTTATAGGGGTATCAATATGTAGGTATAGGAAAGTTGGCCCAGAGGACCTAAGAACAGGAGAACTGACCTTGCTCCTTGCTGCTTACTGCATAGGGTGAGCTAGCCAGGGAGTGATGATCGAGTGGTGATGGGCACATCCCACGCAAGGTCTGGGACAGACAAGCAATTCTCGTGGGTAGTGAATAGAAGCTAATGTTGTGAAAATATGGATTCAAGCCTGGTTACATAGCCCTTGAAACAGAGAACACAAGTGTATGAGTGCCCTTCCTCAGTAAGTTCCACTATTAAATGTCAGTTCTTAAAATCATTTTTAAAACGTAAGAATTCCATGATTGAACTGGAGATTTTAAAAATAAATAAAATGGCAAATGTGGATGTCAGAGAACACTTTATTGAAGAAAAATAAACAGACTCACAGTACAACTGGGAAGTTCATTATAAATCAGCTACTCAGAGGGCTTTCAATGAAAGAGTTTTGGGGTACATTTATTTCAAGTTAATAGAAATTTCAGAAATGAAACCTGGTTGAATGCTAGTGTTCATAATTAATGCAGTTTTAAGTTAAACTTTTAAAAATAAAAATCAATAATCCACTGCCTATTCTAACCAATCAAAATAGATTTGGAAGATACAGGGTGTCCAAATTTATCATGAAATAAAAGTAAATAAGGGTTAAAACATACAAGGTGATATATGAAGGACAGATTGAGTAGAAAAGACTAGACATAAATAATCTAGATAATGTAGAGATGCTGGAAGAAAGCCAAGTAAAGCTGGTTCACTTGCCAGGTCCCAGCCTGAGTGCTAGGTGTTCTCAGAGGGGTTTACAATCATGCCTGTGGCTACTGCACACATAACTCACAGAAACGCTGGTTGTCTACCCAAGACTTGAGCAAAATCAAGGAATCAAATTCTCAGCACAGATGAGGTAGGAACTCTGAGGCCTTTTTCCAGTGGAGCACCTACACACAGGTGATTACTGGGATGGCTGCTGAGCCGTGAGGGAGTCACTGTTTATTTGAGGACATGACCTTTGTTACATTACTAATGTTCACGTGGAAGGCCACACACCTCTATACATATGGGAAACACGAATTGGATTCATTGATTAATAACCTGTTATTAATTATTAAGATTACTTTCTGGAATTGGGAGAAGAACACTAGGGAAGTAGGAGGGAGGACACGGCAGATATAACTTTAAAATGTTATATAAATGTATGACATTTTCAGAGAATGAAAAGTATGAATGACGTTTTCAAAGAATAAAAAATACTATTGGGAAAATATATAAAATGGAAAATTAAACAAGAGAAATATCACATTCAGTATAATACTTCTACTAATCAGCAAGTGTAAGGTTTAAACATTAATCTAAATATGGAAAAAACTTCATTATTATTCCCCATTGTAGCATTTCTCTGCATGTTCTATTTATACCATGCTAAGGTGGTAAAAATGACACATTTAATTTAAGAACTATAGCTATACTGAAAGAATAATAAGATCCTGTAACTTCTGTAAAACTTCAGTTTAGTTCGAAACCAGATTCTCAGGTTGCATACACATACACATGCACGCACCCCCCCTCACACACACACACACACACAAACACACACATCCCAAGTCAGCACTCTTCCTTTGCCCACATATGAAATCAAGAATTCAAATCATGTTCTCCCAAGGAATCTTGGAATAATTTCCAGGCTGTATTCTAAATTCTCATGAATAAATTCCAGGTTGTTTTCTAAACCCCAGGTGACTCATCTTTATTTTACCAAGAGTGTGTTAGTCTCGGAGAGGGAAAGGAATTTTTCTGAAGTGACAGAATGGCAGACCGTTTAGGCTACTGTAGAGATTGTGTTTGGGGGACTTAGTATCTGGGAACTTTAGACCTCTTAGTGACATAATGAAATTAAAAAGCAATTTATGTGGGAACCTGCCAAAATGAACAGCTATGGCAGAAGTCCCTTAAAGTTCCTTAAGGACCAAAACGTGCTAGGTCCTGTCCTTTAAGCACTGTGTGGTTGAGGGTTGAAGACAATCTCACAACTGACTCTGTTAGTCAATATTCTTTGATCATTTGCTCTATGCCAGACACTACCAAGTGCCTATGATCATTTCATTTAACTTTACACTTCTAGTGGTCATGAGAGCTAAGTATAATTATTTTTATTTCCAGATGAAAGGTGAAGAAAGGAAAGAGAACCAATCAGTCTGGTACTACTCAGATGGTGTGAGTTAGAATCAGCATTCCTGCAGTGTGACTGAAGAGTTCCTGCTCTTTACACATTGATAACCAAGTCATTCCCCCACCACACAGCACAGACCATCAGTTACAGCATTTTTATTCAAAATTGACTCTAGAACAAAGGCTGCTCTGGATCTTATGACTTCTTAAGTCCCACTGACCACATGAATAGACAAAGAAAAATAAAACCAACAATAGAAAATAAGAAATAAGAAAAAACAAAAGCCTGAACTGGTTTTTAAATGAAGAAAAATTTTGAGTTAATGGATCTTTAATTTCCCTGACAGTTATAACATTACCCAAAGTCACGGTGTTCTCTTTATTTAATCACAGAATTTAACACATGCTCCTGTAACCACAGACATTGGACTTGTTTCCAGCATTGAGGAGATTTTTTACAAGCATATGTTTACCAGTTAGAGCTCAGTAGAGCACTTGCCTAGCATGTGTTAGGCCTTGATTCCATCTTCAGAACTAAAAAAAAAAAAAAAAAAGTAAGATCTAAAAGGTTTTCAGTAGAGAATTACATAAAGTTGATGGCCATATCCCAGTCATTACTGTTGCCCACCATTTTGTCTGGAATTTAAATGTTCAGTAAACTGAGTGTGAGAATAGAATTCTACTGTTGCAAAGCAAACATTTGCCCTATCTCTACCCAGGCCTCCGTGATGCTCTATGGTGCTCTTAAGATGATATTAACCATGCAACAATTTAGTAACCTATATTCCTGGTCTACGTTTATGTATTTTCATTTTCATATGAGAAAAGTTTCTTCAGTAATTTATTGTCTTGTTTGCATTTTGATGTTATAAAAGACTGGCACAATTTTATGATTCACAAAACTGAAACCCAGTCTATTCTTCCATCCCAGTACCCACATTTAAGGAGGGGTTTATGAATACATCAGTGCTATGTGGAAATGAACAATTTTGGTGATAGAAAAATCTAGTCACAGGGAATGAAAGACTAAGAACTCAGTCCTTGTGTCGCTCAGGTCAGAACAAGTATCCAGGCCTTTCCATAGTCAGGGAAGGAGAGTACACTTGGAAAGTAAATAGTCTCACCTTGCAAAGCCCTTCAAATGCACCTACTAAATCAAAAGGATTAACTGGGATTGGAAAGCATTAGAGTTTCATTGTAACAAATAAGTTGGTTTTCCCTTTAATCATACCAGTAACAAAGTCCAGTAACTGATCATTTCCAATTCCATAGCATATAAAATGTTAAAAACATTACTTGAAATATTTTTATGTAATGATCACCTTGTAAAGTGATGTGGGAGATCCTTCTGTCTATGTGTTGCTTTTATTGGTTAATGACTAAAGAAACTGCTTTGGCCTGTTGATAGGGCAGAACTTAAGTAGGCATGGAAAAACTGGACTGAATGCTGGGAGAAGGAAGGTGGAGAGAGACACCATGTAGCTGCCGGAAACAGATGCTGGTTGGAACTTTAGCCTGTAAGCCACAGCCACGTGGTGATACGCAGATTAATAGAAATGGGATAAATTAATATGCAAGAGTTCACCAATAAAAAGCTAGAGCTAATGGGCCAAGCAGCCATTTAATTATAATTAATTAATACAGTTTTCTGAGTTTTTTTTTTTTTTTTTTTTTTTTTTTTTTATGGCTGGGTGGTCAGTATGAACAAGCAGCGACCCTTCCCTCAATAGAAATAATCACATTGTAAAGTGATTTTACTTCCTCAGAGAAGGCGAGCAAACTGTAGAAACCCTCCTAAACCTTTCCCCTAAATAGGTATTATGCCTTGTTTAAACCGAACACAAAGTGGTCCAACTCCAGGGAAGATGCAATTGGGTCAGGGGTCATTGCCCTAACCATCTCTCCAAGGTTGAAGCAGATGCACCTGCAGAAAGCTTTGTCCTCATTAGTTAACTTATCAGAGCCCATTCCCTATGGTGAGATGCCATGCTCAGGCTTAATGCAGCAGGGATAGGTTTGGTACTACCTCAACTTAATGGGCTCGGCTTTGTTGACCCATGGAAGCCCTTACCGTTTGGGAGGAGTAGATGGGTGGTGAGCTGGGGAGAGGAAAAGGGGGCAGGAGGAGTGTTGGGAGGGAGAGCTGTGACTGGGATGTAAAATGAAATTATAATAAATAAAAAAGAAAGCTTTGTCCTTGCTCTCTGTGACATTGTCCATAATGTATCGTCACACTGTCTCTCCTTTCCCAGTCACCAGAGCCCACCAACAGAGTGTCTTGCTATCAAGGGCTACTAGGAATAAAACAAGGATGCTTCAAGACTTGTTCACTGTAACGTACTGTCAATGCTTACCACTGCTCTGTTACAGAAGAAGAGTGGCATCCTTCCACAGGTAGCGCTGCTGTTCGTTTGTTTTTGTTTTTGAAGGCACAGATATTTCTTCTAGTTCAATAACTAAACGTCACTATTACACTTCCCTGAGTCTGACAGACATTTCTTGTTGGGGTATATGCTTCTCAGTGATGTTTCTACGTTTTCATTTCTTAGTTTTATTGATTTCTACTGCATTCTACATAGAAACTACAACATGAAATGCACAGAAAATTAAGGCAGAAGTGGTTAGTCTTTTCCTACCCACACTAGAAAGAGAAATTGCTCCAATCAAAAGCACTACAAAGTAGAGAATTGTTATGGGAGATAAATTATGCCATCTAGAAATCATGAATTTTGGCCTTGCCATGAGGTATGCTGCCTGCAGTAAATTGTCTGAAATAAAAAAAAAAAGGTCTCTGAATGTGACTGAATTAATTCAAAGTTAAGTTACCCAGAAAATCCAGCCACTGCCTCTAGGAAATACTGTGGCTCATTGCTGTTTGCAGTGGTGTGTGTATCCTGATTGTGTTGTGAGACCACCACAGGAGGTCAGGAGACTAAAGGTTTGAAGGTGATAGTGTTTCAATAACAAAAAGAAATGAAATCTCTTTAGACAGAGATATGAGGAGAACAAAGCATCCTCTATGTGTTTATTCATGTACTTATTACATGTGGAAGTATATGGGAGGAAGGCACAAAGGAAATTGATTTGCTTGTAAGAATTACAAGACACTGTCATCGAAGTGTACTATTTCTCTATCATATATAATTAACAACCATGTAAGACATAGTCAGAAATGGTGACAAGCTGCCTTACAGTTTTCAGAGACATATTGCATTCAGGGTCCTCTAAGGTGTATAAGTTCTTCAAATAAGGAGTACATATTTGCAACAAAACATGTAAATTAATCTGAAATTTTACTATTTTTTGACCCCCAAATCCAAAAGCTTGCCATCAAACTGTTCCGACCTTAATCCTTATAAAGGCAAACCAAGTTGTACCAAATTCAAGAAAATGCACCCAGAGATGGAAACTAGTCCATGACCTCAACAAAGAACTGGTGAACCCAGTGCTTCCTAAGGTATTGGTTATTACCCACTACTGATTAACTTCATTGAAAAATCTAGTCTCTACTTTGGTATAAATTATAATTCAAAGAATTTCTGAATAATTTTGTCTGGGAAATGAAAATAATCAGCAGAAAATGACTAAAAATCTTTGTAGCAATTGACCATTTGAATCTAATTTCTCTCTGAACTGATCCTGAAAGGCAATGGGAAATAGAGCAAAGGAATGTCATGCACCGTTACATATTAGAGGATATAAAAAGGATGGTGGTAGTGATAGCCTAAACAATTCATGGTTATTATTTTTATTTCTGATTTGTAGATAGCATCTACAATACTTATCAATATCATTTATTTGTATGTTTTCTATTATTACATTTTATAATTATCTGTTAGTAGTTTCGTCTTTGTTGTTTATGAATAAATGAGGGATAAGTATATTTAAATTAGGGAAAAATGAGTTTGTCTTTCAATCCCTCCACTTGAGGCCTTGCCTAGTTACAGGAAATGACTGATTCGGGACTCCATGTCCCCCATTACTAGGAATCGTTGCTAGGGTTACTCTCGTAGATTCCATGGAATTTTCTTTGCACAAGGTTTCCACCTCACCCCCCAAATGTTCCCCAATTCCAGTTGTCTCCTCCAGTATTTTCTCCATTTCCCAACCTGATTCTTCTTGTTCTTAACCCCACCCACCTGCAGTCCACCCACTAAGTCTGTTCTATTTTCTTCCCAGGGAGATCTTTGTACCAAACTAGTCACAAAAGCATCAAAACTAGAGTGTTTTCTGTTTGCCGAGTATTCTGGGACTGGAACACAGCAAAATCATCATCAAAGAGACCAGAGAGACTTCCAGCAGCTGATGGGGGCAGATGCAGAGTACCACAGCCAAACATTAGGATGCAGTTCAGGGAGTCTTATGGAGGAAGACGAGGAAGAAGGAAAGATTGCAGACATCGGAGGAATCAGGGGCACCATGAGAACACAGTCCACAGAATCAATTGACTGGGACTCTTGGGGGTTTACAGAGATCAGTGATCTGTAGGGTCTGGCCTAGGTCATCCATATATGAGTTATACCTGAGTAGCTTGGTGTTCTTGTGGGATTCCTAAAAGTGGGCAGTCTCTGACTCTTTTGCCTGATTGTGGGACCCTTTTCCTCCCACTCTGTTGCCTTGTCTAGCCTTGATGTGATTGATGTTGTGTGCCTGGTCTTATTGTAGTTTGTCATGCTGTGTTTGTTTGATTTCCCTGCGGTGCCTGCTCTTTTCTGAGGGGAAACAGAGGGGGTGTGGATCTGGAGAAAAGAGGAGGTGGTGCAGGGAGACAGCAGGGAAGAGGAGGGAGGGGAAACTCTGGTCAGGACATAATGCGTGGGAGAAGAATAAAAATAAAAGGAAAAATAAAAGAATTAGGGAAAATGAATCTGTGTAGTATAGGTAGGAAGTAGCTTCAAGTACCTTGAGTTCTGTTTTCAGAAATAGCTAAGAGCATTGAGTGGCACCAGGATGCCAGGTCAGTTTTCAATTTAGCCTCTACTTCATCCCAGCACCCAGTTGTGAATTTTACCATGGAGAAAAAGTATAGGATACCTTTCAACTTAAAAAATGTGTTCTGTAGAAGAGCTGGGGATGAATGAACAACATGGTGGTAGGCCATCTGTGGGTATAAAGAAAAGTAAATTTCCTTGAGAAGTTAATAACTCTGTCAGGGACCATACTGGAGTGTAAGGAACTTAGTTCTATGAATGTTTCTGAGAGAGAGATAGAAATTCATTCTATCAGCACACCCCAATGTCATAGAACTCCAGCCTGTCAATGTGTTCCAGAAGTGTGCAATTCCATGTTGTAACATGCTAGAGAAGCACAGAACTTGATCCCGTGCTGAAAGGAACCAGTAGCGTGGCCTTCACCAACACCATTAACCTCCAAAATGGAGTCAGTTAGAACCCAGATAACAAATCAATCATCTTTACATCATGTGTCAACGATGTCAGCAGCAAGGACTGCCGGTTACCATGCTGACAGCACTCACACTGCCTCAGGGCTGAAAGGACAGGTGTGTGGTGGATGCAACTCTTGCTTATTTGCTCCTCTTGCCTGAGCTGATGTCAGAGTAACTTTGCATCTGTTGTCTCACAGCAGAGCAATATCAAAACAACAGGTGAGGAAAATGGACGCGTGGAACCAGCCTTCAGGAAAGCACAAGGACTTTAAAATTCAATCTCATCTCCCCTGTCTGCTGCAGCATTTAAAGTTCCAATTATTCATTATTTACATTTGAATAAGAAATATGCCATTATCAGACTTAACTATTACTAATCATAAATATTTGGTGAAAGTGAATTAATTCACTTAGCTAAATTCTGATGAAGTCCCTGGAAGAAATAAGATCTATGATAAATCTATTTGCATGAGTTAGAAGGAGTGTAGTCCTTTGTGTGTGTGACGTTACTGTCACTAGACTTAATGCAGATAGAAAGGGTCTATGAGCAGCTGAGGATACTATTGTTCAGGACTCATAGGAAGTGCCTGGAAACGAGGGAGGAGGGTGGTAGAAGATGGACCAAATGATGCACAAATATGAAAGAAAGTCTGTCTGTCTTCAGGGTGTTTTAGAGAATCTGCCTTTTTTTCAAGACTGAATACATTAATAAAGATCACTGTACCCATTCAAGACAGAAGTGCCCTACCCTGTTAGTCTAGGTCAAATGAAATAGGTGGAAACACTGGCATTCAAACAACAAAACTACAATTGCCAATCTCAGCATTGCTTAAGGGCTTTCTTTTGTCTTTTATTTCATCAAACTGAGCATAGAGACATAGCTGATTATGTGAATACAATTATTACAAGTGTTAAACCGCATCAAGACATATTTAACTAGGGAAATGAGAAAGTTTAATTATGTGTGTTATGGACATTTAAACTGAAATGCTGATAATATTTGGATAATATCAAACACCATCCAAATCTTACATATTCATTAAAGACTCAATGCAGATAATTATTTTACTATATATAATGGTTTTAAGAAACATCAAATATGTATATTGGTTAAAATATAAATATTAATAGGTTTCATATGTCCCTGTATGTATATCAACTGTGAGTGGTTATAATCACAGTGACATGTGATCTCTCTATGTATTAGTATTATATCATTTTATATACATAGGCATAAGAAAGATGCAATATTAATTAACTATAAAATTAGTTTATATTTGTGTGCATCTGTATGTGTCTGTAGTATATACATGAGTTTCTGTGTGTATGTGAAAGTGTGCATATAAGTGTGGGTCAGAGATCAAAGTCCAGTATTGTATTGCATGGGCCTCTGCCTTATTTATAAGATGATGTCTCTTCTTGAGCTCACCCAGTGGTTACATTGGCTGGCCTTAGAGCTGCAGCTCAGTTTGTCTCCATGCCAAAGTTCTAGGATTATTGATGCTCACCACCATGCCTGTTTCTTTATGTAGGTTTCAAGGGTCTGAGTTCAGTTCCTTAGGCTTGAACGGGAACTCTTTCCTCACTGAGCCATCTCCCCAGCCTCAAATTATGCAAACTGTATCTCTAAACTGGGAACTAATCAAGTTCACCGCATTGATAGGCCAGAGGCTGAGCAATCTTACACTTTATGCTAAGGTAGGGAATAACCATTAACAAAAGAAAATTAACAAAACTTCCAAGCATTTGAAATATGTTCTAATGCTAAGACTCAGGAAAATAAAGTTATGATTATTTAAGAAAGAAGCATATGTATGAGTGAGCTTTCTAAAATTCTCAAATATCTAATGACAGAGATTTCACTGATAACTGTTAGAATTATTATATATAATTACTAGGCAATAAAAATCACTAACACTCATTTTTCTACAGTTGAGCACTTGGGTGATATTGCAATCTTCATGACACAGTCAGTAAGAAATTAAGAAGTGATGCCTACAGAAGTTATAATTTTTCCTAGAAATATCTTGTTGCCATAACACTAGGGAAAACAGCATCAAAATTACTCAGTTTTATATTTTCTTCATGTTCTGGATTGTTCAGGAACCCAAATTCTAAGAACTTCACATTGAGGATTGGGGAGATGGCATAATAGATAAAGCGAGCAAGCACGGGGAAGCAGTTTCGAATCCTTGACCTCACATAGAAGCTGATAGTGGCAGCTTGAACCGATAGTTAGCATGCTGGGGAAGCAGACAGGCCTGGGAAAATCAGACTAAATATTAAGTGAGAAAACTTGTCTCATAAAACAGATTAGAAAGCTGTGGAAGAGGGCACCCCACATTGACCTCTGAACTTGACACATGTACACAAGGATACACACACACACACACACACACACATGTACATCTGCATATAGCACACGGAGAACATAGTACTAAGAGATCTTGAATACATTAGTTTGGGTTTTTGCTCAATTTTCATCTAGATGATATTTTGCATTTTCATCTTCACTCACAGTGAACACCTAAGCATTGGCATTTTTGGAAATGTTACAGAAATTAGTTCATTATCAATAGTGTTTGCATGATCTATAGACATGTACGATGTAACTATAAAATCATGGAAAAATCATGATGTACTCCTAATGAGGAAACATTCAAATCCACAACAAGCAAAACTCTGCTTAAAAAATATAAACTCGGAATGCACAGGAGTAACCTAGGGAACTTTTTTTCTTTCTCTAGATTTGATTACTATCCCACAGTAGCAACTGTGCAGTTTTTATTATGATCATAGCTTAAAGTGACAAGAACTCTGACAGATTGTTCTATTGCACCAACAGAATTCAATGGGAAGTGCATATGGTTTAACCACAACTGCCTCAGCAAAATAACTTCAGTGCTGTTTCTGCACACTGTGAGCAACTCATATTCGCCTCTTTTTGTTCATGGGAAAAGACATTTTACATGCCTACCAAATTATCTTATATTTGAATTGTATCAATCACTAAATAATTTTGAGGAAAATAAGCTAAAATTTTCAGATGGGTCGCTTAGCTAACTGAATACTGTGCCAGCAAGTTTTGTTTTGTTTTTTTCTATTTCTGTATCTTCATTAGATTGGCCTGTAAGTAAGTTTGTGGAGGCATTTTATGATTAATTATTGATATAGGAGGGTCCAGTTCACTAGGAGAGGTGCCGCTCATGGTCAGGTGCTCCTGGATGGGTTAAGAAAGCAGATCAGATGGAGCAATCCACAGGGAGCAAGCCAGGAAGCAGTGTTCCTCCATGGCCTCTGCTTGAGTTCCTGCCACTAGGTTCTTGTCTTGTTTCTGCTTTAGGTACCCTGATGATAGAATGTAACCTGTAAGCCAAATAAACTGTTTCTTCCCTAAGTTACTTTTGGCCTTGGAGTTTTAGCACAATAGTAGTAAAGTAATTAATACAGTCACTATCTACAATTTTAATAGGGGTATTTGGTAAACTATATACAGGGAAGATTTATTCATATCTCTCTGTTCTAGTTTCAGTTCGGTGATAAAATATCCTGACAAAAAGCAAAATGTGGAAGTAACAGTTTATTTGCCTTACAATTTCAGGTTATAGTCATCATTTCAGGAAGCCAAGGAAGAAAGCTCAAGCAGACAGTTACACCAGAGCTGCATTCAGTAGCAGAGAGAAATGAAGGCATACATTTTTCTTGTTCTCATCCAGCTGCTTTATTGTCTCTTGTCTAGAGAATGGTGCAGCTCACAATGCACAGGGTCTTTGCATTGTGTCAATTAACAATTAATAACTGCCAAAAAGGCACATAATAGACTCCAAAACAAAAACCATGTGATCATCCCATTAGATTCAGAAAAGGTTTTTGACTAAATCTAACAACCACCTATGATCAAAATCCTGGAAAAATATAGATATAGGAGACATATTCCAATATAGTGTAGACAATATATAGTATTCTATGGCCAACCTCATCCTAAGAGGGGAAAGGCATTTTCACTTAAGGCATTTTCACTGAAATCAGGAACAAGACAAGAATGTTTACACTCTCCCGCTTGGTCAACATACTAATTGATATATTAGAGCCGTAAACAAGAAAAGAAGATCAAGATGGTATAAATAGGAAAGAAAGAAGTTAAAGTAACTCTTATTTTCAGATGGTTTGATTCTGTCCACAGAGACCCTAAAGACTTTACTAGATATCTAGTGCTCATAAATGCCTTAGTAAAAGTAGCAGGATTTGGAAGGAACACAGAAAACAGAGTAGACGTTCATTATACTAAGGACAGACATACTAAAGTAAAATAAATAAGGGAAATGATATCACTTACAACAGAAATATATTTCTGTATTAATTTAACTGAAGAAGTGTTTAATGAATACTTTAACTCATGAAAAAAGAATAAAGAAAATACAGGAAGATAGACCTTTGCTCATGGGTTTGAAAGATTGAAACTGAAAATGACATTCTATCTTAGTTTTTATTGCTGTGATAAGACCAAAGACTTGAGGAATAGGATTATTTCATATTATACAACCTGATTGTATTCCATCATGAAGCAGAGTCAGTATGAATAGAATGGGGAAAATATTTGTCAGTTATATATCTATCAGAGAGTTGTGTCTTGAATATGAAAGAACTAAAAACTCATAATATCAAGGAAACAACTTGATTAGAAAGTTGGCCATAAAGCTGCAAAGAAATTTCTCAGAAGAAGAAATACAAATGGCGAAGATATATAAGTGCCTACCACCTTGAGTCCTCAGGGAGATGCAAATTAAAACTACTTTGAAAAGCCATTTTGACTCAGTCTGAAAGACTTAAAAGAAGAAACAAAACACAACAAATGTTGGTGGGGATATGGGGAAATGGGAAGCTTCAAGAGATCGGGATTAAACTTGTATCTTCCTACCTCAAAATCAAGATTAGAAGTGAATCTTTCCACTTCAAATGATTTAATTAAGAAAAAATCCAACACATGTGTTCCCAGACATCTTTGATTATTAGTTAATTTCAGATGTAGTCAAGTTGACAACCAAGAATAGCCATCACAGTGTTTAACATGGAGTGCATGTCTTTGTGTAAATATGAGCAAAACGCATTGCATGAAATTCTCAAAGAATTAAAAGTATACTTCTTTAAAGATATATATATATGTGTGTGTGTGTGTGTGTGTGTGTGTATTTTAAAAACACATAAGTTTAAACACACACACATAACACATTCTTACTCCAGAGGCTAAGCTGCTTTCATGTCATTGTTACCTCCGTTTTGAATTTGTCAAGAATGAAAGGAAAGCAGCCATGGCTAAGAAACTCCAAATGGTGATGCTGCTGTGTAGCAGACATGATTAGAGGCAAACAGAATCTATTCCATATTGCTAGCAACTTCAGGAATACCTAGAATTTACTAGCAGAAAATTCCTTATTCCCAGAGAGCAAACAAAATAGAGCAATTAGATGCTTAATGAGTTTATTTATTTTTTTTTGCAAAGTCCTACATGGAATTTATAGTATCTTTTCTAACATTCATTTCCTAGATCTATCTATTTTAGGTGCAGTTTGGGTCATTGGGCTTTTCAACATGTGGGTCGACCTCATTTAAAAGAAGGAAAATACAGAGATTTGTTTTAACTAAAATTATCTTTCTAACCAAACACCTTTTCAATGACCTCAGGTGAGCTGATGTAACAGGGTCTGTAGCCATGGGAGCATCTAGATGAAGAATAAACTGGTTAACAGCATCAACCTAAAGTCATTTCACACAACCTAGAAACCTAGGAGCAGGACTGATTTTTCCATACCCATGTGAAACTTTCAAACATTTGGAGCTAATATCCATGATGCATGAATAATATTTCAATGTGCCAGGGGATTCAGCTACTCCCCACAAAAGTGAATATTTAGAATAAAGACCTGTTCAGAGCGAGAGCTGGGAGAATCAATGCCACAAATGCTGAAGACCTCTTTGAACTTAGGTTCATCTCATAATGGATAGTATTTCTTAGAGTGGTCACCATCACTAGAGCCCTTAGAGTGACAGCTTCCTTAGCCAATAGATGCTACCCTCTCTTTCCAGCAATTTAGAGAGTTGGCTCATAAGGAACAAATGCTCGTTTTGTTTACTTTCTTGCATTAATGGTACATTTCATTACATACCATGAAGGAATTTAGAGCATCTTATGAAAATATAGACAACGAGATTAAATAGAAGTCAGCCTAAAATAGATTAAAAATGAAAATAAAGAGAAAAAAACAAATATGGAGGTTATGTTATGCAAGGTTCCTTAGAAACAGGAGCAATTTTGAAAGTGAGCTTTCTGATAATAGAAAGAGAAACATGACTTTTAATTGATGTCAGGGTATCATCAGACAAAGCTGAATAAACTGCACACACAATCTGATTAATGGAAGTAATTAACCGAGGAAGGGTCTTCCCCAAATTCTAGGAACATATCAGCTATGATCCACAGAATCTAGTTTCTAGAAAATGATAATGTATTTCATAAGGCATGCTATGCTGAATAGCACAGAGAAGTTATCTACAACATTAACATAAATAACATTTACAAAGTCATTGCCATGTGCTGGTTACTGCACATCACTACGTATTTAGAGATTTCGATTATAGCCACTCTGGGCAATGGGGACATTTACTGTTCAGTAGATAGAGAAACAGCTGAGAAATGTCAAGCAGATTGTCAAGCTCACTTCCTCATGAGAGGGCATGTCAGGATTCCAACTGATCCCAAGGCAGCTCTGAGCAGCAGCTGGAGGACTCCCCAGATCACGATCGCTAAAATGTACTTATGTACACAGACAATCCCAGCAGTGAGGAGTTATGGAAATATCTACATTATTTCAAGTGGGTGTGCTTTAAGTATCAAGGACTTTGGGCTCTCAGGGAGATTCAACAGACTCAGAAAACTGCTCATAAGCTACATTGTGAGCTATTCACTTCTTAGTGTTCTTTCCAAGAAAAGAAGGGTGCGAATGAGCTCCTAGCATTGCATGAGAGAACAGGTTACACTGGAATGCTAGCTATGAGCCAGTCAGTTAGAGAACATGCTTCGTGATCAATGCTTTTGAAGTGGAGAAAATGTTTAATTATCTTCCTTCGGGAGACAGGACTGAGGCATAAGTATCTCGCCCAATACAAACTGGAATGAAGTGTGTAAGTGGCAGGTTCAATAGAGAAATCCTTCAAGTCACAGTGATTTACCACACTGGATCTTTCAACAGTGATTTTATATGATCCTATGTCCAAATTAAACATATCTAGCTCGCATATTTCAGATGCTTATATTTAAAGAAACTTAACACTCATAACCCTGCAACTGATAATATTATTAAAAAATTTGCATGAAATATCCATTATTGCTAAAGAAGAAACTGAGACCAAAGATTTACTTTTCCATATACAGCATTTAGGTAACAAAAGGTAGTAATCTATTTAGTCAAATATGGACATTAATGCTCAAAGGTTTTGATTTTTCAAAAGCATTTCCTATAGTATAATTCTTGCCACCTGAATCAGGTGCTCTACTGCCCTCTTATGGATATGATACAAGTTGCAATGAGAATAAGCCTTGTTTTGATTGGGGTCAACAAAAGGGATTTTATTAAAATAAATCCTGTGAATGTGACAGTCCCACCAGAAAATATGTGCTACTTCTTTATTTGAAATGACATAAGAGCTTTGGACACTGAAAACTTTAATTATTGTGGAGATCAATGGAATATATTAACCAATAGTTTTCAAAAACTTTGAATTCCTAGTGTCTGTTTTACTTGTAAATCCTGTGCTGGCTTCATCTCTTGGAGTTTGGCAGTCTCATAAAGCTGACTAGCATAGATAGTATAGATAGTCAAGGACTTTAGCTTCGTCAGCCTTCCAAATAATAGCAGGACCTGCCCTAATGAATAAATCCTTTCTTTCACAGAACAGGAAGTGAAAGGATTCACGGCATTGTATGTGTAAATTGAGACCCAACTTTGTTTCCCAAAATAAGGGATAGTGCTTCTGGCAGGCTAGAAGGGTGTTAAGACAAGCTTGTTGTGTCCAGCTGTGTGGTTGGGTTGTAGACAATGCATAGCAGAAGGGTGAATTCTGCATGGAATATTTTAAAACTATGTATGTATTAGGTCTGGTGCTTGGAGTAGTATGACAAACTAGTAAACTTTTCTTTTTTTTCCCCCTCAAAAAAATTTATCCCCAGAGGGCTGAGCAACAACATAGGGATGCTGGTATGGGCATGTTGGCTTGCTTACACTGAATTTGTACATACACATCACATTTATGTGTTTAAACAGTGTGCCTGTGAAGTATGCTACCTTCTACCAGACTTAGTAAGCCTTCACTTCGCAGAGTTTAGAATTTCACTGGCCTCAGAACAAGATGGAAAAAAAATATATTTCTTGATTTATTTCAAACATACATAGATAAAATTACTTATGTACCTTCTCTTATATGTTTTGGCTTTAACGCTTTTGAAAAGAATTGCGAGTTTTATAACATGACCAGCCAGGTTAAAACCTTTTTCAGTTGTCAAAAACCACCTACCACATACCGTGAACTGTTCCTCGGAACAAATGAGTATTTGGTTACACCAAGGAAACATGTCCATATTTCTTGTCCTAGGGGAGCTAGAGAAGTCACCCAAGAACCCCCAGAGTCGATGGCGAAAATACACCTGTCAATTGTAGTTTACCATTCGCCTTGTAGAAAAAATTTCTTGGAACTTAATGTGATATAAATACTTACTACTCAACAAGGTTCATGGGCACAATGGCAAACTTTATTACAACCCAGTGAACAGAATTAGTAAGTAAAAATATACACATCCTTACATCCAATTTTAATAAATCACCATTTCCACAACACTCGAACTGAAACACATTGCATGGTAACTCTTCTTCACTTAAATCTGAATATTTTAAAGTTATAGTTTATTTATTTATATTTATGTGTGTATGCATGTCTGGGTACCAGCAGAAGCCCCAAGAAGGCAACAGATCTCCTGGAACTAGGATTATAGGCAGTTATATGTTTCTGTACTTGGACCACTACACAGGCCAGATCCTGAGCTAAGGCAGTAGGAGTGGCAGAAGACATTGATTATCTTCTCTTTTGGCTTCATATCTAATTGCTCAGGGAGATACATGATTAGTAAAGATTTATTCCACGTGATGCTCTAGAGAATACTTGCCATACTTGTGAAAGTAGACTGCTTAATTTTGCTAGGACTACAGTAACTAATACCAAAACTCCAGTAGCTTAAACAGCAAAATTCTTTTCCAAATTTCTCTGGAGGTTGGAAATCTAAGATTAAGGTGCTGGAAGGGTAGTTCTTTTTGTGACCTCTTCCCCTGGTTTATAGATGGCATTGTTTTTCCTGTGTCCTGTGGCCTTTTCTCTATCTAGACCATTGTTGATATCTTTTTCTCTCTTACATCAATCCCAGTGGATAAAGGCTCTACCAGATGAAGTCACATAATCTTAACTGCCCTTGATAGGCCCTGGCTCTACTACAGTCACATTGCGGCCAAGTGGTGTCAGTCTATGGATTTAAGGGAGACTCGGGATATAGAATCACACCTCTCTTACATTTTCCTGTTTTGTGTTCCGCCTTCCTTACTCCTAATGAGCTGTGTGACAATGTATAAACTACTTAAATGAAAACTGTGCAGATTTAGCTCCATCACCTACATTTTATGATTAATAATAATTTAGCCATGCTCAGAACACTATTGTCCATGTCATCAAATATTCAACAATTCCCACAATATAGTTTTTTACTTATTTATAAAAGAATGAATATAAGATACAATTTTTTTCATTTAATGCTTAAATCCCTAGAATATTGCATGAGAATGAAAACAAATTAATCACTGAAATTATTTCGTGAGTAAAAACCTAAAAATGATGACTACAATAATTAAAAGCACTTAGTGATTCTCTTTGTACCTGCAAATAAAATACAACCCCAATCTTCTTTTCCTTTTCAGGAGCCCTTATACTCAGTACCTGAGAGATCATGGTTACTCTCTGTCCAAATTATGTTTAATTAAAGAATCCTACTTTTTGATCTGTGTCTGATTCCTCACAGTCCTAGTGATCTATGAAAAATTGACCAGTCAAGCAATGTAGTTCAGAGGCAATGAGATCAACATCTCTCCAGTCAGCTTTGGCCTGGAGAGAAGGCCAGCTTCCCTTGATTTCCCACCTTGGACAATCTCACACATGAATCCCTTCACAGTTGGCAGCCCCCATATTTTATTTAGCATGTATAATCAGCGAGAATCGCTGAAGTCTTCGATTAAACTTTTATATCGTCACTTAATGTGATGCAAATGGGGAGAAGCATTGATTCAAGCATCTTAAAATGGGAACCTGTTGACATGAGAAAAAAGTGTTGTGAGCTGGTAAGCCAGCCCGGGTAGAACAATACCAAGAGAACTTACATCTTCAAACAGGAGAAACTGCATCTGTATCTATAACTCTTCATGACAGAGCTTAACGCAAGGGAAGTGGTTGAATGGTGAAATTATTTTATTTAACAATAAATACTACCTGGCAAACTTTAATTTCTAATCTTAAAAATGATCCAACTTTCTACTCTGAAAACTGAATTTTGGTGTTTAGTTTTCCTACTTACAAATTGATTTTAGATTCCACGGTGGCTCACTACCATCTCATTCTAATCATATTCTCTTAAAGTATTAACAATTCAACACTGAGCCAATATGATATTAGTACAAGTCAGTGAAGGAGAGTTTGGGGACCTAAGTCATGAACATGAAATCTCCATGAATGGATTACTTTCCTTGTACATGAAGCTCCAAAGATTCCTGACCCCTCAGATCATGGAGGATCCAGGAAAGGGGCACTATTCATGGAACCGGAAAGCAGCTCCTCAGACATGGACACTCTCAGTGCTTTGATCATGGAATTCTCAGTCTTCAGGATTGTAAGAAATTTATTTTTTGCTTCTAATACACTCAGCACATGACATTTTGTTATAACAGCCCAGGTGCATTAAAATAAATTATAAAACATATAATTTAAGTTATATAACTCCAAACCAAAAACTTGATGAGAGTGAGTTTGATAGTTGTGTCAACACAGGGGATTAAAACCATACTTAAATGTGTACTATTTACTATAAACCTTCACTCTGTGAGTTGATTTTATGAATAAAATTTTTACGAATGACTTATAGAAGCATTACTACTTAGTAATCACTAATGATAATCTTAAATTGAAAATGTGTCATAAAATTTACTGCCTAATGATTTAGTGTCCAGGGAATAGTAATACATTAGCAATTCGATGATTTACCTGTATACTCTTTATGATTAGCTTAAAAGAAACTGAAAGTGTGTCATGATTAATTACGCTCTCTTATAGTTCTTAAATTTAAGGAAATATATCTAAAGCGCTTAAAATAATTATGAATAAGAAACAGATAAATTTGCATAGTATTCACTGAAAATCGTTCAAGTTAAATAGGTATAAATTAATAAGCACATCATATGTAAACACTGTCATAAAGAAATAAAAGAATGAAAGCCATAGCAGTTGGCGCACAGGGGAACCTGATCTATAATTTACCTTAATAAGGTTTATTGAATAAGAGGAACTCTGTGGTGGTTTGAAAAATAAATGGCCCCCAGATGGAGTGACAATACTGGGTGGTTATGGCCTTGTTGGAGTAGGTGTGGCCTTGTTGGAGTAAGTATGTTATGGTGAAGCCAGGCTTTGATGCCTCCTCTGCTCAAGCTATGCACAGTGTTACATGTAGATTCCTTCTGCTGCCAGCAAATCAAGATGGAGAACTCTCAGATCCTTCTCCAGCACTATGTCTGCCTGTACGTTGCCATGTACCACCATGGTCATAATGGAGTAAACCTCTTGAAACTGTAAGTATCACCCCCAATGAAATCTTTTTCTTTATAAGAGTTACCGTGATCGTGGTGTCTCTTCACAGCAATGGAAACTCTTAGTAAGCCAAACTCAAAGCCATGATCAGACTTTGAGGTATGAAGGAAAGCATTTGATAGTAACACTATAGTATATGGAAAATTTAAACACAATGGAGTGGGGCTTCATCAAATGTGAGAATGAGAGATAAATCGGCTGAGGGTGGGAGGGAGGGAGGAAAGGAGAGAAGAGAAATGGATAAAAAGAGAGACTGAGACCACAACAGTGATAATAGTCTATCTCTCTGAAGAGTCTCAGACAAATCTCCAAAACAAAGAGAATATCTGACTTTTTATAACATTTTAGAGGTGTGTAGGAAGTTTTATATAATAAGATTGAGGTCAACACACCATAATTGACAAAGAATATAGAGAAGCCAGATACCACAGAGAGCTGTCACTACAGCAAAAAACTAGTCTTTAATTCTCCATCTTAGAAAGAGCTTTCAAGGAGGCCTGGTCTGATTGGGGCTTTTATTTCAGGCCTAAAAGTGCAGGCCTTTCTAACAAATCCTATAATCATCCCTTAAAATACTTCTTTTTTTGTGAAATGTTGTGAAAAAAAACTCCAATAGACTGAATATCTTGGGTCTGAAATTCTTGGGACCAGCAGTATTCCAAATTTCAGAATTTTTCAGAATTCAGAATATTTCCTATCATATATTTGTTTAGACATTCTGTAACATTTAAATGTGGATAGTGATGTAGGATGTCCTTCTGTATATATGTTGCTTTTATTGGTTAGTGAATAAAGCTATTTCAGCCAATGGGCTTAGCAGAGTACAGCCAGGTGGGAAATCCGAACATAGATATAGAAAGAGAATAGGAAGAGTCAAGATGATGCCACATAGCTGCCAAAGGAGAAAAGGCCAGATGCCACACCAGCCAGAACCTTACCGGTAGGCCACAGCCTTGTGGAAATACACAAAAATAATAGAAATGGGTTAAATTTAAGGGGTAAAAGTTAGCTAGAAATATGCCTAAGCTAATGGACAAAGAATGTTGTAATTAACATAGTTTCTGTGTTATTATTTGGGTCTGGGTGGCCAGGAAATGAACTAGCAGTCTTTGCCTACAGGATAGTATTTACTTATGTATTTCATATGCCATATGTCTTTAGCTTTATATACACAGCTTAAAAATGATTTCCCATAATTAATAATTCCCTGTACTGGACCACATGACATGTAGCAATGTTGATTACTGAGACAAACAACTCCTGTGGAATTCAAATTCATAATCTTGACTAAGCGAAAGACATTCCCAAAGCAATCAGTACTGCATGACTCCATTTCTAGAGCATCTTGCAATAGAAAAATCATAAATATTGATGAAACTATCACCGATAAATCAAGAAATATTTTATTGTTTTAGAAAACTACTAGCACTTCTATCAAAATCATCTGGATAATAAAGTAAAAAGATAAACACTTAGAAAGAGTTAATTATTTAAAAACATATACTTACTACCAATTTAGATAAGATTTTTTTAAATGTATAACAAAATCAAATATAGTAGTTTCAAACAAAACCCAACCTTTTGAAGTTGGACAAGATAAACCAATAGAAAGAAAAGAGCCCAAGAGAAGGTACAAGATTCAAAGACCCACTCATTCACATATTCCTCCCATAAAAGCACTAAACTGGAAGCCATGATACATGCAGAGGACCTGGTACAGATGTGAGCAGGTTTCATACGCACTATTTCAGTCTCTGTGAGTTTATATGAGTTTATATGATTGGTTGATTTACAGGACCTTGTTCTCCTAGTATCCTTCATTTATTGAAGATGTTGGTTTATTTTCAAGTATGTATTTATGGCTTCTCTATCAAAATCATGTGTCCATAGATGTGCAGATTTATGCCTGGGTCTTGAATTCAATTCCATTGATCAGTTTCTTTCTTTCTTTCTTCCTTTCTTTCTTTCTTTCTTTCTTTCTTTCTTTCCTTTTGCTAATACCACGATTTTTTTAATTATTGTATCTTTGTAGTACAACTTGAAATCAGAATACTTATAAATCCAGAAGTCTTTTAATTGTTCAAAATTATCTTAGCTAGCGTGTGTGTGTGTGTGTTTCAATATGAAGCTGAGAATTATCCTTTCAAGTTCTGTGAAGGTTATGTTGCAATTTTAATGATAATTTCATTGAGTCTGTTAATTGCTTAAGGTAGGAAGCCTATTTTTACTATGTTAATCCTACTGATCCATGAACATGGGAGAACTTTTCGTCTTCCGATTTCTTCTTCAATTTCTTTCTTTGGAGACTTGAAGTTTTTTATCATAATTCTCCGAATTTTCACATTGTCTGTTTTTACGTCCCTCCTTTCATTTATGATTTTGTTAATTTGGAGTCTCCCTCTATATCATTTAGTTAATGTGGATAAGAACTGGTCAATCTTGCTGATTTTCTCAAAGAACCAAGTCTGTTTCTTTGATTCTCTGAAATGTTTTCTGTGTTTCTATTTTATTGGTTTCAATCATCAAGTATAATTATTTACTTCCATCTGCTTCTCCTGGGTGTGATTTTTTTCTTTTTGTTCTAGAACTTTCAGGGGTTCTGTTGAGAGATCTCTGAGATCTACAGGGTTTGTGTGTGTGTGTGTGTGTGCATGCGTGTATGTATGTAGCATGATAAATTTGCCTCTTAGAACCATTTTAATTTTGTCCCATAAGTTTGGGTGTGTTGTGTATTCATTTGCATTCAATTGTAGAAAGTCTGATTTCTTTATTAATTTGTCTTGACCCAGTTTTTTCATCAAGTAGAGAGTTCTTCACTTTCCATGAGTTTTTAGCTTTCTGATGTTGATATTCAGCTTTATTATGGTGTGGTCTAATAGTATGCAGGACGTTATTTCAATTTTCTTTTATCTGTTGAACTTGCTTTATGCCTGAGTCTGTGTTTGATTTTGGAGAAAGTTCTATGAGGTACTGAGAAGCAGGAATATTCTTTTGTTTTCCAGTAAAATTTTCTATAAATATCTGTTAGGTTCATTCGGTTTATAACATATGTTAGCACCTTCATTTCTCTGTTTAGTTTTTGTCTGGAATACCTGTCTGTTGGTAAGAGAGGGTATTGAAGTCTCCTACTATCAGTGTATGAGTGACAATATGTGATGTAACATGTAGTAGCATTTCTTTTACAGACGTAGGTGTCCTAATGTTTGTGGCATAGACATTAAGAATGGAAACAGTTATCCTCTTTGTAGATTTTCCTTTGATAAGTATGTAGTGTCTTTTCTCTTCTGAATAGTTTTGGTTTGAATTCTATTTTATTACATATGAAAATATCTATATCGGGTTGCAGGTGCATTTGTTTGGAATATATTTTTATGACCCGTCAACCTGAGGTAATGTTTATCCTTGATGTTAAGGTGTGTTTTTTGAATGCAGCAGAAAGATTCATTCCATTTTTATATTCATTCTCTTAGTCTGTGCCTTTTTATTGCTACTGATGTTGAGAGATACATCAATGATTGATGATTCCTGTTATTTTGTTGTTGCTGTTAATTTGATAGTAGTAGTGCTTGTGTGTGTATGAGAAAGAGAAAGACTTCTTTTTCTTTTGCTAATCAAAAATTGTCTATTCTTTATGTTTTCGTGGTTATAGTTACATTCTTTTGGTTGCAGTTTTGTTTCTAGTGCCTCTGTAAGGCTGAATTTGTAGATAGGTTTTGCTTAAATTTGGTCTTATTTTCTCTATCTATGGTGACTTAAAGCTTTGCTGGATATCATAGCCTGGTTTGGAATCCATGGTCTATTGAGAGTCTAAAGCAGATCTTTCCCAGATCTTCTGGCTTTTTGAGTCTCTATTGAGATGTCAGGTGTAATTCTAATAGATAAGCCTTTATATGTCACTTGGTCTTTTCTCTTGTAGGCTGTACCATTCTCTCTTTGTTTTGTACATCTAATCTTTTGATTATTATTTACTATAAAGATTTTCTTTTCTTATACAATCTCTTTTGTATCCTAACCTATTTTTGTACCTTTATAAGCATCTCTTTCTTTGATTTTTCTTCCATGATTTTGCAGAAAATATTTTCTTGGTCTTGAACTGGGATATTTCTATTTCTTTTATCCTGTTATTCTTATATTTAGTCTTTTTATAGTTTACCAGATTTTAGGGATGTGTTCTGTCATCTCCTTTGACTGAGGCATCCATTTCCTCACATGTATCTTCAACACCTAGGGTTCTCTATTCTGTCTCTTGCATTCTATTGGAGAGGCTTGCCTCCACAGTTCCTGTTTGAATTCCTAAATTTTTCATATCCAGAATTTTTCATTTTGGGTTTTCTTTATCAATTCTATTTTCATTTCTAGGTTTTGAACACCTTTGTTCATTTCCCTCTACTGTTTGCCTTTTCCTGAATTTCTCTAAGGTGTTTATTCATTTTCTTCTGACAAATTGCTGTTTGGCAGCAGCACTAGAGATGAAACTAAGGATTAGATCTTTAGTAGCAGAGGGAAAGGTGAAGATCTGCAGTCAGCCTACTAGCTTTTCTTTCAGGAGTGCCCTGTGTGTTAGGGAATTCCTACTATCATTGGAGCCTAGTATAAAGCAATGAGTGAGGTTAGGAGGGAAAGGTCTGTGGGAAAGTCAGGAGAGGAAGGCTGCAATGAGTGTTCTGTTGTAGAGCAAAGGGTGTGACTGAGGGATTTGATTTGGAGGTGAGGAGGGAGTATTGGAGGCCTTCAGTTAGCTTACCTTTTTCCATGGCTTGTTTTGCTAGTGATTTCCACAGAACGTCTGCTGGTTTCATGGGCTGGCGGGAAATAAGTCTGAAGGAGATCTTTGTGATCCATTAGTGGATGGGGTCAGAGAGAAAAGGGAGGCAGACATGTAGAAAAAGGAAGACATTGAGACTTGGATTGTCACATTAATCTAAACTATTTGGGGCTAAATGATGACCAGCTTTACAGACAGCATCACTGGGTAGCAGCTACTCGGCGGAAGGGTGATGAGAGGAGAACATGTTTCACAGATACAAAAGGACTTAGCACTAGAAGGAAACTTGTGAAACATTCAAGCCTATCTAACTGACACCTCTATTTCTGACAAAAACCTTTCTTTACTCATTGAATTATTATGGGGTTTTGTTGAAACGATTGATTGTTACACTTTTGTTGTGCTCAATATTTAAGCTTTTCTTAACTAGTGCTTTTACTAAAAGCAAAGCCTATTTTTTAACTAGGTCTTTGTAGGAATTTATTGTATAATATATGTGACCCTTCTAGTTTCACTTCCGACTAAGCAGTTCTTCCCAGTTTTTGTTTAATTTTACTGCTTACTGTTTTATCATGTTTGACTGTTGTTTCTTGAAAGCTTTCTCTATTCTGAAAGGAAATGGAGAGGTGATAGGTTTGGGGGAGAGGGGATGTAGGGATAACTAGGAGGAGAAACTGGTCAGGATATATTATATGAGAGAGCAAACTATTTTCAATAATAACAATTATAATAATAACATAAAGAAGTCAATCTCCCTTATATTCTGAAATAAAGGTCAGAATTTTTTGGCATGTGTACTAGCATCTGATGTGGAACACAAAGCAAAGCACAAAGTGGAGCAGGCGCACTGAAGCTCTGAGCAAAGCATGCATGCGTGAAGTTAGAATGCGAGTGAGTAAGTAGTAAGTACAGATCCTGGAGCTGTTCCTATGGACACCCTAGGGTGGTCCCATCTGTGAGGACTAAGGACTGTACTTATGCTCGGGTTTTAGTAGCCATCAATCAATGAAGAATCCCTCAGGGAACACAACAGATGAATGAGGTCGGTGACATCAGATACTTGCTTCCAAGTTCTAATACTGCAGGACACATTTTCTCTAGAAACCGTCATCTTTACAAGAATTCTTCTTCAGTTTCTCCCTTTTAGCCTTCCATGAAGAGTGATAATGAGCCCTCATAAGAAACACTCAAGAATGCCATGTTAGTTTTTACCTCAGGGTCATGAATAATGAACTTGACAATGAATACATTTGGAGATACAGAGGCCCACATAATATGTTTGGTTACATTTTGCATGTGCTTTACAAAAAAAAAAATCAGAAGAGTTAAAACAAGTACAAATCAAGAAAAGAAGTTTCTACATGTGAATTTCTGTAATGGTCTCTACCTGTGATAAGAAGAAACTTATCTGATGATGGATGGGTTAGATACGCTCATCGTGGAAATAAGGAAAAGTCTTGAGAATGTTCTTATAGGTAGTACTGATGTTGCAAAGGCTTAGTAGTAGGTTCTCCTTTAGGCTCCATTGCCTCATCAGCTGTGGAACTTTTGTCAGGTTTACAGTACCAGGCATCAGATTCCTCCTACTGAGGAGGCTCTTAATCCGATTAGGTAGCCATTGGTTACCTCTAATATATAAGTGTCATTCTTTTACCTTGAGGAATATCTTTCCAGTTATTTTGGTCACTGTTGTGGTTAATAGGCCATATATACCAGTAGGAGTAGCATCTTCTATACATGACAGTAAAGTTGCACCCACAGAACTCAACAAACAACATGATAGCTTAAGCAAAATTACTGACAATTACAACACCTGTTGACATGCCAGTGTGGATGGGGAAGAATCTAATGAAGACCCACTCAGAAATGAAGCGCTACTAGCAATTGATGGCTAGTGAGTGAAGGAGAATTGGTCTTCTCCAGGAATAAGACATCTGATATATTATCTGATCCCAATTTGTCAGTCCTAAACAAACACACACACACACACACACACACACGAAGAAACGTAGACTCAGCAGTTAAAATAATATGTAACAATACTTTGCTTATCATTCACATGTCCTTTCTAATCCTTAACAACAACAAAAGTCTTTGCAAGCACAAATTGTTATTTAATAAATAGCCATGAACAATCGAGCTCTAGCTGAATCTACAAGTGCACTTCTGAAGGAATATGTATGCGTGAAAGCCAAGTTATTACCAATGAATTCTTTGAATAAAAGCAACCACACATCTATCTCATTGAATGAAAGTTATATTTTATGCTTTTCACATAGATATTTTGTTTATTCTTCATTACCACTGTGAACCACAGCTCTCCCTTGATGGATATAGAGTTGAAGAGCAGAGTACCACAAAGTCCTCAAGCTACCTTCCTTTATCTGACTGTAAGCATGCTGTCTAAAAACTGCTCTGAGGACTTCCCATTTTCTTTCTTCATTGAGCACATTGCTTGAGTACAACTCGGGCTCAGCATAGTCATGGATTATAAACAGTCCACTTGGATACAGGATTTGTTTATCCTTGCTTCATTTTGTTTTTGATACAGAGTCTCACTTAGTCCTGCCTGACCTCAAAGTGTAGTGTTGTGGAATATTAATTTAAGATGTGTTACATTAATTTATGTTGTGGAATATTTGTTTAATGATGCAACGATGTGTTACATGTGCTTGATTAAATAAAATTAACCTGGGGTCAGGAGGCTGAGCCAGCAACTAGCTGACGGGAAGTGGGAGCGAGGAACCATATGTAGTTAGGGTTCTTAGGTAGGAGTTAAGCAGAAAGATGCTCAATTTCTTTGGGAGACTTGAGCTAGGGGAGAAGGTTAGCTACTTGCTAATCTGCCTCTCTGAATGATCAAAATTTCTCCTCATCCTTTAAATCCAGAGTTCTATAGAGAGATAGAGATCTAAGTAAAGTTCCCTTTAGTGGTGGTGATAGAGTCACTGCCTGAGGGAAGAGAATTCCTGCCTGGCTATGGACAGTGAAGTCTAACCTATCCTCTGAATTGTGGAGTTGTAATTGCCAATTAGGAGAGCAGTTGCTTAAGGGACAGTTAGTGAATTTAATGAAAAACAACAGTGTAAAATTCTGTTTTACACTGTGATTCTAGTTTTTTTTTTCGGTGCAACCTTTCTAATCTAAAGTATTCTTTCCATTCATTCTAAATAAAAGCATAGCACTCAAAGGCTGCTTTAGAACAAGACTTAAAAAATAGGATTCCAGTTGTACAGTATGTACTATATTTAGTATACAATGATTTCATTTAAGGGAACCCAACTGAGTTATTTTCTGTGCTTCATAATTGTGTCTTTAGTCATGCATGCTAAGTGGTCAAATTCAAACGCACAAGAGAACAGAGTAAAGCATCTGGGAAAGTTTTAAACACTGTAGAGTCTGCTCAGGTATGTCTTGTTGTAAAGAGGAGTGGCGGGCTGCATCCTGCCACCCAGCTAGCTTACACCCGAAATAATTACACAGAAACTGTATTCATTTAAACACTGCCTGACCCATTATATCTAGCCTCTTATTGGCTAACTCTCACATCTTGAATAAACCAATTCCATTAATGTGTATTGCCACTTGACTGTGGCTTACCAGCATGAGTCTAAACAGTGTCCATCTCGGCCAGGAGAATCATCATGTCTGCCACAATGTCTTGTTCTTTCTTCCCCAGGAACCATCACTTCAAATGCAACCCTGTTGCTTAAAAGATAGAATCACCTACTAAGACCACCTATCTACTCCTGCTAAACTACAGAATGAAATTGTCAAATATTTCTTAGACAATCAATAAAAGAGTCAGAGTTTAGACTGAATACTATTTAAACAAAGTATAAATACTTCAAAGATTCTAGTTGGTGTCATCTATCTTGCTAAACACTAAGAATCCACATGAGCCTGTCTGTAATAACAGACAGGGAAATCTGACTCCCCTCACACTGGCCCTACATGCAGGCAAAATACCAGTGGACATAAAATAAAAATAATCACATTATTAAAAATAAAACACTTTAAAAAAGAGTTCATGTGAATATGCTTGTGTGTGTGTATGTGTTTGTCTGTGTGTGTGTGTGTGTGTGTGTGTGTGTGTGTGTGTGTTTTTTAAATGAGTAGAAACAAATTTAGCTTCAGAAGAGCAATTGCTTTTGACAATTAAACCTGACAGGTTTACTTTGTAAAAAAAAAGCACGAACCATCTAGGTAGTTTTACCATTGAAATCTACGCAGTTATCTGTCTGATGGACCTGTTTCAACATTTGCAGAATCCAGAAATTCTTTGTGTCTCCCACTGAATTGATGTCTTTAGTGGGGAATGAGTATGTAGGTTTAAGCACTTCTGGCTACTCTCCATATTCTGTTAGAGTAGTGTTAAATCACTCCATACATAAAGTGGATATATGTTACAACTCAAGGGTGGAGATATAATGACTCCGTAGAGTCCCAGATGGTTGTCTTTATGCATTTTTGATGTTGCTAAGAAGATAGCATTCTGTGGGAGCAAAGGGGGTCACAGGCTAGATCCTCTCTCCTTGTGGGGGTCCAGGACTACCATTGAGAGCATCATCTCAGGGTGGCTGGAAATGTATAATACATATCAGGATGAGAGAACCAATTAGCCATCAAATGGAACTTACCCTTTTGAAGCAATCATGTTTTCTTTTGAGTAATAGAAAATTTGAAACTAAAGCTCATAACTTACTCAAAATTTGAGCATCATAAAAATCAGCATTTGTTGTGCATCAAAGATGATAAAACATTAGGGAATCATAATGAAAACAAAATGCATATTTGCATAATTTGGGTTAATTTAATCTTATCATTTTTCATTTTGATCACGGAGGGAAGTGTGAACACAGGCATACTTCTTACATTAGCTCTGCAGTATGTTACACACTGATGTGGGTGATGATACTCACTGTGGCTCGGGATGGTGTCACACACTGGTCCACTGATGATACTCACTATGGCTCTTCGGTGTGTCACGTGCTGATGTGGGTGATGATACTCACTATGGCACTGGAGGGTGTCCCACACTGATCTGAGTGATGGCACTCACTAGGGTTCTTCAGTGTGTTACACACTAATGCAAGTGAGCACCATTGAGTAAGACACTGCATTAGTAAATAAAACCCCAGAAGAGACCACTGAGAAGTCACAAATGTACTGGCAAGTTCCATTGGTCTATTGATAGTCTACAAAAGCATAAATAGTCCTTGAAGATCAAAAGGTAAGACAAATTTATATATAAATGATAGGTCTGTGCTACAAATTCAGGACTGGAGGCACTAGAAGGTTCTGGGACTGTTGTGTTTTCAGTAACAATCGGTATTGCAGAAAAAGCAAATCTTATAAATTGGAGTTCCCTGACACCTTAACGCCATCTGGGGTAATCAATGTGAAAGACAAGTAAGCAATGAGTGACAATAGAAATGACAAATGCACTTAGCTATTCTGCTAAGTGAAGTACAATTGAATGTGAAGAGGATATATAAACTAGAAATACCCTAGATTTATATGGAAAGGAACAATGAGCAGCAAGAGACTGACTGTAGGATGCTGTAGATAAAATTGAATTATTCGATAGCCGTTACAGACAAAAATAGAAAATTAGGTTTGACAACATAAGTCAAATATGACAATGAATACAGGACTATAGTAAAGCTAGGTTAGTGTGTTGCTTAGTCCTTTAAACTAGCATTGGCAACCAGCTTACCCAAGGTGAGCACAGATGGCTGAATGAAGTTAATTGGGCACAAAAGTTTTACACATCTCAAAAATTGTGACTTTCATTATATGTGTTTCAAAGTGTTTTCGCAGATGACAGATATTTTTATTACAATATTTAATTTTGTTTTAGGTAAATTTTCTCATGATATTTTATTACTGCATTTTATACTTGATTATATATGCATATTATGTTACAGGACTAAGAAAATACAAATGTGAGTAGAATGTCTATATTTAATCAGAAATCTAAACTCTTAACTTCTTTTGGTACTTTCATAATTTTTTATATTCTTTTAGTTGAATACAGGAAGTGTGTTTGTGTGAAGAACAAAGCAAGCATGGCAGGTACAGGTATCTTTGGAGAGCTGCTTCTCTCTCTTTCCACTATTTGACTTTCATAGGTCAAATTTGAATCATCAGGCTTGGCAGTGAGTATCTTTACGTGATGAATCATCTGGCCAACCAATAATTCTAAATTATATACCATAAAAATCTGTGCTGAACAAGCATTATTTTGTCACAGTATAGAGTATGTTTATAAAACTATGCATTTTATATTTTTCACTCATATTTATCATGTGCTTGATGAATTGTTGCTAGAAATTTAGTATTCCTGGTTAAGATAAATTTACTTTTGTTCATTTGAGCACAGCATAAATTGATAATGTAATATTTATAATAAAAAATCACAACTTGCAAAATTCATGAGTCAAATTATGAAATCAGAACCTTTTCTAAAGAGGTTTCCTTATTGTAATTCCTATGATCTGAAGGTTTGTTTCATGAGCTGTGACCCACAGGACTTCTGAAAATTGGCAGTCAACATACTCAGTTAACTTTTAACTCTAGAACTCCCAATGGCCACTCGGGAGGTTTCATCTTACCTCATCGCAAATAGTTTGTGCTAAAAGAAAAGACACACACATTTCTGAAGTGACATAAGATGTGCAAAGGAAATTAGCAAAGTTTCTATTTATGTGATTTTGTTACTGCTCGAGATGTTTTAGCAGTTGAGTTGTTGATGAAAATTTAAAGGAATCATCAGCTCTTTGTAACAATTTAGGTTAAGTTATTTCAAAAATGACATAAACTCAACAGCATGTGGAAATACCCAAATATACATCCCAATTCTGATGATAATGAGACGGGTTCTGCATATCATTAACATACAGTCATCAGCATTTCTAAAGATAAATGAAAACACTGGCAAATCTCAGTCCTTTGGATCCTGGCTACGTAATTTGTAAAACAGGTGTGATTGTACTTATTTTTGATGTTCGTTGACTGAAACTCCATAGATGATGTTTACGAAATATCCAGAGAAATTGATTCCAGTCCTTTTCTCATTCCTTTGTACTTTTGATGTTGAAGACATCAAACAGAAACCAACTATAGAGAAACTATTAAACTGTATTTGGTATTGTGCACATTGTTAAAACTGAGATCCACTTGTGGGTTCCCAGATAGACTCCTGTGATACAGAAGCTGAAAGGATTTTCTGGGGGCAAAGCAGGGTAAGGAAGGCAGGAGGCAGTTAGGGCCTTAGCAAAGCGTAAGGTCACTGTGTCATTATTTCATCAAGACACCAGACAATCTGGCAGGCAAGCCTTTCAGAGATGCTCTCCTGGTGCTGAAGTAAAAGACTACAACTTTGTACCACAGTCCTAACCATGTATTGGATATGGAATGCTCCAGGTTGGAAGGGGCGTGTCCCAGCTGATGGGGACTATTTTCAAGAAGGGCCTACAACTCTCCCAATTTGACAGAAGGAAACATGGAGGCTGAGGATGCTGCTCTACAATATGTGAGGAACACATGATCAGTTTTAATTTGGTTTTACCCACAGTTCATCACTATCAGGCACTGCAGAGAAGTCTCGCTTTGACTTCTGCATGCCAGCTAGTTTTTCTCTGTGTTAAAAGATAATTTTCCCTAATAAACAAGATGACATGGGAAGTGTTATCCTTTGTTCACGAACACAGAAGACACATTTTAGATCACATGCTCTCTAGTAATTTTTACTGTATTTTATAGAGAACATATGTCCATAATTATATAATATCTTCATACATATAGATACATATTTTTAAAATTTCATTCACAGTACTCCCTATCACCATTGGCCCTTTCATTCAGTAACTGATGCTACCAGATGTAGAGATCCACAACCAAGTACCAGGTCAAGCTCCAGGAATCCAGTGGAAGAGAGGGTGAAAGGAAGACATGTACATGGTATCTTATAATCATTCAAGGCTAAATGACACCTTTGCTTTATAAATACCTAAAGGAATACTGGCCATAACTTGAATGTCTATTATTTTATTTGGACCATACAGACATAGTCCAATTAAAACAAACACTCAAATTATGTAAGTATGTATGTACATATGCATCTATCTACATATCTATTATGTATATTACATATAGATATACACAGACACATATATATGTATGTATATATGTGTATATATGGATGATTCAGGTAATATTCCTATGACACATTCTTTTATGCCACAGTATATTTAATACTCTTCTTTTTGAAATCTAAACTAAAGTTTATCTAAAGATGGAAGAAGTTTGCAATGGTTATATTTGAAACATGAAAGGGAAGAATAAAACAAATTCTTTTATACCCCTCTAGAAAATATAATATGGTGTTATTATTAATAATATAAAGAACTGGGTCTGTAGATTGTCTCTGCATCTAAAAATAAAAAGAAAGGGTACTGTTCTTACAGAGGCCCTGGTTTCAGTTCCCAGTGCCTGCGCTGAGTAGCTCGAAATGCTTGTAACTGTAGGGGATCCAACACCATCTTCATGTCTCTGTGGTTATCCAACACATGCACAAGCACATACCCACACACACTTACAATGTAAGAAAAGATAAATATTTTTTTAATGTAGTAGTTAAGCACATGCATAAATCCATGTCTGTATAAAAAATGAGTAACCATTACTATATATGTCAGGTTCATAGTTTGCCCTTTCTTATTCCCAACAAGGCTAAAAGGCACATTTTTACAGTTGGAGGAATGGGGGCATGTGTAAAAGATCTGTTTCTGTGCTAATGTAAAACAGTAGTGATGTGGGAGTGATTTCTTATCAATAAAGAAACTGCCTAGGCCCATTCAATAGGCCCACCCTTAGGTGGGTGGAGTAAATAGAACAGGATTCTGGGAGAAAGAAGCTGAGTCAGGAGTCGCCATGATTTTCCCACTCCAGACAGACACAGGCTAGAATCTCCCCGGTAAGCACACCTTGGGGTGCTACACACCTTATAAGAAATGGGCTAGTCCAGGTGCGAGAGTTAGCTGAGAAGAGCTAGCCAATAATGGGCCAGGCAGTGTTTAAAAGAATACAGTTTCCGTGTAATTATTTCGGGTATTAAGCTAGCCATGTGGGCGGCTGGGTGACGGGGCCACAGCCCCACTGCTCCATATTACTACACAGTAGCTTATTTGTGATGGTGATATAAAAGACTAGGGCTCTCTCTCTTTAGAAAAGGATTTAGAACTGTCTGGTACAACCTAGCACCCAAGGTGGCAGTGTTGCAAGAAAACACAGCATCTGGATACTTTTCACCTAAATATAGTAATCCATCCTTTTATCCTATTCCTATATCACCCTTTTTCTTTTTAGAATGAGATTCCTGAATATAATCTCCTTTGTTCAGCTTTTTTCCTGACTATTATCCATGACAACTTGTACCCAACCCTCTAAACAATGACAAACATTCATAATTTATCTTTGGGAATGTGAGTGTACTTCTCTAGATTACTTCCTGTGGACTGTGGGGTGCTGATAATCGTTGGGGAATTCTTAGAAAATTTAGGATTATGGTCAAATCCTCACTGAAGTATTCTGTGAGACTGCGTCATCTCAGTCAGCAACTTTGAAGCTATTCTGGATATAGAATTCAGAG
The DNA here is from genome assembly GCA_963919715.1 of Microtus obscurus. Taxonomy (NCBI): domain Eukaryota; kingdom Metazoa; phylum Chordata; class Mammalia; order Rodentia; family Cricetidae; genus Microtus; species Microtus obscurus. The sequence continues at coordinate 21,340,882 of CAWTZC010000355.1, read as the reverse complement.
GAAATTTCAACAGAGAGATTCTGAAATATTGGATCATCTGGGTCATCCACTCACACCTGAGAATTTTCATGGGGATCTATCATGAACAAACCTGATTTTTTAAAACCTAGAATGAATCCATATCCTCTCATTTCCACAGGAAATGACAGTAAAATTCTTTCCCAAAGTAACATTTTTTGACTTAAATTTTGAAGTCTAGATATTCTTAAAGTATACAAGTTGGTTTAAAAAAATCTAGCAACTTTCATAATCAAATGTCTCTTATCATTTGTTCACTAGTAGTCAAAAAACTTAAAGACAACACAATGACATACAGTATCCAGATTCTGTGTATTTCCCATCTTTACATGGCTTATTATAATTTTTATGATTCCATTTCTTTTTTTTTTTTTTTTTTTTGGTTTTTTCGAGACAGGGTTTCTCTGTGGCTTTGGAGTCTGTCCTGGAACTAGCTCTGTAGACCAGGCTGGTCTCGAACTCACAGAGATCCGCCTGCCTCTGCCTCCCGAGTACTGGGATTAAAGGCATGTGCCACCATCACCCGGCTCCATTTCTTTTTTAAAGGAGTTTTTCACCCTTTTTCCTTTCTCTCCCAAGCCTACATATATTTTTTTCAGCACACTATAACGCGTTTAGCGTTTTTTTTTGTATGAATCTGTCTTTACTGCGTATCTACATCTTTAGCTGACACATGAGTCTTTAAACTAAAAAAAAAAACTACTAAGAGGCATGGCTAGGACCAAAGTAGTGGCCTTGGTGGCTAGATCTACCCCATTCCTTTGTTCCTTGACATGCTAGTCTTATGGTGGTGGTATATTTACTTCCAGTTCTGGGAGTCGTGTTTATTACCCCAAATTTGGTGTAGTTTCTAGATCCATGCCACTCCCAAGGAGCTTGCAGCCTACTGCTCACAAACCCCATTCAAATGTAGGACTTCTCAAAAGAGCTGTCCCTGCTGCCGGCATGAACCAAGAAGTCACTTTTTAAAGAAACCATGTCTTTGCTTGCTGCCAGCAAACAGAACCTATAAGCAAAAAGACAATTACTAGGAAGCTGTGCTTGACTCCCATTTTTGTGTGTTTAGAAAATCCTTTAAGCTTTGCTAGGTTTTACGTGGAAATTTCAGCCACACATTGGAACGCCATATATAAGCAGACGTTTCTTTCTTGACTGCCTGTTCCCAAATAACCAACAGCCACTTTCCAAATAATTGACTTGGAGGCTTAATATAAATTATAAATGTTTGGCTGATATCTCAGACCTCTTATTAATTAGCTCTTACATTTTAAGTTAACTAATATTCCTTATTTATACTGTCTCATGTGGCAGTACTTTTATTAGCATGGTACTTTCATGTCCTGCTCCCTCTTCATAGAGCTGGCGATTACTTATCCATCCTTCTTCTTTCCATCATCCTTAGTTTGGTCACCTAACCTCTACTTCCATCCTGGCTACTGGCCAGTCAGCAACTTATTAAATCAGTTCATGTGACAAATATTTACACTGTACAAGAGAATTATTGTACGGCAAACACAGTTGTTCTTTTAAGACTTTGCAAATTAGGATAAATTGATTATTATTTGCAGCTAGAAATCTTGCGGATGTTGCAGTTTTCTTAGGAGGAAGCTCCAGGGCTGAACTTCACTAAGATCTGAACTCTATTGAGTGGTTATTATAACCTGCTCCTTCAATATAAACCTATTCCATGGACTAGAGTCCACACAAACTTATAATTAATGACAAAAAGCATTTCAGTGCTTTTTGTTCCACATCAAGTTACACCTCTGTGTTATTTATTGTATTTACGATATACACTTTAGTTACAATTTCCTCAGTAACAGACCCTGCCTAAGGACAGCCTTGCCATATTTTCATAGACAATGAAACACACACTGTTGCCTTGAAAAGCTTTTCCAATTTTTTAAGTCCTTGAAACTCGGATATGATACTTGCTGCTCTCATAATCATGGGTACCTTCCTTTTAAGGGTAATTTCAGATCAAATGAGTGTGACTTGGCTCTCCTAGAGCTCCAATGAATCATCGTTGCCCTCCCCCCAGTGGTCTACATAGTAACCGAAAATGCCTTAAACAGTAACTAGCTTAAGAGAAACTCCAGTTGGTGTATAGCATTTGATTAAGGTATTCGGAGGAATACAATAGAATTTCAATTTCTCTGTTCTTTCAAAAATAATTTCTCCATTTGAACAGAGAATATCACAGTACTTCTCAGTATTAATTTGGAGAAACAGTAGATCTGAGAAGTACAGATATTTATGTGAAGAGGAGATGCTGTGATTGCTGGTTTGAACAAGTAATAGATATCTTCTCCTCAGCATTAAAGTCAGTCAATGCCTCTGCTAATTTCCAGATCTACAAAATAAGGAACTGATTATTCTTCAAGCTGGTTGGGAGGAAATTAACATATACTTGTAAAGCCTTTAGTTCAAACTAACACATAATAAGAGCACTGGTGTGATTATTATAAATATCAAACTTGAGCAAATCCATGCAATACGTTATAGTTTGAAAATCTTTGGCCTCTTTTTGTAGCAGGATCTAGTTTGGGTTATAAATCAGATATATTGGTGCCTTAGTTGTTTCTACTGTACCAGTTGCTATTTATCCTAAAGAAGTGTGACTGTCAAGGCAGGAGTATAAAACACAGTAGCCCACACCAGCCCCCTAGTAATACTGAAAAACCATCAGTCTGGGATTGAATTCTGTCATTTAGGGGAATATTGGTTGACCTAGAAGTTGATGCTAAATAACACATTCTTCCTAAGCAATTTTAAGCAAAGACTTCAATATGTACATTTTCAACCATCATTTAGTATATTGCTTTCTAATTTCAGGCTATGCTCTTTACCAGAGTTCAGTTTTTAAGTTCTGTTTCTTATATATTCTTCACAAACAACATCAGTGATAAACTGATATCCATTTGAAAGAAAAATCTAAAATTCTTTCCAATGAGAACATATAGGCATGTGCACAAACAGAAACACACATACCTAGGCATGACACAATTGAAGGAGATGCTATTTTCTAAATGTTCCCTTGTTTAGTACTACCAAAATGTTCTGCAAAAGGATACCTTTATGATATCCAATAATTACACGCATTGAGATTCAGCCTTATGGTCATAAAACCTTCTTATTTCACTCACCAAACATGAAATATCTGATTATATACAACATTACTATTACCTTTGTAGTTATTACACTTTACTTCTTCAAAGGACCCCCTACAAAAGTCAGTCCATTTCTTTCTACCTCTCCTTATTTGCTAATAAACTTGCATCTGCTTTTCCGAGTATTTAATTTTTAGAACCGAGTTTTCATACAATCAGAACCTACTTTAAAATAACAGTGACAAATAGTCCAACAAACTGCTAATGCCACTACAAATCTCAACAACATATGTACTGAATTAAACACCTCTTTGGGAAGAAATATGTTAACCTACATAATTTACAATCATACTAGTCAACAGGATACAACATATCTGTCTCCTCAAATGCTTAAAACTCCATTCTTTCACGTGCATCCTGAAAGAACATCCATTTGCATCCATTTCTATCAAAAGCAAACATAAAGAATTCCTATCATCATACACATCATAAAGGAATATCCATCTGTCAATCTATCTATATCAAAAGTAAACATCATAAAAACTGCATCAACGTTTCTCAAATTCTAGAAACTCCCTGGGCTAACAATCTCATACAGCCACAAAATACAACGTTTTTCCACTTACAGGGAAATATTGTTCAGCTTAAAGGCACTGTACTAGCCATTTTTTAAAATAATTTTCTCTTGATTTTAAATAAGAGCCTGGTCTCTTCTTCCATCTTCACATATGCAGACACACACCAGAAACTGATGATATAAAAATTAACCACATATTTTGACAAATCTTACCATTGCCGTTCTTCAGTGTGCCATTGGTCAGCTGTTTCAGTCTCTTCTGGTGAGATTTGCCATTATAGTGGATTTGTGCTTGAGCAGCCGAATTCAGTTGAATGTTACACACACTGCACAAGGTGAAGTTCGAGTGTTTCTTTTCCCTTCCTGGTTTCTCTTCAAAATCATCAGGCATTAATTCAGCCTCACTCTCTCCATCTTGGGCACTTGTGAAATCTGGAGAAAGAGATAGACGAGCAGATTAAGATTTCTCAATCCCCAGTGTTTATCGAACTAGGCATCAAATAATGGGGGCTCTGGAAGTCTGAGAATTAAAACTTCCCACTTCTTCCCTCTTAATAGGTGGCATTAATAATTCACAAGGGGGTGTGGTGGAGGCTGTCCTTCTAGGAGAATATAGACAACAATCATTTGACCACAACAATGTGTTTGGTACGTAACACTTGTCATTTCATTTTGACTGCCATTAACAGTGGAAGAGATATTCTCAGGTTTCCAATTCCATAACAGAGGAAGCTAAGTGGTGGTTAAACAACTTGTTTAAGGTCACACAAATAATGAGCAAAATGCAGTCAAAATAAATATGCACTTTAGCTATAAGTCAGAAAGTAGCTCTGATCATTGTATTCTTTAGGATGCACAAATGTATTGGATATTCTTCTTTCGATAGAGTGAAATAAAATTCCTTTCATTTTGTCAGGCCTGAGGGCACAGACATGAAGCCCTAGCCATTGAATGTGTTATCACAGGGGATAGTAAGTTCAAAATCAACCAGGACAATTCATTGGGATGACCTTTCAATTTTTGTTTTCATCAGGAAGTAAAAGGAAGGCTAGAGATGTTGTTGAGTGACAGGTCTACTACTTGCTGTGCTTGATGCTGGAGTTAAATCTCTACCTCCAATTACAACTTTCTTTTAAGCATACAAGATAGCCTCAGGCTCAGAACTATATAACCACAGTGCAATAATATGCAACTGATCTGTGATTATTTTGCAAAGCATTTGGTATTCCTGGTCACAATTTCAGTTGCTTTAAGACTGGGATAGTTAAGTGACTATAGCATCTTCTATTTACTCTTCTTTTTCAAGTCATTTGAAATCTTTCTGTGTTCTTGTTACAAGGAACTCAGCAGAATCCTCATGCTCTAGCTGTGGTCTTTACATGCCCTTTGCACAGATTCTTTAATGAGTCTAGTCAAGGCCTTAAAAATGCAGGCAATGACTGTAGTCATGAATTGTCCCTACAAATCTCTCTTGCATGTTTATGCCTGTTTATTTTATTCTCTAATCCACCAATATTAACTAGTGTGAATGTGGGGTTTGGGGACTGGCAGGCTTAGCAGAGGGTGCACAACTAAAGACAGGGACATTCCTGTTGGCAGAGGTTACTTGTTTGTTTCCTGGCCACCCAGACAAAAAATACATACACAGAAACTGTTTTGATTGCAATACTGCTTGGCCAATAGCTTAAGTGTATTTCTAGCTACCTCTTACATCTTAAATTGACCAATTTATATTAATTTGTGTATTGCCACATGGTTGTGGTCTACTGGTAAGATTCTATCCAGTTTCCAGAATCTGTCTCCTGCAGCAGTTACATGGCTTCTCACTGATTCCACCTACTTTCTCCCAGCATTCAGTTTAGTTTTCCTGTCTATCTCTATTCTGCCCTATTACAGGTCAAAGTAGCATTTTTATTCATTAACCAATAAAAGCAACACATATACAGAAGGACATCTCACATTAATTTTCCTCCATCGGAATCTAGTAATAGTTACAAATTCCAAGGTAAACTTTACAGCCCTGTGAATTCTTTCCCTTTCCTGGATTGATAAGTTCATAGGGCTGATCTTTGTGGTCCCAGAGCAGGTAACTACAGTTGTTGTGAGTTAATGATTACAATATTTGTATGAAGTGTAGCTAATGGTGTCCTTTCTTCTATTTATTACATATCTTCCTCTCCCACAGTGTTATATGAGCAATAAAAAGGGTGGTATAAATGATTTTTTAAATGTTGGTTCCTTATTTTCTGTATCTTAGAAACCTATGCCCTAGCATTTACCTCAGTTAATTATAAGGGTTGTTTTGTCTGATTGAGGTTGGGACCTGCTTGTATCTTTTGTGACAGCAGAGGTATTTAGTAGGAAGTTTCAACTTATGCCGGTTTTACTCACCAGTAGCAATCTATTACATGCATCAGCCTCCAACCTACCCATACCTCAAGTAGTTAGCCAGGAAGAGAGTAGCAAGCATTGGTCACCCCTCCTTTCATAGGATGGGTTTTTAATCCATTTGTATTGCAGTCAATTACTCCACAACTGTCAAGCCACCATTGTAGAAGTGGACATATCTTATTTTCCAAACGACTTCTTTTTTTATTTTATTTTTTGAGTTTCACTGAGCTTTACATTTTTCCCTGATCCCCTCCCTGCCTGTCCCTTTCCCTCTTCAGCCCCGCCCCCCCCAAGATCCCCATGCTCCCAATTTACTCAGGAGCTCTTGTCTTTTTCTACTTCCCATGTAGGTTAGATCTATATAAGTCTCTCTTAGTGTCCTCATTGTTGTCTAGGTTCTCTGGGATTGTGGTTTATAGGCTGGTTTTCTTTGCTTTATGTTTACCTATGAGTGAGTAAATGTGATAATTGTCTTTCTGTGTCTGGGTTACCTCACTCAAAAATAATGTTTTCTAGCTCCATACATTTTTCTGCAAAATTCAAGATGTCCCCTTTGTCTCAGTTAGTCCTCTACCTATTCTGATCCCTATATCCTCAACTCACGCACTGCCTAAATAATTTACATCAACTGTATTCCATCTCTATACTCTCTACCTAGTTTCTACTATTCCTACTTCCTTAATGTAATACAGCCCACTGTTTCATTCCTCACTTCTTAGCTTGTTCAGGTACTCTTGCACAAGAGTCAAAGCTAGGCTCCTTGTGAGAGAGAGCAGGTGTTTGCATTTTGGGGCTTTTGTTGCTCCACCGACAGTAATAGTGCAAATTTCAACCATTTCCCTGCAAGTTTCATAATTTGCTTTTTCTTAATAAACAAATAATCTTACATTTTTTATATATGCCACATCTTCACTATCCATTCATCAATCAACAGGTGCCCAAGTGTCTCAATTCCCTTCTATTTTGAAGGACAGTTATGGACACAAATTTGCAGGCATTCTGCATTCAAAATTTTTATATATTCATATATTTAAAATATTTTAACCTATATCATTTTAAATTGTTTATAAAATTTTTGGAGTCAAAATATTACATCATTTTCCTCTTCACTTTCCCTCCTCCAACCCTTCCTATGTACTCACCTTGCTCCCTCTTTCAAATTCTTTTTTCCTAATTGTGTTATCAATATATTCCTATATATAAATATATTCTGGTCAGTCCATATCTCTTACTTATATGTATATGGCTTGGGGCTGACCACTGGTATTGGATAATCAACTGGGGGGGACTCTTCCCAAAGAAGATAATTTCTCCTTCTGTCAGTATTTCTTGATTGTCCATAGTTGTTTGTCTAGGATTGGGCCCCATGTGAGTGCTCCATTATTAAAAAGGATACATTATTTTTCTTACTTAGGAAACCCCATTATAATAATATTAATGTTTTAATTGTAAAGATTACATTTAAGTAAAACAACCCATAGATTTTTTTTAAAAAATGATGTCACTATTTTAGTTAAATCCATTATACAAGCATACTAGCTTTTTTAATAGATAATTTAATTGTTTACCAATATCATAGTTAGAATATGTAAAAATTCTTTTACATTGATTTAAACCTTTCCCTTATATCTTAAGCATTATTCAGGAATGGAAAGACTAAATAATTTATGGTTTCCCTATTAATATATTACACACGCATTAAAAAGAGAACACAAACAGGATATGGGGAGTCACTTCCACAGTCCTAGCACTTCAGAAGCTGAGGCAGGAGGACTATTATGAGTTCAATAGAGTAGCCTTTACTTCACAGAAATAGAAAAAAAGAATATAAAGACTTTTAACACCAGATTTTATGTTTTAATCTAAGAAATGTTAACAAGCCACTTAAAACTGTGAAGAACACTAGAGATGATGACTCTAGCAACATTTGCTTTGTGATACTTGTAATATTAGGTGTTATTTGGTGACAATTTGATATTTAGTGAGATTATAATTGGCTTTTTTCTTTAGTTTTTCTGTATTTTTTTAATGTTGCATGGTAACCACTTGCTAATTTATCAAGAAAAAAATAAATCAATGTCTATCAAAGAAATTTACCAGAAAGGGTACATATATCATGCAAACAAATAGCTCAAGGTTTTGAAGGCCCTGGTGAGAACTTGTGACACGCCGTTTTGCTAAATATATTCATGTTCAGAAGGAAACACTATCTTCCTTGGTTCTCATTGCTACCTAGTCACATAAAATAAGATTATCTGCCAACACCTCAGTGGGGATGAAAATCCAAGGAAGGCTTTTCTGCTTGTACAGGAAAGTGTAGTCAGCAGCAGACAGCATAAGTGTTTGGTGAATAGCTCATCTTTATCCTAATGGAAACCCCCCTAAATAGTCACAAGGACTAGCTCTAAATCAGTGTCTGTCATTTGGCAAATAAACCAAGATTTCTGCATGGAAAGTGTTCTCATCAATAGCACCAGAGTTAACTTCCACAGCTAATAGCTCAGGCTTCACTGTTCCGTTCATAACTAGTTGTTTCCTTGTTCTGTGATCTGCTACCAGATCTTGGTTTTGAGATTCCAAGAATCTCTATCATCTTATGTGATGTGATACCACATGAAAAGAGAATAGAAGGCAGGTGCTAAAAACATTATAGATGTATTCTGGGAACTTCTACAGATTACCTGCAATATCATAAAATTGTAAGTGGCAGGCAGAACATACAATAACCTTGTTTATTATGGTTTTTCCCACTGCAAAATTAAAAAATAAATTCCAAGGGATTTGTAAAGCTAGACCACATTTCATCTACCTATGTCTCTCATAAGTAGCAGTGGCAGCAACTCAATATTAAGAATTTCTTTTTAAGGCTCAGTCTTAAATTAAAACTTCAACAGCCATGTTGTTCAAACAAAAAAATAAATAAATAAAATTTGATCTAGAGATACTTCATGGTAAATTCTACAAGCCTGTGTGGTAGTAGCCAAAAATTTAGCAGAGAATAGAATTTACAAGGACATTTGACAAACAGTTATAACTCTTAAGTTTTAACAGAGACTTTGGCTCTTCCAAGGTCAATTAGAGGAAATAAAATCATGTCAAAATATTCAAATATAAGAAAAGGCGGCTTAAAGAAATTGTCCTTCTGAGCAGTAGGAATTCCTTGTGGAATCAATTTTATAATGAGAATTTTTGTTACTTGCTTTATTGTTGGGGAAGTAATCCCTTGTGAAGAAAGGACAGCCATGTATACAGTCTCAGAGGGCTTGGACTTTTTAAAACTTCCCTTGACCGATTAAATATAACAGAAGATTTTGAAAAAGTGGAAACTATTTGCAGGACTCAGTTCTAGAACTGCAACAGCATTAATTTTTGAAGAAGCTATTGAAGATGACTTTAAAATTAGAATAATGGCACATAAATCATGAAGGAGTGTCTATCAAGGGAAATGAAAAAATGCAACACCACTTCACCACTGGGCTGCCAAGCCTTTGTTTGCAAGAACTCAGAAGAGACGCACCATCTGTCAATGGCTGGAAGGCAACTTGAGGACTGGCAGAGATGCTCTCAAGGCACCCATGTGGGATCCAGTCACAATGCACAAAACTAAGGTGTGAAATGATGCAAGCCAGTATATCTAAGTCTTGTCCTCATGCCATTCATGGAATACAAAATGTGGAATTAATTATGATTTCGTTTTTCTTTATATTAGGATATTCAAGTGGCCTCTATACTCATATATTTATGTTTATGTGATATATATATATATATATATATATATATATATATATATACTGTAAGAAACCAAACAAAACATTTTGCTACAAAACATTTTGCTAGTGTGTTCTCTTCAAATTTAAGTATGATTTTTTTTAAAAAAATGCATATTTTCCCTGAGATATATAACATATACAACCCATTTGTGGAATTTTACCTCTATTGCTATTATAAGGTCACAGTAGTGTTCATGTCTTACTATCATAATTACAAGTTGCCCACAATGGCATGACATACCAACACAGAAGCTACTTTGCATTGAACTTATTCCCCACTAGAGAGCAGTGTAAATTTAAGAATTAAAACTGCAGAACTCAGAAATTTCCTAAACACAAGGCATGCAAATAGCATTATTCTTCTTCTTAATAACTAATGAATAATATAGCTGTAAAATATCATTCAATGTCAATTTTATATACATCATCATACATACACATAAGCATGTGTATATGGTATGGCTAATGAGATACAATCTCATCAAAATACAGCTTGAAAAAAATCAAACATCAAAGAGAAATTGGAGAAAAGACACAGAAGAGTAGGTGATTGATATCATTTGTCAAGGGTCAGCATAACTACCTTATTATTAGCAATCATTGCTTTCAACAGTTTCCTATTAAAACTAGCACTTTGAAACCTCAGGAGTAGAATCATTATAATTTGATATATCTTACTTTCATCATGAGAAACATTATAAGTGAGTACATAAGATAAATCAAGGCCAACAAACTATATTTCACGTGTAGATTACAACCCATTAAATTTAATGAAGTAAAATTTATGACTGCTGATATAGTCACAGACTTGATAGGATGTGGAAACTCCTACTGATCATTCAAGAATTCACCCACAAAATGATAACCTTAAAAGGTTCCTTAAAAGGAAGATAAACTGGAACTAGTATCTATATTCAAGAATATCTGAAATCACATCTTAAACTGCAACATGATTCGCGGTATCTCATGAAGTTATAAAATACTATAAAATTGTATCCTTGTTCTTCAAGAAATATGGAGCTTCCTCCCATATTCTTTCCTGATGCAGTTTTCTGCAATCATCCACACTCTCAGGGCTCCTAGGGAACACAAAAACACAGTGCCACAGTGAGGGCTCCTTTTGAGACTCTGGGCCTTACATTTTTGAAAGCCTCTCTAAAGTACTAAATCTTTTCTACTGAAGCCACACCCGCTTTGTGTTTTCAGCCAGCTCTACCTCAGTTTATATTTAAAACAACTTACATAAAACTTAAGAAAGGCTTGTCCTCAAAACTTCCTGCAGACTCAGCAGAGAGAGCATGGTTTGACCTCTACATAGTAAGAAGGGATGGTAAAGATGAGTTACAGCAGACCACTGCAAGACATTTTGCTAATTCATTTTAATTCATACATTCATCCACATGCTCCTTAGCCAGCTGGGATATTAGCATATCAGCCTGTCTAATTTACCAGGGGGTTTGAGAAGAGGTTAGACATTGAGATTAGATTTCCTTGTGATTGACTACTTTCGAAAACTGCATGCTAAGAGTAGAACCACGGACTGTGTTGTGACTCAGATCTTGGCCGGGACCATCAGCATTGCTTGCCTGCTTTTTATTTCTTATAAGAGATGTCTGTGCTGTCTCTCTTCCATATACAGATCTAAAAACCCAGGATTTTCTTTCTCATTCCATTGATTCTACTTTTCAGAATTGTGAGTTCCTGCATTGATGACTTTAACTTCTGAGTCTAGTCTTTTCTTAATATAGGCTTCCTCAAAACCCTGCCTGCACTGTTGCGTCAAAGCAAGTCTAACCCATGGTGCTAACTATTGTGTCTCCTGTCTGTTTTCCCCGTCAGAACAGTTCTATTCATGATTCAGAAAATCTTCACAGTGTCTGCGGTGTATTATAAGACTTACCAGCCACCACCTCCCTGGGAAGCTTAGCCCTATTCTTTCTTATGCGTGTCTTCTACTGTGGCTTCTCTGACGCCCACTGTGTGGGAAACAGTCTTCCTATGGTTCACTCTCCTGTAGTGTAACCAGAACGTAATAAGCTGCTTCTGTCAGAGTACCGGAAAAGTGATGGAGCACCATCTGGGACAGTAAAAGTGAGTCTGTGTCACATAGACTATAATGACATCTTGGGAGGGAGCACCATACTCTGCTCGCTTTGAAGAAGAAGCTGCCAAGTTCTGAGATTTCCCACAGAGAGGACCATGTGGTGAGGAGCTTATAGTCACTTGCAGCCAGGCACAAATGAGGCCATAATGAGTAACTGAATATCAAAAACAGCAACATGAGTGAGGACATGGTGTTGGTTTCCTTAAGTTAGGTGAAGATAGGGTTTAGAAAGAGGACCCAGTGAAGGGACTTCTGAGCTCTGGATCATCAGCAATGGAGGAGGATCACCTGCAGAACCTTAAGCCATTCAGTTTTCTAACAATCATGTACAGTCATAGACAACAACAGTCCCAACTAACTGCTTTACATGACATTTTAGCAACACTGGCAATTGACTGAAATTCTCAAGAAGATGTTCTTGTCAAGAAAAGTACCACAAATCACAAAGCATTCTTCTTAAGTGGTGTGTGCTTTAAACGTCCCAGTGGAGTCCTTGCTACAACCTTTTAGTAAAATAGGATGCAAAGCGAATTAGCCTTGCCTTAGGAATCTTCATCTTATTCAATCAAGATCCAGCCATGCAGGCATTACTAATCCATAATCCATCATTTCCTTCAGCTCCTAAGTTTGAGTTTACACGCCAAAGATGCCATTGGAGGATTCAGATGCTAGGATTGTTCAGATATGACATCCTAGACTGATGAGTATGGTATAAGATTAGTGTAATGTAGGCATTCTTTTTTTTGTAGTAATACTTTTTGTATTTTCCTGAAGTTCAAGCAACTGTGAACATTTATTAAGTTTAGAGCCAAATAACAATAGAAAAATACTAAAATTGAAAAAAATAAAATAATGATTTTGCTACACTACAAAGGTTATAATAAGTAAAAAGCAAAGCAGGATGAAAAATTTAAGATAGAAAACAGCCAGACATACACAGTAGAAGTTTTTATTTGAAGTACATTTTAGTGAAGATTGATTTTATTTTATTTGTGTTTCTCACATGCATTAAATTCAGATAGAATTTTCAACTGGAGATATGATAAAGAGAAAGGTGGTCTAAAAAACAATATAAACACCACTAAATGCTGAACAATAGGTTTATAAAGGACACTGAAAAACTGAGCAGAGAGGGGCATTCTTAGAGGAAGATAGAAATAACCCGTAGCATCAGTACTAAAGTACACAGAGTTAGGTGTGACACAAGACACGGGTGGACTAAGGCTCTCCACTAATTTCTCCCATGCACATACTGACTGGAAAGCTGGTCACACACCAGCAGATATCTTGTGAAACTTGGAAGAAAGACCCTAATACCATTGGTAAACAGAGCAAAAAGAAAAGGTTGTTGAAGAAGGCAGGCAGAAAGATTTGCATCCATCAATTCCGTCTGCAATCTCGGGCAGCATAGCTACCGAGAGGCACTTCCCACTTTAGAAAGAGAACAAATTAACCCTAGAACAGACTTGTGTTTCAGTCTTGCAGGCATGGGTCAGCTAGTATCAGTCTAATGGGCAGGGTTCTCTCTTCAACAATAGACTCCAAACTGGGAAAGCATAGCATGTATATAAAATCTTATTTGCTGAGTTTAGGACAGGATAGTAAAAACAAGACTTTACCTTGGAATTTTGAGCGAGGTTGAGAAGATTTAATATTAGACAAATCATGACAATTGTCATCCAGAGGTCTGTCTGCAAATGGAGCCTTAAAATAGCTCTAGCGCCAGGGGAAGAAGAATGACAGTTCCAATTCATCAGAATTTTGCTTCAATGAACCTTCCAGTGGCCGGCTGCAAGTCTTGGGTAGTGATTCTGTTTTAGAAATGGGGTCCGTTTGTAACATAATGTGGATACTTTGGTGATCATAGATATGATGCAGCAGCTGAGGGCAGGTCCACCTGCCTAGAGCCAAGCAGAATTCTGTAGGGCCTGCTGATAGCCCAGTAGCTGTGGATGTGACATTTAGGCCATGTCTGGGCCCAGGCAGAGGCTTGTGGGAAGAGGTAACCTTAACCTGTTTCTGAACAAAACACCAGCAAAATGCTCCGGGGAAAGTGGCCTTAGGTTTCCATATGGGACTCCAAAAGAAGAAAACACAGCAGGAGCAAGTGATTGGAACATGTGGACCGAGGTGCTCCCTAGTGCTGAAATAGCAGAGCCTGAAAACAGGCTCAGGGAAAATAAGCAACCCTTTTATACTTTATGGAAAGACAGGTACAAACAAACGAGTTTAGAAAAATGAGAATAAATACAAGATCATTTGATGTCCTAAGGGGACTCCAAGTCTGGAAGTGTCAGGCACTTCCAGGAAACCATTTTCTCACCTCAAAGCAGGTGCCAAAACCTGATCAGACAGTCATAAGTGTGGAAAAATTGTCAGACAACTTAAAACAAGGTAACAAGAAAATGGAAAGAAACTGAGAATATGTTGCTGCAGATTAACAGAAAATTAAGCAAAGGCATGGGAGAAATTGTAAAAACAAGCAAGCAAACAAAAAAAAAACCACTCAAACAGAAAATCTGGAGTTGAAAAATACACAACAGATGCCCACAATTTCACTGCCCTGGATTTTGAACTCAGGCTGGGTGATTGAGATGCCTTGCCAGGGTGATGAGATGGGAAAAGGCCAGGTCTCCCAGCTTCCCTTCTCTGTAGCTTGCTGCTGGTGCTAAAAAAATGTATTCAGTGTTTGCCTTCACAGGCTAAACTGGCTGAAGGAGGCTCTTAATGACCCTAAGGATACCCTGCAACATAGAAACTTCCAGTCTCTCAGGAGTGATCCAGATGGGGAACACTGCCTCACAGTCCACTATAATGACAGATATAAAGATAATTGGCTGACAAAGATTCCCCATCATCTACTCATGCCTGAGACCCAAGTATTTGTTTTCCTAAATACATTTCCAGGTAGTATACATGGAAGTTTACCCAGGCAAGCTGAATCCCTGCATCCATTCTAGGACTTACATCCTAGCCTAGTACTTCTGTGTCTTCATGGCCCTGCAGATCCCCTGGGATGTAGCCTACCACCTGGGACCAACAGTTTGAAGGCTCCCCACCAGACTGAGAGCTCTGGAGGCTGAACCTGGGAACTTGTTGTCCCTTCTAGAATAGGGATAGGCTCACATCCTTAATTTCTCAGGGTCAGGGTTTTTGGTCCCATAAGTATATCTATACCTATGTGTGTCCCCTGCCCCCCCCCCCCGTGTGTGTGTATGTATGTGTGTGCCTGTGTGTAAGCCTTTTTGGATCCTAAATGAATTGTACAATTAGAATCATTTACATATGGAGAAAATTATATAAAAGTTGACTGTGATAGAAGTGATAGAACTCATCTACAACAAGTGCCCTAGTTAGCCTTAATTATTAATTTGGCAAAACGTAGTCATCTAAAATAGAAGCCTAGAATTTGGACTTACCTACATTACAATAGCCTGTGGATAAGTTTATGGCAATTGTCTATATTATAATAACTGCAGGAAGACACAGCCCACCAGAAGTGGCATCTTTCCTAGTGAGGTGCTCCTGAACTACATAAGAAAGCTACACATGGCCAGGTGAGTGGTTAAAAGAGCAAGCCAGAAACCAATGTTCCTCCAAAGTTTCTGCTTTGAGTTTCTTCTCTGACTTCTCTCAATGGAATGAGATCTGGAAGCATAAACAAAATTAACTCTTTCCTCCTCTAAGTTACTTCTGGACTTGGAATTTGTCACCACAACAGTATAAAACAAGATCCACAGGATAGATACCATGAAAGAAACAATCAGTGAGTGTCAAGAGACCCTGCCTGAAAATGCTCAATTGAAGATGAAAAAAGTAGAAAGGAATGCAGAAAGCTCATAGAATTTAGAAAGGATACTAAAGTTTTTGGAGGAAGACTTGAGAAGCCCAAAATGGCTGAAATTTATTAAAAGAAATAATTACACAAGGCTTTCCAAATATAGACCCAAATACCCAGATCAAAGGTCTTCAAGCTAAAATCTTTTGCAGATCAGATTTTACAAGGAGCAATAAAGTGAGGTCTTCAAGTTGAAAGGAAGGATATCAATAAGAAAGAAGAAAACATGAAAAGGTACAAATTTTATTGCTACAATTCTAGAAACAAATTCAAAAATTCCAATATTGCAAGTAAGGTTGCATAAGGAATATATTTGATATGAAGACTAAAAACAAAAACAATAACTAGGTTGTATGTTAAGTTATAGTTAACATGCAATGAATGCATGTTAAGAAAAATAAAAACATAAGTACACAAAGATGATTTTTTTCAGTTATCAAATCATAAATATATTTATGTACTTTCTGTATGTATTAATGTATCATGTATCTCACACAAAATTTTTAATGTTAAACTTAGGAATAAATAAAAATTAATAATTTTGTCTACAGAGTAGGTTTATTGAGTCCCTAACAATATCAAATAAAGAAAAATTCAAAATAAGTTCAATAAATGTAACTATATAATTCTCTCTTTGAATGTTGTACATTAATTGAAATGAATTTAGGAAACAGTAAATCTTAGAAACATTGGGATTTTTTATCTTAATTATTTAATTTGATTTTCAACACCAAGTATTTTTCATGATTTTTTTTAAGATTTCATTTAATTTTCAGGAAAAAAATCAAGTTTTATTTTATTTTTTTTTAAGTTTCATTTTGTTAACACATATAGAACTGTGAGTAACAACACCAAAATATCTTCAACTCAGTATGTGGGCTTTTATCAGTTCTGACTTCCTGCTAATTTGAAGACCAGCTTGAGAGGTTCTGCTCCTGTATTTCCCCACTGTTGTGTTTTGTAGATGCACGTCTCTTCAAAGTGTTGATCTTAACATTTCTAGCTGTCCAGTCTCGAGTAAAACCTTTACTCCCTCTGGCTACTCCTACATGTTTAAAACCATGCAGGGCTACCTATGGCTTCCTCCCAGTGCTATCAATGTCAGGGAAATATAGGAAAAAAATATATCCTTATAGTAATTTTTCAAACTTTATATGCTTTTTAACTTTAGGTTTATACATACATTTTAAATATTATTCTCATTTTCCTTTCGCCCAAACACAATGGATCTCAAGGTTTGGGTAATGTGGCAGGCGATTGCAGCCAATATTGCATTTTATTGATACCTCAGGATAAGATTATTTAAGCAATGTCTCAATAGTACAGGACTGACCAGGAAGCAAGTGGAATGGATGACCACAAAATTATTCCATTACAAAGTTTTCCAGATTTTTTGTTCCACGTATCTGCATTTTAAACTCTTATGGTAGGATGCAGTTGGCAACTGTTAAGAGAGTCAGTTTTCGTTAAGAAGGTGGTTCCTTATTGATCAACCATGCTCCAGTAGATCCACACCCATGCACACACTGGTAGTACTAATTGAACTCAGTGAGTTATTTAAGAGAGATAGACGACAGACAGACAGACAGACAGACAGACAGACAGACAGAGAAATGAAAGAAGATATAAAATGAAGAGTATGTGGTATACTTTGAATGTGGGAATTAGAAGGAATGTGATCAAAGTTCTATGTACACATCTATGAAATACCCAATTAAAATATATCAAAATTCTTTTTTGTTTATCCTGCTTTTGTGTAAGCTTTTGAAGTATGTTTAAGTGAAAAGATATTTCAAGTAAATAGTCTACAAATGGTAGCATCAACAGAGAATCTGCTTAATACTGAATATTTATCAGAGATATCAGTTCATATCATCTGTCATCAACCTGGCAGATCTATGCTCTACTCTGCCTGTTCCCAGATGCCACTGTGGAATATGGGAAGGCCATGGACTATTCAGGAAGCAATTTACAGTTCAACAGTCATCTGGGACAGAAATGGTGAAAAAGAGAACATCTGGGTTAAGTGAGACAGCAGAGAAGAAAAAAATATTCCAATATCATATTCAATGCCCAGCCCACATTTGAGGAAATGAGGTTGACCAGGAAGCAAGTACCTCTGTATCCAGAGCACAAGCCAAATTCAGCTCCATGAACAGAAAACATGGTCACTGCAAGTTGTTTGTTTTTTTTTTTAAAAAAAAAAACAAAAAACAGTTACATGCACATGCTGTAAATTCTCCAATATTTGTCATTTTAAATCATTTTTATTTAATCTTGGAGTATCTCATATATGTATACAATGGGTTTTGATCAAATCAACCAGCAACTCCCTACACTCTAATTCCTACCAGAAATACTCCATCAGGTCTCTCTCCCAAATTCAGAAACTTGATTTTTAACCCACTGAGTTTAATTAGTGTTGATTTTATTTTTATTTGCATAGGTATAAGCCCACTCAATGAGTCATGGACAACCTATCAGGAATCACATCACAGAAGAAAATGGACTGTTCTTCCAGGAACAGCCATCAGTTGCCAATAGCTCCCCAGCTAGAGGTAGTGTTTCCTTAGCTTCTCCTCTAGGGTGTTGGAATTGACTGGTTCATTCTAGTTCACATATAATGAATGCAGCCACAGAAGCTTAAGTAATGTACACAATAGCCCAGTCACAATAACTCAATCTTTTTTTGAGCAAGAATTACTGTCCCATGTGAAGGAATCAATCTTGAAGGGGATGTACAGCTTATGTTTCATATGTCTACTTAGAGATAGGGAAGTTGATGATTCTTTTCTCGACTTAATTACATGGTCACCTGAGAATTCCCTTCTTTGCATAAAGAAAAAACAAAATTGCACACTAGCATGAAGGAACATATTTGTAGGAAAATCATGCAGGATGATTTTGTTTTTCTTTTTCTTTTCTTTTCTTTTCTTTTTTTTTTTTTTTTTTTTTTTTTTTGAGACAGGGTTTCTCTGTGGCTTTGGAGCCTGTCCAGGGACTAGCTCTGTAGACCAGGCTGGTCTCGAACTCACAGAGATTCGCCTGCCTCTGCCTCCCAAGTGCTGGGATTAAAGGCATGCGCCACCACCGCCCGGCTCATGCAGGATGATTTTAATGCAAGTATTAATACTTTATTATTAAGTGCTCAATTTGGCAGGAGGATGATTTGGACTCCTCTCAGCAGAGTCACTCTCTAAAATACTGTCTCAAAGTTCAAATTGGGTTCATGTTCTACTGGCTTAATTAAGGAAGTTGACTTCATGCATGTTGGAGTTAGAAAGTAAGGCTTCCCAAAGAATTTCAAAATAAGAAAGGTTTTTGAATATTTAAAAAACTACTTCTTTCACAGGTATTCTAACTCTGTTCCAAGACTTTCTCCTGGTATCTAAAAAAATCATAAATGCCTGCCCTGTGTCACAAAATGGGGCTTTCTACAGCAGTATCAAAGGGAACTAACACCAGGTTAGTGTCACCGGTCCACCATGCATCACTGTTGCCCTCCCATATGTTAACTTGGAAAACCAAGGTGCTCTAGTTTAATCTGGTAAAAGCCATTAAGACATAGCAATGGCAGGAATTATGAGATCTGCAATTGGAGAGAAAAAGTCCTAAGTCCAAAATCTATGATTCACATCGCCAAGATGGAAAAGGCAAAGCCCAAAGAACTCACCACTAAACTGAGTTAAATGTACACTGATAAGTTTTATGTTTATAAATCTAAATAAAAGTTGCCCTTCAAAAAAGGGAATCACAAATTTTTTCATATCTATTCTTATTTTTGTGAGTTATAACAAAAATATTTGTCTTGAAAGCACTTCCAATTTATAATTAATTCCTTCAATGTTATTTGCTCTGTGCCATATACCATTGCAACACACTACAAGCACTACAAATCTAATCCACAAAGTACTGTCCACGAGGTAGGCAGTGCACTTATCTCCAAATTTAGTTATGGCAAACTCAATTATGTAACGTGGCTTTGAACTCAGCTCTGGATCTTGATCGGGATCCAGACTGTAACAAGTGACAAGAACCCACTATAGCCTACTCTCTAAAACTGTGGGAGAAGGCAGGAGGAAACACTGCAAGAATGACATGGGCATTCTTAACTGAAATTTCCTCATTTCTTGGTTCAATGTAATTTTCCTAGCTACCATTTTTAACTGTCATCGTATAGTCTGGAAATATACCACAGTCATTTATTAAATTGAAGTCTATTAAAATAAGAGTGCTAAGTGCTAATCAGAT
This sequence comes from Microtus obscurus, assembly GCA_963919715.1. Lineage (NCBI taxonomy): Eukaryota > Metazoa > Chordata > Mammalia > Rodentia > Cricetidae > Microtus > Microtus obscurus. Next base: position 21,320,823 of record CAWTZC010000355.1, on the reverse strand, counting down.
CCATGTGCTTTTCAATTAACTGGTAATCCATATCTATTTCTTAAGTTTGTGTTAATTAATTGAGCACTTTGAGAGAACTAAACTGTTTAAGATAATAATTTATAGAAATTAACATGCAAAATATAAAACTCATGAAGTGATTAATTTCTTTTTCTCCCTCTCTCTTCACTCTCCCCCGTGATTCCTCCCCTGATGCTGTCAGTTTGCAGAAAATTTCCTGGCACTAGACCCCTAGAATGAGGAAAACATACTTGACATATACTGAAACGCCAAATCCATATGGAAAAAATGTTATCCATTTACCTCTATCCCGAGAAGTAATAATTTGTATGGTATCCTTTCCTGGACATTTAGGCTTGTTATATTGTTTGCTATTGTTTTATTAACTCAGATTTATTAGAGCAGTAGATCAAATTCTTGGATTTATTCGTTAATACAATGGTTTAAAGTAGCAACCCAAATTCCAAACTTAGCCTTTCAGTATCAGATAAGAGTACAGATAGAATCACAGAGGAACCATGGAAATAAAATATCCCTCAGAAGAAGATACCTAATTGTTAAAGTGTGCATCTTTTGTAGGGGAAATAATAAATTCTTTTACCAAGAGATTTGTTGCTTCCTGAGACACCGCTAGTACAGCCACTGAGAAAGTCTTGAAGCAGAGATGGATGACCCATGGGAAATGAAGAAGTTTCTCACTAGTTCCTGCACAAGTAGCCCCTATTTCTGCATTGAGAGGACAGTATACACTCTGTTGTGATTTGAGCACAGTAAATATGTGCATGGATATGTGTATATGCAAATGTATTCACATATATTTAAATATGTTTAAATGTCTTGGGAGGAATATTTTCATTGGACATGAATTTCTTTTGCTCATAGAGATTTGTTTCATTTTTCTCCTCGGAAGACTTGTAGTTCATAACTGTGAAACACTAGTTTCAAAAGAAAAAAGAAAATGTATAACAAGAAAGGAATAGACGTGTTCTATCTGAACTTCTGGTGAATGAAGCATGGATATGGGTATAGGGAATGTATTCCCACAAAGTCAAACAAGCTTTTAGGTTTAGCAGCAAGCCCATGAACTACAGTCTTTTTGAAAAAAGAATACAAACCCTTCCCTAACAGGCAAGAAGTTGTGATAATATTAAATGTAAAGACCTTCTTTAACTATTGAAATTTTGGGCTGATGAGGGAGGGGGACTTGATTGGGGGAGGGAGAGGGAAATGGGAGGCGGTGGCGGGGAAGAGACAGAAATCTTTAATAAATAAATAAATTAATTAATTAATTTAAAAAACTATTGAAATTTGTATTCTGTAGGATTTCATTTTTGCACACTTAGACATTAAACGGAATCCGTTATTACTATTCTGCTTTTGCCTTCAGCTGTGCCTACCTGTGTTCTGAGAGTTTTTGTTGTTGTTTATTGTGGTTAACTTGACAGGAGCGAGAGTTTTCTGAGAAGAGGGAATGACAACTGAGAAAAATGCCTCTATAAGACTGGCCTGATTGCAAACCTGTGAGGGAATTTTCATAACTAGAGATTGATGTGGCAGGGCACATCCCATTGTAAGCAATGGTAGCTCAGGACAGCTGGTCATGAGGTATATAAAAAAGCAAGCTGAACAAATCGTGGGGAACAAGCCTGTAAGCAGCATTCCTATATGGCTTCTGTTTCAGTTCCTGCCTCCAGGTTTCTCCCCGCTGAAGTTCTTCCCTTGGATTCCATCAACAATGGTGTGTGATCTGACACTTGAAACCTAAAATAAATCTTTCTTTCCCATGTTCCACTTGGTAGTGTTTTAACAGCAATAGGGACCCAGAGAGAGAAATCTGTACCAAGAGTGAATCATTATTATGACAGACCCGACCATGTGTTTTTGGGAGGATTGTGGTGGCATTTTAAATTTGGACTGGAAAGTCCAGCTCAGGGCTCAATTAGCTATTCCATGGACTTAGAAGATAAGAGTATTGAGAATAATGCAGACAATGGAGACCTGGCATGTGAGTTTTCAGAGGGAAATTTGAGAGTCCCTTAAAGATTCTATGGTACTGTCTGATACCTTGTATTAAAATCTCGTGTTTCTGGTCAGGTAGCGCTGAAAAATCAACTGAAATTAAGAAGAAACTGGTATGATTTAGGCAAATTTTCTGAGACCTGCCATCCCTTGTGGCCTGCTGCCCCTCAGAAACTGCACCATTTTATCTAAACCATAACCAACTTTACACAAGCTAGAGTTAGTGATGAAATGCCTCCATAAGAGGGAGGTGGAGTACTTTCTTGACTAATGAGGGATGTAAGAGAGTCTAGTCCATTGTGGGTAGTTCTGCATCTGTGTTTTTTGTTGTAGGAAGAGGGCCCACTTGTTTGTCCTGGCTGCCTGGCTGCTTAGCCCCAAAATAACCACACAGAAACCACATTAATTAAATCACTGCTTGGTCCATTAGTTCTAATTTCTTATTGGCTAATTTTTACATCTTAACTTAACCTATTTCTATTAATCTGTATCACCACATGGCAGTGGCTTATCAGGTAAAATTCTAGCCGGCATCCGTCTCAGGGAGAGGATCCATGACTTCTCCCTGACTCTGCTTTCTTCCTCCCAGCATTAAGTTCTGTCTTCTCCACCTACCTAAGTTCTGCCCTATCAACTAGGCCAAGGCAGTTTCTTTATTCATTAACCAATGAAAGCAACACAGAAACAGAAGGAACTCCTAAACCATTTCTCCTTTTTTATTTAAACAAAAAGGAAGGCTTTAACTTTAACACAGTAAAATTACATATAACAAAACAGTTATCAAGCAAGAATTAGTTACAATATTTATATCTACTTTATCTTTTATCATAACTAAGGGAAACTATAACTATCTCTTCTTCAACTACCTCAAGGACTCCAGAAGGATATAATATTACCTAAGTAAACAGGAAGTGCATTGTAAGCAACTTGCAAAACTCTCGAAATGACAGAGACATCTTGCTGCCTGGACAGTTACCCAAAGTTCTTCTATACCATTGGGGCATCCATTTTCGGCCTTCAGGCCCATAGTATCCCGCAGACTTTTTCACAAAGCAGGAGATTTTAAAGACAGTTCAGTCACTTTATTCTGTATCCTGCATCATGAAAGACGCTGCGAGACATTTGGTGATCCTGAGATATATAAGAAAACAAAATAAGCAACATTCCTTGACAGCCTCTGCCTCAGTTCCTGCCCCATTTTCCTCCTCTGCTTGAGTTCTTGTCTTGACTTCCCTCAGAGATAGAGTGTGATCTGAGAGCTATAACCAGAGATATACCCCTTTCTTCTCATGTTGCAGTCATGGTATTTATCACAGAAATATTATCCCTAGGTAAGACAACATGGTACTTAGAGAATCTGTCAGAAGTCTAATATCCTATGGGTAGAAACTATATATAGTTAATCAACCTATACCTGAGTGTAAAATAGGTATACACTCCATATGTGTATATGTATGCATATATGTTTGTATACAAATACACACACATATACATACAAACATGCACACATACATACATACATACATATGGAGTAGTTGAAACAACAGCCACTAGAACCATTCCATCTATGCTTTAGAGGAAAATATCCAGAAAAATTATTTAAATCAAGATCAACTCATACTCAAGACTAACTGGAAAGACCTCAGTTAGCCTGTACCCAATCAATATCTGAGACCTTATGGAAATACTGGTTTTAAGTTCTAAGCTAAGTCACTTTGAAGGCCCAAAAATATGAACCTATTTCCACCTTATCTGAAGGTCAGAGAGTTTTAGTTTGCTTTAGTTGACAACATCCTTACCTAGGGTTACTTAATGCTTTTGACATTAAGATGACCCATATAGGTAGATCCACTCTACCCTCAACAAAGGTCAGAGAATTCAAGTGTACTTTTCCTTCCTTTGAATTAAGAGGTTTAGCCATGAGAGTATGTGCCTTCAGTTTACTTGGACTAGAGTGGGTTCACTGCCTAAACAACAGAATCCTTTTCTCATGAATTAATGACTTGATGTCTCAAAGTATTGAATCAAGTAGCTGTTCTAGTTATCATTTGTATCATATTCAAGCAGTCTTTTGCCTTCTCCCCTCTGTTGTATTGGGATATAAAAGTGTATAGAAAATTAAATGTGGACAATTACAATATTCACTTCTTCCCAGTACTATCCTCTGTTTCTGTTTTATTATTTTCACACATGTCTTCATTCTGTTTACTAACTTTTCTAATACCCATGCCCCTACCCTGGTAAGTGGTATACTTGTCGAAGCTGGTCCCTGACAATTCACAGGACTATATGGGAACTTCCTTTTTTGTGGCAGAAGTGATAATGAATGTATCCCTTTAACTAAAAATATGGAAAATAGTAACGGAGGGAAGAAAAAAGAGAGTTACAATACCTTAAATAAAGTTACGTTGTTTTTAGATTTATGGTGCTCCAACCAATCTATAATAGTGACACACTAAAGAGTTCAGAGAGCAAATTTTTATTTAGAAAGGTATAGTATAAAAATACATGTCTTTAGGTGCTTGGTTATCATTTTGCATATGACCCTTTGGGTCATTTTAATGAGTCACATTTAAGTAGCACAATGTCATTTTGCTTGGCAATTAACAACAGAAGTTAGCAAACACAGATATAGGGCCAAAGAGATGATTTTACAATGTTTTGGATCCTTCATCAAGAGTCCTGTTGTTTGTTCAGCAGGCACAGGTACTGCCTTCTGAGTGATACTTAGAATTCTGACCCTGCATACAGAGCTATCTCCAAGCTCACTGTCATCTGCCATCTGCTATTTTTTTCATTAATACTAACACACATTTGCTCTGATGTGTTTGTGTTATTTGGAAAATGAACACATACCAATTAAATTCAACAATAAAAATGGCCCAGTGGGTGTAATGAAGCAATAAAAGCAATATTCTTGCTAAGTGTCACCATCACAGTTTGAGATTCTCAATTGCTGCTGAGAAGCAATTTCTAAAACAATTACTTATGGGCAAATATATTAATAATATTCAAAGTCAGTCAGTGTAGAAAATCAAACCTGTAAGAATGGAAGTCACAATTTAAAGTTGGCATTCTCTCTATGCACAGGTGACAGACCTGAGTTTGTGTGTGGTAAGGTATTTTAATTACTTAAGACTTTAATCCCCTGAGGATAGCTGCACTTAAAAGCTATGGTAAACAGATGTCTTGTGGATAATTCTTTTCTTCAGTTCTTTTAAATTCATGTTAGTAAACTTAATTTGATTTTTAGAGAATCCAGAAATTCTTTATGAATTATCTAGAAGCAGTTTTTGAAAATACTTCTTTGAAGAGATTTGCTGATGCCACTCACCATATGGTGAATAGTCACAAGTATATGAAGCAATTGGTAGAATTATAAACTCTAATGTCCAGAGTTATTGCAACAAGGTATTTTAAGTAATATACAACAAACTCCCAGAACCTTCTGAAATAATCTTAGTACTAGAGTAAAGGTGAATATTTAGTAAAATCAACCTTTGTGGACCATCTTATACTTCTTTAGTATTTCTTCATAGTGAAAACAAGCCTTTAAACATAGTCTTCAACATAAGCTTTTGTTACTTTGCCTTAGATGACTTTAAAATCTTGCAAGCTAGTTTATAATTAATAGGGTTTAAAATTATCTTCAGTGGCTCAAATGGCAGCTCTCTGGTTATGAGCACTTGATGTTCTTACAAAAGACCCAAATTTAGTCCTGTCACCAATGTTGGATAGCTCATAACTCTCTATGGAATACCAACTCAAGGATAAGATATCCCCTTTTGGCCTCTGACATGTGTAGGCAACTCACAAGCTATATACACAAAGACATATAGGCATACTCATGTGCATGTGTGCATTGCACAAAATTTGAAAAAAGTGTATCATACAGACAAGACATACAGGATGCTTTATGAATTTTTAAAATTTTAAATCTTCTCAAAATACAAGCTTTCCTTCCTTGGATTTAGTCTTCCATATTAGATGTCTATCAATGTGACTGTTTTTATGAAAATGGCACCATAAACTCACAGGGAGTGGCATTATTGTTGGTATGGCCTTTATGCAGTAGGTGTGGCCTTGACAGAAGAAGTATGTCACAGGGGTGAACTTTGAGATTTCCTGAAGATCAAGCCAGACCCAATGTCACTCTCTCTTCCTGATGCTTGCTGATCCAGATATAGAACTCTCAGCTACTTCTCCAGTGCTATGTCTGTCTGTGTGCCACCATTCTTCCCACCATGACAATAATGGACTAAACCTCTGAACCTGCAAATCAGCTCCAAATAATGTTTTCCTTTATAAAAGTTGCTGTATTCATGGTGTCCTTTCACAGTAATAGAACACTGACTAAGACAATCAGATATATCTGACCTTAAAGAAATTGGCAGTAATTATTTTAATTGTTGATTTGACAGTGAATTATGGTTAATGCAGTACTTCAATTTTCTTTACAAGTATAGTGAGTTGCTTGAGATATCATTATTTAAATGAATTATTATTGGCCTAGTTTAACACATGTATGTACAGTTCTTACTGAAATGTTAAGACCATTTGGTGTGATAAACAATAAGAGGTATTCCTTGAACTTATTATTTTGTAGAATTCATTTAAGATAGAAAACACAGATCACATTAATCCAGTTTTAGTATACTTAGCCTTAAAACCTGTTGAGCCCCTTTAAAATAAATAAGAAAAACTAATTTTTTAATTTTAAAAAAAGTATTAAAATAAAAGACAGCATTGAAATATTTCAGTGAATCCTTAAAATTATATAGGAACTTTCAATTCAGGCATTTAAAATATTATACATGCTGAGAAATACAAGAGAAAGTGCTGACTTTGTATTACAGATAGTTTATAAAATGACCCCCTAAAGTGTCTAAATCTGAAAGGAATGAGAAGGGATTTCCAGTTAAATATGCTAATCAAGAAACTTCCCCAGTCTACGTTATATGGAACGTGGTATGAGGATAATATGACCAAAATGCAATTGCCTCTGTCGAGATACCACAAAATATCGTCACTCAATCTGATCTCCAACAAAGTACAATGTTCCAGCTGAGTCTGTCAATCACAGAGACATTTCCCTGATCTAAGCCATAAGCTAGGGACATGACTCCAATACAGGACTAAAGGGCCAACATACAATGTTCGGAGTGATGCTCCTATGCCCTGTGTTGGTTTCCATTCCATAGATTGCAAGCTGTAATGCAATGGTGGGGTTGCATTCCCAAGGGCCACCACTTCCCACACTGGGGAGAAATCCCAGAGTGGAGAGGAGTCTCCACTAGTGTTCCAACATTCTTCATCTGCTATCTCCATCTTGTTAAGCATGTTGCTGTATGGTATTCCTCCCTAATGAATAGGGTACCATACAACCAGTAGTGCTGACAGTGATGCTGTGATTCCTGAGGCTAGGTCATGCAACTAACAATTCTGAGTCAACCCAGCAGCCATAGTAGGGGTGGGGGCACTTGAGCAAGCCCCTTTGTGGAAACCACTTTGTAAGTGGGTCTTACTTCTGTCAGTTTATGTACTTCTCCTGTGCATCCAGGACTCCAAGAAGATGGAGGTGGAATTTTGTTCCTCTGAAATTGAAATAATTGCCAGTTAGAAACATCTTAATGAACCAGCCCTGTGGTTATTGGATGAAGAGCTATCCTATTTTTTATGCGTTTTTCCAGACATATTTACATATTTACCATTAGACCACACTGCTGTGGGAGTGATTTCTTATTAATAAAGAAACTGCCTGAGCTCATTGATAGGCCAACCCTTATGTGGGTGGAGTAAACAGAACAGGATTCTGGGAGAAGGAAGCTGAGTCGAGAGGAGTCACCATGATTTTCCTACCAGAGGCAAAGGCAGGCTAGAATCTCCCCGGTAAGCATACCTTGGGGTGCTATACAGATTATCAGAAATGGGCTAGTCCAGGTGCAAGAGCTAGCCAATAAGAGGCTGGAACTAATGGGCCAGGCAGTGTTTAAAAGAATACAGTTTCCATGTAATTATTTCGGGGCATAAGCAAGCCATGCGGGTGGCTGGGTGAGGGGGACAGCAGCCCGGCTGCTCCTCTTTCAACAGAGTGGCACCCAACGTGCTAATAAACTCCACGTAAAACCTGAGAGGGCTTAAAAAGGACATAAAGTTAATGGTTTTTTAAAAAAGGTAAAGTCTTTAAAGAGACAGAGTACAGATAGTTATAGATTAAGAGAAATAAAGAAAAATAAGCCACGTAAAAATGGAAAATTCAGGCCGGGCAGTGGTGGCGCACGCCTTTAATCCCAGCACTCGGGAGGCAGAGGCAGGTGGATTTCTGTGAGTTCGAGACCAGCCTGGTATACAAGAGCTAGTTCCAGGACAGGCTCCAAAACCACAGAGAAACCCTGTCTCCAAAAACCAAAAAATAAAAAAATTAAAAAAAATTAAAAAAATGGAAAATTCACAGAGGGTCTGGATAATGTACATTATGTTTTCTTTAAAATTTTTGACTATGAAGGAGCTAAATACAGAGAGACATTTCAATATATGGGCTGCCGAGTGGAACCAGAATGGATATCATGAGGGTATGATTTCAAAATTTGGGTCTAAGGATATGATGCTTCGGAGAGGGTCTTCTTTTGTTTTCACAGAGGACCAGACCCTATGGATTGCATCTATTCCAATTTGGTATGATAGACCACGCCCTCCTGAAAAGTTGCTGTGAACACCCTCAAAAAATTACTTCACTCAACTGCCAACTGAGATGACCCTGGCACACAGGTTATACCATGAAAGACCTAACTAACGATGCCCCCATTCAGCAGGAAGCAGTTTAGAGAGAAAAAACTACGCCCATGTTCCCAAATACTGTTTATAAATGTTCTTTTACATTTTAAGGGGGATATAATATAGATATGAATAATTTGCATTGGTGTGGATTTTAAAGTCAATTTTGTTATATGTATATCTATTTCTGATCTTGATTAAGGTATTGTGATTGTATAGTTCATTTTTGAAATGTAATATATAATTAGGAAATATAGGTTTTTGATGGATAATCATCAATAATAGTAATGCTTGTAGTCATGTTAGTTAGATTTTTTAGATGTGCATAGATATATTTCAGATAATGCATTCTTCATATCTTTCAAAGACTGCAGAATATGGCATTTAAATGTTTTAATAACTTAGGGTTTTTCATGACAATGAGACACATCTGCTCCTGACAGTGCCAATCTACTTCAAGAGGAAGATGGGCATTGAAGAGGCTCCTAATGGAGTTGGATAACCATTTGGGCAAGAGACTATTCTTGCCTGGACTGTTGCATAAACTGGACACAAAGAACCCGTAAAGAGAGGACTACTGAACTTGCCTAAAGGTGAGATGGTCTTTCGGGGTTCCTGACTCATGAAGGAGTCTACGAGACATTCTGCAGGACACAGCAGAAAATGACTAAACTGTCTTTGAAATTTCCTGCTTCACGAAAATGTCTGCTGGATACTATGGGCCTGTAGGCCGAAGATAGATGCCCCAATGGTACAGAGGAACTTTGGGTGACTGTCCAGGCAGCAAGATGTCTCTGTCATTTCTAGAGTTTTCTTATTTCTTGTTTAGTATTATATCCTTCTGGAGTCTTTGATGGAGTTGAAGAATGGATACATAGTTGTAATTTTCTTTAGTTATGATAAAAGATAAAGTAGATATAAATATTGTAACTGTAATTCTTACTTGATAACTGTTTTGCTATATGTAATTTTACTATGTTAAAATGAAAGCATTCTTTTTGGTTTAAACAGAAAAAGGGGAAATGATGTGGGAGTGATTTCTTATTAATAAAGAAACTGCCTGAGCTCATTGATAGGCCAACCCTTATGTGGGTGGAGTAAACAGAACAGGATTCTGGGAGAAGGAAGCTGAGTCAAGAGGAGTCGCCATGATTTTCCTACCAGAGGCAGAGGCAGGCTAGAATCTCCCCGGTAAGCACACCTTGGGGTGCTATACAGATTATCAGAAATGGGCTAGTCCAGGTGCAAGAGCTAGCCAATAAGAGGCTGGAAATAATGGGCCAGGCAGTGTTTAAAAGAATACAGTTTCCATGTAATTATTTCGGGGCATAAGCTAACCATGTGGGCGGCCGGGTGCCGGGAACACAGCCCGGCCGCTCCTCTTACTACACCACACTGTATGTGCAAGTGCCTTGACAACTCACCACACTGTGTTTTATCCACCATGGTATATGCCATCACTGTTCAAGTTCCTTCCACTATGGCTCTATAATCTATTTCTATGCAGTTTGTGCAGGTTTAGGCTCAGACAGGGCAGGAGCAACTCCTTTTATTACTCCCCCATTCAAAGGGAACCATCTATTACCACAAATTTTATTCTGATTGTTAGAATATTCACAGTGGTTCCTTACGTATACTCTCTACCTCACCCACATTCACAAAGACCCTTACATCATGTCATGACTGTCCTTCACACTTCCTCCAAGGCAACATTACCTATTCAGTCACTTTGCTTATTTAAAATTTCAAACAAAGCCTAACTTTATCCTTTCATGATCAATTCTTTCTGAATTAAAGGCTGATTCTTCTTCCCAACTGACCATGAAATATTGAGATCAACATTCCTTGATTAGTATTTTTATATATAAAATTTTCTACCATAAGGCAAGATAGTTTACCAACTGTTACTTAAAGAAAATCATGAAAATTTTAGTTAACACAATTACACTGTACTGCATTACTTAAAATTATTATATGAAGTAATAGCACTTACTATATGTGAAATCTGAAATTTATAAGAACAAGTCAGTTTATAAAAAAAACTATGAAACAAAGTCAGACAGAATTATATACTTAAATTATTTAACATGTAGGTTTTAATTGTGATTCAAAAATAAAGAATATAAAATGCAGGCCCTACTTGATACAAATAGAAATATTTGATTCAAATAGAAAAATCCCCCTCACTTATATGTTATGAAAATAAATAGGTAAAAAGTATTTGATATCATGAACCGTTAGGGAAGCGCAATTGAAATCGTGATGTGATTTGTAGATCATCAGTGAGAATGGCTGGAATTTGAAATAAAACACCAACAGTGTTAAGTACTCACGATGATGTGCAGCAATTGCAGTTCTATCCATTGCTGATAGGAATATAAAATAATGCACTATATTTGGCAAACAGTTTGCAGGTTCTTACAAAATCAAGTGTTGCCTTACAATCACACAGTTCCTGGGTACTTATTTCAGATGAATAAAAACCTATATTCATGTAGAAACCTGTTCATGAATGTTTCTGCAGCCTGTGTTTATAATCAGCCAAAACTGAGAAAATCTTAAGTACACCTCAACAGGTGAACAGATATGTGCATATGGTAACCATCTCAGAAAATGAGAAATAACTTGAGGCTCAGGAAATTGAAAGGGTACCAAGAATACTTCTTGAGTTCAAGCTACTGCTAAAGGGTATAGCCCTCTGTTTGCTCCTATTTATTTACCCTCTGGAAGTGTCACAAAACTAGCCACCACACCTGCTCTGACTGTCAGTGACAGCTGCTATTACTGTACCAAGGGCAGCATCTAGGGTAGGTTTACAGCGGAGAGCTGCATCTGTCTTATCTCTGGCACAGAGCATTTGGCAATATAGTTCCAGCCTGGCACTTTAACCCTGGTCCAGGTACAAGGTTGAGGTTGTTGTTTGTTGTATAACGGTGCATTTGTAGTGAGCTAAACTTGGTTAGGGAAGAGAGAATACTGTCCTGAATGCCTTCTTCTGCATTGCAAGGCTTCTGTCCCTGAGATTATGAATGGAGAAACACTCTGAGAGACAAAGATGCTGCCAAGTAATGGGATGACCATTGTTCATATCTCATGAAGTTTCTTCTCTGGCTGACTAGGTGTCTGCTCCGAGGGTCTTCTCTGACTCTAGCATTACTTTTTATTCTCTAACTGGTTTTTTATAAAGATTTCAAATTTTGAAGAAGCTCATTTATAGTTTTCTTCATATATGAATTAGGATTAAGATGGCAGTAACAGTCACCTTTTCCAACTTCAGTTCATAGAAGACTTTCTATTTCTGTATTTTCCAATAAATATTTTCATTTCTTGCATTCTTTTTGCCATCCGTCTTAATTACTGTTTCATTACTATGAAGAGACATCATGACCAAGGCAACTCTTACAAAAAGAAAGCATGTAATTGGGAGCTGGTTGAGAGTTTAGAGGGTTAGTCTATCACCATCAAGACAGAGAGCTTGGTGGCAGGAAGGCAATCATGGTACTAAAGAAGTAGCTGAAAGCTATAGCCTGATCAATAGGCATAAAAATAAAAGAGAGAGGTGGGAGAGAGGGGAGAGCAAGCAAGAGTGACTGGGCCTGGCAATGTTTTTTCGAGACCGGATAGCCCATCCCAAGGAAAAATTTCCTTCAAAAAAAAAAAAAGGCACGCCTCCTAATCTTTCCCAGTTCATAAACTAGGATATATATATATATATATATATATATATATATATATATATATATATATACATATATATATATATGTATATATATATGAGCCTATAGTGACATTTTCATTCAAATCACCACATTTCACTCCCTGGCCCCTATAGACTTACAAGGGTCTCATAATGTAAAATGTATTTAATCTACCTTCAAAAGTCCCCATAGTCTATCACAGTTTCAACAGTGTTTCTTCCCAGTGTGGAATTCCTTTTCTCCTCAAACAATGCAGTTTGTATTTCTATATCACCCTCACTCCTTTACACTATAGATACACATGAGCGTGATCACTAATAGCTACGTGATACAGTCATACTTGGTAGGCTGTCTTAAAATATTCTCTGCCAGTGCCATTCATCCAAAACTAAGTTTAGCCTATGGCCTATTATTCAGACAAGGGCAGAAAACAGCCACAATCTTTGTGAAAATATCACAAGAATGGTCTGTAGCCCCACTACTACTACTACTACTACTACTACTACTACTACTACTCACTACTTTGTTTCTCTCTGAAGCCTCTTGAGCTAGACCTCCATAATTCGAATCACTATGAGCATTACTGCCATCTGTATTCTGACTAGGATGGCTAAATAAGCCCCACTTAAAGCATTCAACAACTTTCCTAGTCTTAAATTTCAAAGTCTCCCATATTCTTTCAAATAACAGAATTGTCAGGGCTGTCACAGAAACACCTCAGTCCCTGGCACCAACTTCTGTCTTAGTCATTGTTCTATTGTTGCAAAGAAAGCACCATGAGCTTGAGCATGTGAAGGAACCAGACCTGCAGATCCAAAGCCACAGGATTTTCATGGCACATGTCAACAACTATGTATAAAATAGGAGTCCCAGAGAGGGTCCAGTACTGAGGGTATAGCAGATCCAAGAGGCCTTGAACCAGATCAATGACTTGTTACAATGAACACTTACAAGTAAAGATATATGGACTAAAGGGTATACTATGTGACACACTGGATCACACTGCTGTGGATGTTCTTTCTGTATACTGTGAATATGTATTTCTCTTATTGGTTAATAATAAAAGCTGTTTGACCAATAGCCAGGCAGGATAAGGTTAGGTGGAACAAACTGTGAACTCTGTTGCAGGAGGTCTTTCCACCCCTCCAACCAATAGCTGCTGAGATACCAGCCCATTGGGGCGTGGTTTCTCTCCATTCATAAAGCCTCTATTTCCTTCCGCTCGCTCTCTCTTGGCTTCCTGCTCATCTGGCGACTAGACTCCCTTTCTAGTTGTGCAGAGAGCTGTTGTCTGGGATCGTGATCTGTAAGTTTTTCCTCTTTAAATAAATACTACCCTAGTAATAGTAATTCCAAACTGGTGTGGCATTGTTCGTGGTTTACGCCTTTAGCTGGCGCCCAACGAACGTTTGGCTTTTAGGACTCCCCACCCCCTCGGCTGCTGGCCGCAAGTTCGGCTTGGCGCGAGTGAACCCTCCCTTCCTCTGCCGGGGCTTGCGCCTTGCGGCTGTGTGGCTTGTGCCTTGCAGCAGCCTTGAAGCTTGTGCCTTGTGCGTGGAGCCAGCAGTTTAACTTGTATCATCACGCACTGGCTTTAGTTCATGACTTAGGCCCCAGTGCCGAGTCCGAGATACACTTGGCCTTAAGGCCCATAATATCCAGAGAGGCAGGACGATCTCTGAGGCCGGACAGGTGGTGGTGGCATACACTCGGGAGGCAGAGAAAGGCGGATCTCTGTGAGTTCGAGGCCGGCCAGGTGGTGGTGGTGCACGCCTTTAATCATTGCCCTCGGGAAGCAGAGACAGGCGGATTTCGGATTTCGGTGAGTTCGAGGCCAGCTGGATAATAGGTAATATGGCAGTTTTTGTTTCCAACATGACTTTTACTGTTTGGGCTACCAATACAATGGGTCTAATCATGCAAAATTTATATGACTATGAGGATAACTTAATTTACTGGTTACTAGGTTTTAGTATTCTTTTGAATATTCTATCATTTAGGAAGATTATGGTACTCTCAAGAACTCATGCAGGTCAGGAGATTCAGGAGATTCAGGATTCAAAAGAGGCAATAATAAACACAATAATAAAAAGACTTGACATGCTTGAAAAAATGATTGGAACTGGTGAACAGAGTAATAAGGCACAAGGACAGGATACAAAGCCAACACCAGCTATTAGAACTGGCTTACCCAGGGTTTTAGCGGCGTACCCTATACTTAATTCTGACAAAGCATCAACTTCTAAAGGCTCAAAGGGAGTCAGAGAAGCTAGATGGATGCCAATAGCAATGAATGATCTGAAAGAAATTAAACAGGCTATTGTTAATTTTGGCTTGCAAAATGCATATGTAAAGGAAATGATAAGGACTTGGGCTTCTAATGCTAGAGCTACCCCCTATGATTTCCATCAGTTAGTGTCTGCAGTTTTAGATAAGGGACCTTCCTTGATGTTTGGAATTTATTTCAGAGAAGAATCCAAACATATGGAACAGCAAGGAAGAGCAAAAGGTGTCGAGGTTTCCCAAGATCAAATTCTTGGTGCAGGAGAATATGCTGATCCACAGGTCCAAGCTCTTTATGACAATGAAATACTGCATCTATGTCACCAAGCAGCTTTAAATGCTTGGAATACGATACAAGATCCAGCAAAAAGGGTTGAATCATATACCAGAATTAGGCAGGGACAGAGAGAACCCTTTATTGACTTTTTGCAAAGATTAATTAAGGCTCTGGATGTAGGGGTAACAGACCCGGAATCTAGACGAATACTTCTTGAATCTCTAGCGTTTGAGAATGCAAACATAGAATGCAAAAAGATAATTGGGCCTTTAAAGTCTAGATCAGCACCTATGGATGAATGGATTCAGCATACAATGAATGTTGAGACATTTTGCTATAATGATGAATCTTGGGTAGGAGAAGCGATTTCCACAGCAATGAGGAGACATCAAACTGTCAGGTGTCTTAATTGTGGTAAATTAGGACATCTGAAAAGGGATTGCAGGCACAGAATTTCTAGGAATAATATCTCCTCTGGGAATGACAAAAATAGGGGACCTAGGCCTTCAGGTATATGTAGGAGATGCGGTAAAGGCCGTCATTGGTCCAACGAAT
Organism: Microtus obscurus; assembly: GCA_963919715.1. NCBI lineage: Eukaryota > Metazoa > Chordata > Mammalia > Rodentia > Cricetidae > Microtus > Microtus obscurus. The sequence continues at coordinate 21,305,217 of CAWTZC010000355.1, read as the reverse complement.
GCAGATCAACAACAGACAAACAAGGCAACCCGATCCCGTCGGGAAACTCCTTGAGGGGCCTCTCGCAGGCCCCCAAGCCAACAGTGGCCCAGTCATTCCCAGTCACAGTGGAGAACGTGCCTCACCAAGAAATCTAAAAGCTCCAATATCTGCTGTAAAAAGTAATACTAGTCTAAATGGTGAATTACGTGTGGAGGATAAGTCAAAAAACCCAGTAGGACAGAGTAAACGTATATTTTGGCAGACTTCTATTAACGACCAAAGACCAAAGCTAAAAGTCTGTATAAATGGCACTTTTATTGAAGGCTTATTGGACACAGGTGCGGATGTAAGTATTATTACCCCAGAATCTTGGCATCCAAATTGGCCTCTTCAAGAGGTAGATGTTCAGTTTCTGGGAATTGAAACCCTATCTCGTGTAAAACAAAGCACAAGATGGGTGGAATGCATAGGGCCTGAAGGGCAAATAGGAAGACTAAGGCCATATATAGCCAATATTGCAATAAATTTATGGGGCCGTGACCTGTTACAGCAATGGAATACCCAGATTAACATTCCTGCAGTTCCAGGAACTCATAATTCTGGGAAAGATATGATGAGGTATTATGGAAAAAGGTCACCAGCCATTCAGGCTGTACAAGAACATATAGCAAATACCAAACCTTTAGAGGTACCAACAGCCCTACCTTTAAAATGGCTAACTGAGAAGCCAATATGGATCAAACAGTGGCCTCTAGCTGAAGATAAATTACAGGCATTGGGACAGCTGGTGCAAGAGCAATTAGATGCTCACCATATTGAAGAATCAACCAGCCCTTGGAATTCTCTTGTGTTTGTTGTAAAAAAGAAATCTGGTAAATGGAGAATGGTGACAGATCTAAGAGCTGTCAACAAAGTAATTCAACCTATGGGCCCACTACAATCTGGGATTCCTTTGCCTTCTCTATTACCAAAAGGATGGCCTCTTATAGTTATTGATTTGAAAGATTGTTTTTTCACTATACCGTTACAAAAAAAGGATAGAGAAAAATTTGCCTTCACGGTGACTACTTCTAATAATTCTCAGCCTAATAGGAGATATCAATGGACTGTCCTCCCACAGGGTATGCTCAATAGTCCTACATTGTGCCAATATTTTGTAAGTAAGCCATTGGAAATAATTCATAAACAATTTCCCAAGTCCATAATTTATCATTACATAGATGACATCTTATTATCAGATTCAAATAAAGATATTTTAGAAAGGATGTTTGAAGAAGTAAAGAAAGTCTTGCCTAGGTGGGGATTACAAATTGCCCCTGAAAAGATTCAAAGAGGAAATTCTATTAATTACCTAGGTTACAGAATAGGGTTAGAGAAAATTAAAACACAAAAGGCACAAATTAGGAGAGACCGGTTAAAGACTCTTAATGACTTCCAAAGATTGTTGGGAGACATTTCCAGTCTACGACCAGCTGTTGGGATAACACCTGATCTAATAGTTCATTTAAACAAAACCTTAGATGGTGATAAAGATTTGAATAGTCCAAGAAAACTGACAGCTGAAGCAGAAAAGGAACTGACAATGATTGAGGAAAAATTACAGGAAGCACATGTGGATAGGGTGAACCCAAATCTTAGCTGCATCCTAGTTATATTGCCTTCCAGAATCTCTCCTACAGGGATTCTAATGCAGAGGGAAGATATTATTTTAGAATGGATATTTATACCTAATAAGCCAAGTAAAAAATTAAAAACTTATGTGGAAAAAGTCTCTGAATTAATTATAAAAGGTAAGCTGAGACTTCGTCACCTAGCAGGTATAGACCCAGCAGAAATTATAGTGCCTTTTACTACTGAAGAAATAAAAAAGTTATGGGAAGACAATGAACCGTGGCAAAGAGCTTGTGCTAATTTTTTGGGAGAAATTAATAGCAACTATCCCAAAAGTGGTAGACTTAACCTCATAAAGAGAACTTCTTGGATTCTTCCTAAAATTGTACGTGATGCTCCAATAACTGGAGCCCGTACGTTCTATACTGATGCAAATAAATCAGGGAAAGCAGGTTACAAGTCAGATGAATTGAGTAAGGTGGAACAAAGCCCTTATAATTCTGTCCAGAAGGCAGAATTATATGCCATTCTTATGGTGCTAAGGGATTTTAAAGAACCTCTTAATATAGTTACAGATTCACAATATGCAGAAAGAGTTATCTTGCATATTGAAACGGCTGAATTTATACCAGATGACACAGAGTTGACTTCATTGTTTATCCAGGTACAAGACATAATCAGAAACAGGCTTTGTCCGATGTACATAACACACATCCGGTCCCATACAGGTCTGCCTGGTCCTCTAGCACAAGGCAACGCTGAGATTGATCAATTATTGATTGGAAGCATGTTGCAGGCCTCAGAATTTCATAAAAAGCATCATGTCAATAGTAAAGGCCTAAAGAAAGAATTTTCCATTACTTGGCAACAAGCTAAGGACATTATAAAGAGATGTCCTACTTGTTCTTTCTATAATCAAATACCATTGCCTGCAGGGAGTAACCCAAAGGGTACTAAGAGAAATAAAATCTGTCAAATGGATGTGTTCCACTTTATGGAATTTGGTAAATTAAAATATGTACACCACACCATAGACACGTATTCAGGTTTTCAATGGGCTACTGCCCTGAGCTCAGAAAAGGCAGATTCAGTAATCACACATTTATTGGAAGTTATGGCCATCATGGGTATACCTGCACAAATAAAGACAGATAATGGTCCAGCATATGTATCTAAGAAAATGAAACGCTTTTTTGATTATTATAATATAAAACACATTACAGGTATACCAAGTAGTCCTACAGGTCAGGCAGTTATAGAAAGATCAAATCGTACTATAAAGGATATGCTGAAAAAAACAGAAAGGGACCGAAAATACCCCCAGAAATAGATTACATAATGCTTTATTAACCTTGAATTTTCTTAACGCTAATGAGAAAGGAACGACAGCAGCAGTAAGACATTGGATAATGGAAAAGTCTGCTGAACTAAATCAACCGATTTATTTCAAAGATGTGCTGACCTCTCAATGGAAGCCAGGAGATGTGCTACGTTGGGGAAGGGGTTTTGCTCTTGTTTCCACAGGAGAAGAAAAATTGTGGATACCATCAAAATTAATAAAGTTTCGATTTGAAGAGGAGAAACCTCTTGGAAAGGAGAAATGACAACTTATCCACAACGATATTCATACAAGTGGTAAGAAAAACATATAGAATGGGGGCAGGGTTCTGTTCTTATCTCCACAGGAAAACACTCATTAAACCATATTTCTAAATTTATAGAGCTGGTTTTGAAGTTGGACTCTGGCTCAGTCCCTCTCCAATTCCAAGCCTGTTAGTAAGAGAAAAACCCAGAGTTTCTGGAGGTTCTGTCTCATGTCAAGAGCCGTGATATGGGACAGAAAGAAATATGAGTTTAGAAAACATCTTTGTTTTTCTTCATATCTATCATACCTTTCATTGAATATATCTATCATTTCTTTCATTGAATATATATATATATATATATATGCCTATATATGTCTATATGATTAATGTTTAAGTTTTTTTTACAATAAACAATGAGTCTTTTCTGAAGTGACTTTTGAAGTTTCCAGGAAGAAGATGGGGCCCCACAACAACTCTACCTGGTTGATATGACGTCATGATACTACTACAAGACCTGTTTTGGGTACCAGCTGCACAAGAAGATCCCAACTTGGTTAGCTGAAATGGTGCACATCTTGTACAACATTCTGGCCAGACCTCCACAAAATACTCAGAGACTATTTGCAATTTTAAAAGACATTGATCTTGAAATTTAACCATCATTTTACTTTCACAGGATCCCCCAGAAAGAACGTCGCCCCCATGACAGCTGGAAGTAATTCTAGAGGACGACGTCCCCTCTCCCAGTAAAGTTTGTCCCCGGGTTTAGGGACATTATTTAGGGGTTGGGAGGTTGGGGGAGGAATTTTATAAGCTCAGGGATCATTTTGAAAAAAAAAAGAGGGTGATGGGATAATAGATTTGTAATTGTGAGTTACAATTTTTAGACAAATATATTGGTATTGATTCTTGATACAAAGTTAAATTATATTGACTATTGTATGCATGCATGTTTCTACCTCTGTTTAAAATATTTTTTATGTATTGACATATATTGTATCGATATTTACCATATTGCAATGTATATTTGTACATTGTTTATATTTGGAGGTCATTATCCTTATTTGTTACACAGATGTTTATTGTCTTAGTCTTTAAGTTAGATAGATATTGAGAATTATATAGATTAATAGTCATCTAAGTTTGCCATTTATAATTAGACTAATTAGGTTATTTAGATATATAGAGATTATACTCAGTATAGATAGATGATCTTCAACCTCTTCAAAGAGCTGTAGAAAATGGCCTTTAATCTAACTCAGAGTTTTGTGGTAGTGAGACACAATTGCTCCTGGCAACACCGCTCTATTCCCGAGAGAATGTTGAGCACCAAAGACACTCCACCTGGAGCCTTTCTTTTTGACAGAACTGGCCTTGGGGCAAAGAAATGCCCATACCTTAACCACTGACAGAGATACAGAGCGTGCATCAATGGATAAAACAGGACTGTCATATCCTGCCAAGACAGGGTAAGATAGTTTTGAAAAGTTGCTTGCCTTTGAAAATGGTATGTCAGTTATGTTAGGCCTTAGCCAAAGTTGGTTGCTTCAACGCTGCAAATGTGACTTTGGGTGATTGCCCAGGTAGCTAGTTGTCCCTGTGATTTGTTGCAGGTTTTGGAAGTTGTTTTACTGAACTTCCTAATTACCCAGGTAATATTATTTCCCTTCTCAGATCTTTGATGGGGTTGAAGACTATATAACTGTAGTTACTTTTCTCTCATGACTTGGCCAAGTTATTTATTATACAAGTCCTAAGCTAGTTAGAATAGGATATTTGTACTTATTGTATATAATTTCATAGTAGGTTTAGAACTCTCTTACTTAAACAAAAGGGGGAGGTGTTGCAGGAGGTCTTTCCGCCCCTCCAACCAATAGCTGCTGAGATACCAACCCATTGGGGCGTGGTTTCTCTCCATTCATAAAGCCTCTATTTCCTTCCACTCGCTCTCTCTTGGCTTCCTGCTCGTCTGGCGACTAGACTCCCTTTCTAGTTGTGCAGAGAGCTGTTGTCTGGGATCGTGATCTGTAAGTTTTTCCTCTTTAAATAAATACTACCCTAGTAATAGTAATTCCAAACTGGTGTGGCATTGTTCGTGGTTTACGCCTTTAGAACTCAAATGAGGAGCTGTTGAATCTGGAGATATGCCAGTCAGCCACTGGAGGAACAAGATATATTAGAACACAGAAAAAGCCACAAGACACATTGCAAAATATAGATTAATAAAAATGGGTTATTTTAAAGGCAAGAGCTAGTTAGCAGTAAGCCTGAGCTATTCAATCAAGCATTTTGTAATTAATATTAAGCCTCTGAGAGATTATTTAGGAGTGACTTGGTACAAGGTGCAATAGAAAAACCTCTGTTTATACTGCACTGCAGTGTTTATGCCAAAACTTTGTTTTTATTTTTCCTTTAAAATTTATCTCACTTTGGGAGGGAGGTTGCAAGGGCAGAGGGCAGATATGAAGGGACAAAAGCACAAAAGAGAACTGGATACATGATTTCAAATCCACAATTAATCAATTAAAAAGTTTTAAAAAGAAAGGGCAATACTATTCTAAATATAAATAACCATTGGAATTTTCATCACAGCTATTAAGTTTGATTTGTAAAAAGATAGTCAAAAAGCTTCAGGATAATTAATGAGTTGGTACCCATCATACCATGAGAGAGAATGCTAAGTCATTTATACACAAGAGAGAATTGATGAGTTCTTGTTTATGTAAATAAACTTTCAGGAAATAGGGAAGAGATAAGCTATATTTCCTTATCTTATTATGATGCAGTCTCTGTAAAAGCAAGGATGAACAACTTTTCTCAACAAAAGCTGAGCTTTTACATATTTAGATCTCTTTGTAGAAATTCTATTTTACTTTAAATCACATTTTATGGCAATATACAATATAAACAAATGGCTACATATCAGAAACACTATAATTAATATGTGTAGGTAGAAAAAAATTCTGTAGATGGAAGTCCAGAGACAACATGATGAGCATTCCAGCTGCAAGTGGACAACTGGGCATCACCTTTATGTTTCTCATCACCATGAGTCCCTTTTTACTTGAGTTACATTTTCCTACTATTTTTCTATCAAAAGCTAAGCTATTTTCATTAACAGCACTGAAATATTTACATAATTGGAGGTGCTATGCTGTTTTAATAATGTATACAGTGTGAAATAGTTTAATCAAGTTTACTCAATCTAGATCCTTGCTATAGCTTGCAAAATGTTCTCCACAGGCTCATGTGTTTCAATACTTCATCTGCTTGGGAAGGCTGAAAACCTAAAAGGCAGTACCTCACTGGGAGAAGGGGGTAACTGCAGAGGGGTGTGAGATATTTTAAGCCAGCCCTGCTTCTTTCTTTTCTCCTTCTTGATATGCACTGATGTGGTCAGGCAGCCCCACATTGCAGCTGCTACAGGGATGGGCCATTCCTTGCTGCCATGTCCTGACCACTGTGATCACCTGAATCCTTCAAGCCATGAGTCAAAACAAACATCTCTGATTTTGAGTTCACTTTCATTCTTTTCTTTTTTCCTTCCTTCCTTCCTCCCTTCCTTCCTTCCTTCCTTCCTTCCTTCCTTCCTTCCTTTCTTCCTTCTTTTCTTCCTCTGTTTTGTGTGTGTGTGTGTGTGTGTGTGTGTGTGTGTTATATACTTGGCATATGTATGTTAGTGAGTATATGCTGCATAGTCAGAAGAAAACGTTGGATCTTTATGAGTATCTCCTTTGATACTGAATCTAGAGCTGTCTAGTTCATAGCTAGAACGGCTGATCCTGCTTTCTCCACATGCCAGAGCTAGAGTAATAGGCGTGTAAGGCCATGTTTGACATTGTTGTGACTGCTGGGGATCTGAACTCATACCCTTAAGTTGTTTCTTGTCTCGGTCAAAGCAAAAAGGGAAGACACTAATATGTCCCTCCAATATTTGCCATTGTTTTAATTCAAACTCTCGTTTTGTAGTTTATTGAAATATAATTATCCATAGTCACCCTACTGTACAAAATATTTGCTCCTATCTCATTGTACTTTTCACCCCACTTCCCTCTACTTTCCCTGCCATACTTTCAATTTCTAACTTGAGTGTTTCAAGCTCCGTATATGAATGAGATCATGCAGGACTTGTTTCTCCTTGACTGCTTCATTTTACCTGTGGTAACAACCTAAATCTCCCACAATTTACAAAAATCAATGTAAAACAGATTAAGGACTTAAATATAAGACTTGAAACAATGACTGTATAAGAAGGTATACTTCAGAACAGGGAAATGGAAAAGATGTTTTAGATAATATCTACAGCCATGAAGTGGGTGGTGTACAAACATAGACAAATTGTACTTTGATAAGGTATGAGTCTGCATTAACTGAAACCACATGACAAAAAAAAAAAGATCTCTTTGCCTCAGGTTGAGAATTCCACTAATCTGTGAGCACAAACATAATATCTGGAAGGTAGTATGACAACATGACCATTATGAAAATAATAATAGCACATGTCCCGACCCATGAACCTCCCCTCATAGACCCATGAGTTGCCTTCCATAGACCCATGAACTGCCCAGCCATAGTTTTTTTTTTGTAGATATATAATGCCAAATGTAGATTATTTCTGTGGAAAAGGGCCTTAAAAATCAGAAAGTGGTTATGAACGTCAAGAGAGTTGTTCCGTCTGATACCCCCAGTGAATATTAGTTACTTGGAAGGTTGTTGTGGTAACACACGTGGTTTACAAATAACTCTAGGCTTTTACCATGTTTTTAATTCATTCAAATGACTTTTGACTTTAGCAGCAGGAGGCTAAGGAAACTGCTCTTTCTAAATTCTACAGAAGTTACCCTGTTCTTCACACACTCCTTGGGTATAATTGATTCCAAATGTACACACAGTAATTTCCGATGTTGAACAACAGTAAATAGTAGAAATTTTCTTGACTAACTATGTCTAACATCTTCTTTGGCAAAATTTTGCCCTCCTTGCATTTGCAAAGATGTTTCTTTCTCAGTTTCTGACGGAGGAAAAAGAAAAAGACAAACAAACACACACATCATCAAATACTGCGTGATTATACCTACTCAGCTCAACCTCTTCTTGGTTCACATATCAATACTTTCTCCACAAGAGGATGAAACAATACCCTTCCATGCTTACATTTGCATATGCCACCTCCCTACATTTCTCGGTGCACATCTCTCCATGCAGTGGTTTTTAACAGGAAACTGGAGAAAAAAGAAATTGATTAGCACAGATCAAGTGGCTCTGATCCACCTGCTCTCAGGTGATAAATTGTTGACCTTTTAGAAGCACATTAGTGATGTTTCACGTAAGAGAGTCTCTTTTCTTGGAACTAATATGTCTCTAAAATGTCAGGCTTTATTCCCTCATCATTAAACAAATCAGGTTTAATATGTTTCTTCTTTCATGTAACTATTTTAAATGAGTCAAAAGGCCATCTTTAATGTCAATATAAAGATGATTTAGGTAAGGAAAGGTAAAGTCAAATCAAAACTCTCCTGGGGTTAAGTAGAACACAGAGCTTGCCTGCTCTAACTGGAAACAGTAACACCAGAGTAAATAAAATTAATAGAGGTTTCAATTAGTATAGAACTCAGAATTTACTTTTCTTCTACTACTTTTCTACTACATGGCCTTTCTGAGACAAAATTACTAATATTTAATATTATTAAATAGTATTAAGTAATGGGTTAAGATTTACTCCCAAATTAATTTTATTAATTAGGGTGGAAAAAAAGTATTAAATGTATTTATCTGGAGTCAGTAAATTACTGTTTGAACACAATGAAAGATAGAGTGTCTCCAGTTTTGAAATTGTGAAAAAGATTCACTCTGTAAGCCTTGATAAATAAAATGCAAGCTAACTAATGGGAGGTTCTAAGCCACATTCTTTTCTCAGTATGTATTTCCTATAGATAGATTATTGTTTGAGGGACAGATAACTAGAAGAAATTAGTTACATGACAATGGAGTTAGCAAATTATCACTGTGCCTTAGATTGGCTTGGGTAGTAAGGCAGGTAGATAAATGTTATCTATACAAGGCCAGGTAGTGTGTGCAGGCCACATGTAGTTCCTGCTACAGAGCTGTCAAATTTTTCTCTGTCCATAGTGGTATTTACAATTCTTTACCGATGCTGACAGCAATTTTCAGTTTACAGGAAGTACAAAAACAAGTCAAGGAACATATTTATCCAAGGGGGTGCAGTTTGTTGATTGATTATATGGCAAACAATGATGAGATATGGCATAAAAAGATAGTGTTTTCTTCTAATACACATGCTTGTGGCAGTCTTTCTTTCCTGGCGAATTCTGAAAGGACAAATGTAAACACGGGGTCTCCTACAAATGAGCACTAGGTATCAAGGACCACTGGTCTAGACAATGATGAATAATACATCCTTTCCTTAACATCACAGTGGCTTAAAAATATGACACAGTAAACATACCAAATGACAGTAGAAAATTTCATATTATGGACAATTGTAATTGGACAATCACTTTCACCACAAAAACAATGATACTTTGACTCTGATTTCTATGGTAGTTCTGCCAACAGTTCTGCCTCAGTGTTTAAATAGTCCTGTAAAACCCGATGAGTGAAAGAACCCTCCATTCCACACTGTGCAAAAGGACAGGGAATAAATACTTGGGCAGTGGAATTTGGGGATTTTGAAGCCACCAACTCAAGAGCTAATTGTTTTTTGATTTTGGTTTTGGTTTTTTGAAACAGCGTTTCTCTCTAGCTTTGGAGCCTATCCTGGAACTAGCTCTTATAGCCCAGGCTGACCTCGGACTCACAGAGATCTGCCTGCCTCTGAATCCCGAGTGCTGGGATTACAGGCATGCACCACCACTGCCTGGTTTTCAAAAGCTAATTGTAAAGAAGTTTGAACTCACTGCTCAGGGTGCTCTAGAAGAAGGACATAGGACATTGCTATACTGGGAAGTAAGACCACATACATGTCTAGGGAAAGCTTGAGTGTAGTTCTTCACTGTGATGCCCATGGCATGAGATTGATGCAGACTGAGTAAGGTCAGGAGAGTGACTAACTACAATGATTTGGGTAGGTTCGTGTACGCTAGTGCTCCAATCACTGGACACCCGGGATAGGAGCAGATGTCCAAATCTTAGTGTGAAAACCAAGATAGAGATCTCCCTCAGGAGCACACCTGATTGGTTGGTTGACAGTGCAAAGCCAAGCTATAGCAGGGTTTTCCCATCTCTTTGATTGAGCTAGTCTGCAGTGGCAGAAGTTCTAGGACCAGTAAGAAGAAAGACATCAATAATGATATAAAGGAAAAAATTACATAGAGTTTGTCTCTATTATGACTGGTGTTCTTATAAAGGAAGAGTTAGGAAACAGACATACATGCGGCGAAAGAAAATGTGAAAATACAGACAGAGAGCAGACAACAATTCTAGTGCCATTATGCTGCCAAAACCAAAACCCTAAAAAAGAGAAAGGAGGCTCACAAAATGTTCTCAGACAACTCTGCTGACATCCACCTATCTGATGCAGAGGTTCTAAGTTTCTGTTGTGTACATTTCCCAGGTTATATTACTGTGGTACAACACAGCTGCAAACCAGTATAACCTCTAACATCCTCAGCTTCAATTACCACCATGCAAACACTGAGCTCACAGTCCCTCCACTGAGAGAGGCATGGTGTAAGTGGAAGAGAAGAAATGAGCCACAGTGTTCTTGCACGAATAAGCTTCATATTCTAGAACTAAGGGAGTGTACAGACCCTGAATATATGACATAAGTCAAAAATAGCTGTTCCGGAAACTTTATCTGTTAGAGTTAATGTATCAAATGTATAAATCTTTTTATTACAGAGAGGCACAACTGAAACATAATTTTTCTGAGGAATATCAAATGGATCTGAAATACAATTTCAGAAAAAAATAACCTGAAAAATTCATTTAAGAATATCAGCTCAATAAAAATCAATAAAATCAAAGAATATCTCTCTCACATACCATTCAGTCCCAGTCTCCATATCCAGGCCCACACCTCCAGCAACTTTACTAGAGGCCAGATGGTTTCTGGGAATCCCAGGTATGACATGTTAACACCCCTAAAGTTTATCCAACAATGCTAGACTGCACTTTTCTCAAGGGCTATATATTCTAGAAAACAATTTAGGCAGAAGACTTTTGCTAGAAACACAAGAATCTAGGGATACCACCCACAAGTACCTAACACTCACTAAAAATGATACAGCAGTCTCCACCTCCATCAACTCCCATGACCTCATAGTCCAGTCCACAAACTTGGTAGAAAACTTCTGCTGTACTGGAGGACATCACTTACTAGTAATATTGGAGGCTAAGTAGTTACCCAGAAGCCCAGAGACAAGACATACTCTTAGAACAGAAGAGGTAACATTGGTATCCAAAACCTCAGAGGTCTTCCAGGTTGCAAAACCCCACTGGAGATACCATTCTTGACGTGAACACTTGTTAATAATCACCTAACCACTTATATCAGGAGACCAGAGAAGAAACAGAAAGCAATGAACAAAACACCCATCCAATGAAGACAAACTAGGGCGTGTATACCAAGACATATAGTCATCCAAAAACCTGATGCCTAAATGCCAGTGTAAGAACACCATCAACAATAGAAGGGGCCATATGGCACCATGAGACATACCTGAACAAGCTAACATAGCTGACGCACAAGAAAACTACCTTAGAACAAACTTTATGAAGGTGATAGAGGTCCTTAAAGATGAAATGAAAAATATCCCTTAATGAAATTGAAGAAAAGACATAAAAAAATGTAAGAAACTGATAAATACCTTAGAGAGTGTCAAGAAAAAAAATGAAAATCTGAAAGAAACTGGTCAAAAGTTTTAATAATGGAAATGCAAGCAATAAAAACAAAACAACAAAAATGGAGGCAATTCTGGAAACAAAAAAAATCTGGAAAATCAAATAGGAATGAGAGATGCAAGTACCATCAATAGAATACATGAGATGGGAGAGAAAATCTCAAACTTGAAAATATGGTAAAGGAAATAGATTAATTCATCAAAGAAGTATTAAATCTAAAAAAGTTCTTAATACAAAACATCCAAGAAATCTGGTATACTATGGAAAGATCAAACCAAAGAATAATAAGAAGAGGAGAAGAATCTTATCTCAAAGACCTAGAAATATATTCACCAAAAGCATAGAAGAAAAATTTCCTAACCTAGACCTTGGGCTGGAGCATTCCTGAGGCAACAAATTCCACAAGAGTGGGACTAAACTAGCTACTTAAGCCATAGTGGGCCTGAGAAAGCAAGCTTCATAGGAGCAGGAGTTGATCCAATCCCGGGACATTGGCAGAGCAGGAGTGAGCCAGCGACCTGGTCCAGAGCAGAACTGAGACAGTGAACTCCACCAGAACAGGTACAGGGAAATAACCACTGAGCAAGTGAGCCTGAACCAGAGACCACTCAGGGTCTGGACATGAATCTGGGACCTTCAAAAGAGTAGACCTAAGCCAGGTCCCCTGTGGGTCTGGGTGTGAGTCTAGGACCTCTGAGGAACTAGGCCTAAGCCAGGACCTCTGCCAGTATGGGAATGAATCTGGGAGGGACCTCTAAGGGAGTAGGCAGGAACTAGAGATCTCTGCAGGTCCAGGTGTGAGTTTCTATAGGAAAAATAAGGGGGATATGATGTGGAAATGGAAACTTTATATTGGTATTAGTATGAACTTTGATTTATTGATAAAATTTAAGGTCTATTTTGTTATATGTATATTCCTAGCCTCATAAAAAGCATTATGTTTATGCAGTTCATTTAAAAATGTAGTATATAATTTAAAAATACAGATAAATAGTCATTTATAGTAGTCATACTTTTTGTCATATTAGGTTTTCTAGATGTACAGAGATATATTTCAGATGGATAGGTATTCTTCAAACTTTTCAAAGACCTACAGAATATGGCATTTAAAATGTTATAAGAACTTAGAATTTTCAAAGCAGTGAGACATGTCTGTTTCTGGCAGCACCAGTTACTTCAGAGAGGTGGATGAGAATTGAAGAAACTCATTATGGAATTTACCTTTAATGTGACAAGGCTAGCTATTTGGGCAAGAAACTGCTCTTACCTGGTGTACTTGATGGTTTGCTGTATGAACTGGACATGCATGACCCACAGGAAAATATCTGCTACTAACCTTTCCAAAAGATGGGAAATTCCTTCATGGTTTCTGATTCATGGAATAAACTGCTAGACATTCTGCAGAACACAGAAGAAAGTGACTGACAACTGTCTGATGTGGGAGTGTCATATATCAATCTGTTGATTTCATTGGTTAAAATAAAGAAACTGCTTGGCTGGTCCTATAGGTTAGAACATAGGTGGGTGGAGTAAACAGAACTGGTCAGAAGAGGAAGTGAGGTCAGAAATCATGCAGCTCCGCTCAGAGATGCCAGCCTCCTCTCTAGCAGGCGGACAGGATAGCCCGGCACTCTGAGGCATGCTCGCGATGAAGCTCCAACCCAGGATGAAAGGCTAGAATCTCCCCAGTAAGCGCACCTTGGGGTGCTAACACAGAATATTAGAAATGGGTTAGACCAGGTGCGAGAGTTAGCCCCTAAGAGGCTAGAGCTAGTGGGCCAAGCAGTGTTTAAATGAATACAGTTTGTGTGTTGTTATTTCGGGCATAAGCTAACCAGGCGATTGGGGTGTTGGGGACGCAATCCTGGTGCCGCCCCAATTTCAACAACTGTCCATATAGGCAAAACAGTCTTTCAAATTTCCAGCTTGATGGCAAAATCTGCCAGATACTATGGGCCTGTAGACTGAAGATGGATGCCCCACATTACAGAAGAACTTTATTGACTGTCTTGGGAGTGAGATGCCTTTGTCAATTCTAGAGGTTTGAAGTTGCTTACAATGCACTCCTTTTTACTTAGGTAATATTATATCCTTCTGAGGTCTTTGATCAAGTTGAAGACAGATAGTAACAGTTTTCCTTAGTTATGATAAAAGATAAATTAGATATGAAACTTTAGACAAAGAAATATTGTAACTGTAATTCTTGTTTGATACCTGTTTTGTTTTATTCAAGTTTACTATGTTGAAGTTTAAACCTTCTTTTCTTTTTAGACAGAAAAGGGAGATGATATGGGATGCCCCTCTTTATGTTATGAATATATTTATTACCATTTGTTATTAAAGAATTGCTGTGGCCAATGGCAGGGCAAAATATAGGTAGGTGGGAAAAATAAACTGAATGAAGGGAGAAAGATTCAGAGTCAGGAAGATAACCTAAAAAGGAGAAAGACACCAAAACATTACCAGCCACAACCTCATGGTGTTACACAGATAAAGAGAAATGGGTTAATTTAAGATATAAAAGCTAGGTAGGGCCGGGCGATGGTGGCGCATGCCTTTAATCCCAGCACTCGGGAGGCAGAGGTAGGAGGATCCCTGTGAGTTCGAGACCAGCCTGGTCTACAGAGCTAGTTCCAGGACAGGCTCGAAAGCCACAGAGAAACCCTGTCTCGAAAAACCAAAAAAAAAAAAAAAAAAAAAGCTAGGTAGGAATACACCTGAGCCATTGGTCAAAAAATGTTGCAATTAATATAGCTTTTGTATGATTATTCAGATCTGTGTGGCTAAAAACAAAAGTATTGTCTCCATTTACAAACCCTCAGTATAGTGTTATTAGTTAATACTGGAACCTCTAAGACTTGGTGCTCAGTGCTGGGTTGTATAACAGTTGTAGAGTGCTCACTTAGTATGCTTGTGATTCTGCGTTTAAGACACAGTTCCAGAGAAAAAGATATGTGCAACCCAATTGTGTCATTTTAGGTCACAGACCACATCTCATTAAGTGGATAATGGTGCCCTGGCCCTTTCTTCTTCCTATTTTGCTCTCTAGACAAGAGTACAATTGCATATGTCTGGCATAATTTGATATCTTGGTACAGGCCCTATGTAAAGGAGACAGCAGACATAGACTGAGACCTCCAAAACAATGACCAAATTGAGCTGAGAGTGATGGAAAGTTAACTGGTTGAAGGTTTACAATCACAGGTCTATAATATTTGGCCTAATATTATTTAAAGATTTTATTATAAAAATGGTGGTAATCATATTTCAAATCTCTGATTTCTTATTATGCCTCCTCTAAATTTCGGAAGTAAATACACTTGGACTTTAATTACCAGGGTATTCATCCCATCTCCAATGAAAACATGCCAAAGGAAAAGAGAGATGAGTAATGAGAATTTTCATACATTGTACTTGCTTTTTTTCCTTGATAATGTCACTGAGTTTTCTAGAAACTATTTGCAGTTTTCACAGTTACAGTCAATACTTCTACAAAAACAAAAATACAATGAATGATTATATAACGAGCTTAAGAATCCACATTCCAAACAAAAGAAGGCAAACCTTTCTGTTTCTTGTATCACTGAATTCTGGGTATCTTGGCTTCAGCATCCTATTTAATTTCCTTAGGCCGCACACTCATTTGTAATCTAGAAAGATAATATTGCTTATGTCATAGAATCATTAATTAAATAAGAGAGCTTTTATGCTTATGTCAGGCATCCTGACCATTATCAGAGCAAAATTTATTTAATAATGACAACTCAGGCCTACTGAAAACACTCTTGTGCTAGCAAATTAGCTTAGTGCTGAGTATTGCTATCAAGCTCAGTGTTGGTTTGCTCAGAATGACTTGTGGAATTGTCTCTCTTTTCAGTAGCTGCTACCACACTGCAAAAAGTATAGGAAGAATTCTCCAGGCCTTTTCTTTGTTCTTTGACCTTTACCACCTTTTGATTCCCAGTGAGATTAAAACCCCACAGACCATTTCTATACACAGAATATTGTCCCTTCACTGCAAGACTCTACATGAAAAGAAACTTAGCTCCTTGAAGTAAATGGATTAAAGGTGAAAGGGTAAGTGCTACTCATTTTATATTTATGCTCCCTTTCCCTAGTTGGATCATATAGAAGAAAAGAACATTCAATTTCTTTTTGAATGATATTCACTTTAGCCACAGCAGGACAATATATATCTCTGAGATGGTTAAGGTACTTGAAAGCATGCCTCCGTGTGGCAGGTAAGCTCCGAGAATCATACACAGATAATGTGGGGGGACATTGCCAGTTGAGAAGTATACAGAACAACCAGAGAGCCAGACAGAAAACAGCAAGGACTTTCTGAAGCTAGGAAGCCTGTTTTATACAAAGTTACTTTCCAAAGATTGGCCTCTTATTTCTCCTATTTACTAATGGGAAAATACTAGAAGTTCTGCAATGAACTTATATTTTCAAATGGCTGTGTGTTTGTGATCTCACCAGCATGATTGCTCTGGAAGTGAGATTATCTCACTTCAAACCCAAGCATGTTTATCTCATGTCCTTCAAACCCCTTGTTCTAAGTCATCTCGGGCCCTGACTATATAATGAAAGGGAAAACCAGTAAGTAGTTAAGGGTACTAAAGACACTGTGGCCTTGAAAACAGATGGAAGGGTTACTTTTGCCTATCACATGACATAAAAACACCTTGGCACATACCTTTCATACCGGCACTTGCTAATACTTTGCTCAGTCATCATCAGAGACGCTTCCTTCTGCAGTAGATGCAAATAAATAGAGACTCATACCTAGATTTATGCAGACACAGAAGGACCTTGGAATACTCAACCCTAAACGAGATATCTCAGCCGAATTCCTCCCCTCATGGCTCAAGCAACTCAACAGAAGAGGAAACAGAAAGAATATAGGAGTCTAAAGGCCCTCTAAACCAAAGGGATAAATGCACATATGAACTCAAATAAACTGAGAAAGCATTCACAAGGCCTACATGGATCTGTACCAGATAGGGCCCCAGAGCTGAAAGAGTAAGTGGGTACATGCATCATCCCTAAATCAGAATATCTCCAATTGATAACCACTTGCAAATTAAAATTTGTTTTCTTTCAGGGGAGTCTCACTGGGTAAACAAATTATTCTTAAGAGTAGGCTGCATCCCATTAGTAGATGACCAACAGAAGACCAATTCAATGGTATCATTCAAAGTTCCTTGTGCCATAATACCAGGTCGGGGCTGTTTTGTTTTTAAATTATCTCATTATTTTAAAAAAATTCATTTATTTTTTTCTTCTTTCCTTTTATTCTACAAGATACACACACACACACACACATATATGTGTGTGTATGTATGTATGTATTATAATTATAGCTTAGTTTTTTTATGGGATTCCTGAGTGAGGCAATGAGAAGTCTCTGAATCTTGCACCTTTTTTGAACTCCTTTCCTCCTCTTTGTTTTGTCTAGTTCTGATGTGCTAGTAATTGTTTTATTTTATTTTATCATTATTCCTTAAAAGCCTGTTTGTTTTCTAATGTGAGACAGAAAGGGGATGGATCTGGATGAGAAGGGAGGAAGGGAGGAACTGAGAGGACTAGGCAGAGGGAAAACTGTAATCAGGATACATTGTATGAGAATATCTGTTTTTGATAAAATGGGAAAAAGAAAGAAAGGTAGAGTCATAGATTTGTGAGTTAAGTGCAGAATGAGACTCTGTGAGTGTTATTTTTTGAGGAAAAAAAGATGCTGTGGTGGGAATGGGAATTCAGAATTTCTGACTTAAGAAATTCATCCATGGAAAAAAATCTCAGTCGAGAACTGCATCTGTATGCCTTAACTTTATCCGTTGGTTTCTGATGGACATTGTAAGCATCTGATGTGATGATGTCAACTATTTTTTTTATTTAATTAAATTATTCATTTTAGATCCCGACCAAAGTTTCCCCCCTCTCTTCCCATTATCTCTCCCCTTTAGCATCCTCAATCTGTTCACCCTCTTTTTCTGTTTAGAAAGGGGTAGGCCTCTCATGGCTATCAACAAAGCATAGCACAGATGATGTCAACTATTGGCTTCTATCTGTTCTTCATGTGGAAGTTTCACCAAAGAGCATATTCTACTATACATTTGACTCTATTTCTAAGTCTAAATGGATGCCCCAATGGGCTTTCTTCCATTGATTTCTATTTGTAAACCGCTAATTTAATGAGGTTAACTTCTTTGCTCTCTCAACTGGGCTACTCCAGCTGGTTCTGCTGGTGGTTCTAAGTACCAGATTTAATAATGCTTTGCTTTCTATCTGTTGCTTCTATCAGCTACCAACTATTTATTCTTTCATGCTTCTCTACTATATACATGTTAACACACTCAAATTGAAAGAACAACTAGCTTAGACTGTTCTCTGTCCTGCACAGAACAATTGTGAAAACAGAATCCTTGACAGCACCTGTGCGATAATTATTCTCTTGAAGAGTCAGCGGTTGAAGTTGCCAAGCAGACCATCACTCTTGCCTGTATGTGTGAAGACATTCCCCCGAGATGCAAGCTTTCAGCAGTCAGCCCTTTTGAAGTCTGGGTCATCTATTTATAGCCACTCCTCCACATCCTTGTCAGTCATGTTTTCATGTTCCCTGTTTCCTTCCACACCCTTCACTTGTCTTGCTTTTCTCACTGCCTCGTCTTCTGTCATGTTATATGATGCTGGTTAGCATCTGTGTTGATTTTCTTATCTAGTGGCAATATGTAGATGACTTCTGTGACCTTGTTATTCTTTCAGCTGGATCTTTTTTTTATTAAAAATTTCTGCCTCCTCCCCACCTCCCTTTTCCCTCCCCCTCCCCCCACTCCCCACGATCGCTCTTCCTTGTCATGTTCTGCACTCAGATGCTAAGAAGGAAGTAGGTAAGTTAGGTCTCTAAGGCTCAGAGCATACCGTGGGAGATGTTGATATGGATTTGCACAAATGACTTTTTCCATGAGTGTTATGGTCAATTATTAGGCACTTCAAATTAATTTTTACACCAAATGTGAGACTGTGGGTCAGGAATCTTCCTTTCCCTTTAAGTTGATTTGATTCCCGTATCAAAAAGAGGCTGGTGAGATGGCTCGGCTGTCAAGGCACATGTCACAGAAACCTGGCAACCTGAGTTCCACCCCTAGAACAAATGTAAAGGTAGAAGAGAGAAGCAATTCCATGAATTTGTACTCTGACCACATGCATGGGCGTTCAACACATGCTATACATAGTACATGCATGTACGTGCACAAGCACACAACACACACAACCCCAAAAGCAATTGCAAAACACTTTGATCATGTATGTTTGTTCTCAGGCATGTTTCCTATTGCACCACGAATAGCTTTGGGATTGAGGCATGTGCATCCTTCAACTCTGTTTTCAAGCTTTGGCTCACTCAGGTCCAGCTATTTCCACATGGAATTTATATGCAGCTTGTTGACTTTTGCAAAGATTCCTTTTGTAATTGTGCTCAGGACGGATTGGAATATGCATATCAACAGGGAACATCATCATCTCAATTTTGGATCTTTTATTCTAAGAAATACAATACAGAAATTAATTTTAAAAATGATTTGTAGTTTTACTATAGAAGTTTTATACAACTTCTGTTAAATTTATCACTCTATAGTCTATTGTAAATTAAAAACTTAAATTTGTTTTCAAACGGTTTTCTGCTTGTGCATAAAGATGCATGGAAACAAAGTTTGGTATCTTTTTTTATAAAAATAATTAATTGTGTAACTTTGAGTGTATGTATGAGTATGTGTATATCTGTGTGAATGTGCACAAGGCATACTTTCTATATGTATGCCATAATATGGATTAAGACAAATATAAAGTGTTTCTTAAAAATTTATGATGTGATTAGATGAAATTTCAAATACTCTAAAAGTTAAACTCCCTACGTTTCCAAGAACAATAAGTGGTCATATAAAATGCTTTCAAATGAAGCTCTTTTTAATATTATTGGTGTGGTTGATTATTTCCTTCGTGGTTTGTTAAGACAGAGTATTAGAAAACCAGGAGGTAACTGCTAAATTTTGCCTGCTACCAGTTTCTGCAACTAATATTTTGTTGAAACATGGCCATGCTCATTCCTTAATAAATTAATCTATGATGGATTTCATTTAAAAATGCTGTTGTGGTATATATGGAAATGGCTGGCCTTCTGGACTTCACAATCTAAGATATACAGATAAGTACCATCTATCCCTGCCTAGAATGTGTTAACTTTATGTTGACTATATCTTAAACAAAAATACAAAGCATTAAGCTTAAATTTAAAGTGTTTCTTGTCAATGATGTTCTCCAAGTCCCAGGTGTAGGAGTTGCTCTGCAGATTTACCTATTAGCATTGTGCATCTTGTGGCCTATGGAATTTGACCAGTTGTGGGTTTCTGTAATAGACTTTATTTGTTACTAAAAAAATAGTGCTTGATGAGGGATAAAGGTTACACTCATCTGTGAGAATAAGGATAAATATTTAGAATTCAGATAGACTGGTTTAGGGTAGTGACAGTAATAATCATTCCTCCAGAGTTCATGACTTCATAAACTATGCGTTATTGGCTTAATTTTTTTTGTTCATAGTTTGACTTTTTTATTACAGTGAGCACATCTGCTTCCTTTTTTTATTTATTTATTAAATATTTCTGTCTCTTCCCCACTGCCGCCTCCCCTTCCCTCCCCCTCCCCCAATCAAATCCCCCTTCCTCGTCTGCCCAAAGAGCAATCAGGGTTTCCTGCCCTGTGGGAAGTCCAAGGACCACCCACCTCTATCCAGGTCTAGTAAGGTGAGCATCCAAACTGCCTAGCCTCCCACAAAGGAAAGAATTACCTTCTATCAAGTGGGTGTTAAGTCCAATTAGATACTGTTGATCTGCCATCCAAGATTCAAGTCTCATTATTGCTTCATTGAGTGTATCATTCCAGCATGGTCATTGGTGTGGTTCATAGGGTTTGCAACAGTGTAGGACCACTCTGTGATTGCTTTTTTCCACTGGCGGTTGGCATGATACCTATGGTATTATGAAAGTTATTTTTCATGGAGGAAGCTTTCATGTCAGTTTCAGCTTGATTTCGTTCAAATCATGTGTTCAAAGTGTGTGATGTCTTCAGCAATAGGGTCTTCAAGCTGACCTTCAAGTTCTAGGAGGCAACCAAAGGCAATGGCAATAGCCTTGATTGTTTGGGGGAGTAACTTGAATTCTTTTGATCATCAACTGGAAGGGATCTTGTGATGAAGATGAAAGATGTAAGATAGTGTCTTCTATATATGATTAGGAAGTTGTAGTCATAAAATTTCAACAATATGTTCACTTAAACAAGAATTATATAATGACAATAGCAGTTGACATTGCAGCATAGATCAAGGAAACTTCGCAAGCCCTACCCTAACTGAAGAATTACAGACAACTAATGACTATTGAGAGAAGGAAATAAATCTAATCCAGACCAAAGATTCCAGTAGATTATCTAATCCCAAATGGTCAATTTTAAATTCTCTCTCTCTCCCTCTCTTTCTCTGCTGGATCCATTTAGTGATGTGTGTGTGTATGTGTGTGTGTGTGTGTGTGTGTGTGTGTGTGTGTTTGTGTGTGTGTTTATGTGAAAAGAAATATTAAAGAATAGGTCAATAATTTGAAAAGAAATTAGGTAGACATGGGAGAAGTTGACATGAGAAGAGAGGATTCAAAATTATATAGATACAATACTCACCTACGAAATTAAAAAATATTTTAAAAATACCATGTACTTCACTCTGCCAAAATGAGGACTGGGAACCAGAACCAGATCCTTCAAAAGAGCAACTTCTACTCATAACTGCTGGGCCATTTCTATCTCTCAATTCCTCCATCCCTAATGACACATATCACCACTTACAGAAAATACATTGTGTGATACTCTGTCTTTAAATTATTTAGTAGACTGAACCAATTACTAATGAAAATATTATTGTATTTTATGTTTTCTAATTTATTTCTTCTTAGTGAAATATCTAGCCTTATATTTAAATTATTATCTAAATAAGTCTTCTAAAATATTCTCCACAAAAGTGTACCAACCTATATTTGGATCATATGAAATTAGATGATTTATTGAAAGAAATGTCTTCCTGAGACTTCCAAATGAGATGTAGAAAAAGAAGTAAATAGCAAATTTTCATATAAAGCAGAATAAATTACAAATCTTCCTTTAGATATATACACACATAAAGAATGTCAGAATATTTCCTTTTATAGTTTAGACTCTATTCTTGTTCTCCCAGGAGGCTTTACTGGCAGACACTTTGTGGTTTGTTAACTGCAAGCATATGACTGTTTTGCCCCTGCCCTACAGATGTCCCACAGGGTAGAAAGACAATCCCACCTTAAGAACCACAGCTTAACACTTAGTACCAATGCAGCTCAGGTCACTCTTTGCTGCTTGGATTTATGTGTGTGAGTTTGTATGTACACACACACAGTGGCATGTGTGTTTGCGTGTATATGTTAAGTGTCCAAGTCTGTGTGTAAGCTAGAGTACAGCCTCAGGCTTTCTGTTTCTCTCTGCCTCTTCTTTTCTATTTTCTGAGACAAGGTCTTTTACTGGAATAAGCCAGAGTGTCTCAGGAAACTGCCTATTTCAAGTTCACAGCCTTGAGATAAGTATGTGCCATCATGTCTAACTCTTTATGTGAGTTCTGGGAATCAAAGTCAGGAACTCATGCAGGTTGGGAAAATACTTTACCAGCTGCAAGAATTTTCTCATCCCACCCCTCTCTCTACCATTTTATAACAGTAGTGGGGCCCCACCCAATTCTCTGGCCCCTTGGTGAACTATTCTGTTACCTCTGCCATGCCCAACTTGTCTTACTAAATGTTATAGACACTCCTAAATCAGCTGCCTACTTTGCTTAATCTTACAGCAACTTGCTATGCCATGTTTTGTTGGTATCTATTGGAGGCTTGTCCTTTTCTGAAAATAAGTGAAGGAAGAGTGGACTCATGGAGCAGAGATGGGAGAATAGGCAAAAGGTAGGAGAAGAAACTGCAGACAGGATGTAAAATAAATGAATAAATTGAAAAATAAAATTTTCTAATGGGAAAGTGGAGTATGTGTTAACCCAAGTAATGTTATCCTTACCATTTTCCCACAGGTACCATGCCTCACGACCAGGTAATATAGTATTATATTGAACCCACAGAACACTGAAGTTATAGAAACTCTATGGATTTTCTGCACACATGTTTATTCATATGCATAAGATGCTGTGCTGTGTCTTCAACAGAAATTGTCTCAAATGCCAAAGTAAGGTGATGGCACTCTAAGAAATAAAAATGAACCAAGAGAAAATATCATATCTTTCTATACTTGTGTTAGTCTATCCATTAGCCCGCAACTCACCATGAAGTTATGGCATAGAAGAGGCACAACCACCGCCCTTTTATCTGTCATTCTACTCATTAATAAAGTAAATATAGAAGTCATTGGAAGAAAATGTGTATGTCAGTGAAATCAGAGGGTTGGAAAAAGAGCTAAGCAGGTAAAGGTTTTGCTGCCAAGTCAGACATCCTGAGTTTTTTCTTTTCTTTCTCTTTTTTTTAAATTTTTTTATTGATTTTTATTGAGCTCTACATTTTCTCTGCTCCCCTCCCCACCACTCTCCTCCCCTTCAACCCTCTCACGAGGTTCCCATGCTCCCAATTTACTG
This sequence comes from Microtus obscurus, assembly GCA_963919715.1. NCBI lineage: Eukaryota > Metazoa > Chordata > Mammalia > Rodentia > Cricetidae > Microtus > Microtus obscurus. The sequence continues at coordinate 21,281,472 of CAWTZC010000355.1, read as the reverse complement.
AGTTTTATTTTGATATCTACATGGTAGAAGAAGATAATCAACTTTTGCAGGTTTTCCTCTGACTTTTATGCATATGCTATGGTGTGTTTGTGTATATGTGTGTAATAAAATATAATAAAATTTTTAAAAAACAAGAAAAAAATCATGTATGTCATCCATTGTGCCAGGAAACATGAAAAATGTGTGTGAAACCTTTCATGTGTATAGTCTAGTTTCAGCGATTTACCATGTGAATTTCTAGGGCTCTATGGTTGAAACTGGTATTGTATACTATCAAGATAAATGCCAAAGTTTATGCTAGAAATTATAAGTGCTACTTTTTATTTAACTAGAAAAGTATTAATTAGCAAATAAAGGGTACCACAAGTAAATAGAAAAAATGAGATGAAGGAAATTTAAGTTGTATTACCTTTAACAAAAGTTTCTTTCTATTTTCCAAATAAGAACTATATCTTTATACATTGCACTAGACTCTGAATATCATGCATTTGTACCTACTCCTGATGTCTGTATTCACAGTTTAAACTTCTTTATAACCTCATGGAACATGACAGAACTGACCATCTTCTAAATTCTGACACATAAAATTGTAATCATCAAAAACATCTTTGAAATACTCAGCTGAGGTCTGACATAACTGTTAAGCAAGAGAAACCATCTACATCCCTGAGTCCCATGCAGAACAATATTTTACTTTGTGATTATTTAACCAAAAATTCTAGAGAAGAGTCCTGTATTAGTTTGGGTTCTCGAGACTACAGAACTTATAGAATAAATCTCTCTACATATATAAAGGAGGGTTATTAGAATTACTTACAGATTGTGGTCTAGGTAAATCAACAATGGCTGGCTGTGAACAAAAAGTCCAAGAACTCAGTTCTTGCTCAGTTCACAAGATTGGATGTCTCAACTGGTCTTCAGTATATGCTGGAATCCTGAAGTACACTTAAATGCCAATGTAAGAATGTACTTGCTAGCAAAGCAAGAGGTAAAAGCTTATTTCTTCCATATGTTTATATATGTTTCCAAGAGAAGATATGGTTTCAATTAAAGGTGTGTCTTCCCACCTCAAGAACCAGATTAAAGACATATGTCTTCTAAACTCAAAGATTCAGATTAAAGGCATGTATCTTTCTACCTCAAAAAAAACAGATTAAAAGTGGATCTACATAATTCAAATAAGCAAAATCCCCCAAATATGCTTTCCATTTTTGAATTTAAGCTAAGATTTTGGATGAGGTCAATTTGAAATTCTTGAATAGCTGTCACAAGTCCTATTACTAACTGAAAGAGTAATTTTTCCCTTGCTCTATCTAAAATATTTAACTATAGAGTTGCATGACTAAAGTAAAAGTTAGAAATAGCTTTGTTTGGGAAAGAGAAAGCCATTAACATTAGACTTTTGGAGCCCTGGCTAGATCAAAATTCACTAATTTAGTAGACTTATTAACTTTTATTTCAGCAGTGTAGTCAATGCAGAAGAGAATCATCCCTATATGAAAAGAAAAATTGCCACTAAAATGTGAGCATGACATTAAGAAAGATCATGAATAGTATATAAGGAGGAAAATTGTCAAGAAAAAAATTTATAAAGGAACACATAATCTAAGAATTCACCAAGAATCAGCATGAAATGCAAAACCTGGACAAGAAATCTTAAACTAAGAAAGTTTAGTTTCAAAGGCTGATGGGATGGCTCAGTGCATAAAGTCACTGTTGCTCAAGCATGAAAGCCTCAGTAGATCCACAATATCCACAGAAAAGCCACAGTGTAAAGCATATCACTCACAGCAGGGCTGGAAGAGTTCAGAAAGGCTGATTCCCCATAGATGACTGGAGTATAGCTGGATTTTCAGTGGGAGACACAGTTTCAAAAAGAAAGGTAGAGAGTGACAGGAAGAAACATCCTGCAGCGGCTACTGAACTATGTATACATGCACAAACATACACATAAGTGTACACACATATGCCTGTGTGCACATGGTGTGGAAGTCCTTCTGTCTCTGTGTTGCTTTTATTGGTTAATGAATATATCTGTTTTGGAAAGTGGCTTAGCAGAATAGAGCGAGGTGGGAAAACTAAACTGAATGCTGGGAGAAAGAAGGCAGAGTTAGTGAGAAGCCATAGAGCCACTGCCAGAGACAGGAGCACTGGAACATTGTAGGTAGGCCACTGGCTTCATGGTAAAATATAAAATAGTAGAAATGGGTTAGCTTAGGATAAAAAGTTAGCCAGAAATACACTTAAGTGATTGGCCAAGCAGTGATTTAAACAATATAGTTTCTATGTGGTTATTTCAAGTCTTAGCAGCCTGGAACAAACATGAAGCCTCCCTCAACAAATTGGCCCCCAACATGGGCCCCAAATCCATAGCCTTGAGATTAAATGTCTCACGCTCTAGGCCTCCCTCAACATGCACACATTCACAGGAACACACATATACACACATGCACACAAAGGTAACTCTCTTTTGATTCCTTAAGTAATTTATGATAAAACCTATTTCAAATAACAACTTTATAGACACAATGCAAATAATTTTTTCAGCTATTGCTACAGAACAACTGTTGGTCCTTTCTGAAGCACAATCTTACTTTCAACAGAACAATAAACATTTAGCAAACAACCTGATATGTGGAAAAGGACTCTTTAATGCCTTCACACACACACACACACACACACACACACACACACACACATGTGTATATTGGAGATGAAGTCATCAAGATCTGTATAAAGGAATCTTGATGGTTCAACCCTGCATCTACTAAATGGCCCTTTTCCTATATATATATATATATATATATATATATATATATGTATATGTGTGTGTGTGTGTGTGTGTGTGTGTGTGTGTGTGTATACTCCATATCATTGATTTTATCTGAGTTTAAAAAGGCTAAATTTTTAGCCTTTTTAACATACTGGCTTGATGTTGTCTTGCTTGAGGGATGGAACACAGGGCATACCTCAAGTCATGAATCTATACTACAGTATATACAAAGAAAACTTAGTAAAAGGGGGAAAATCAAAAGATTAAATCCCAGTTCATCCTTTTAAAATTGTTCTTTCTAGATTCATAAATTATTGTTCTAAAAACAAAGTTTCATCTGTCAGATAATATTCCCTTTAAAATGCATATAATGTGTATCTCTCTCTCTTTCTTTCTCTTTCTCTCTCACACACTCACACACACACACACACACACACACACACACACACACACACACACACACACACACACACCAGCAAAATGCACCAGCAAATTGACCTAAGGAAAAAGAGCATAAATAATGAAATGTGATCCACAGTTACTCAGCACCAGTGCTTTAGCAAGTGTTATGTTTTCCTTGAGTGCTTGGAGAGCATCACCTCAATTGTCCAGAAGCATGTTCCCTAAATGAGAAGATCTAAATGTTTATTGCCTTTTAGTTTTCTCAGTGCACTCTAGTCTTTTAGAGAGGAATGTCTATAACCACTTACTTCAAATTGTACCAGTATCATTTCTTTCAGTCTCTAAAATTATTCTCAGTGTTTATAAGCATTTTAACATATTAAATCAGTGTCCTATAAGATTCCTTCTCGTGAAAACAAATTTTAAGGTTTCTGCACATATGTGAAGCAGTTGAGTTCCTATGTACTTGTACTCCAGTCTAGTTCTTGCATGTTTGTACAGATGTAGAGTATTTGCATTGAATTATACAATAATGGTATTTTTGAGCCCATGCTTAATTAAAATTGTATTGTAGTCACAACAATAGTGTTTCTACATATCTATACAATAGTAGTCATGTATAACTCCAAAGCAATAGCATTACTGAGTACATCCAGAGGAGTCAAGTCCTTACATATGTACATATCAGGTGCGTTTTGCCATGAATGTAAAACATTTGAGTTCTAGTATATATGCATGCAGAAGCATTTCTGTATATATGCTAACATCACATCAGCAGTCTTGATTCTTGATGCTAGTGTGTTACTACCCTCCTGCAACTTTGCTGCATACATGTGCAGCAGAAGTACCCCTCCATGTATGTGCAGCAGGAGACTTCCTGCATAAATCCAGAGTGGTAGCATCTCCACACGTGTGTGTCATGGTCTTGTTCTTGTATTATGTGCAGCACCCATTCTATATGTATGAGCAGCAGTATGTATGTATGTATGTATGTATTTATGTATCTGCAGGTGTGCACAGCAGTAGCTTTCCTCTTTAACACGCACATATGTGAAGCAGTAAGAGCCCGTGAATATGGGTGTGATTTCTGTAAGGAAATAAGACAATAATACATACCTTCTTGCCAACGGTCTCCATACATTTTATAGCTCTCCCTTGCTCTCTGCCACTTCTAGAAGTATTTATATTGAGTTTTCTTTCTCGATGTCTATGAAGTTTAAGGAAACATATTTAACTATCTCTTAATTCAAACGTAGCATGTAGAAAAGTATGAAAAAAAAAACCTTAAAATCTTCTCTCAGGAGTCTAGAAGTAGTCTTCTCTGACTTGTGCTGTGTTGTTTCACTCAGTCACTCCTCTTTTCTCTTCCTTCCTTCCCCATCCTCTTCTTTATCCTTTCCACCATCCAGACAGTCTTGCCTGTCCATCCTCCTAAGTTTCTACTTAGTATACATTATGCTAAAACAGTGATAACTCAATTATATCTTCCAAGAGTCAATCACCAGCCAGCACATTTGATATCTTGTCCCTGGAGGCTCTTATTGCCCATGCAAATTAACTCATCTTGTCTCATCTCTTTCTTGCTTTTACTACCTCCATAAGCATCTGCTTACATGGCTGCTTGTCGAAGTAAATTAAAATTGGTTTGTTTCAATATCTATCATCTCCTTCACACTGAGAATTCCTCCTCCTACCCCGCATACCCTTTAGGCAACATGTGATTGTTCAGTTGAACATACTGAATGTACTTTGAAACTTACTTAATGAAAGGAGACGGAGACAGAGCCCCACATTGGAGCACCGAACTGAAATCTCAAGGTCCAAATCAGGAGCAGAAGGAGAGAGAGCACGAGCAAGGAACTCAGGACCGCGAGGGGTGCACCCACACACTGAGACAATGGGGATGTTCTATCGGGAACTCACCAAGGCCAGCTGGCCTGGGTCTGAAAAAAGCCCGGGATAAAACCGGACTCGCTGAAAATAGCGGACAATGAGGACTACTGAGATCTCAAGAACAATGGCAATGGGTTTTTGATCCTACTGCATCTATTGGCTTTGTGGGAGCCTAGGCAGTTTGGATGCTCACCTTACTAGACCTGGATGGAGGTGGGTGGTCCTTGGACTTCCCACAGGGCAGGGAACCCTGATTACTCTTTGGGCTGACGAAGGAGGGGGACTTGATTGGGGGAGGGAAATGGGAGGCGGCGGTGGGGAAGAGACAGAAATCTCAAATAAATAAATAAATAAATAAAAATTAAAAATTAAAAAAAAAGAACTCTTAGGTAACAAATATTCAAGTTTGGTGAATAATATAATAAATTTGTCTCACTGATTTTAGGTTGAATCAGCAGTGATTCCTGGTTCTGGTTTCCCCATTAACAAATAATTTTCTTCTATAACCACACACAGAGAACAGAGGTAAAAGGAAATTTGAATATGCTGGCTTCTCTGGTGGGTATGCAAAGGCCATTTATAGGGGACACTCTGTCTCTACAGTCTTCCTTTCTCATTAACTACTCTTTTCTATCTTCTTGTAGGCTTCCGCTCAGTTTTGACCTCAGCCTAGTGTATCTCTGTGCTGTTTACTCTTGTATTTGTCTCCTTCTTGGGTAATGAGAAACTGACCCTGCTTTAACCTCTAGCAGTTGCTGAATCATACCAATGACTGATTCATGTATTTTGCTCAAATACTTGTGAACATTTAAGCATTGACTGTTTCTTGCTTATATTAATGGTTTGGATATTTGTTACAACCCCCTGACTTTTACTATATGTATACAGTTTTAAGGCTCAGTACAGGACTGATCTACTCTAATTTGTTTTTATTAGTTATTTTAGAGTGGAGACAAAGAACTCCTAGATGGTATGCTTCCATGGAGACTGATGTGATAGACAATGAAGAAAACATTTTTTTTCAAACAAAGGCATACTCATTTTAAAACTCCAAAGCAATGGATACCATTATCTATGACACCAGGAATGTGCTGACAGCTGAACTGAGAACTTCTGAGCATAGGACTCAGAGTGAAATTTTCTCTAGTAATATTTATATTGAAGGAATTTCTTCAAATAAGTGGCATCTCTAAATATTTATGTTCCCCAAAGTAGACTATTGTGAGTTACAAGAGGAAATGTAACTTTGGAACGGAAATTATGAATACTTATTTATCACTATGTAAATTGTTTTTCATTTATTAAAACAGCAAGGAATTCAATGGAGAAACTGGCTTTGACAAATGGCTCAAGGATAATTGAACATTCACAGGCATGAAAATGAACCTTACATATTCTAATTTACTACAAAAAAAGCAGAAAATTAAATTATGATCCAATTGTAAAAATATACATAGGTATTGGGTTGGAGGAGACATCTTTGTGACCTTAGGGCTGTACATAAAACATCAAGGATAATTTAAAAAGGAAAAAAAATGATACAATCAATTTTATAAAAACTAAAACACCCATTTCAGCTCTCTCATCATTCTATAACTATTTATTCTATTTCCATCTATCTGCCCACCCCAATCCCTTACTCTGTATATAAATTCTCTGGTTCTATCGATTATAGTTTGGTTACTTACCTGAAGAGGAGGATAAAAGAAGGGAACAAGTGAGGGAATACAAAGAGAATAGGTTAAAATTAAGGGCCAATTAAGGTATAGTATGGAAACCTAATACAGCATAAGCTTCTATATATATACATATATATATATGTATATATATATACATACATGTGATGGTGACATACATGAATTCTGCAAATCATCAAGGGAGACAGACAGAGTCCAAGTGGCTATCTCTTATCACTAAATGCCACTTCAAATACCAAGATTAAGTTATATCTAATTTAGTTGTTAGCCAAAGAGATCGCGTAGGAGTCCCCAAATAATCCAACCTGTTACCAAGACTATTGGTTTCTCTCTACCCCTTTGCTGAAGTCAACACCTACAAACTCATTGAACATAGAAAAGTCAAACCAATGCCTACATAGAGCCTTCTTCACCCTTACATTCTAGAACTTTTGGTATGGGAAGTTCACTCTATATGCTACCAAAGGATAAACATAAACACCAACCTAGCTACAGATCTTTGGTCTACAATACTGTCCTCCATCCAAGATAATTTAGAGCAAAGGTGGCATAAAAATCTGTGAGAGTAAACAACCAATATTTGATTTGACTTAAGGTCTATGTGAAACCTATATTAGATAGTGCTTGGGTAACCAAGAACCTGAGACTAGATATCCCAGGAACCTAGGGTAAAACCAACCACTACTATTCTTCTACAAAAAAAAATGTAGCAATAAAATGATTCCTAATGACATTATTTTATGCTCATAGAACGGTGTCCAATTCTGACATCATTAGAAAAGCTTCATCCTACAGCAGATAGGACCAAATATAGACATCCACAGCCAGAAATTATGCAGAGAGTAAGAGTCCTTGAAACACTCAACTCTAAATGGGATGTCTCCATCAAATTCCTCCCTGAAGACTTAGGGAACCCTGTAGGAGAGGGAGCAGAAAGAGTTAAAGAGCCAGAGGGAATGGAAGACATCAAGAAACAAGACCCCCTGGATCAATATGTGTAAAGCTGCTACAGAATCACAGACCGAAACCACATGTACCAGACCTACACGGGTCTGCATCAGGTTCTCTGTGTATACATTATGACTTCCATGGGATACCTAAGTATGTGAACAAGTGGGTCTTTGCTTCTTTTGACTTCTCTTGGGCCTTTTTTTTCTTCGTTTTGTCTTTTCCAATTTCAATATGCTATTTTTTATTTTGTTTTATCTCACTTTATTTTATTATCACTTAGAAGTCTGTGTTTTTCCTTTTTTCTAACACCTTTTATTGCTTTTTTAGTTATGAGGTCATATTCATTTATTTATTTTACTTTTTATTTTTATTGATTTTACTGAGCTATATATTTTTCTCTGCTGCCCTACCTTTCACTCCCCTCCCCTTCTACCCTCTCTCCCATTGTCCCAATGCTCCCAATTTACTCAGGAGATCTTGTCTTTTTCTATTTCCCATGTAGATTAGATTCATGTATATCTCTCTTAGGGCCCTCATTGTTTTCTAGGTTCTCAGGCATGGAAAATTGGAGGCTGGTTTGTTTGTATTATGTCTAAAAGCCACTTATGAGTGAGTACATATTATATTTGTCTCTCTGGGTCTGGGTTACCTCACTCAATATGATATTTTCTAGATCCATCCATTTGCCTGCAAATTTCAAGATGTCACTTTTTTTTTTTACTGTGTAGTACTCCATTGTGTAAATGGACCAAATTTTCCTATCCATTCTTTGTTCGAGGGACATTTAGGTTGTTTTCAGGTTTTGGATGTTACAAATAATGTTGCTATGAAGTTGAGCACATGTCCTTGTGGTATGTACTATTGAACATCCTTTGGGTTTATACCCAAAAGTGGTATTGCTGGGTCTTGAGGTAGGTTGTTTTTCAATTTTCTGAGAAATCATCATACTTGATTTCCAAAGCAGTTGTACCAGGTCTAAATGCTGGGAAAAGTCGCTCTCTTGTAAGGTCACAGAACTGGAAAATCTAGACAAAAAGAAGCAAACTCACCCAGAGCACTAGATGGCAGGAAATAATCATAGAAAAAATGAAGAAAACAATGCAAAGAATCAGTGAGACAAAGTATTGATTCTTCAAGAATATCAACAAAATAGACAAACCTTTATCCAAACTAACCAAAAGGCAGAGAGAGATATCTAGATTAACAAAATCAGAAATTAAAAAGGGGATAAAACAACAGACATGGAGGAAATTCAGAGAATCATCAGGTCATACTTTGAAACCTGTACTCCACAAAATTGGAAAACTTTAAAAAAGGACAATTTTCTAGGTGAATATTACTGTTTTTTTCTAATGAGAGACAGAAACCAAGTGAATCTGGATGGGAGGGGAGGTGGGGAATAACTGGAAGGAGTAGAGGGAGGGGAAACCATAATCAGGATACATTGTGTAAGAAGATAATCTACTTTCAATAAATGAAAAAGACCTAAAACCAAAACATTTATGACTAGCACTACTAAAACAAGGGAGCAACATATTGTAGACTGAAATAAAATATGTACAAATTGCATACACATAAAAGATATAGGCAGGTTGTATAAAGTACATTTGAAACACCATTAAAATTTCAAAAATTTCAGCATTGTGAACAACCAGAGTAGACACTGAATCATATATAACAATAATATACCAGCATATGGGTGTTTGTTGCTGGGCCCTGATGGATAAATAAAATAAAATAAAATAAAATAAAATAAAATAAAATAAAATGGGATGATATAAAAGCAGTCACATTGGAATAAGACAAAACAAAGAGTAGGGAAAAAAACAAAAAGAGGTAAGAGAAATAGTTACAGATACAAAGACCAACTCATTTGCACACTGAGGAACCCCATTAAAATACAAAATTGGATGCTATTATGTATATATACAAATGGCCTGTAGGTATAAAAAGAGATAAATAAATATATAGATAAATAGAATTATAAATAAATAAATAAATGAATATTAATACCCAAGCCAAAGCGACTATGGCAATATGTATAGGGCCTCCAGGAGTCTGTACCAGATGGAATCCCAGAGCTAAAAGGAAAAATGATATACATCCCCATCCCTAGCCCAGAAACTTTCTCAAACTGATAACCACTTGCAAATGAAAATTTAGTGCCCTTCAAGGGAAGCTCTCTGGAAAAACAAATGACTCTTCAGGGCAGACCACATGCCCAGCAGTAGAGGCCAACAGAAAATGAGTTCACAGCATCTTTGGAGGTTCCTTGTCACATGATGAGGTGTCAGGGATTTTTTTCCCTTTTCTTTTAAGCACATTTTAATTTTTGAACTTTTTAGAAGAACTTTTTTATAGTAAATTGAGCTCAGATCACTGTGTAGATGAAAGCAATGATTCACAAGCATTCCCAGCACCAAATCTTGGTTTCATCATACCTTCCTGCAATGGAAGGAGCTAGGTCTCCTAGGAGAAAGGCTAAGAATGGAGAGGGACAACAGAAATACGGGATAACTGGAAAAGCCAGAAAGTGTAGGCAACTTTACCTGTTGCTTTTCACAAATATTTTAATCAAAGCAAAGAAAAACAAAGGCTTCAAACCACCAGTTCTTATTTTTAAGGTATTTCTGGAAACTGTTCTTTGTTCAAGTTCATTTACTTCAAACCAAGACAAGCATTCAACAAACTGAAAATAACACAAGATTACTTAGTCTCACATTGTCCCAGGCATTGCCTGTGACTTCTAACATTATGTTATGGAACGGTAATCCTGGAATAGTACTGAAAAATGGCCTATTATACTCTTCAACTTTTTTTCTTCCATTTGTGGTTGGTTTGCCAATGAAATAAAGACAGACCTTCCCAATGAAAGGAGATCTCGAATCTCCAAACCCTGTTTCCCCTGCAAGTAGAAATACTGTCGCCTGTCTCCAAGGGAATCGTGAGAAGCTAGAGACTGTGCAGTAAAAATAAATAAATAAACTAATTTCAGAATTGATTTTTTTATTACTCAGTATTGAACCTAGGATCTCAGGCATTTGAGGCAAGCCACTTCCCCACTCATCTACAGCTCTGATCCTGCTTCTAGGTAACTCTTGAGAAAAATTGTTCCTTGAAGAATGACCTGGTATAGGAGGAGGGCTGTGCTTTGATTGAGCCACCAACATTTTGGCCGGCACTGGGGCAGCTGTGACACCTGTATTCTAAGGTTTCACTGTACCAAGACTTCATATTAGTATGTTATATGAATATTCAGAGAAAGCATAGGCTAGTATAGTGAGACTCAGTTATTTTTCCCAAGGACAAATATGCAATAAATGAATGAATAAATGAATGAATATGAACATTTTTTTTACTCTTGTAACTAATTTTAAAACCAGCTGACTGATACATTTGATATTTAAAGGGACAGATTTGTTCCAGGCTTCATAGCTCACCATGATGGATTGGCACGCACTGCACTGCCACAGAGGATAAAGTAAAAAGTGGAGAAAGTGGTTCCACTTTCCTTTCCTTTGTTGCTTTGTGAACATGTACAGAGAATTTTCAGTTGCCATCTGTCTCAGCAGGCAGGACGATCAAATTCCCTGTTCCTCCAGCTATTAGAAGCAACAGTGATTAAAGCTGACATGATGAAGCATTATAATCAAGTAATAATCGCTCTGACTCAGTTCCAGAAAAAAATCCATAAAGGGCCAAAGCCCAACCCTAGCTCCCTGTGCAGACAAGGAGTTCTCACCCCAACCAATCTGAAGCAAGCTCTCTATGCAGACAAGGAGTCCCCACCCCAGCCAATCAGGAAGCTAGTTCCCTGTGCAGACAGGAGTCCTCACTCCAGCCAATCTCAGCTGAACAGGCAGGACCTGAACCAGCTTCCAGGACTTTCACTTCTTGAAGTCACCATCTGGCTCGGATATAGAAACACATTAAAAGATGCTCGGATAAAGTTCCCCAAGCTACAGTTAATGAGGAAAATTTTACTTGTGAACTTTTATTTAAACATTCATCTACAATTATTTTAATAGTTCATTTCTTCAGTGTCTCTGTGTGTTTAGAATTTCTTCCAGCTGGGTCTGTACATTTCTTTGATGATTAGCAAAATGATTTTTCAGTCCTTTATTTTTTTTTTACAGAGTGACTACCTGTGATTGTTTTCTGACCTTGTCTATTCCAGAACATGCTGCCTTTGACAACTTGCCATAAACCCTTCCCTCAACATGAGACAGTTCAACTTAGTGTTTGCAGGTAACAATCAAAAGCCACACCGAAGCCTTTACCTAATGAAAGTCAAAGAACAAGTTAGAATTATTCTTATAGTTATACTCAAAAACTACAAAGATGTACTCAAGTCTTGTCAAGCACCAAAGCTATGTTTATCACGAAGTTAACCAAAGTCACGTGGTTTAGTTAACAAGATATTATCTCTAGTGCTTGACACAGACACCAAGTCCTTCTAAGAGAAAGGAAGCTACAACAACTTTGACTTTTCTACCTTATGATCATCAAAGTGGAAAAGTTTACTGCAATTTTTCTCCTACAAGGGAGATGGAGAAAACAGGACTCTTTCAGAAACAACTTAGCAACCAGCTGGGCCAGCTATTTCTCTGGTCTCAGAAACTCCTGCTCTTCTCATTTTCTGTTTCTAAAATGCCCACCTCCCCAGAGAAGTTCGGACACTTGTTTTGAGGCTTTTCGATGATTTTTTTCCAGAATAAAAATTTTATGTTCAGATATTCCTATGGATAATCATTGCACTTTCTGTCAAACAAGCACATACATACATAATGGAGCTCTAGTTATGTATAAACTAAGTCCAGTTTGTCTCATTATGTCTAAAACAGACATGTTTATTCTACATGCATACTTTTATATTATTTCTCTTTTATGTGACTGTATGTGTGTCTGTTTGTCTGTTTCTCTCACACAGGTACAATTATACAATGAACTAGTTTTCTGAATTTACATGTTGGGGCAGAAAATGCACCTTTATTTTGTATTTTCTTTTTCATATAGAGGCTTCTCACTTTGTGAAATGGTTGAATCCTGGTTAAACTTACCATGAAAATCTAAGTGAATTTAGTTCCTCTATATTACTAAAGATCCAAGCACAGCATCATTACGCCAATAAAGCAGCTGCCAGTGTTCAGCACTAAGGAAGCACTAACCAACAAAAGATTAAAAATTAAATCTCTCAGCATGGTTTCTATGGAATGTGTACTGCTTTATTTCCAACCATCATAATATCCAAAGTTCTCAGTTTCAAACCACTGTAGATTGAAGGGTATCTCTGATGTCTTTCAGATGACTTGCTTATTTAGTGTAGGAAATCAACTAATTAATACAAAAAATCACTTTGAACAATTGAAAGATTTTCTTAAACTAAGCCCCAAAGCAAAATTCTGGCAATGAGAAAGTATGCATAGTTAACATTTAAATATAACTATCTTTGAAACAGAATTTTTGACTATAAGAAACAGTGTTAAATTCAAGGCAACCTCTACCAATATTGTGCTGCAAAAATATAAGATTTTAGAAAATCACGATTTACTGGAGATTTCAGAAATGTTGTAAGGCTCATACTACATTGCACCCCAAAATCATACAAGTTGAACTTGGATTTATTTTTCAATATTTAGCAGATTGCTATTTACATACCACAATTTCCTGGCAAAACAATTGATACAGGAGATTTCCCATGAACTGAAAACTAACCACATCAGGTTTAAGAATATCACAGCATAGTCTACATACATAATTTCACAAAAAGCTTATGTGCTTTAAGGAAACACAGAAAAACGCCAGTGTTGTTTGGAGGTCCATGGCCAAGCTAACATTACAACCACTTGGTTTCTGACTTTGCACCTGGCGTTCCACCCTCTAACAGGGTAGCATGTTCAAGGCATTCATTTATTCTGTAAAGTGGAGAGGTCCCACCCCAAGTCACCTGCACGGGAGGTAGGGCCACACTGTACAGGACCACGTGGTCCTATGGAAGGAAAGGCTCACTATTAGTAAAACACAATGTCATTGCACTCACCTTCTTTCCTTTAGCAAGTATTTAACGTGTTCTCCACTTCTGCTCTAGTTACTGTCATGTACTAGGGAAGCAGGGAAGAAGACAGATACAGCTCTACACCATTCATAAAGTGCTGCACTGGGAGGGTAAGGTGTTAAAGACAACCACACAGCTAGTAATACACACACCGGAAAGGCCAAGATCAGATGAGGAGGGAGAAAGCGGGGTGCTTAAAACTGACATTCCTCGGTAAGAGAGTTTGTATTTTTTTCTTGCTCCCTTATCTGGCAAAATCATCACCATATTAGTCCTGCCTTCCTCAACTCTAATGTGGAAACTAGTTCCTTTATGTAGGGACTCCTTAGAGGGACTGCAAATTATTTGCCATCCTTCTGCTGATCAGGTAAACTTCTGCTTATTCCAAGAGATTGCTTTGACTTCCAGGGTACAGGGGTGATTAACATTCCACTGTCCAGGTAAGGTCAGACACAGTCAGGCAACTCATACTTCCACCTGCCCATCAGGGACACATTGACTAAAGACTTGTTCTGGATTGTATCATCCAGATGTTGCAGACAGAAAAAACCAGGGATAAGCTGTGTAAGAACTCAGATGGTTCTAGCTGACATTCCCCAACTCTGAGTGCAGAAAGCCAGTTTCATAGCGTATACCCCAACTGAGAGTTCAGACTTTTAGAACAATCTATGTCCATTCAGAAGCTCAGTTTGAAGCTTGTGTCTTAGAATCTACAAGAAAAAAAAGTGATACCCACAATTTTGTAGCAAATAAGTTTTCCGAGAAGCTTGTTACATTTTGGTACGCCAACAGAATCCTCTCTATCTATGTAAGTCACTGTTGCGATGAATGTGAATCAGAAAGAATTGTCTCTTGAACGCAGTGGGATTTAATTCAAAAGACAAATTACATTATGTGGTTTATCATAAATTTCAAGGAGGTATCACATACTTGGTGTCAAACCTGGTAGACTACTAAGCATTCTGCTACCTTTATAGTCTTCTAGGAGTTTCCCTTGATCCTAATTCCTAAAATTATAGTAACATAAAATTTAATTTAAAAAGACTTATTAGTAGAACAAAGTAATGCAAATCACATGCATATGAAACTATAAGTAAGGATGAGACAAGCCAACTTGTTATGCTCAAAAATTCTAAAGACAAAAATTGTCATGTTGTAGATAAATTCATGCGTAATGAAGATACAGAATAGCACTGGGTAATGGCAAACTCTTTCAAAGCTCCTAAGAAATGTGCAAAGTTGTATGATCAGAAATTGTGCCTCACTTCAACTTCTAGCTGTTGGAAGTTGAAAATGCCTTGCCTCTATGCTCTGGTACGTAAGAGTTTACCTGAAGAAAAAAAAAACAGCACATGGGTGTCAGCTCCTTTGTCAGCTCCTCATTCTAGAAAAAGCTACTGCATCATGCAGGTTACAAGAATATGGATCACCCATTGGAGACTAACCACACTGTACACTTTCATCGGGGGAGTGCATTGTTAAATTATGCAAAGCAAGTACATTGAATGAAATCTCACTCTTTTATTCCAAAAAAATACATCTCCAACTAGTTTTCTGTGCTTATTGTTGCTCTGTCTCTATCCAGTAATTAGGCAAAAGGGCAAGACAAAAGTAAGCTAAATTTAGAATATTTTTTTCACATTTTATTAGTAGCAAAATATAGTGCTATATAATCACATATGATACAACGAAAGGATGTCTTTAAGACTTCTGTCCAGTATTATATACTGTCTTTTTTTTAGTTGCAAGGAAAGATTTTATTTATTCTAACATGGATAGGGATGCTGAAACAAATTTTTCAAGCTATATTTTAACAAACACTATAATATCTGTCTCAGGAAAGTATATTTCTCATTATCTCTTTCTCTAAGCTGCCCCCTGTTTTACTGGTAAAAATTTAATGCCATTTCTTTGGATTGAAATGGCTTTGCTCTTAGCAGATCCATTAGGCGTACATTGGAATACTACCCCCAGTACTCTGTGTCTTCAGTCTGACAATATGGAAGCAAAATGCACTTGCTGAAAAGGACGTGCAGCAATCTGGGATCCAGAGCAAATGAATATGTGATCTGTAGTTCAAAAGTTTTGGATTTCAAAAGGATGGGTAGAAGGACGTTAGACAAAGACTAGCCCCTGCTGAGCACACCAAGCCAAGCCTCTGCACAGGTCAGCACCCATCAAAACAGTATTCTACAGAAATCCATGGTGAACAAGAAGCAGAGAGGAACACACTGTCAGTGGAAGGCCCAGTGTAGGTCTGTTGGTACCTCTGTGCCTTTAAATCTCAACCCTTCTTACCAAAAAAGAAAAAAAAAAAGTCCAATCCGTGGGCTCCAATATCTCTCAAGAAAATGACTCGCAGAAACTTACAGACTGCCAGGCACTTTGGCAAAATGAAAGTTGCCACAACCTTCTCCCCATTAAAGGAATGAATGCTGCCAGCTTGAGAAATAGGGTCCATGAGATGCGCCACATAGGATCATGCTCCAGGCTGGATTTGTGATACTTCTTGAGGGCTTAGCTTAGTGTTTGCCACCTGCTAAACATTAAGTTTGTTATTAAAAGCTTCAAATGAAATGCAGCTTAACCCAAATCAATAGAATGGTAATCAGGGACTTGGGAAAGGAGAGCGGAGCAACCACACAGCTCCACATCTGTCTGCAGCGCTCCTCTCTTGGATGCATGCTGAAGACAGTGGTAAGTATTGCACAACTCAGATTTCCAAAGACTCAACTTGAAAGATAAACTGGAAAATTCTGTCCTTTCTCCAGCCACTATCCTCCCTTTTCTCACTTCCCCCTCTTTCTTTGTGATTGTTTGAGATCAGGTCTTGTAATAATCCACACTGGGTTCAAACTAGTGATCATTCTCTCTCAATGTTAAGTGCTGGAATTTCTAGTGTGCTCTGCCAGGCCTAGATTATGTGTTTCTTAACAGATACTTCAGTCCAGTTTTTGAAGACAAATTGGGGTAAAGAATACTGGTCATGAGAACACTGGCCATTGTTTTAATTTTTACTAATCCTTCAGTAATTTCTTACATGAATGCAATGTATATAGATCATATCTACCTCTGCAAGTCCCCTATCTGTTCTCTTTGCCCAACTCCTTGAAAGTCTTATTTCAAAGGAGAAAAGTCACACCTGATTGCTATAATATTAATCAAGAGCACTTTGGTAGGGAGATGATAGGCTCCAACACTGTTACTTTGCTAAAGGGACACAATATCGCATTGCCTTCTAAATATTCCTTGTATTCACAGACTAGTACAACTCTCCATCTTCTTCAGAGAAGACGTTTCATGTAGCAGATGGAAGTTAATATAAACTCACAACGGGTCTAAGTGAAGAGAATAGTGACTCCCAAGTTCTTAGGAAACATCACAGAAAGGGGGCAAAAAGATTGTAAAAGCCAGAGGTGAGGGGATAAATAATGTCTTCTGGACATGGCAGAATCATGAATTCATGAAATCCCAGCAACTTTGGTTGACTTCATCCCATGTTTTAACAACATTCTAAGCCCAAGTTAAATACTGCTGATTTGATAATTTTAATCAGAAAGGGCACCGGGTCACTATGGGAAGAGAACGGATGTTTAATGCTTAGATTTGACTTCCAAGAGACCTGAGTCTTTAGGTAAGGTGCTATCTAACTAAGTATATCATGGTGTTATACAGTTACTCAGTATTCAAGCTAGTCAAAAACATTAAAATGACTAAGACTTTTCTGTGATTGCTGCCCTAAGACTTCAGCATTCAATGTGCCCTGTAGCGCTGTACTGCCTCTGTAGCTCAGGAAGGCTTTCTAGGCAAAAATGCAGATGCTGGCATTGACTTCAAAAGGATGGCACATGCGCACCAAAGACTGAATGAAGAACTGTGCTTCAGAAAACAACAACAAAACAAACAACAAACAGGCAACTTTTGAACATGGGCTAAAACCTGGAGACATGTGCAATCAGTTTAACAAAGCTTCAGTATGCTTGAAGCATGTAACTATAATGTTGAAAAATCAAGAGCTCACAGACCAAAATTATTTCTAAAAAGTATCTCTTATTCTATTTTACAGTGGGGATTTTTGTTATTGTTTTTTTTCTTCCCTACTGGAATCAGAAAATAACAATGATTGTGTTGAGTGATGCAGTAAAATTTTTTCTCAAGGAGCTTATTTCAGGGTAAAAGTGTCAGTCTGAACTGGAATTCAAGAAGATCTGACAAAGAGTCAGATGTTAGAAGATGTGGAAGGGGAGAGAGATCAGTTCAAACCTGGCCTAATGCCCTGGAGAGTTGGGTAGACTGCAAGGAGAGACTGAGAAAAAGGGCACTGAACACAAATGCTGTCTGTGAGTGGAAAAGTACTAACCATGACAGAAAGTTGGGAACCATGTCTAAGAAGACTGCTGTAAAGGCATGGTTGGGATAGCCTTGGGGTGGGAAGGGAAAAGAAATATAGAATAGATTGCAATCACAGCTGGAACCATATGGCTAGCTGTAATCAAGGCAGCAATTACAAAGCTAGATAAGAACTTACAGTAAAATAAGCTTCTAGTTTGACTAGTTCACAGATTTGAATTATGGTTTCAACCTCAGCACCCCAATAATGATAAATTACAAAACACTCTACTTATCTACTAAGCATATTTTCAGGTGAAAATATTAGTCATTTTTTTAAAACAATTCAATTAAAATTCTTTCTTTCTTATATTGTTATGGGTGATAAAGGAGAATTTGTCTTGTGGTGGGACATATCACATCCTCATAAACGAGGCAAGCTCACCGTGGACAAGATTTCGGTTTTCAGTTCTTGATTTTTAGAGATTTGATTTCATAGAAAATGTCAAATGAG
Source organism: Microtus obscurus (assembly GCA_963919715.1). Lineage (NCBI taxonomy): Eukaryota > Metazoa > Chordata > Mammalia > Rodentia > Cricetidae > Microtus > Microtus obscurus. The sequence goes on along the minus strand of CAWTZC010000355.1, from coordinate 21,262,858 downwards.
GTTACTTTAGAATTTTTTTATTGTTTTTATATTTTTATTTTTTGGTCATTGATCCAAGTTGGAACCCTAAGTAGAATTATATAACAATATCCAGAATAGCATAGCCAAAGTGATAAGATGATGAGAATACATAATTACTAAAGCTGCAGTACACTCACACAGCAATAGCCAAACTCTGATGAAAATGGAAAGAATTCTGGAAACCGAAACAGAACAAGAGGGACATTTCAGAACAGCTCTCCCTACTCAACATATCAAATTGAACAAGCCCCTGCCTAAGCAAGAAACAATAGCAAACTTGGTAGTTATGATTGCAGAAAACAATCATTCTTTTCAGTATGTTAAAAAAGAAGAAGCACGAGCACATTCCAAAGGTCTATAATAACAGAGGAAAATATTTACAGGTTGTGAAACCTAAAAAACCTTGTTAATCTTACTGCAGACAATTCCCTCATGATCGGCTAAGGAGATAAATCAAAAAAAAAAAAGAGAGAGAGAAACGTTTTTATAGACACAGAGTGAGAGACATACACAAATGATCCAAAAAAGAAGAAAGGAGACTGAGCAATAAATATTTCAAACATTTTACTAGCAATCATCATTATGCAAATTAAATCACTAATGGGCAATTTGTTTATTCAACTGGCAAATACAGCTGCATGTATTTAGTGTTACTCTCAGGGTAGGCAGAATACTTACGTACTGGTTTTTCCTCCAGTGACACACACCTTCTGTGGAATAATATTGCTTTCACAATCAGAGATATCTAATCTGTCCATTTTTAACCCAGCAAGCACCTTGTGAGTGTTTTTATACAGTGTTATTTATTTCTAATTGCTTTATGCATTTCATTATGAAATGTGTACTTTCCTTAAGTACCTAGTAGATTTCCTTTACTGTGTGAACTTTTAAAGATGCTGAAAAGAAAAAAAAAAACAACTTTGTAATCACCAGTAATGCAGCCAATTAACGTCAGCATTAATTTTATAGTAAGTTCACACTATTAACAAAAATAGGGGACATGAAATCATTATCCCTACCTGTTTCCCTCACATAAAATAATAGACACATTTTATTTATTATTTTAATTCTGGATACAAGTTATACATATTAAATAATTTGTTTAAAGACTTTCTTAATATTTAGGTGTTTCTTTTTATTTTTATTCTTAATAAGACTATATAAGTATTGTTGAATATCTCCTTCTAAATTACCAATTATTTATTTTACATTTTTCTGTTTTATAGAATAGTTTTACCAAAGACCTATGAAGTTTTCAAACTTATCAGAATGGTGACATCTTTGACACTTTTACAGATATGTCTGTTTTTCAAGATTGTTGATATGTTAAAGACATATCAACATATTGTGAAATATGATATTAATAAAGAAAATTTTCTATGACAATATCCATTTGATATTTAATTATTGGGCTGAAAAGATGGTGAAGTTGCCTGAAGAAGACGTACACCCACAAATCCATGCATATATACAAAGATAAATTTTTATAAAAAAATCAACATATGTGTGTGTGTATATATATATTTATTGAGAAATTTTATGAACACACTTAATCAAAGTCTGTATTTTTTCTCTTTAAATTTAAATTTAATAACAGAATATTTCAATTTTATTTTAAGCATGTTTCCAGTTTTCTCATGGATCTATATAAGAATGCTTATGTTATTGAAGAGGATCTTCACAAATGCTATGTCAACTTTGCTAATCAACATGACACTTGAATATTCTTCTGGTTATTTTTGCACCAATGTGATGAAATAACCAACATACACAAATTTAAGGGGGAGGGTTTATTTTAGCTGATGATTTCAGGAAACCAGTGGGTGACTGCTTGAACTCACAGTATGACTAGCCTTGTGTTGGGCAATGCAATGAAGCAAGGGGCTGAAGACTAGGTGTGTAACTTCAAAAGACTCCCCAGTGACCCACCTCCTCCAAACATGCTCCACTTCCCAAAGCTTCCAAAACCTTACAAAATCACCATCCTCCAGGACCAGGGGCTGGAGACCAAGCATCTAATGTAGCACCCTGGCACAGTTCCACATCCTTCCAGGGCTTGCCAGGACAGGGAATGAAGAAAGGGCACACAGACTTTGCAAAGTCTGGATCTGGAAGATTTGGCTCTCTGGCATTGAAGCTTCAGTACCTCAGAAGCATTTTGTGCCTTTTATTTACAGTTGGATAGTGAGATGGCATTTTACATTCACCTGAAGAAGGAGGGGGAGTTTATGGTTCACAGGTGAACAAATAGGCAGGGTTAGCTAATCTCTGTAAAAGTCGTCTCTGGAGGGAGAGGTCTTCATGACGGCACCCATGTCAACTAGTAAACAGTCACTCAGGACTTCACTTGCCCTCTACAGGGCACAATACATAGCTGAGCCACAATAATTATTAACATATATGCAGAGAATATTATCAAAATGAATCAGTCAATTTTTACTTGAGCTCCTGTCCACAAGGTCACACTTCAGAAAACTCTTTCCCAATTTAAAACTAAATTGCATTTCCTTTGATTTGGAGACAATGTGGGTATAAGTCGTGAGCCAGCATGGCAATTCCCTTCTTTGTACACATAAATCATCGTATCTGTTGAAAGGCATTGGCTGCTGTTTTTGTTTGTACTGTAGCTGCTGTCATCTTGGCACACAGTTAATTTGTTGTCTGTTAAGGCTATACTTCTATAGCCAAATTTTAAAGCACTATATTTCTTATATAGTCATTATTTTCACTAATGTACGCTAATGGTTGTATTCATTTGCCAATTGCCTCGTTATTTAGGGGAATTGTGTGATCAGGTATTCGTACCCCCAAAAAGAAGATGTCTTATGCTATCTACTCCGTGCCTCATTCCCTTTCTAGAGCTTACTTTTTATTGGTTTACTTCTTCACAATACATCTAGCACTCATTTCTGCAAACAGTTAAATGCGCGTTCTCTCTTGAATGTTATGTGTACCTCTTTCTCCTGTGATCTATACATTTTAAGAATTTACGCCTATTGGAGGTGAAGGAAAAAGACCAGTATCTATTTTGTGATGAGTGATGGTGTCCTGCATATTTTCCTTATAACCTCACTTTTAAATGATGTTAACTCATATTATCACTCTAAGTTTTAAATTTAAATCCACAGAGAACAGAGCTGTGATTGTCTCAGATCTGAGACTCACTGTATGTTTATTGAAATTGTGAATAAGGAGGACACTTCTGGCTACTGGGTCATAGATTGTATACTTTGGTAGGAAATCATTTCCTAACTTTATTTACAAAAGGAAAAAAAATCAATGGCACCATCCATCCTAGTACCTCCTATTGAGTAGCGGGGCTCATGGCACTAATTTTGGTATTACAGGAAGACTAAGTGGTCCTCCTCTTTCTTACATTATAGAAGCATACAGATACAGGGGAGCAGTTTGAGTTTGCAGTTGGAGAGTGAGGGGCAAAGATTGAGCCTCCATGGGTAGAACACATTGTGTTTTCATCTCCCAACAGGAAAATTTCTTCAAACAAGTTAACTAGCAAAAATTAGCAAGTACTGGAATCTTTTAATGTCAACCAGCTCAAATGTTTAATGAAACATTGCACTGAAAAGGGCAAAGCAGAGCCAAGATAAGAGAAGCAATTATTTCCCTTCTCAGTGAGGTATATGGACAGATTCACAGAAACCAGTTTAAGACTGGACAGACTCTTAGCGAGGCACAAGTTAGTAACTTTTCCTAGTATGGTAAATTACTCTGACAAGTGCAACTTTAAGGGATGTATATGTTTGATTCATAGACAGTGTTTGTGCAATTTATTTTAAAAATATAACAGATAATTAAGAAATACAGGTTAGTAGATAATCATTTATAATAGTCAAGTTTGTAACCATGTTACTTAGCTTTTCTAGATGTAGAGATATGTATTTAGGATGGATGACTATTCTTCAGATCTTTCAAAGACTACAGAACATGACATTTAAAAATATTTTAAGAACTTAGGACTTTTCAGTGAGACACATCTGGTCCTGGCAACACCAATCTACTTCAAGAAAAGGATGGACATCGAAGAGGATCCTCATGGAGTTTGTTAGCCATATGGGCAAGAAACTGCTGTTGCCTGAACTGTTTGACTGGACTTGTAGGACTCACAGAAAAGTGACTGCTGAAGCTGCCTAAAGAAGATGAGACAGTTCTTCAGGGTTCCTGCTTCATGAAAGAGTCTGCCAGACATTCTGCAGTACACAGAAGAAAGTGGCTGACAAACTGCCAGTATAGGTGGAACTGTCTTTGAAATTTTCTGCTTCACAAAAATGTCTGGCAAACACTGGGTCAGTAGGCTGAAGATGAGTGCCCCAGTGTTGCAGAAGAACTTTGGGTGGCTTACCAGGTAGTGAGATGTCTCCATCAATTCTAAAGTTTTGGAGGTTGCTTACAATGCACTTCCTGTTTACTTAGGTAATATATTCTTCTGGAGTCTTTGATGGAGCTGAAGAATAGATATTTATAGTTTTCTTTAGTTATGATAAATGATAAAGTGATAAAAATATTGTAACTATAATTCTGGCTTGATACTTGCTTTGTTATATGTAATCTTGCTATGTTAACGTTAAAACCTTCCTTTTATTACACTGAAAAGAGGAGGTGATGTGGGATTTCATGTATAGCATGGTTAATAAAGAAACTGCTTTTAGCCAATAGCTTAACAGAATATAGCCAGGCTGGAAGAGATATATATAGAGAGAGAGTAGATGGGGTCAGGGAGAAGTCATGTAGCTGCCCAAAGACGCCTCTGTCAGGTTCCACCAGAACCTTGCCAGTAAGCCACAACCATGTAGATTAATAAAAATGGGATAGTTTAAGATATGAGTTAGCCAGAAATATACTTAAACTATTGGCCAAACAGTATTGCAATTAATACAGATATCTGTGTGATTATTTTTGGAGTCTGGGTGGCCAGGAAATAAACAATCAGCCTCCCTCAACACTGATGTGTTACTAAATTTAACAGTTATCCTTTTGAATTGATTGAGAAACAAAGAACTTTCTAGATGAGCATCAAGTAAAGGAGTGCATGAGAACTAACCCAGCACTGCAAAAATACTCACCAGAATCCTTCCCATGGAGAAAAAAAGATGTAGAAATTATGAAATATCATCAGTGGATTAGATGAGCCAAGAAGACATAGGAAAGAATCAATCATGAGAGGAACAACAATACCACTGGAGTTAATGCAGACTTCTTAATCATACCTTAAACAATGTAAGGGGTTTTAATGCTCCAATTAAAAATAAAGATTATGGAACTGGATTCAAAAAATAAAGCTGAATGCTTCTTGCAGGAAACATAACCTATAATCAGGTGAGACAGGAACACAGTGAAAATAGAAGAATGGAAAAACTATATACACTTGTGTTTGTATATTAGCTAAGCTCTTTGTTGCTGTGACTAACAACCAAACAAACAACTTACAGGAGGAAATCTAGAATGGCTGACTATCTCAGAGTAAACAGTTCTTCATGATGGGAAAGGGATGATAGCAGACAGATTCATAGTGGCAAGATATCTATCTGGTGCGACTCATATCATGGGATAATGAACAGAAAAGTAGAAAGTGTGCCTGGAATATAAAACTTCAAGAAACACAACTCCTCATTCAGTGAAGTTCTCCCTTCTAAATGTTATATAACCTCCCGAGTGCTAGGATGTAAATGACATTCTGAGAAAATGGCATTGGAGACAAACAAGAAGTCATACTCTTATTCAATAAGGACTTTTTCAAGTAAACATTGGAGGAGAAAATAATATCACTGTGTATTGTTAAAGGAAACAACACGTAGAAAAATCACATAATTTGAACATACATACTTGCTGAGTGCTGGTGTTTCCAATTGCATGAAACAAGCATTACTGAACATTAAGGAACAGATTTGTCCCCAAACAGCAATGATGTTCAATACCCTTCTCCCACCAATACAAAGGTCATCAGGACAGAGAAATTCAAATTTAAACTACATCTTATATGAAATGGGCTTCCTAGACATCTACAGAAAATTTTATTCAAAAACTGCAGAGAACACACTCATTTCAGAGCTTATGGAAGGTTCTCTAAAGTTATTCATATATTAATGTATAATACAAGTCTTCACAAATGCATTATAACAGAAATATGTAATAAAACTAAAACTCACCAAACATGACCAAATATCTGTGAAGACGTACACAAACAAACAAGCACACATATAGCGAGGTTAGTGTGACACCTCATACTCTGAAACAATTTAGAGGAAAACTGAGAATAAATATTTCAAGTTATAGATATGAGCAAAACATTTCTGAATACAAATCTAAAAGCTCTGGAAAGAGCAAGAATTGACAAATGAGACTGCATTAATTTGCAAGGCTTCCACACAACAAAAGAAAAAAAATGGAATGAAAAATCAGCCTTCACAATGGGAAAAATATGAGCTATTCTCATAATGGAATTCATGTCGATAATTAGCATGCAAAAGATCCCGTCAATGAATGGTCAAATTAACTGAACAAACACTTCCAAAGAAGCAATATAGCTAGGCATGGTACTATGCCCATAATAATAGCACTTGGGAGGTGAAAGTAGGAAGATCAGTGGTTGAAGGTAGGAAGATCAGAGGTTCAAGCCTGCTTCCACCATGTAGCAAGTTTAAAGTCAATCGGAGTTATATGAGATCCTGTCTCAAAGGAGAGAAGAAAGAAGGGAGGAAGGGAGGGGGGAGATGAAGGATAAAAGTGAGGGAGAGTAGGGGGAAGAAAGAAAGACCACAACAGCAGCAAATAGGTATATTACATAAAGTTGGCATTATCTGAGCTAATGAAGTAACACAGTTGGTAAAAGTGCTTGCCTTCTAAGCCTGAGAACCTGAGCTCCAGCATGGAACTTACAGAAAGGCATAAGCAGAGAACTAAGTCCACAAAGTTATCCTATGAGCTCCACAGGTATGCCTTTACATGTTCTTGCCGCTGCACTTGCCGCCACCCACACATTTCTTTTCTCTCTCATCCACAGTTGTAATGATAATAAAATAATGAATAATATAATAATAAACTCAGTGTTGTTAGTCAATGTGAAAATACAAACCACAACTATATTGACCATCCACTGCACTCCAGTCTGCATGGTTATCTGTAGCCCAATTTAAAAAAAAAAATTATAAAAAGAACAGTGTCATACTGAGGATTTCTGGGAACCGGATTGCCATTTTGGACTGAGATAGAGGTCAAAGCCAGGGACTGACTGTTTTGATTTTTCTGGCCTCCAGGTTGAACCCCAGTGTCTGTCTCAGGATTTTTATTAATTGTGCTGTAGCTGTCACCAAGAAAACAAACCAAAGGTTAGTGAAGATGGGGGCAGGCAAATGCACTGTTGATAAGAATATAAATTAGCCTAAGTACAATGGAAATCAGTTTGGAAGTTCTAAAAAGCACTAACTAATACAAATACATAATCCAACTATGTAATTCCCTGGGTATGTATGCAAAGGAATCACAAAATCAGAAGACAAGCATGTATCCCGAAATACTTATATTTACCCTGTATATCCACATTTGATGTTTACCATTCATGATAGACAAATCACAGATGAGTGTAGGTGGCCGTCAGTACATGACTGAGTAAAGAAATCGTGCCATTTACACACAAAGAAATGCTAGTTGGCCACATAGAAGAATGAAGCAATGATACTTCTAGAACGAATGGATGGCATTGGAGATCAGCATGTCAATTTGATATGATCTGGTGTCATTTTGGAAAAGGGAAGATGTCCTCATCAAATGGGACAGTAAGTCACCTGTGAAATATTTTCTGGATTGGTGTTTAAGGTAAGAGGGCTCAGCTGGCTGAGGGTGGTGCCATCACTGGTCTGGTGACGCTGGTTGATAAAGCAGTCTGAGAAAGCCATGTGAAGTTGAGCCACTAAGCAATACTCCTCAGTGGTTCCTGCCTCGGGTGCCTGCCCTGACTTCTCTGGGTGAGGGGCTGTCATGTGAAAGCCTAAGTTGAAATAAGCCCTTTCTTCTCCAAGTTGTTTTTGGTCATGGTGTTTTATCACCACAATAGAAAGAAACACTAAGAAGGAATGAGAATATGAGCAAGGAGGTCAAGACCATAATGGATTCACTCACTGAAACACTTTGTCTGAGCTAATGGGAGCTCACCAACTCCAGCCAGACTGGGAAGAAACAAGCATAGGACCAAACTTGTCCCTCTGGATGTGGTTGACAGTTGCATGGCTGGGGCAGATTGAGGGGCCACTGGCAGTGGCACCAGAATTTATCCCTACTGTATGTACTGGCTTTTTGGGATCCTACTTTCTTATTGGATGTATATATTGCTCACCCTAGATATAGTAGGGAGGGCCTTAGACCTTCTACAAGGCCTTATGCTCTTTGAGGATTAAATGGGATGGGGTGGGAGGGTGTGTGGAAAGAATGGGAGGAGGGGAAAGAGTGGAAACTTGGATTGGTATTTTTTAAAAAAAAAATCTAATAAATAAAGTCATCAATCTAGCACACAACCATAAAAAAAGACACTCATCATGACAAGAGGCACAAATGAATATTGAAAAACAGTGCTTGTATTTCATGTATGGAAGGTAGAAATACAGAAAGAGGAAGAATCCATGAATGTAGGTAAAAAGTTATCAGATAAAAAAGAGGGTAAGGTGGAGGGAGGATAAGAATGGGCAAGTGAGTGAGAAGATCAGCAGTGCACACCGCAGGCGTGTGTGAAAGGTCTCAGATATTCTCCAGTAAGTTCGGAGTGCTAGGGAAGCACATTCCACGCTGTGCTGTGAAGATCAGAGGACGAATTTACAGATGTGGGTCTCTCCTGAGTGAGCTCCTAGAACTGAACTCAGGTCATCAGATGTGGCGGCCAGTGCCTTTACCCTATGAATCATCTCACCAGCACAAAATGCTTTTTACAAGAAAGGAATAGGACATCTTGTTTAAAAAGTTAATCATGTGGCCTCCATTTATATAATATTCAAATATGCTGACTAAGCAAAAACATTATATTTCTCAATTCACAATGTACAAATATTTAAATAAAAGAGAGCTAAACCTAAATTGTGATGCAAACACATGTTTTGTAATTTCAGAAGAGATTCTAGTGTAATTCCTGTGATATCGTGGAAACATTTTGCTTGCATAACTAACTTATCAAATTTCAAGACTAAAATGTACAAGCTTTAATAGAAATAAAATTCATAACACAAAACATACAGAATAAAGAAAGAATATTAAGAGCTGCAAAGGAAAAAGGTCAAGTTACTTATAAAGGTAAACCTATCAGACTTACACCTGACTACTCTATGGAAACCATGAAAGCCAGAAGGTCCTGGATAGATGTACTGCAGAAGCTAAGAGAACATGGATGCAAGCCCAGACTACTATACCCAGCCAAGCTTTTGTTCACTATAAATGGAGAAAACAAAATTTTCCAGGATAAAAACAAATTTAAACAATACGTAGCCACAAATCCAGCCTTACAGAAAGTAATAGAAGGAAAATCACAAACCAAGGAGTCAAACAATGACCACAATATCTCAAACATCTAGAGACCCTTCACCAGCACAACTTAAAGAAGGCAAACACACAAACTCTATGACTAAAAATCTGACCGGAGTTAACAAACACTGGTCATTAATATCCCTTAATGTCAATGGACTCAACTCACCTATAAAAAGGCACAGGCTAAGAGATTGGATACGCAAACAGGATCCAACATTCTGCTGTTTACAAGAAACACACCTCAACCACAAAGACAGGCACCTACTTAGAGTAAAGGGATGGGAAAAGGTTTATCAAGCAAATGGACCTAAGAAACAAGCAGGTGTGGCCATACTAATTTCTAACAAAGTTGACTTCAAACTTAAGTCAATCAGAAGAGATGGAGAGGGACATTTTATACTCATAACAGGAACAATTCATCAGGATGAAGTCTCAATCCTGAATATCTATGCCCCTAACATAAAAGCACCCATGTACGTAAAAGAAACATTACTAAAACTCAAGGCTGCCATCAAACCGCACACACTAATAGTAGGAGATTTCAACACTCCTCTTTCACCAATGGACAGGTCAATCAGACAGAAGCCTAACAGAGAAATAAGAGAATTAATGGAGGTAATGAATCAAATGGACTTAACAGACATCTATAGAACATTCCACCCAAATAGGAAAGAATATACCTTCTTCTCTGCAGCTCATGGAACCTTCTCGAAAATTGACCACATCCTCGGCAACAAAGCAAACTTCCACTGTTACAAAAAAATATCCATAACCACCTGTGTCTTATCAGATCACCATGGTCTAAAGTTAGAATTCAACAACAAAGCTACCCCCAGAAAGCCTACAATCTCATGGAAACTGAACAGTCAACTATTGACCCACACCTGGATCAAAGAAGAAATAAAGAAAGAAATTAAAGTCTTCCTTGAATTCAATGAAAATAAAGAAACAACATACTCAAACTTATGGGACACTTTGAAAGCAGTCCTAAGGGGAAAGTTCATAGCCCTTAGTGCCCACTTAAAGAAAACAGAGAAAGCATACATTGGAGACTTAACAGCCCACCTGAAAGCTCTAGAAAAAAAAGAAGCAGACTCACCTAGGAGGAGTAGAAGACTGGAAATAGTCAAACTGAGAGCTGAAATCAACAAAATAGAAACACAGAAAACAATCCAAAGAATCAATGAAACAAAAAGCTGGTTCCTGGAAAAAATCAACAAAATTGATAAACCCCTATCCAAACTAATCAAACGGCAGAGAGAGAATCTGCAAATTAATAAGATCAGAAATGAAAAGGGGGACATAACCACAGACATAGAGGAAATTCAGAGAATCATTAGATCTTACTATAAAAGCCTGTATGCCACAAGACTGGAAAATGTAAAAGAAATGGACACTTTTTTAGATAAATACCATATACCAAAATTAAATCAGGACCAGGTGAACAATCTAAATAGACCTGTCAGTCGCGAAGTATTAGAAGCTGTTATCAAAAACCTCCCTACCAAAAAAAGCCCAGGACCAGACGGTTTCAATGCGGAATTCTACCAGAATTTCCAAGAAGACCTAATACCTATACTCCTTAAGGTATTTCACAATATAGAAACAGAAGAGTCATTGCCAAATTCCTTTTATGAAGCTACCGTCACTCTGATACCAAAACCACACAAAGACTCAACCAAGAAAGAGAATTACAGACCAATCTCACTCATGAACATCGACGCAAAAATCCTCAACAAAATACTGGCAAACCGTATCCAAGAACACATTAGAAAAATTATCCATTATGATCAAGTAGGCTTCATCCCAGAGATGCAGGGCTGGATCAACATACGAAAATCTATCAATGTAATCCATCATATAAATAAAATGAAAGAAAAAAACCATATGATCATTTCTTTAGATGCTGAAAAAGCTTTTGACAAAATTCAACATCCCTTTATGATAAAAGTCTTGGAGAGATTAGGGATACAAGGATCATACCTAAATATAATAAAAGCTATTTACAGCAAACCGACAGCTAACATCAAACTAAACGGAGAGAAACTCAAAGCCATCCCACTTAAGTCAGGAACACGACAAGGCTGTCCACTCTCTCCATACCTCTTCAATATAGTGCTTGAAGTGTTAGCAATAGCAATAAGACAACATAAGGGGATCAAGGGTATTCGAATTGGAAAGGAAGAAGTTAAACTTTCGTTATTTGCAGATGATATGATAGTGTACATAAGTGACCCCCAAAACTCCACCAAAGAACTATTACAGCTGATAAACAACTTTAGTAATGTGGCCGGATACAAGATCAACTCCAAAAAATCAGTCGCCCTCCTATACACAAAGGATATGGAAGCAGAGAGGAAAATCAGAGAAGCATCACCTTTCACAATAGCCACAAACAGCATAAAATATCTCGGGGTAACTCTAACCAAAGAAGTGAAGGATCTGTTTGACAAGAACTTTAAAGCATTGAAGAAAGAAATTGAAGAGGATACCAGAAAATGGAAGGATCTCCCTTGCTCGTGGATTGGGAGGATCAACACAGTAAAAATGGCAATCCTACCAAAGGCAATTTATAGATTCAATGCAATCCCCATCAAGATCCCATCAAAATTCTTCACTGATCTTGAAAGGACAATAATCAACTTTATATGGAATAACAAAAAACCCAGGATAGCCAAAACAATCTTATACAATAAAGGAACTTCTGGAGGCATTACCATCCCTGACTTTAAACTCTATTACAGAGCTACAGTAATGAAATCGGGGTGGTATTGGCATAAAAATAGAGAAGTCGACCAATGGAATCGTATAGAAGACCAGGATTTTAACCCACAAACCTATGAAAACCTCATTTTCGATAAAGGTGCTAAAAGTATACAATGGAAGAAAGAAAGCATCTTCAACAAATGGTGCTGGCACAACTGGATGTCAACCTGTAGAAGAATGAAAATAGACCCATATCTATCACCATGCACAAAACTCAAGTCCAAATGGATCAAAGACCTCAATATCAATATGAACACACTGAACCTGATAGAAGAGAAAGTGGGAAGTACCCTACAACAGATGGGCACAGGCGATCGCTTCCTAGGTATAACAGCGGCAGCACAGTCATTAAGGGCAACATTGAATAAATGGGACCTACTGAAACTGAGAAGCTTCTGTAACGCAAAAGACACTGTCACTAAGACAAAAAGGGAACCCACTGACTGGGAGAAGATCTTCACCAACCCCGCAACAGACAAAGGTCTGATCTCCAAAATATATAAAGAACTCAAGAAACTAGACTTTAAAATGCTAATTAACCCAATTAAAAAATGGGGCACTGATCTGAAGAGGGAATTCTCAACAGAAGAAGTTCAAATGGCCAAAAGGCACTTAAGGTCATGCTCAGCCTCCTTAGCGATCAGGGAAATGCAAATCAAAACAACATTGAGATATCACCTTACACCTGTCAGAATGGCTAAAATCAAAAACACCAATGATAGCCTTTGCTGGAGAGGCTGTGGAGAAAGGGGCACCCTCATCCATTGCTGGTGGGAATGCAAACTTGTGCAACCACTTTGGAAAGCAGTGTGGCGGTTTCTCGGGAAATTTGGGATCAACATACCCATGGACCCAGCAATGCCACTCTTGGGAATATACCCACGAGATGCCCGATCATATGACAAGGACATTTGTTCAGCTATGTTCATTGCAGCATTATTTGTAATAGCCAGAACCTGGAAACAACCTAGATGCCCTTCAATGGAAGAATGGATGAAGAAAGTATGGAATATATATTCATTAGAATACTACTCAGCGGTAAAAAACAATGACTTCGCGAATTTTGCATGCAAATGGATGGAAATAGAAAACACTATCCTGAGTGAGGTAACCCAGACCCAAAAGGATGAGCATGGGATGTACTCACTTATAATTGGTTTCTAGAGATAAATAAAGAAACTTCACCTGGCGATGGATGGAGATAGAGACAGAGACCCACACTGGAGAACTGGACTGAGCTCCCAAAGTCCCAATGAGGAGCAGAAGGAGGGAGAATATGAGCAAAGAAGTCAGGACCACAAGGGGTGCGCCCACCCGTGGAGACAGTGGGGGCTGAGTCTTTGGGAGCTCACCAAGGCCAGCTGGACTCTGACTGAAAAAGCATGGGATAAAACCGGACTCTCTGAATTTTGCGGACAATGAGGGCTGCTGAGAAGCCAAGGACCATGGCACCGGGTTTTGATCCTACTTCATGTTCTGGCTTTGTGGGAGCCTATCCAGTTTGGACGTTCACCTTCCTAGACCAGGATCGAGGGGGGAGGACTTTGGACTTTCCACAGGAACCCTGACTGCTCTTCAGGCTGGAGAGGGAGGGGGAGGAGTGGGGGGGAGGGGAGGAGGGGAGGGAGGAGTGGGAGGGAAATGGGAGGCGGGGAGGAGGCAGAAATTTTTTTTTTCCAATAAAAAAAAAAAAAGCTCCACAAAGGACAAATTACTTGGTCAAAGTGGAACCAAAATTTACATAACCACAGATATACGGGACAGAATAACCCGGGAATAACAAAATGGCCATGGAGGTAGAAAGGTTTCTTGAAAACATTGGAGCAGAAGATTTGATAGAGATGTATTCACAAATTGACCGTCAATTCCCAAGTTACAGGCTGTTATATAATGTAAAGACCCTTCACTAGGTTGAACTCCAGAGTGACCAGGGTTTGGGTGTACGGGGAAATCACTATATTAGGAATAAAGAGTTTTATTTGTCAAAAAAAAAAAAACCATATCATCTGTAAATAAGCAGTTGTGTTTCTGTCTGACCAACTTTGATGCCTTCTATTGTATGTCTTGATTAACTGCACCTCAGAGAGAGCCTCCAGGGCAGGGCTGAACAGCAGTAACTGGGGCTAGACACCCTCACCTTGCTTTAGAGTCCTCCCGGATTGAGGGTGACATCACCAGTAAATAGCTCTACTGTGTGTCTAGGTAGAGCGTAGGAACATATTTATTTATTATGTATACAGTGTTCTGCCTGCATGTATGTCTAGAGGGCAGACAAGAAGATCTCATTACAGAGGGCTGTGATCCATCATGTGGTTGTTGGGAATTGAACTCAGGACACGTGGAAGAGCAGGCAATGCTCCTAATCACTGAGCCATCCTTCCAGTCCCACCACTAAACTTTTATAGGTGTCATTTATCAAGTTTGAGGAAATTCTATTGCATTAATTGGGCACACACATGTGTGTGTGCATGTGTGTTTGTGATAAATGGGGATCATACTTTATCAATTGCTTTTCCTGTGTTTATTGATGTAGTTATGACATTTGTTGTTGATTTTCTTTGAATATGATACATAGTATGTAGATATTCTGATGTCTATCAAACTTCACATTTCTGAGATTCATGGTTTATATGATCATTTGGTATGTGACTACTCAGTTTGCTAGTCTTTTGCTGTTTGTTTTGTGTCTATGTTTATAAAGAATGCTGTCCTGTTAAAAAAAAAAGAAAAAAAGAAATAAAATTCATACTATTTCCCCAAAAGATG
Organism: Microtus obscurus; assembly: GCA_963919715.1. Lineage (NCBI taxonomy): Eukaryota > Metazoa > Chordata > Mammalia > Rodentia > Cricetidae > Microtus > Microtus obscurus. The sequence continues at coordinate 21,247,783 of CAWTZC010000355.1, read as the reverse complement.
TAAAAATTAATTTGAATCATTGTAGAAAATCTTAATGTTTTGGTTTCATGACCTGTTTTAGTAAAAAATAAGCATTGAAAACATTATTTTTGTGAGTTATATCTATAGTTATATATTAGAAATTAAAAGTCAGAGAAGTGCTTCGGTGCTAATTTTTAAATAATCTTAAGCTCTACATGCTCAAATAGATCATTTGTTTTATTAAAAATGTAACTTCACTGGTTTACAACTGAGTAGAATCTTTCTGCTTTTATGTGTATTTTGTGTCGTTTATTATTTTCTTTGAAGTGTCTGAAGATCCTTCAGAGAGGTAACTGACAAGCTAGAAGTCATAATTCTGGATATACTTTGAAGCCACCACGGAGCCCAACATATACTGGTTTGGTAAAGTCTTGTTTAACTATGAATTATGAAATTATATGTCAATGAACTGATTTTCATACAGTGCCTATCTTCTACTTTGAGTTATTCTTTTAGGCACAATTTTGTAACATTATGCATTTCTCACTTGGAACATAGTTCAAAGAGTTATACTAATTTTTAAAATTGATGTGCTGATTATGCATATGTTTTAATTATTTTCATGTATCACTATTGATTTCATCAGAAAAGTAATATGTGACAATGATTTGTTGAGGTGTTGAACTCATGACAGCACATTCAACATTTCAAAAATTTCCACTTACACTTGGAATCGTGTGTGTGTTCATGAGTAGACACATGTCTGGGTTCATGCACATATGGCAACCTTGAGAACCATTGTTCACCCCTTGTGTCTACCCTATTTTAAAAAATAGAGTCTCTAATCAAGACCTGGGTTTACCCTTTAGGATGGGGCAGTCAGCCAGGGCAGCCCACTATCCACCTGTCTTTGCCTTCCCAGTGCTGTGTTACAAGTGTGTGTCACCATATGTGGCATTCAATACAGGTTCCAAGTATCTAACTCAAGTCGCTGCGTTTGCACAGAAGCTCAAAACTAAACTTTTACTTGCAACAAAAGCTAAATTATTTTCTTTTTTTTTTTTTTTTTTGGTTTTTTTCGAGACAGGGTTTCTCTGTGGCTTTGGAGCCTGTCCTGGAACTAGCTCTGTAGACCAGGCTGGTCTCGAACTCACAGGGATCCACCTGCCTCTGTCTCCCGAGTGCTGGATTATTTTCTTAAAATAATTGACTCCACTGATTTTGACAAATATTCACCTATGAGTAAGCAATTTGCCAGGTGATCTTTCAAGCACAATTGACATTCTGCCATAAAAGGTTCAAGTTTATTCTGATTTCCCATTGGAGCTGTTGTCCTTTGGTGCAGCTGTTATGCATTATTAACACTGCAGTGCTTCGGAGTGCAACACTCTGTGGATCATTCCTGTTTTGTCCACAGGCTATTAGAAAAACTATGAATTTGTGTCTCGTGATGCAAGAAAGTATTTTTTTCTTCCTAGGTGAAATTAGTAAATAAAACTAATTAGTTAAATCCAAGGAGTACATAGTTGTGTAGTGTTTATCAGATTCTCAGTGTAAGCCCAGCAAAGATGGACTAAGAAAACAAAAGTCACAGTCATACTTAGGAGCTTTATCCCCACTCCCCAACCTCTTAAGAAGCAGTAGCAACCAAATTCATGTTTTTTATATAACCTCAGTGTCCACAGAAAGGAAAAAGGGGGACTAGAAAAGGTCATAAAGCAGAGAAATTAATGCACCAAGGAGATGAGTCTAATTTGCAGGTGTTTGTTATGGACACCATTAAGGGTCTTTGTGTGCTCCACCCCAGGTAACAAGGAGCACAAATGGACTTCTCTCATATTTTAACTCTGATGTAAAGTTTAAGGAAAATGCAGTATCTTGACTAAAAATTGGGGTATTTTACCCAATAAATAAAAATTAGATTAGAACAGACTTTCATGGGTCATAAATACTTTCATTTTCTTAAGTAAAATTATTCTGAGTTTGATATCTATGTAACATGTATTTAATCTTAAGTACACGAGGATCATACAATGAACTGAAATTTATCTGTTCACAAAATGAAGTCCTTTTAGTCATGTAAAAACTACATTCACATTTAGCCACAAGTAAAAACCACACAACTTGGTTATGATATGTTGAAGAACTGAATGTGGTATTGCTACAATCAAATTTAATTGAACTTAATAATAGCCAGATTTTAATTATGGAGAAACAGGCTTATACTAGTTGTCATAAAGAGTTAATTCTCATGAAGTAGCAAGCTTAGTAAACAAAAGAAAGTATGCTAATATTTTATAATAACATTAAGTAAGATCACTACAGAATTCTTTAGAAAGTGATATTTCACTATTATAGTTATATGTGTATATATATATACATATATATATATATATATATACATATATGAGAAACCAATAAAATCAACACTGGAGTTGTCTATGTGACTATCTACTTACCCAGTTATATACTTCAGCCCCAGCTTAGTGAGGATCATACCTCCAAGAGCAAAGCAAAGTGAAGGGCAAGAGCAGACCTTGTGATGGGAAGGTGTGAGATACACGAAGACGAAGTTTCCATCTCTATTCCTGTTATATCCTATGTAAATATATCCTATGTAAATGGATACTGAGACTTTCTCTGTCTCACTGCTCCCCCTGGACCAGTTCCTCTCTATCTACCAGGTTCCCACTTGCTAGTTTCTGAAGCCATTGATGAAATAACCACTTGAGGGCTTAATATCCATTACAATTGTTTGGCATATGTCTTAGGCTTCTTACCGGCTAAATGTAACTATAAATTAACCTATTTCTGTAGTTTGTATTGTACCATGAGCCTCATGATTTGTTACCTCACATCTTGTTTCTTTGGCAGCTACAAGGCATCTCCCTGGTTTCTCCTTCTATCTTTCTGCATTCAGTTTAGTTTTCCCACCTACCTATATACTGCCCTGTCATAGGTCAAAACAGCTTCTTTAATAATCAATGGTGATAATACATATTCACATCATACAGAGGGCAATTCAACATCAATCTCCAAATTGCTGAACTGTGGGTAGATGATAAACATTAGATTAATGAAGAAAGAGACGAATAAATGAGCAAGCAGAAAATGCCCTGGGATCAGTAACTCTCATTACAAGAGATGTGACACAGTAACTGAAAACACCGTTAATTGCTACATCAGGACCAGAATGCTATCAGTCCCAGTGTGTATGGCCACAAATTCTACTACACAGTGTCTGATACTCACAAGCTATCCCTGACAACAAATAATCACCTGATATAAAATACTAATAGCATAAATTGTCAGAGATTCAACTCATTTTTAAAGAATTCTAACAGAGAAGATAAAACCCTTAATAAGAAACCACTTTCTTTGATTACTTATTTTCCAGCTGTCAAAAGTAAAGAGTCTTGAAAAAAAAAAAGACAAATTTAGACAGTGAAATCCCAGGAACATGAAATAGAGGAAAGTGGAAGACAAACCTAACTCAAAGGTATTGAGACTGGAAGAATCTAACAATGATTCAAAACCAAAGCAAGTGTAAGGTAAAAGTGGTGCCTCTGCCAGCAGAAGTTCAGGAAGTAAGTGATAAAGCACAGCTGGAAATAGAGTGAAAATTATATCATTATCCGGTGTCTATTACAAAAGAATATTGTGCTTCTCCAGGAACAAGAAAAAGAAATTATTCCACAGTTATTGGCTTTATGGAAGAGCTCCAAATGCATGAGGAGAGAGGAATGCTTACGAGAAATAGAGCAAGGATCTGAGAGTTAGGTCTGGATCCCCATGGTAAGGTGGAAATGCAAGCAGCCAAAAATGCATGCATCAAGGAACTCATAAAGAAAGCAAAGTGTAAATGAAACACCAATTGCTGCAGAGGTGGGGTGGGACTGAAGCTTTAAGCCCTGAAGACAACAAGGTGGGACCTACTCTCTAATTTCTCTTCCTGAAAGTGTCCACAAGGTTCTTCATCTAGTTTACACTGGACTCTCAAAGCTTCTGCCTTTGTTACTTAAGTCACTGTAGACATACTATGTAGACAAAACATGTAGACTTACTATGCTTATTGGTTAAGGTGGGTCTCCCTTCTATATACCAAGAATGTGTATAGATGAAAGTTGGTACAAAAACTAAAAGTTTGATGATTATTTTAATAATCCAATGAATAAAAGTAGTAAACAGTATTGTCATGAAAATATTCCAAAGTCCAAAATGAAGGATCTGAATGTAAAATTCCAGTCTCCATCCCAGAGCACAAGGAGTCATTAATTCATTAACTCTTTCAAACATGCCAATCCCTATAGCAGCCTCAGAATTTACTGAAGTGGAACTTCCGCTCTCATATTGTTTTGGTCTTCACAGTCCTCAGTTTAAGGGTTTGTTTTCCCGTTCAATATAAATTTCACCTAACACTTTGAATATGCTATGACATAAAACCAGCCTTTGGGATAGTATAATGAGGAAAATAGATCTGCCCTAAGGATTGTACAAATTAATGGAGGATGAAAGCATAAGAGCTGCAGTAGTAATCTGTGAGAAACAAAATGACAAGCCTTGCGCAGGGGTTCACAGAGCAGCCCGAAGAAGTGATGCAATTTTCAGAGACAGAGAGGCAAGAATGTTGGAGCTATGAACACTTAGGTTTTCTAAATGTCATACATAACTATATTAAAGCATTTTAAAGTGAATACAATCACTTAGGGGTTACAGTCTTTTCTTGAAACACTTTTAGCAAATGAGGTGAAATGCTCTCCTTATCCAAACAAATAAACACTTAAAACTCTCTAAGTCTTTTAAGGTCATGACATACCTGAAGAATAAAGTGGATTTCTGAGAGAGGGAAGCAAGTAAAACTCAATTGACCTTGCTGCCATCAACCAGACACACACTATCAGGACCATTTTTGTCATGGAAGGATTATGATACAACCTGTGAGTCAGCAAAGCAATATAACAAGCTTTCTCGTCAGACTATCTTTGAAACTCCAACCCAAAGACTGATTATTAATTATGAAAGTTTGGCCTTAGCTTAGGCTTTTTCCAAATTACCTCTTATAACTTAATGACCTTTTTCTATTAATGTACATTCTGTCATGTGGCTCAACTACATCTTCTTAGTAAGGTATATTTAAGTTGCTCCAAGACTGTCTGTAAAATCATGTTCCTAGATTTCTCCTCCCAGTTTTTCTTTCTGCTGGGAAGTACTACCTATTCTCCCTTGCCAAGCTATTGGCCAGTTATCTCTTTATTAAACCAATCAGAAACTGTCTTAGGCAGAGACACATCTTTACAGTGTAAACAAATATTCTGCAACGTTTCCTCTTTCTGTTAATTAAAAAAGAAAAGTTTTAATGCAAATATAGAAAACTATATACAATAATAAGTTATCAAGTAAGAATTAAATTCACAATGTTCAGCTCACTTGTATTTATCATATTCAGAGACAATACTCTATTATCCATCCTATCTTTAAGAATCTAAAGTTTTATACCTAAACTACATTTTGTCATAACTTATATTACCATCCTTGAAATATATTTTCAGCCCTTAAACATTTTCTTAGAGAAACAACTTAAGCTTTTATGTTTTTCAATCTTATAAACTTTACATCTCTTATGTAATTTTATTTTCTGAATTTGCTAACAAGGAAAACAATAAGACTATAAGGATCTCATCTTCAACTCCATCAGACATCTGATAAGAATATAATATTACCTGAGTAAAAAGGAATTGCAAAGCAAATATCTCCCAAAACTATAGAAATGACAAAGATAGTTTGCTGCCTGGACAGTAACACAAGATTCCTCTGTAGTACTAAAGAGGTTTTTGTCCCACCTGACAGGAAAGTGTAGAGTTTATTTTAAGTCCTGACTGGGAGAAACTGTGAGGCTGGACCCTCTCAACTAGCAACTCTGAAGTTTTCTGGAGGCAGAACTTTTAGGAAACTACAACAGGGAATTCTGAGGGGCTGGATAACCTGGGCTAGATCACTTGTCTTTATGGGATAATGCTGTCTGTTTCTTTTTTTCCCCTTAAAATGCACAAAAGTTTAAAGGTAACATATAAATATCTGCATTAACACAAGTATAGAATATGTGCTGTGCATAAGTCTGCTAAAGATGATGTTTTGTTCTATGTTTTAATGGTAAAGAGCAACTTTTAACTTTATAAGTCAGTTTGGACTGCATAACAACACTATAATATAAAGCTCTATTCATACCATATGAATATAATGTCATGAGGACTCTGTAGTTAACAAGATTCATGTCTCACCCAGTCTCAGAGTGGTTTTCATTTGAGGGATCACCGCATATGTCACCTCCCCTATGGTCCTTTTGGCTTTTTACCTCATGTCTATTGCCAAGGTCCTCAGGAGGTCTACCCAGTCAAATCTGATCTTTATTAACTTTAATGAAATCCATAGCTTTTTGATCCTGAGGAAACAAAAGCAAAGTCTCTCCCCCAATGTAACGTATTTTCTGACTTTCATTTTGAAGTTAAGATATTTTTTAAATATATAGATTGGTTGAATTTAGTACTTTCTGTAATCCAGTACACCTTGCCAGTTATTGCTTTTTGTTCATTAGCATTTAAAAATTCAAAGTCAGCAAAGCACCATATGGAATCTAGATACACTTTACATTTCCTACATGTGTGTGTTTCTTTCCTTTTATATTATTTTATTCTCTCTTTAAAGACTTAATTATTCTTAAGCTATTTATTTTTATGTGACTATATCCATTTTTTCTTGTGTTTTAGAATATAAGCAGATTTTAAGGACACTATACTCTGTTTTGTTTTGTTTTTTAATAACCTGTACCTGGACTGACTTTACTAAGTGCCTATAGCTGTTCAGTTGCAGTGTGCTCTGACTGTGTGAGCCAAACCTTAAACTCCTAAGTGGTGGCAAGGCCTTTGGTTACACAGCTCTTCTTAACACATAGTCTTATGGCTGGCTTCACCCTTTTAAGGTCTGTGAAAGTGGAGCCTCATGCCTATGGCCTGACCTGGATCCAGTCTATCAGCCCCAACTCTGGGAAGTTGTTGGGTCATGCTGTGGTAGTTGTTTCTACCTAGTCTCCCACCACTGAGTAATACATTGCCTGCCACTCATTAACCCCATGGAAAATTTTGGTAACAGGGCCTCTTAAAAGAGCCGTGCCCCTATGTACAACAAGCACTATGTACAGAGAATTTTTCCCCAGCATCTAAGGCCCTTGGTGGATTTATATGCCACACGTTGGGCATCAAATGTAATGAGCTTGCTTATCAAACTATCTTTGAAACACCAGACCACAATAATGACCTTGAGACTTATTATTAATTATAAACATTTGGACATAGCTTAGGCTTTTTCCCAACTAGTTCTTATAACTTATTAACCTGGTTCTTCCACATGGCTCATTTTACCTCTTCTTCATACATCACATCCACATGCTCTGGATCTGGTGGCAAAACCATGTGCCTAGATTCCTCCTTCCAGTTTCTCTCTCTCTGCTCAGAAGTCCTGCCTATTTTCTTCTGCCTCCATATTGGCCATTTAGCTCTTTAATAAACCAATCAGAAGGCACCTGAGGCATAGAGATATCTTCATGGTGTAAACAAATATCCCACAACAGTTCTAACTCAAAATTATAGATAGATATAGATAGATAGATAGATAGATAGATAGATAGATAGATAGATAGATAGATAGATAGATAGAAAGAAAGGTATTACACAGCAGGGCTGACTTGGATAACTGCCTCCTAGGGGTCTTTACGAAACGGAAATTACCACTATTATAACCCCTACTCCCTAACATACTAACCATGTTAGCATCTGCTGTCCTACCTCAGTCTGTGAGGATAGAGTCATCTAGAGATTAAACCACTTCCTTTGATAACACATAACCAATAAAAAAAATCAATGACCTGAAGCCATTTCCATGTGATTGCCATGTGTGTAGTGGTATTTCAACTATATTTTAGTAAATAAAGCTTGCCTGAAGATCTGAGAATAAAGCAGCCCCATTGGTCAATCTTACAGACACAGTAATGGTAACACATACTTCTAATCACAGTAACCATAAATGACACACACCTTTAATCCCAGTAGCCACACTAGTTGCCATAGAAACCAGGTGGTGCATGCCTTTAATCCCAGTGACGCATACCTTTAATCCCAACCCTAGAGAGGATTATAAAAGGAAAGAAAACATCTCTCAACCACAGTCTCATTCTGAATTTACTGGAAGCAGTATCGCCATTTCATACTGAGGTTGAGGTAAGAGGCAGTGACAGGCTGCTTTGCTTTGGGGGTCTTCAGATTAAACCTCAATTTCCCTCTCTGAGTTTTTATTAATTATGCTTCACCTATGTTTCTTTGGAGCATACCGTTGTGTCTTCTTTGTTTTGGAAGGACCTGGCTTAGATCCACATATCTTATAGCACTGTGAATGTTGTGATTTCTCTCAGTTTATTACATGCTGTCATAACTCTGAAGCATAAAAAAATCAAAAGTACTATTTCCATTCCTTATCAGTGTTTATTAAGGCTACAGTCAGCTAAGATGAAAGTCACTCTGCACTCATATGAGAAATTTTCCTGACCAGGAAAGATTCAGCTTAAATGTGGGCAATATCTTTGGTGGCAGCTTAGTTAAAACTAGGTAAAAGAAGGAAGTTTTTTTTGGCCTACTTGCCTTCTCTCTAGTTAGCAAGTTCATCTACACTGCTGTTGCCACTGCTACATTCCTTCACTGACATCAGAACCCAGATGGTTCAGACTCTTCAAAAATCTTCTATGCCTTCAGCAGTAAACGGATCCGGTCTCACAGACTCAGCAATTATTGGGTTCTCAAGCTCTCCAGCATGAGATAGCCATTGTTGGATTACCCAGATCATATCATGTAACTCAACCTAACATTTCAATATATTCACATATCAATTTTTAATATATACTGACTATCATATCTTTTTCTATGCAGAACCCTGATTAACACAGGGGTTCAGTTAAGTATTGTTGCTTCTCTTTTTGGAACAGGATCACCACTCAATCCAGTATATACATTTCAGCAAATGATAACAAAATGTGACTCCTCTCTACCAGATTCACAACACTTGTCAAGGACTCTTCTGTATCATAATATAAAAGCAGGTTGCTTCATCCCACTGAGTCATCAGGCAGAAGACATATGGGAAGGGGGTTCAAAACTTTTTCTGAGGCATACAGCATAAAGGTTCTCCTACTGCAACCTTACATTAGCTTAAAGACATCACTGATATTTCCCTAACGAATCATAAGGGTACATGGGAGAATAACCAGGTAACACAAGAAAACACAAGCACAAGGGCACAAGGTACATGGGTCAATTTAAGGGCACCAGTCTTGGGCAAGCTGGTGCTTTGAGAACTAAGTTAAATAACAACAGAGAGAGTGTGCAATATCAGTATTCTAGTTACATGCATAGTACATCTACACTTCACTGTTTATTTATCTATCCTTAATGTCCCAAACCACTGTTGTTGGTCACTTCTTCAGCTTGATCAACATTTGATACATCTGCTCAAATACTGGGGAGTAAGTTCCTGAAGACACCCAGGCAGAATCACGTTCTCTGCACAGGGAAAAGTGAGCTATTCCATTGTTCTTATTCTGTTCACAGATTCAAGCACACACACACACACACACACACACACACACACACACAAATGTGTTTGTCTTAGGGATATATTATGATGATAAATAAAGGACGTGATTCTTCAGTGTGTTGTTTCAATACCAGGAGCCACATATGCATTATTGAAGCAAAACAAGAAGACAAATCCTTCTAAAGTTTAATTTATAAAATAGAGATTAGTTTACTTCTTCATTTTCATAATAAACAATTATATTGTGATTTTCTACAGGTGAAGTTATGAAATAAAACTAAACTAGAAACAAAGTCTAGGGGGAAAATATTTGATAGGTGTTGACTTTGGATTCAGATCAACTAAATAGACAAGCTCAAAAGAGAAACAGTAGCCTTGTCTACATGTCTCTATGTAAAATCTAGGCATACTGAAATCCATTTTCCTCTAGTCACAATTCCAAAGTTCTAATCTCATGTGTACTTAACCACTCTTTAACCACAGTCTGGTTTCCCACCATACTTACCAAACGCCTTCCTCTTAAAGCTTCATATTTAGATTATAAGGTTATTTTCAAGAAAAAGAAGGTAAATATAAACTTCACATATGCCATTGAGTGATGTTTCTGTTCTTATTTTGAAAAGGATTAAGCATTCCTTTCCCATAAACTATAGCCTTGTTGAAAATATTATCCATGTTTTTCATCAGTGTTCCTCAGTAAGAAACAGAAAATGACAACACCAGAAAACAACAGAATAACTTCACCTTCAGTTTCATTAGGACTCCATTACTTTGATTTTAATTATATTTTCCTATAATTCATTTGCTCTGTAGAAAGGTTTGGTTGTAAATGATTGATTGATTTCCTAAATACACTCCCAGGCTAGCACAATACCTATATAAGCAAATGTTTTATTTTGATTCCACTTCATCTATTAAATTATTAAACAGAAATCAATCCCCAAGTAACTGAAGTATTAAAAAATATATTCAGTGGATACTTTCTATATTTTTTGTAAAATGAAAGGCAATGAAAACATTGATTGAACAGAATAAATATTGAATATGTTCTCATTTCAAGTTTAAAAGCATGACTCACTACTATTTTCAGTTTAGTTGAAAATATGAATCTGTAATAACGAGGCAATATGCTGCCTCTTCTTTTCCAATTACAGTGAAAGCTTGCATTATGAGAAAGATTATTTAGTAGTTTTATACAGAATCTTCAGGTTATTCTAAAGAGCAACATTGATGACATTTCATCTTGGATATTAAGCCAGCCATTAACAGTAACAGCCACTGTAGCAACCCTGTGAATGGTCATCCAGATGTCCAACCCCAAGGTGCCCCTAGAGCCATCATAAGACACATAGAAAGTACATAGAATAGCCCTATTTTCTGAAAGAGAGGATATTTCTTATCCAATCTCATTGAATGACAATGGGGAAACAGTAACCATCATAAATTACCATCAGTGTGTGAAAACCACAGGGCTCTGACTTTTGATGCTCTACAAAGCTACAGGATATGTTTGTGCTTTTTTTATTTCTGCGAAAGGAGCTTGAAAGGTTTTATAGGTCAGAAGGACATCATTTCTAGACTTCAAGCCCTGTCACTAGAAGAACAAAGTAGTCATGGGAAAAAAGTACCCAAATAGTATAGTCATGTTCTGATATAGTCTTGTTTACTAAATAAATCTGTAATATGATATGGTTCTTAGACCCCTGACATCTGAGAGAGTAGGAACAGTATTAGTGTGCAGAAAAAAGAAGTTACATTCATCTAGCAAAGCAAAGTGGAGAATGACTATATGCTGTAGGGGGAAGTATGCTTCCCTGTAAAGGCAGAAGGGTTCAAACTAGCTCACCTCGGTTTGCTCCTAAGTACATCTATTGGCTATCATATGACTTTTCACCAGGTACTTAATCCTGCATGTCACATTCCTCATTGGAAAAATGCTGGGGAATGAGAGGAAATACAGCATTTATAGAGATTGAGTTAATTCAGGTGGTTCACTCAGAAACATGCCTGTTTAATTCTAAGCTAAACAAACAGCAACAATTATTATAAACATTTATTCTTATACAAAGTGTCTCTTGAGAGAAATAAAATAACCCATAAATACCTTCCAGCTTCTGGTTAGTAACTAGATACACATATAAAATATGGGTCTTATTTTAACAGAATATTAGGAATTCGCATGCACAAACATCATTCTGAGTTTCCAAAGACAATGCCAAGACTTGTTTATTTTTGTATCTCCAGCACTCAGCCAGTGTATGATACAATAGTCAAGAAATGTTATTGGAATGGTTGAATTGAATGCATGAATAGAACAATAGACATACCCCTGGAGACTAAGGACAGTAATAATACCGATAAAACCGTCTCTGGGGTTGAACAAAGAAAAGAGATACAATTAGAGAATGAAGTGCAATTAAGAACAGGTCTTAGAAATGGAGACAGGGAATCTAACAAAAGCAAGGCAAAATATGTATAGTGTATGGAGTTCATTGCCAAGCATGTACTATTTCAGGCCCAGCTGATGACTTCATAGTCACTTTCTATCGGTCATGCACAATCTGGTGCAGTTTCAGTGATGGAGACAAAGTACTGGTAATGTAAGACATGGAATATATTCTAAGCAAAGGAGGAGACTGGAGGGGAAAGCAGAGTGAACTGATGTGTTACAGGAAAGCATTTCTCCAGGTTGTTCAAGGTCTGCAAGGATAAATACAACTGAATACTCTTTCCTAGTCAGGACAGAGTGGTTAAAGTGACCTTTGAACCGCACACTGCAGTCACCACCCACGTTTTGTCAGTTGCCTGTTTGTGTAAGTCTCACAGCAATTCAAAGTCCTGAGAATCCTGAAAATAGATTCCAGCTCACTACTGTATACAGTGTCTTCATAGATGGAAATCAGCCCTCTACTCTGTGCTGCCACCGTCAACTCCATTCCACTCTCTCTGTCAGCAAGTCTAAGCAATCCCTGGATGCATGATGAGATGCTTTCTCAAAAACCCTAGAAGAATCCCTAAACCAATCTCCCTCTCTCCCTCTCCTTCCTACTATAACCCCTCTCAAATCTCTCATTCAGTCCTCCTCCCTCTCCGTCTCTCTCTTATCCTCTCTCTCCCTTTTCTGTCCCCTGTTCTACGTGGTGTATGAGTAACAGAGTGAGTGAGTGAGTGGATGTGTAAGTGTGGGTGTGTGCACACACGTGTACACGCATGCATGTGCATAAGAGACAGAGAGGGAGATTGGTTGTTTCTGGGGCATTTGAAGTCACATTGCTCAAAGGATGTAATACACAATCAGGTTCAAATATTTAGTTAAGTTTAAAAATTAAGCAAAAGAAACAAACAAAAGTGAGCTGGTTTGCTTAAAATAAAGAATTTTCTTCAGTTAATGAAACTGTATGTTGGTTTGTGAAGAACGTTTTTTGTGTTTCCTTGCAGAAAAAGTTGAAGTTCACAAACATTTTGATGTTAAACATGGTCCACTAGCTGGAGGGCTCTTCTAGTAAAAAGGTTCTCTATGCAGGCAATCCTCAAAGCAGTGTGACTTACCAGTTGTGTTTGTTTCCCCAACTCCCAGCTAATGAAAGACTTCTGCGGGTCCCAGGGCTGGAAGGGCCTTACTCTCCCACATTCTCTGGCTTTCTCTGTCTCCATCCTGCCTCAACACTACATTCTTCATGCCCCGAGAAAAGGGTTTTCTCTCTGGACCACAGTTCACACTCTATTCATCCTTTCCCTTCACTTAATTAATAATGTGTCCATCATTAATCTGGTAAAGGGATTTGTGCAGAGTCTTAATTCAGGACGATTCCTCAGAGTTATCAAAGACTGAAGATTTTCCTCAGCATTTCTTCTTTATTTTGATATTAAAAACTCTGACTGAGAACTCTAGAAAAATGGCAATGGGTTTTTGATCCTACTGCACGTACTGGCTTTATGGGAGCCTAGGCAGTTTGGATGCTCACCTTACTAGACCTGGATGGAGGTGGGTGGTCCTTGGACTTCCCACAGGGCAGGGAACCCTCATTGCTCTCTGGGCTGACGAGGGAGGGGGACTTGGTCGGGGGAGGGGGAGGGAAATGGGAGGCGGTGGTGGGGAAGAGACAAAAATCTTTAATAAATAAATAAAAAAAACTCTGACGTTTTTGTGTATCTGCTAAAAATCAATCCTCAAGCATCTTTTTCTCATTTTTTTCTTTTTTTAATTTTATTTTAATTTAATTTTGTATAGGTGTTTTGTCTCCATTGTCTGCATGTATGTCTGTTCACCACATCCATGTCTGGTTCCCACCAAGGCCAGAAACGGATGTCAGATCCCCTAGACTTGAAATTACACACAGTTAATAAACTACTAGGTAGGTACTGGGAATTCAACCCAGGTCTTCTGGAGGAGGAGCTAGTGTTATCAACTAGTTAGGCATTTCTTCAGGCAAGTTTTTATATTTTTTTCATTAATACAGCTAAACATTTTTACAACTTCACTCCCTGTGGACACACTTGTATTTAAATCAAACATAGTATTTAGTTCTCACTTGCACTTGCACAGAATATATTTTCCTGACTGAGTCATCCCCTCAGCACCATTACCCTTCACTCTCACTTTTATAATTGCACAGATTAAATAACTGACATATAAAAATACTTCCACAGAACAAATCAAATGTCCTTCCACTACAAGAAGAGAGTATAGATAAACTACAAATCTTCATGAGAATAACTTGCATTATTCAAACTCCTAACCAAAATACTTTATGTTATTTCTCCTATCAACAGGGTTGGATACTGGCATGTTATCTATCTTACTGAGACATACTAAATCTTACCAGACCGAAATTATTTTAAGTGTACCTATATCAGTCAATGTAACACATGTACATAAATCCCCCAAGTTTCCATTTTGAGAATGAAATGCCTTTGGTGTCCTTTGGTCAAGGATCAGTATCTGTGTGCCTGCTGTACCCGTTTCTCACTTAGTCACTAACTGTATCCTCTGTCAGTTCTGAATCATGACAGCTCCCATTCTCCCTGTTCTCTATGTGATACTCAACGTCCTTGCTGAGATTCCTTACTCCCATCTCCTTGTCCCCAAAATCTTTTGGCCAGCCCCTGTCATAACCACAGGCTTTGCTGTCTCTTCATCCAGTCTATTGCCTATGCTTTCACTGATTCATATCCACTGGCATTTGGGTTAACAGCCCATACAGCCCTACATATGGCATGGTCCTTAGGGAAAAATACTCAAGAGACAGCATTCCAACTGTACCTTTAATGAGGGGAAGGAAGAGGGCAGAGTAGAAAGCAGTGACAAAAGATGAACACAACAAAGGAGATGAATTTTGGTTCGTTTGCCACATAATCTTTCTACACAGACATTTTTCTCATTCAAAAGTTTGATTTTTATTCCAAAAGAAAACATTTTCTTTCAAACTTTTGAAAGATGTCTCCAGACAAATAATTTCAAGATAAAAACAAGATAAGAAAAAAATTCTATTTCAAAAAGGAAAAGCAATTACCCTCGGAACAAAAGTCAGACTTCATATCACAGCATAAAAGTCCACCATGTCTGACTTAGCCTATGTCTCCAAAATCACCACTCATCCTATGTCTCTAAATCTAGCTCACCATGCTCCAGAATTTGCTTTCTGAGACACAATTTCATTACTACCTCAAATTGCTTATCTGTTGTTCTTTGAGTCATAAAGACCCTTCCATCCCCAAAGCCTTTCCATCATTTGAGCCTCCACAAGTGCCCTGCTTTCAGGAGTGCCCCATTGCCTCACCAACCCCTCCCATCTCACACCATTGGTGCTAAATTATATTCTCTTTGTACTTCTCGGTCACTGCCATCACTCAAACATTGTTTCCCAACAATAGCTTGTCGTCTTCCATCCTGGAGCAGAAGCTTCTGGGTGCTGACTTTTCCATCTCATTATATAAATGATTATCAACCAGAACAAGAAACTCTGTCACTGACCACAATTTATGGCCACCATCATTCAACATTGCCCCTGCAATGTACACACTGAGCTGCAGGAGCAGCAGGTAATAATACCCAGGAACAAATTTCACTGGGGAGGCAGTGAGGGCACTATCTCTTACACAGACATCCCACACAATTGCACTCATCACTCATTTAAAAATATTATATGACATTTGGAATAATATTATTGTATGCAATGATCCATGAGCATTTCCTGCTTTGCTTAGTCAACAGTGTATTGAATTCTGTAACCTGAGACTTGCCTTTCCTACTGGTGTCCTTGCTGACACACACTGTACCCATGAACTAAGATATTCTCTAAACCTTACATTATTCCTCTCACTGAGACATTACAGAAATCTTGCCTGAGAACTGTGGTAAGGCGATTTCAAGGGCATCCTCATGACACAGCCAGCTTCCCTGGCAGACCACTCTTACTAGGTTGGTTCTGGTGAGTAATTTCTCCCCAATGAGCTTGCATACAGTTTCCAGAAATTCCTCAACTGTGTTCATTCACATCCACAGCCTGAGACTCATCATGCCTCACACACTATGCAACAAGTAACAATTCTTGAGTTGTTTAAAGCACTCAGAGCCAGCAGCAAATCCACCACCATGGCTGGGTCTGGCTGTTTCCCTTAATGCTCCAAACAAACCTTGGTTTTGGACTTGACTGACGTGGTGATAAGAGGAAAGCATTCTCACATCTTTTCTTCAGTCTAGTCTTAGGAGTATTGGGATTTGATACAGGCTCTTTTCAGCTTGTGTTAGTTGCACTACTGTCAAGGAACCATCCATTGCTCTGTTCTGGTCCTCAGCATCCATTGGACTGTTCTCATTCCTCAAAGTGCAGCTACGAATGATATCATTGGGGCATGCCTGAGTAGCAAGCCGTAACCACCACTGATTTTCTGTGATTTAAGAGTCCTTAATCACTTTTAAATTTGTTCCCTGGTTAATCACATTACACGGTTTCTAAGAAAATAGCAGATTCTGTAAACTAAGGAGTTTGGGGGAACTAAACAAGAGACTTAGGAGGTAGCTAAAGGCATTACATGACATACTGTTTTACAGTAAAAATGTTTTTAGAAAAATAAGTAGAAAGGGCACATTAAAACACTGATTAAAAATCTAATGTATTAAAATGATGAGCCAGGAAAAAGAACCATTTACTATCACTTTCAAATATGTCTGTAGTGGAATGGTTGTCTTGCTCTGAGTTTGACACCCATTTTTTTTAATGAAAGGATAAAGAAGAAAGAAAAATCATTTTATGTGTGCCTTGGAGAAGAAGGTACTATATGTGAACTATGCTTCTTCAGGATAGTACATGGGATAAATTAAGATCAGTTTTCAATATCCAATTAATAGAATTATCACTATCTCTGTCAAATACCATTTTCTTTCACTCTCACAGACCATGCATCTGTGCACATCAGCATCATAACAAACAGGTGTAAAAACAGCTTCACTAAGCTGTCACCATGGTTACAAGGTCATTTGTGACAGACATTTCCAACTCCTGTATATTACTGCACCGCCATTGTCTATATTACATATCTAAAATACTATGCATCATCTAAGTGCATTCACCTATGGATTACAGCCTGCAGCTTTCAGAGGATTTCTTGAATAAAGCAAGCAGTAGTGATATTGACTACGTGTACTAACCCATACCATGCTGCTCCCTGTCCTAGATACACAGTGTGCTTTACGCTGGTACATCCTTACAACTGCAAAGACCAGAGGACAGAGATGAAACAATGCGAAAAGTGGCAGGATAAAGACATGAAGATGAGAGAGTTTGTGACAAAGCAAAATGTGTTCTGCAGGCCCAAGATGTAGTCAAGAAGCTGTATAAAGTAGATTACGACATGAAATGAAACTGCAGGAAAATTTTCTTAAAGTGTTCATTCAGCATTAGTCAAAACTGTATCTTTCAGATCCACCATTACACACATACACACACACCTAATAAACATAAGTTAGATGAGTAAACACTGTATAGTATAATTTAGTGAAAAAAAAAGTGTATATATCTTGGTTCCCAAGTTAAGACTTATTTAAAATATTCCTGTCAGGAAGTTTTGGAACTGTCTGGAGACACTTTTAGTGACATTACTAGAGCCTAATATGTACATAGGAAAGGTGAGCACATGGAAAAAGTCACTGGTCCCAATTTTAGTAGGACGCACAGTGAGAGGGAAGTGATTTACGATTAATTACATGGGTAAGAAAAATCAAGATTCTCATATAAATATTAGGTTGATGTATCTTAAAATTATATTTGAGTCAATATTTCAAAAAGAATTATTTACAGATCAGGTATATTTAAAGATCAAGAACCTGAAGCTGCAAATGAAAGCAAAACTATCTTCTCCATAGAAGAGGGGCATTGACTGGATAGACAGACTTCCGCTGGACCAGCAGACGTCATATGCTGTATACAGAAATCACACACGATCCTCCATTGTATCAAGGGTATGCTACGTAAAGGATAGGAATGACAGTCCATTTGGAGTATACTATTGTTCCTAAATAGGAAAGGCAAGTAGGCCTAGACATGCTGCTAACCACTAAATGCTAACTGACTGAGTATATCCTGGTAGTGTTTGGGTATTGTTCATCAAAGAATGGGCTTAATCAGCACATAAACAATAATTGTACTTACTAGATATTGGATAATCTTAATTTATCCTAGTCTCCTGAAAAAGCATAGTTCACATATAGTACCTTTTTCTCCAAGTTATACAGAAAACACATTTTTTTCTTTATTTTTTCATTTTTTTGAAAAAAAAAAAACTGGGGGTCAAACTTAGAGAAAGGCAGCCATTCTGCTCCTGACAAATATCCCTGCTATGGAACAGTCACTTGTATTATTTTAATAAAACACTGATTGGCCAGTAGCCAGGCAGGAAGTAGAGGTGGGCAACAAGGACAGGGGAATTCTGAGAAGAGGAAAGAGGCAGTCTGCAGTTATCACCCAGAAGCAGAGGACACAAGATGAGAATGCCTCACTGATAGATGTAACAAGACATGTGGCTAACATAGGCGAGACTGATGGGCTAATTTAAGATTTAAGAAAGAGTAAATAAGAAGCCTGAGCTAACAGTCCAACCAGTTTGTAATTAATGTAAGCCTCTGTGTATTTCTTTGGGACTGAACGGCTGCAGTACCAGGCAGGATAGAACCCTCAGTCAACATATCTCCAACCCAGAAACCACTTAATAGCCTAAAATAGATATTCAAACTTGAATTCCATTCCTTCTATCACCACCACTTAAGTAACATTAATCAAAATAGAAGAAAATATGCTAACATTCTATCTCTGTCTGTCTAGAAAATAAAGCTAAATCAAATGTTTTATTTTTTTAAATTTATTTATTAAAGATTTCTGTCTCTTCCCCACCGCCGCCTCCCCTTCCCTCCCCCCTCCCCCAATCAAATCCCCCTTCCTCGTCTGCCCAAAGAGCAATCAGGGTTCCCTGCCCTGTGGGAAGTCCAAGGACCACCCACCTCTATCCAGGTCTAGTAAGGTGAGCATCCAGACTGCCTAGGCTCCCACAAAGCCAATAGGTGCAGTAGGATGAAAACCCATTGCCATTGTTCTTGAGGTCTCATTAGTCCTCATTGCCTCCTGAATATTAACCTTCATCAGGTGATAAAAGGAGGCAGAGACAGAGTCCCACATTGGAGCACCGGACTGAAATCTCAAGGTCCAAGTCAGGAGTGGAAGGAGAGAGAGCACGAGCAGGGAGCTCAGGACCACGAGGGGTGCACCCACACACTGAGATAATGGGGTTGTTTTATCGGGAACTCACCAAGGCCAGCTGGCCTGGGTCTGAAAAAGCCTGGTCTCGCTGAACATAGCGGACAATGAGGACAAATGTTTTATTTTTGTAAATAGACTTTCTATAAAAAAAACTTCCATTTCGTTATATTCTAACAGTAGAGATAGTATAATTATCATAATCTACATAAAAGGCAAGTTAATGTCTTCTCTGAGTAGCCAACACAGATCCCCAAGGAAAGAGGGAAATACAACTTCATATAACTCACTCAGTGTTTCCTTGGCTCATAGTTATATCATTATTTCTGTGTCAATTCTCTCACCAATGTTGGACAATAGTTTATTGCAATAAAAATGTTTAACTGACATTCTAATAGTTCAGCTGTCTGATTATGTGCTTAATATTTCTAGTCAATGACACCAAATATATTTATCTCCCTAAATTTGGGAAGGAAAGAATCCTTGAAAGAAATGTTTTTCACTTAAGATCATTTTTTATTTAATCACCTAGGAGAGATGAAAATTATGGCTAAGACTCAAATAATTATCATGCTCATACTTAAATGTGTAGTGGATTATTTTTAAATTAAAATATTAAAAATTTCAAAAATATTTTGATTAGACTTCAGAATAAAAGATATACCAAAAATATCATAAAGATGACAACATTGTAAGATTTCAATTTGATTAGAAAAAGAAATAAGAATTGTTTAAATGACATGTCAAGAGATTACAGAATCACATAATCCAGCAGATGTCTGAAATCCTGAACTTCATGAACTCAGAGTGATAAATAATTAAACACCACTCAGATGTGTTCTATGAGCACTGTATTTTGCACCTTTCTATTATTTAAAATGCATCACATGCAATGTGTGATAACTCAGTAAAGACAATGCTTGCTCTACACTAGCAAAAGCAGATTTCAACCAGGGACACATTACTTTGTATCCCATTTCCTCATGTGATTAACTGTGGCATTAATTAAAATGAATTCTGATTAGTGAATACAAAATTTGATTAGGCCCTTGTAAAATGATGGAAATAGATATTAATCAAAGACTATCAGTGGGGCATAGCTAGGCCATTACCTCATCAACACCTGCATACACAGCAGGGATGTAATGGCTAGGAACACAGGAGAGGTAAGCGCCCTCTGATGGATATAAAAGTCTCTAGTACTCCTTAATCAAGGTAATTACAGAATGTAACTACAACTTGGAGCCTACAGTCTCTCAGGGTTGACTCAGGTTGTTTTAAAGATACTGTTAACTTGTGATATGGTTAAGAAATATAACAACTTACACTGCCCATTCTATTGTTACATATTTTGTTTTTCACTATAATTTCTTCAATTCAGATTAATATTCCTACTCAAAACTTATTATATCTCAGAATAGATACTATGAGTGTCCAACATTGGTAAAAGTCAATACTCACATTTTCTAACACTAAGAAGTAATTTTTCTTGTGTGTTTCACCATTAATTATACAACCAACCATGAGTAAAAGTCTCATTCTTACATCTACAAATATCAACAAACTTTCCTAATCAGGCAATGTTTGGTATATCATTGTGCCAATTTTCTATAACAAATAATGGAAACTGATACAGGTGGCAATAGGGAAGCAAGCTCAGCAATGGAAATTTTTTCATTGTTGTAGTTTAAATGTAATTGCCCCCATAATCTTCTAAAGAGTGTCACTGTTAGGAGGACTTTGTTGGAGTGGGTTTAGCACTGTTGGAGAAAGTATGTCACTGTGGAGGTGGACTTTGAGGTTTCCCATGCTCAGGACACTGCCACATGTTTCAGTCAACTTCCTGTTGCCTGCAAAATGTAGGACTCTGGGCAACATCTCTGGTACTGTGTGCCTGCATGCCACCATGCTCCCCATCATGATGTTAATGGATAATCAAGTCACCCTATTTAATTTTTTTTTTTTTTATAAAAGTTGCCATGGTCATGATGTCTCTTCACAACAATAAAAACTTTAAGACACTTATCATCAATGGTCTCAATCAGGTTTTGTGTTACACACATTCATACTTCTGAAATATCCCTTGGGGAAGTAGTAAAGAAGGTCTGATCCTTACAGTGAAGGTTCAGAACTCAAATTATCAAGATTTTTTTCTCTTATAAAATCTATCCTATACAAGTAATGCACGTCATATTTCATCACAGTCATTCCTTCTATTTACATCTGCTATTTATCTTCAGTAAACTATTGCTACTCCTAGCACACTAATCCCAAAGAGCGGTAAATAGGTTGCATGAGCATAGCCCTGGAATGAGAATTCCAAATCCTGCTTTCTAGAGCTCATCTTATCAACACTTTGTCCATGAAAATTCAGATTCTATTCTTAAAAATTGAAGAGGATAGGGGTATACTCATGGTGTTACAGTGGGCTTTGTGGGATAAAAGTTAAGTCATTTTCTAATTGTTAAAAAATGAAATAACTATGTATGATTTTTGCTATCCAACTCTATGTAGTTCATCTCTGATGATGCAAGTGTCCACAGAGTATCTGCAACAGCATTTTTTCATAAATTGAATCAAAGGTGCAATGAATATCAGCATATCAAACCAATTAGGAAAGGGATCCAAATTCTGCTTAGAAAACTCATCAAGAACCTAGATACTTCAAAGTACAGAAACATTTTAGGTAAAAACTAAAAGATAACATAAAAATGCATTTGAAAGTTTCAACAGTAAACCAGCTCCACCAAAGACATGGGGATGTGTCTTTTGAAATATCCTCATCAGAGTGAATGTAAGTACTATTTGCAGGATTGAAGAATGCATCTAGAAATTCTGGGGCTTTACAAAGTGAACAAATATTTTCACTGTGTTTCTGAAAAAGAATAGGTTGAGAAAGACCCAGAAATTTTGTGGTCATCAAGTTGTCAAGTAACAAACATGAAGACAGAACACTAAAAGTAGAAAATGAAAACCATGATAGGCCCACCTTAGCTTATCAGCAACAGTTTCAGCAGAAGCCATGAACAATAAAAACTGGGATGATATATTCAAAACCCAGAAAGATAAAAGGAAACCAGCCCCAAATACTGTAAACAGCAAAGCTTTAAAAAAATATTTAAAAAAATTAAATGGGATATATATATATATATATATATATATATATATATATATATATATATATATGAGCTATATAGTTGCAGGACATTATATACCACCTAATCTTGGTGTTGGAAACTAAATTTAGGTTCTCTGGAAAAGCAGGGTTCATTCTTAAAAGTCAAAGGAAGATATAATACATGGAAAAAAATTGAAGGAATTCAACTTCCAGTAATAGGCAGATCAGTTGAAATTAATCAAGAAATAAGATTTGAATGTGGTCTAGACTAAATGAATATAGCGGATTCTTACAGAATACTGTACCCAATGCCTGGACATATTCTCATATGGAAAACATGGGAATATTCTGAAAAACAGACCTATGCTATGCATAAAAGATGTCTTAAGAAAACTGAAAATATTAAAACCATCTCAAGTGCCTTCTCTGATCAAGGTGGGTACAACTGGAAATCCTCCTATGAAAGCAGCTCCTGAGAGTTTACACTTACAGATCAACTCATCAAAGAACTACTGAACAATCAAAGAGACACTGAAGCAATTAGAAAGAGGAATTTAAAAACTTCGATAAGACAAATAAACTTGAAATATAAGATGCCTAAACTTATGGGATAGCAAATACAACTTAAAATTGAACATTATAGCAACAACCCCTGTAAAAACAAGTAGGACACAGTTACACAGCCTTGACAAACTAGGAAAAATATCAAAATTAGTAGATGTAAAGAAATAATAAGTATCAACACAGAAATAAGTGATATAGAGTATTACAAACATCATGAAAAAACAAGTCAATAATAAGGAAAGAAAAAAATCAAATATATAAAGCGAAAAAAGAGAAGGGTCTAATAAGTAAACCAGAGAAGAAAAGAAGACACTACATCATATCTCTCAAAGACAAATGTCATGAGGAATGTCTACAAATAATTTTATAATCCAACCATGAGAAACATAGATGATGTGGACAAACTCTGAGCACATTCTTACCACTAGGCTCAAATCTTGAAAAAAGAAAAAATTGAAACAAATCACAAGTAATGAGATTAACTCAACAATAGAAAATCTCTTGTGAAAGAAAAATTCAGAAACAGATGGCTTCATTGCAGAGTTCTAGCACAGTAGAGGACTATATTAATCCTCAAACTATTTAAAAAGAGAGTAGAGGAAGTTCTCTTAGAGTCTCTCTTTAAAGCAAGAAGCAACCTGTGCAAACAACAACTAGATGCTTGTATGATACAACAGCACTTCTGTATGTGTGTTGCTTTTATTGGTTAATGAGTAAAGAATCTGCCTTGGCCTGTAATAGAACAGAGTAGAGCTAGGTGGGGGAAAACTAAACTGAATGCTGAGAGAAACAAGGTAGAGTGAGGTGATGCCATGCAATCGCCAAAGGTGAAAGATGCAAGATGCAAGCTGGAACCTTACATGTAGGCCACGACCCTCTTAATAAAATATAAAATAATAGAAATTGGTTAAATTAAGATGCAAGAGCTAGCCAATAAGAAGCTAGATAGCTAATAGGCCAAGCAGTGATTTAATTAATACAGTTTCTGTGTGGTTACTTTGGGTCGTGGCAGTCAGGAACAAATAGGTGGCCTCCCTAAAGGCACATATATCTGATTTACAATGGCATAGAAATCTTTTACAGGTGCTGAGGGAATTATGGTTCCATGATAACTAGAATCTGATGCACAGCACTGTGTATATGCAGAAGAATGAGGAGTGGTGGAATAGTTCTCGTCATCTAGGCTCTGGAGAGGGAGAAACAGATAGAGTATGTGCTCTGGATATGAAGCCATACTAGCCTTAATCAGCAGGTTCCAGTGAGAGAGATCCTGTCTTAGAAAGATAGGTGGTTCCTGAAGAAAGACAGGTGATCTCTGGCTTATATAAGCACACCTTGTCTATACATACATATCTACATGCACATACATGCCTATACACCAACACACACATGAACACATAAATATACATGTCTATACACCTATAGAGACATGAATGCACACACAGCACATTGCACACACACTTATGTGCCCACTCACAAATGAATACATAAAAGCCAGGCACACACTACCTACTTACCACCCACATATCCATACATGTCTATTTTCCCTATACATACATGCACACACATACATACCTATGTAATCCCACACATGCACATACATACCTGTTCACTCCATACACACATGCACACACTTTCAAGTACCTATACACACATATGCACAAACACACAAACATATATTCCTGTGTGCCCCCTCATAACATGTGTGTATACTTGAGCACATACACACAAATCCTCAAAAAAAAATGATTCAAGAATTCCTCAAAAACATTACTTGTCATAATAAAGTGGTATTTATACCACAGATCAAAAAAAATGATTAGAAAAAGCATTTGGTAAAATTTGCTATCGAAACATTCTGAACAAAGTCAAAGCAGAAAGAAACAGTATGATAAATGTCATGTGGCATTAAATCACAAGGCTAAAATCAGAGTCAGTAAGATGAGTATTCCTACTATTTTATTCCTGTTACTGTTATTTATTACTATTGTATGTACACATAGGCCTATGGATAAAGGCACTCAAGTGCCATGGTGTGTGTGTGTGTGTGTGTGTGTGTGTGTGTGTATGTTTCTCTCTGTCTCTCTGTGTGTGTGTGTGTGTGTGTGTGTGTGTGTGTGTGTAAGACAAAGGAACAACTCTGGTAGTAGATTCCCTTTCTCTCTTTTCAACTATGTGTGATTGTGGGACTGAATATTCAGGTCATCAAGCTTGAGCAGCTAGCATTGCTATCTAAGCCGTCTTGCTAACCCAAGGATTCCGATTCCAACTCTGGTCACTTTTACTTTCCTAGACAGGAAAGAAAAAGTTATAAAGGGGCATATCAATATGAATAAAGGAATCTGAATTGCCTTATTGGATGATGACCTGCTCTTACAAATAGAAACCACCAGATACTACTGAAAAAAGGTAAAAAGTGGTGTATTTGACAACATTGGATGACAATAATTCAACTTAAAAACATCAGTGGCACTCCCATATGCCTATGGGAGCTAGCTGAAACAGAAATAAGGGATGAAAAACTCATTTTCAGGAGCAACAAGACAAAGCCCGAGAAAAATAAGTCTAAACAGGCAGGTAAAAGATCTCCACAATGAAAACTATAAGAGACTTATAAAAGAAATTCAATAGCATGAAACAAATAAAAATATATTACAGGATATCCTGCATCTGAAGAAGTATCTCTTTAAAGTGTTACTACAACACAAAGTCATCTGCAGATTCAATGCAATTCTAAGAAAAACCCAACATTAATCTCAGTCATACAGAAATCACTTTCACATCTGTGTGAAAGCAGAAACGACCATCAATAGCCAAAGCAACCTTGAAGAATAAAAATGTGTATATTATATAACCTGATCATGAAATATACTACAAAGTAATAATAACCAAAATCATGTAAGCTGTCAGCAGAATAAACACATAAATGAAAGGAACTGAAGGAACACAAAGAAATCCATCAGCATCATTGGCAGCCATGTGATTTTTCAGCACAGTCATAAACACTCACAAGGGGAAGGGTGTTCTTTTTTGTGTGTGCTGTCAGGAAAACTGGATGGCTATCGCAGGAGGATAAAAAGGGAAGGTTATCCTTTGTCAATACAAAACCAACTTCAAAAGGAATAAAAACAACCTAAGGCTCAAAGTCTTGGAACCACTAAAATGACACAAAACCACCAGTAAGCATGCTTTCATGACATTTCACAGCACGTGGAATCTTCCGAGAAGCAATCAACAGTGCAGGTGACATAAGCAAATACAGGCCTGCAAGTTTACTAAGACATCTCTGCATAGCAAAAGTGAATGAGCAATAATATGTTTTAATATGGGTAAATATCTAAGAAGACACTTCTCAAAAGAAAGCAATGAGTGTAGCGAGGGTGCCGGAGTGTTGGAGAGAAGCTGCTAGTTAGTTCCCGGCTGATGAGCCCCAAAATTATCACACAGAAACTGTATTATTTAAATCACTGCTTGGCCCATTAGCCATAGATTCTTATTGGCTAACTCTTACATCTTAATTTAACCAACTTCCATTAATCTGTGCATCAACACGAGCTTGTGGCCTACAAGCAAAGTTTCAGCACACCTGTCTCCAGTGGCAGCTCCAAGGCTTCTCTCTGACTCTGCCTCAGAGTTGTTTTTATTTGCATTTATCTGATGTCTAAGGATGTTGAACATTTCCTTAAGTATCTTTCAGTCATTTTAGATTCTTTTGTTGAGAGTTCTCTGCTTAGATCTATACTCCATTTTTTATTGGATTATGTGTTCTTTTGCTGTTCAATTTCTTGAATTCTTCATATATTTTAGAGATCAGACCTCTGTCTGATGTGAGGATAGTGAAGATCTTTTCCCATTTTGCATGCTGTTGTTTTGTCTTGTTGACTGTGTCCTTTGCTTTCCAGAAGCTTTTCAGTTTCAGGAAGTCCCATTTATTAACTGTTTCTCTCAGTGTCTGTGCTGCTGAGGTTATAATTAGGAAGTAGTTCCCTGTGTCAACGCATTAAAGTGTACTTCCCACTTTCTCTTCTATAAGGTCACTGTGGCTGGCCTTAAGTTGAGGTCTTTGATCCATTTTGACTTGAGTTTTGTGCATGGTGATAGATATGGGTCTATTTTCATTCTTCTACATGTTGATATACAGTTATGCCAGCACCACTTGCTAAATATGCTTCTTTTTCCATTTGATATTTTTTGCTTCCTTGTCAAAAATCAGGTGATCGAAGATGTGTGTATTGATTTCCGGGACCGCTATTCAGTTTCCTTGGTCTTCCTGTCTGTTCTTATGTCAATACCAGGCTGTTTTCAGTACTGTAGCTCTGTAGTAGAGTTTGAAGTCAGGAATTGTGATGCCTCCATAAACAGTTTCTTTATTCATTAATGGTAAACACAGCATACAGAGAAAAATCCCACCCAGGAGAAAACATCAAATGTGTTCACATCATTGATCATTAGAGGAATTCAGATTAACATTATAGTACATGATCATCTAACCTCCCTTTGAACAGCTAATATATACAAAAGAAAATTAATGGATGTTTGAGAATGTGAGCAAGATAAAGTCTCACATATTGAAACTAGTCTTAACATTTAACATAGAAATTATGAAAATATGTGGAGGCACCTCAAAACAGTAAAAGTTAAATTACTATATTATACATAAATTCCACTAACAGGTTCATACCTGAAGGAAATAAATTCAACCCTATGAGAGCTATCTGCATTCCATAGTAACAGAAGCATTATTCATAATAGCTAAGAGTTGAATTCCAAAATGGATGAACAAAAGGAAATATTTATATACAAAATACAATACTATCCAACCATAAAAAAAAAACTCTGTCCTTCTTGATAACAAACACATACAGCCCTGGAGTATATAATACTGACCAAAATAAATAAGACTTTACACCAAGACAAAGATTGTATGAGATCAGTCATATGTGAAATTTTTAGCAAGTTGGTCTCCTATTAGTAGAGTGGAGTAGTGAATGATTCTTAGATTCTGGGAAACATAGGAAGAACACACAAAGGACAGCAAGGGACTGGTCAGCTACAGTGATCTGCTGTACGTGTAGGAAGTGACAGGTAACAATAGTGCAATTTTAAATGAGTAGAAGAGAATTGTTTACTTTTTATGCTCTCTCTCTCTCTCTCTCTCTCTCTCTCTCTCTCTCTCTCTCTCTCTCTCTCTCTCTCTCTCTCTCTCTCTCACACACACACACACACACACACACTCAGAAGGGCAAGTATATGAGGTAGCAAAGTTCCTAATTACCCCAATTTGAACATTGCAAACTGTGTACAAGTGTGAAAACATTATTTCTACACCAGAAGTATGCATAACTGGTACATCATACAGAAAAGAAACAAATATACTTTAAAACTAACTCTTTAAAATATATTTACTTTCTTTTCTGTATGTTGCTAACTAACAGAGAATTCAAGCCCTTCAAGAGACTGAACATCTGGCACCAACCCAAGGAGGCAAAGGGATCTTCTGGAATACAAGAGTGTAAGAGCTTGCCTAGAACAATGTAGGCAGAGGCAACAGGCCCATTCAGGCAGACCCTGGGTAGCACACAAATAGTAAAATCTGCAAACTTGAGAAAGCAACACAAGAAAGACATGCCCAAAGCCAAAATAATCACATGCTGATTAATGAATCACTAAACAATATCGGTCAAGCTAATGCCGCAAATTTTTTTTTATTTATCTTATTCTTGCCAGCTGCTAGAAGCACAATACTGAAGAAAATAGACAAGAGTCTTGGTTCCATGCTGTTTATAGTTTTAAGTAAATGAAAGTAGTAGCTGTGCTAGCACAGATGTTATTTATGTTCTTATAATTGCTATTTACAATTTTAAAATCTGAAGGAAACAGCAGGCTCATATTAAATAGCGGGGAGGGAAACTTTAGCTGCTCCACTCAGGTTGTTTTTTATCTACAGAAATGAAATTTCAGCTGAGTCTTAAAGGAAATTCAGTTATGGATGTCGTATGAGTGATAAAGGCATAGGGTGGGGCAGATGTAAAACAAGGCTTGGTATATACAAATACTATCATAGGTCAAGTGAAGAAAACAAGTCATAGCTGAAATAAAGATTTTATTGTTTATTATTTGACAGTTTCAATCATACATATATCAAGCCTGGCCACACTCACCATTCTACTCTCTCTTATCCTCTTCCTACGAATAACAACCCTCCCCTTCCTCCCACCATGTCTCCAGTCCACTTGCATATCTTTATTTTTTGACTTTGTGACTCACTGGGCTTAAACAGGGCCACCCAAGCTAGTATACTTGTTGGGCTACTCACTAGAGCTTGGGTAACTTATCAGTGGCTAAACCACTAAAGACAATGACTTACTGTGCCCCAGTAGCTCTGTGTGATCACTGGCTCCCTTAGGCAGTGATGGGACTCAGGACCCCCTTCACCATCTATGATTACTATTTATGCCTCAGTCTTCTGTAGAACTTTGTAGACACCCCAGTCACAAATGTTGTGAGTTTCTGACTACTGCAGCCACATTGTGCCCGTAAGACAGCATCTCAAGGCGTCTTCTCCATTATCTACCTCTGGCACATGTCCTTCAAGAAAGATGTTCATAAACTTTTACTGAGTCTCTCTCTCTCTCTCTCTCTCTCTCTCTCTCTCTCTCTCTCTCTCTCTCTCTCTCGTGTGTGTGTGTGTGTGTGTGTGTGTCTGTGTCTCACTGTTTCTCTCTGTATGCTTCTCTCTGTGTGTTTCTCTCTGTCTCTCTGTCTCTCTCTGTCTCTGTCTGTCTGTCTTTCTCTCTCTCTCTCGCTCTGTGTGTGTGTGTGTGTGTACATCAGAGAACAACTTTCATGAATGGGTTATTGCCTGTCTTTCTACCATGTAGGTCTTGGGGATCAAACTCAGATGACCATGCTTAGCAGCAAGCATCCTTATCTGGGAGAGCGATATTTCTGGCCCAAGAAGGACTTCTTGACTGCTTCTGCTTTAGCTCTACCATTGTACTTGTTAGACTTTAAATTAATCTACTTGCATGATGTTTTCTGCACTGCACCAACAGCTTATCCAGAACAGGTCTCATTTACTCCTATTCATCTTACATTTAAATAGTTTACATTAATATCAAGAATAGAGGTATTCAATAAACTATCACTGAAAATGAAGAACTAATGCAGTTTTAACTGCAAGCATTGGGTGTACAGTAGTAGGGTTGAAGAGCATACAGTCATTGAAAATTAATAACACTTCCCATTCATTACTCTCCTGGGTGAATCACTGTTGTAACCATTTGATTAGATTTCCAGTCTAAGCAAGCATTCTCTCATTTACCACAAGTAGGCCAGAACTTCATGAAAATTGTTGAATAATCAGAATCCCATAAAAGTATTTTAATTCTTCCCTGGAATTCTTTTTGTTTCCCCATGTAACCATGCCCTGTTTAGTATCCTTTTCTTCTTTCCCTTTTAAGACCCTATTGCAATCAGAGTTTCATGTTTGTTAAATATATTCTCTACCACTTGTGCTCTGGTTTCACACTCCACCCTTGTCTTCTGCATAGCAAATCTTTTTTGGAGGATGCAATGAGTTTTCAATAATTCAAGTATTGAACAATGTCATTAAGTCAATCCAGTTTAGAATTTTGTTGTTAAATCTTTAATTCTTCAAACTCCCTCAAAAGCCAATACCTCATATAGGTTCAAGGTTAGGGAATGGACAGATGTATTCTTCCAGTCCTTCCCTATAAACTCACGGCATTTCAGGTAATATATGTAGGAAAGAGTTGACAAAATTAGTCAAATTTGAGTTTAAAGCATGAATTCATGTTTATAATTGCTAATCTTCATTGACAAGTGAACGAGATTCAGAATCATCTGAGAGAAAATCTAGGCATAGCTGTGATGGTGTTGCCTGAGACATTTCACTGAAAAAGGAAGAAACACCCTAGATATAGCAATACAATCACATGGCCTATGGTCCTATACTGAAGGAAAAAGTAAGAATGAATGAATGAATGAATGAATAAATAAATAAATAAATAAATAACCAAGGTGGCTGAGGCCCACACTTCATCCTCTTACATTCAATACTACCTTCTACCCCTGCTATTATGTCCTCATATCCTAATGAACCATATGCTACCCTGACTTCAGACCCTGGTGAAGTGTATTCTACCATGCCTTTGACCTTAATAAGTTCTGTGCTACCGTGCCATTACTCTTGGATGAAATCTATGCTATCAGACCTCTGTCCTGAAGAGAGAATGTATGCTACCATACCTTCACACCCAGATGGGCTGTATTCCTTCTTGAACTGTTAGTCCTAGCAAACCCTTGACCTGACTGTTGCTTCTGTAAACTGTTTTGTGTTAGTGACGAGAGTGAAAATTCCATCCTTTGGTGACAGATGTGAACACCGGCTCTCCTAGGAGCCTTCCCGAGTATTCCCCTGCTCAGACAATGGGAGTGAGGTGGATGTGAAGTTTTCTGAATTCCCCATTTCGCTCCTCTGATAGCATTCCTTACAGCTCTTACCCATTGGTTCTCTTCCATCACATAAGGTTGTCACAAACACAGTCCTGGGCATGCTACTTTCCATATTGCTCCCATACCATACAGGAAAATTGTAGATCTTGCCACAAAAAATGGGGAATATATGTGACTCTCTCCACTCACTCCTAATTATTTTAAAATTTGTTATTGTTATTTTCTTAAATAACCACAGGAAATAGATCTGCAAACCAACGTACAACATATACCAAATCAGATAACAGTGTCGTAATTTTCCTTTCTTGCCAGAATCAATATTCTTATATGTGAGAGCCAGAAACCATAGAACCGAAGTCAGATTCTTAGAGAAAATAGTTATGTGTAGCCTTAAACAAAATAATGCCTCCTCTTCCTCCTCATCTCCTCATTTTTCCTCCTCCTACCTTCTTCAGTCTGGGCCTTTAGGTGTGTAGACATCTGTTTCCCACTGGGCAAAAATTTGCTTAGACTTTCTTATCTATAAGTTAAAGATATCAGGAACTCCTGACATAGAGCATAGTTACAAAGTGAACTAAGTTCATAGTTAAATCTGGTTTTCTTAGTCTATTACCTAGTTCAGAGATAAGAGTCAACAAATAATAGCTGTTATTATACTTTTATTAAATTCCCTCCATTTATTAAGAAAAACTATTCCTCCACATATTCTCCCCATGAGAATAAGTCTTTCAACAGCAATACACATTTCTAGTGATTTCTGACTCTCAAACTCTTGTCCTTCTTTAGAAAGAACAGAGGTCATAATTTCTAAGGTCCTCTCGTGGTTCCAATGTCCTGGAAAGAAGGTGGGACATGTTTGACTTATACTTCTAGGTCACAGTCCATCACTGGCATAGGCTAGAAGCCTCAAGCAGGAGATGAAGGAAAAAACATTGTAAGTTCTAGTTTTCCTCTGCAGACTAGAACCACCTTTCAAGGGATGGTGCTGCCCAAAATGGACTGGGCTTTCCTACCTGATTAAAAATCAAGAAAATGCTCCCTACACATACCCACAAGTGGTCTTTTATTGGGAGCCTGACAGATGAAGCTGTTATGTGCTTGATCTGCTTTTTAACGAGACCTATTCTTCTCTGGCAAATGACCAAACTTAAGAATACTTAAACATATCTCCAAGACAATAGGGAACTAGTATTCACACTCCTGTTATTACTTTGGGCAAGATACTAAAACCGCCATTCTATATCCACCATTAAAAGTAATATACAATCTTTAAAAAACTAAGGCATTAGCATCAAACACAGGATTAATACCCCATCGCCAATGCTTAGCCAATCATACATTATTCACATCACACAGTAGACCACACAGAAGTCCATCATTCAAGAGCCATTAAACAGCATGGCTGATTTTAACTTTAAGTATATATCTAACATTAAACACTTAGCACTGCCAAAGTACTAAAGAGAAATCAAGCATGAACCAACCACACAAGCTTTTTTGTTTTAGTTTTATATTCTTCTTCAATGAATCATTCATTCATCTAGGAAAAATGAAAAAAAAAAATCATAGTGGTAGGAGAGAAGAATATTAATGATTTACAGTTAAAAAAAGAAAATCTGTACCGGGAGAGTATTCTGTCAGGCCAAGATTAGCTGAGTAAAATAGCAACTCATCACATTAAAGGACAGGCAGGGAAATGACATAAAGTAATAATTATGAAAATACAAAGTTTTGATGGAAATAAGCCAAAACAAAAACAGAATATTGAACATTTAAGTTGCCTAACTAGTAAATCAAACATTACTGAATGACACACTGAATGGAGGTTAGTACAGACTTAATGGGTTAAAAAAGTAGAAAAGTTCAGTCTCTAGAGGTGATATGGCAAAGAGAGAAACTCAGAAAGGAATTTGGCTACAAAGAGGTCTGTCTGTGGACTTGCCATGTTGACCCAGACTCTCAAGAGGGTGGCTTCCAAGTGCTGCTGAAATATCATTTGATATTAATAGCCTCCTTCACTCACTTTACCCCACTCATTTCTAGCTTAAGACGCCTGATACAGGGTCACATAAAATGAAGGTGGAGGTCACAAAAGTGGCAACAGTAGTTGCCGATGACTACTTGTCAAAAATGTCCTAAATTATCTAAAATAAAATACAACAAGATCTGTGGTCTTACTCTTTCTGAGGAGTGCGTGACGGTAGGTTGGGGGAAGCAGAAGTAGAAGGGAGAAGGAATTGTGGTTGGTATGTAAAATGAATAAAAAATATAAAAAAGAAAAAAATGAATAGGACAAAACAAACAGAAGAAAAAGGGTC
Source organism: Microtus obscurus (assembly GCA_963919715.1). Classification (NCBI taxonomy): domain Eukaryota; kingdom Metazoa; phylum Chordata; class Mammalia; order Rodentia; family Cricetidae; genus Microtus; species Microtus obscurus. The sequence continues at coordinate 21,213,959 of CAWTZC010000355.1, read as the reverse complement.
AAAGAAAACAGCACCAGAAACAACACATAGACCAAGAGTTATACACATTCACACACACACAGGAATCCCGTAAAAATTTAACATGAAATGAATACAAGGGTTTCCTTGTGAGACTCACCTGTGTTGCCACCCACGATTTCACTGCAGACTTGAATACACACATACACTCTGCACTGAGCATGCCTGAAATAACTTAGTCTGGAGATTACACGTAGGCTGCAGTAATTTTACTGTACAGAGCTATCTCATTTCACAGAAACATTGTGCCTAGATTTCAGGATATAACGCTCACTATTTTCCTACTGTAATTCCGTAGAAGATATATCACAGTCAGTATGTCTTTGGGGTGTAGTATATTAGGATGTATGATATCTTTAATTTTAATTTTAGTTGCTGACTTGAGTTTCATTAAAAAATTATCTCAAAGAATTCTTGTTTAGGATTAAGTCTCAAACATATTTTTATCATTGTATACTACATATTTATAGAATTTTTAGCACTGACTATTATAAAATCAAAATACTAATTACAAAGTTGTTCCATATCCTGAAGTATCAAATATTAAGCCAATATTTATTTTCTCTGTGGTCATGCACATTTGTGTGTGCATGTATAGCATGCATTGTGTGTGCATGCACACATGCAAAGATTATGTTATAGAATTAGAGGTACACAACAATATACTGACTTTTTACATAGGTACTGGTCTCTCAAACTCAGACCCTCATATCTTCATGTCAAGTACATTAAGAACTTATCAATTCCCTAATTCCCAAGATTTAATTATTTATGTAAACAAAGGAAAATACATAACAAATTTGCTTTTGTCCATAAAACATTTTAAAGCTGTCTTTTAATTAATTCTTGATCTATATGCCTATTTTATATAGTGATACAATTGGTATCATAGGATATCTCAAACTGTGGTCATCAGCTGAGATAGTTAAGAACCCATGTTCTAATACTTCCTCTTTACACATAACTTCATAGATCATTCTACATTGTTTTATATGTAATATTGTATTATAGTGTATTGATTATAAACTAATGAGTTTCATATTTTGACACAAACAAATAACATTTATCATTTATTTCTGGTTAGAACCACTTAATTATAACAAATAATCATTATTTTTTCTTTAAATAGCTGAATAAGACTACAAACTTTAAAGATTTGTTATTCTGAGTCATCTTGCCTTTTTTTAAGATTTATTTATTTATTATGTATACAACATTCTGCCTCCATGTATGTCCACACACCAGAGGAGGGTGCCAGATCTCATTACAGATGGTTGTGAGCCTCCATGTGGTTACTGGGAATTGAACTCAGGACCTCTGGAAGAGCAGCCAGTGCTCTTAACCACGGAGCCATCTCTCCAGTCCACCGTCATCTTGCTTTTATGGGTATGATCTTGCTATTGTAGAACAAGATAACCTCAAAATTGAGGTCATTCTGTATCAATTTCTTTGGGATAGACAGGGCGTATTTGTCTTTATTTCAATGCAACTTTTGTTCTAGATGAGTAATTTAAGATGAAGTAGAAAGAGTTTTCTAGTTGGAAAGTGACTTTGCTCTTTACTTCCCATGTTAATATTGAGTATGCAATTGTCTTTTCTGGGGTTTTTATTGTTGTAAAGATACACCATGTCCATGGCAACACTTGTATAGGAAAAGATTTAGTTGGGGCTAGCTTACAATTTCAGAGCCTTAGTCCATTATTATCATGGCAGGACATGGCGGCAGACAGGCAGACATGTTGCTGGAGAAGGAGCTGAAAGTGCTACATCTTGATTTGAAGGCAGTATAAGCAGTCTGTGTCCCACACTGGGACTTTAGTATGGTAAACCTCAAAGTCCATCCCCACAGGACACACTTCCTCCAACAAAGCCACAGATCCTAGTAGTAAATACTCTTGCCTATGGGGGCCATTTTCTTTCAAACCACCACAGCAATGTACAAGAATTCACTCTCACTTAGCTGGCCAAACATCCCATACAGTATGTTTAAAAATGAATTACAAGACTATGAACGATAGTTGTTGTGCTCTACAATGTATTGGTAGCGTGCCTTCCTGGTGTAAATACCATATTCTTTGACTAACACCCATCCCTCTACTACTTTCCTTCAATTCCAAACAACTTCTGCCAATTTCCATTCTCTACTCAGTGTTTGTTAATTTTAGGCTCTAAACATACATAGGAACTGGAGGAATCTGTCTTATTCACTGGTTCACTGATCCCAGGTTCATTTATGTTGTTGAAAATTACTGAACTTCCTTACGCTACACTGAGGGTATATACACGTGATTACCTCACTCTGCTGATGGACTGCTATGTTTATTCTTTATCTTGATGCCCGTGGAACCATGCTGAGAGGAATAGAAGTTCAACTCCCCTTCATCAAACTCTTTTCCTTTGGCAACATAGTTAGAGCTAGAAGTAGAATATATGGAATATCTCTCATTAGTTGTTTTAGTAATGACCAGACTCTTTTTTCACGATGGCTCCAGTGTATATATCAGCTGTTTTCACTGGTTGCATCTTGTCAGAGTCCCATTAACCTTTGTCTTCTGACTAAATTGATTTTAACAACTGTTAAGTTATCAAGGTGGTTTTAAAATGATTAGTTATGATGAACATTTTTCAATACAAGGGTTGCCCATTGTGTATTTGGAGAACTATTTAGTAATGTCTTTTGTCAGTTTTTCATAGAACTGTTTATTTATTCATTTATTTATTGCTTTGTATTGATTTTTTGTGGATTTGTCCATCATGCATCACAGTCCCACTCATCTCCCTGTCCCCCGGCCTCTACCCCTTTGACCTGATCTACCCAAACAAAATTTAAAAGTACAACCTGAAAATCAAATTAAGCAATAAAATTCTGGCATGGAAATCGCAATCATATAGTATGGAGGAACAGGCCACATCCCACCACCTGGCTAGCTTAACACCTGAAATAACCACATAGAAATTGTATTAGTTAAATTACTGCCTGGCCCATTATATATAGCCTCGTCTTGGCTAACTCTCACATATTAGTTTATCTCTGATCTTAGTCTTTTCTATTTAGCTGATACACTTATTTATATCTTAGTACCATGCCATTTGGCTTAGAACAGTTCCAGAGAATATTCTGCAATCCAAAATTACTGGAGTTATTATCTTCATGTTTGCTACCTCTGATGAACTTTGCTTTGGATCTTTGGAGATCTTTGATGTTTTCATACAAAATGTTAGGAGTTTAATTCCATTGCCATGAAGAAAGTGATTGGTATTTCAATAATAATTATTGAGATTTCTTTGACTGAATTTGTGATAGTCTTATAGGGACATTTTACCACCACTGAATCTTTTCTTTAGTATATGCACATTAGATATATTTACCTTTTTATGTCTTCTTTAAATTTGTTAAACAGTGTCAAAATTTTAAGTGTAAATATTTGTATCTCCTAAGGTAAATTTACATAATGTAAAATTATAGAAAGAAACTAGGGACATACATTGTTTTATAGTTAAGTGTTAGAGAACAGAAATTTTTTATGCTTTCTCTATCCTCTTACTTTTCTATGTGCTGGCTGGCTTATTTTTTTCTCAACTTGACACAAGTTAAGGTCATCTGGAGAAAGGGTCCCGTAAATGAGAAAGTGCCTCCATTAGATTGGCCTGTAGGCAAGTTTGATGTTGGGCATTCTCTCGATTAATGATCTATGCTTGACTGTGTGTGGTACCACCTCTGGGAAAGTGGTGCTGGGGTTTCTAAGAAAGTAGGCTAGACAGGCCAGGCGAAGCAAGTTACCCTTCATTTGCTCTGTTTCTGCCTCCAGGTTCCTTCCTTAATTTCCTGACTTGACCTTCTGTCGTGATGGAATTACCCAAAAGTATAAGATGAAATAAAAAAAAATTCTTTCCCTAAATTGATTTTTATCACAGCAATAGAAAGCAAACTAGGAAACCTAAATCCATTAACTGGTTCTAACTGGCTTTGGATAGGCTTCAGGGTTTTCTATATAAATTTGAGACATTTGGTTTCTATTTCCTACTTGGATGGCATCTCTTTCTTGCATAACTGCAATATCTAGGACTTCTGTTGTGTTTAGCACAGTGGAGATACTGGGAATTATTTTATTCTGGATGAATCTGGCTTTGCATCCCTGAATAATATATTATTTGTATTTGTATCATATGGGCTTTCATGAGTTGGCATACATTCCTTTTAACCTAACCATTGGTAGTTTTTATTGGTAATTTAATTTATAGACATGGATTTTGTCAATAATTTTAACTATTAAGATGAGAATATAATTTATGACTCTCTCCTTCTGGCTAATGTAGTAACTTTTGAATTAGTGAATGTTAAACCATACTTGCATTCCTAATCATTGATAATAATAATTGGCTTTTAAAATGTAAACTTAATTTTCTTTATATTTCTGATATGACTTTGAAGTTTCCCTTTCATTTTCCTGTCTGGCTTTGATATCAGGATAAACTAACTATTAAATGAGTAAAGCACCCTTACCTCAAGACAACTTTGAATGAATTTGAGGAAGGTTGGTATCAATTAATCTTGAACACTCTGTAGAATTCAGACTTGAAATATGTACTAGATTTCTTATTAGGATACTTTCAGTGCTTTTTTAACTTGAAAATATTTTTTCATATAATATATTCTAATTATGGTTTCTCCTCCCTGAGTTCCTCCCAGATCCTCCCCACCTTCCCACCTGTCCAAATCTACACCCTTTTCTTCTCTTTCTCACTGAAACAAAAACAGAAATCTAATATATAACAATAAAAAAAATAGAATTAAACCATTTTAGGAAAATCCAAACAGTAGAATGTAAAGCACCTAAATAAACTTCCTTTGTGATCACAATTCAAATGTACGTTTATTAAGAGGCAAAACCATTATGAATTTCATTCCTGTGAGATTTTACATTTGAGAAAATTACTTTTGAACAACATATTTCTGGATAACATTATTTCATGGTACATTAATTAAATTAGTAATAAGTTATTAAGTAGAAGGCTATTATATGAAATTTTATATTGTGATATATATATATATATACATATATATTAATAATTTCCCAATAGATCTTTTATAAGTGAGGATCTTATTAATGTCATTCCTAGGATGCTTTAATTGACTTGCTGTATAATCTGCAAATAATTCTAATTTCATGCTATTATTTTCAATAGTTATTTTTATACTCATCACTATTTTACTATTTCACCGAGACCTCAGTGACTCATTTTGTCACTGTGTTTTGTATCACGGGTCTTGTTTTCTCTCCTTATTAGAAATATATTTTTCTGAATGATGTGAGAGTTTATTACAAATTTAGTAACTGTAAATGATTTACATTCAAGTTGTTAGTCTCATTTATGCTGTTTCAACACCGAACAATGAAATTTTTATTTTATTTTCTCACATATTTCTTTCCACATTTTTGTATCTGGAAGTATGTTTTTCTCCCACCATTTTTCATAAATTTCAATAACATAATCAAGTTGCATTTATAAAATCAATTGGGGATTCATTAATCTCCACTAAAGACTACCAAATTCCTATGTTTCATTTTCTGTTTTCTTTGGGACAGGGGAAGCTGTAACATCTAACTTTTTCCTCTGTCATATTGCTTAGAAGTTAGGTAAATTGTAGTGGTGGTTTCCAACTGACTAATTCTGTTTTATCAAAATTATTTTCAATGTATCCACTGCTACCTACTTCACCATGCTGAGTGACGACATGCCTCTGAAATGTTTGTGGGGGGTGTTTTATTATTGTGAAGTGAGAGACATGGAAAGCCTCCCATTTGAGCCTTAGTATTATATTTATATTATAATGTCTGGCTGTTGTTTTAATATGTTAGATAAAATTCTGGAAAATTGAGTTGCTATATTGGATTTTTACTGGATCCCAGTTGTTGAAGCATGTAGATTGCAAAAACGGGTCAGAGGACACTATAAAAAGTTCTACAACTTAAAAATTTTTTAAAATCATATGGCTGTGCTTTCTTCAAAGAGAGGAATCAAATTTTGCTTCCTTAAAAATATTTTTGTTCATGGACCACCCACCTCCATCCAGGTCTATTAAGGTGAGCATCCAAACTGCCTAGGCTCCCACAAAGCCAATACGTGCAGTAGGATCAAAAACCCATTGCCATTGTTCTAGAGATCTCAGTAGTCCTCATTGTCTCTATGTTTTTTCCCAAGAAGGTTTTAATCCAGGTTTTTTCAGACCCAGGCCAGCTGGCCTTGGTGAGTTCCCGACAGAACATCCCCACTGTCACAGTGTGAGGGTGCACCCCTCGCTGTCCTGAGCTCCCTGCTCATGCTCTCTCTCCTCTGCTCCTGACTTGGCAGGGAACCCTGATAGCTCTTTGGGCTGAAGAGGGAGGGGGACTTGACTGGGGGAGGGGGAGGGAAATGGGAGGCAGCGGTGGGGAAAAGACAGAAATCTTAAATAAATAAATAAATAAATAAATAAATAAAAAATCTAAAAAAAAAATATTTTTTGTTCTTTCGGCCGCGGTAGCCATCTTTCAGTAATTCGCCAAAGTGACAAACACAAAGGGAAAGAGGAGGGGCACTCGCTATATGTTCTCTAGGCCCTTTAGGAAACATGGAGTTGTTCCTTTGGCCACGTACATGCGAATCTACAAGAAGGGCGATATTGTAGACATCAAGGGAATGGGCACTGTTCAAAAAGGAATGCCCCATAAATGTTACCATGGCAAAACCGGAAGAGTCTACAATGTCACCCAGCATGCTGTGGGCATCATTGTAAACAAGCAAGTTAAGGGCAAGATTCTTGCCAAGAGAATTAATGTGCGGATTGAACACATCACGCACTCGAAGAGCAGAGACAGCTTCCTGAAGCGGGTGAAGGAGAACGACCAGAAGAAAAAGGAAGCCAAAGAGAAGGGCACCTGGGTTCAGCTGAAGCACCAGCCTGCTCCACCCAGAGAAGCACACTTTGTGAGGAAGGAGCCTGAGCTGCTGGAGCCCATTCCCTACGAATTCATGGCCTGATGTACAAAAAGAAATAAAAGACCTGGACTATTAAAAAAAAAAAAAATTTGTTAGCCGGGCGGTGGTGGCGCACGCCTTTAATCCCAGCACTTGGGAGGCAGAGGCAGGCGGATCTCTGAGAGTTCGAGACCAGCCTGGTCTACAGAGCTAGTTCCAGGACAGGCTCCAAAACCACAGAGAAACCCTGTCTCGAAAAACCAAAAAAAAAAAAAAAAAAAAAAAATTTGTTTTGCATTTCAAGTGCTTTGTTGAAGCAGTGCTGCACACATGGGTGAGCAGCTGCCTCTGATGGCCATCCCTGCTCTCTGCATTCATAGTGTTACATAGGATCTGCTAGGGTTCTATTCTTTCCACAGTAAATTACAAATTGTATTTTTTCTATAGAAAATGTTTATTTTTCCCAACATGTAAAAAAGAGCCTCTATGCCTTTATGTAGTCCCATGTTTGTGTCCAGCTGCATTCGGAGCAGGTATTTTCTGGGCTGGGTTCTCCTGACCCTCCTGACATTTTCAGGAGGTACCACCTTCTGTTAGTCAGCCTTCTGGGCCACAAACTTCTTGCCTGGCATGGACACCTAATTGGTTGGATCTTTAGGGTTAGTGTTAGCAACTGCTGGACCAGCAATGGCAACCTTAGCAAGGGGTAATTCTTTGGGAGAAGCTTTCAGGGTAGTCATTCTTTGAAGTTTCTTGACTATTTTCTTGATTATTGTTCTTCATTTTCTTTGCATTCTTAACGTTGAAATGATCAAAATCTGCCTCCTTTACTCTGCTTTCTCTGATGTCAATCTTCTTGAATTGTCTGGTGACTTCCTATTCCATATGGATATCTGCCTTCCTGTAAGCTTTTTGTATATTCATCTGGCAGGAATTGTGTAGGAACTTCAGGATGAAGTCACTGACCTGTATGAAAGGCATGGCCTGTCTTCTCACCAGAGTGCAAGGTTCACCCTTTAAAGCCATATTCTGACCAATAACAATTACAACCATGACCATCTTTTTAGTTTCAGGTCCAAAGGAGAAATGGACAACACAAACAACACCCAGGATGCACTTGAACACATCTAAGCCATGTCAGGTGAGGATGTGAGAATATCATTTTATATACAATTATGTATGATCATGTCTACCACTAATTTCCCCTCTGGAATTCTTCATAGACGTCTCCCTTCCCAGTTTCATATCCTTTTATGTTAAGGTCCCTCCAAGTTCAGTTAGTGCTGCCCAGATGTGCAACAGTCTTTAGAAATGACACACATTCAAGCAGATTAGGCAACATACTACTGAACGAAGAAAGAAAAACAGGAACTCAAAACACTCCTGAAGGAAAATGAAAACAAGACCCCCAGGGTTTGTACTGCTGACTCAACCTCTAATTCTATTACTCCATGGGGACAAAAACAGTGCCAAAACAAAGTCGAGATATAATTTTAAGGAGAAGCTGCTATAAATATACCAGTTCCCAATCTCTGAAACAACTGCTTGTATTATCTCTGTCCCAGGCTCTTGTTCTCATTTTTTTTAACTTCTGTGGAAGGACATTAAGACACAGTTTACAGAAAGACCACCTGCCTGCCTTATCTGCTGGGACATTAGGTGAAGTAGTAAGTAAACAGAGGCCAACAGCCCTCTCACAAGGCTGTTATCTTTTTATATTTTTGTCTTTAACTCAAATGATGGTTGGTCATCTTCCAGATATTATAAATTCCTCCAGGTAGTGTCCACTTGTGCTGAATACCTGCTCCTGCCCTTTGTTTGCATGTGCCATTATAATTTCATTACCTGAAAGAGGGCAAACCCCAATGTTGGGGCATCCAGTAGTCAGAAGTATAAAGCAAACCTTTGTTACTTTTATTAAACTCCAACTTTGACCTTAGCTCCATTCTGTCAGTGGTCTCATTATTTGCCAATTTAGTCTTTTTCCCCTTCCCCACACAATTTCAATAAATTATACAACTTGTCTTTAATTTAGAAACTTCAGCTATTCTCTCTCTGGCAACTAAAGCTACTACACTCCCATGAGTCTTTTAGTACTTTCTTTTGGTCAGCACTGTCCTCTAACAGCCTCTAAGGAGAGTGGCAGACAAAAATCCACAAGAAAAATCGTGTGCATGCCAGCTGGGAATAGCCTCTGCTTTTCTAACTGCAGGAGTAACAGGGTTATGTGAAATCCTATACTGCTATAAGAATTCAAAATAAGTAGGTAAAATGTCAAGAGACTAATAACACAACATATTTTAGCATCTATCATACAGTTACTAAATTGCAAATTTTAATCTGATACAGCTACTAGTCTCTGTGTTTTAAAGCGTGTTCAGCATATCAAGTTCTGATTACATAACAGAGGCTGACTACTCTTCCGTGTGTACACGTATACCCACACACATTCACACACAAACAATACATACACTCATGCACACTCAATCTTTCTCTATAGAATATAATTGGCTTCAATATTTGCTTATACCCATTAATTTCTTGTATTGTTAGCAAAGAAGCTCTAGCATTGCTATTAATGGAAAAGTCAAAATGCTGTACTGAAATTAGCTGTTGTTTGGAATTACATACAATAGGAATTTCTTCACACTTAATAGCAAACTGTAAAGCTTTGACACTCTTCCAGAGCCTAGGTAAGCTACAGACAAATAGCACGAAATTATCTGTAATATATTAAGGTTTAATATTTGTGATGGCAAAGGTAACATGATAAAAAAACAACAACAAATATTCTGATGAAACCCATTAGGTATGGAAAGTGTTATGCAGCATCACCTTATGAACAGAAAGTAATGAAAAGGCCTGCCTTACATGCATCCAAAGTGGTGAATGGTAAGAAATATATATCATATAAAATAAAATAAATATTCTTCTGTATCAATAAGTAATACCCCACTCTGTGTGTGTATATATATACACACAAAGAAACATATATAACTGTATATATAGATGTCTAACCATCCACATATGTTTTTATATGTGCATATATATATATATGTATATATATAGCCACACATACATATACACATATACATACACATACATATATGTTCATGCATACACACACACACAGATATTAGATATATATATATGTATATATAGCGAACACATTTCTTGATCCATCCATTTACTTATGGGCATTTTAATAGTTTTTAAATTTTGGTAAACACAAACATGACACCGCAGAAGTGGAGGTAAAGGCATCTTTATTGTCTGTTGATTTTGATTCTTTGATTAAAATACTTGAGGAAGACACAAATAAGTGCAGAGATATCCTTTTCTCAGCATTGAGAGATTTAATATCATCAAACTTCATTTATACAAAGAATAAATGAAGACATATTGTTAACTCAATAAAAATCACAATAGACAAATATGGTGAGAATAAAATCATGGTAGACAGAATTCATACTCAATAAAAACCACAATAATTTTCCCTAAAATAGGAAAATAACCCAAAACTTTGTATGGAACTAGGAAAGTCACAAATAGTCAAGGGAATCTTGAATAAAATGAACAAAGCTGGAACCATTACACTTTGAAACTTCAAGTGATATAACTGTATTATCATCACCAAGCAGCAAAATGGTATTGGCATAAAAAAGACACACAGACCAAAAAAAAAAGATTTCAGAAATATATCTATGTATCTACAGTGAGCTTACATTTTTAGAGATATGTCAATAATATACAATAGAATTTAATAAACTCTTGACTAAATATCAATGGGGAAATTGGATAGCAAGTGGATCCATATTGACTCTGGATGAGAAGAAAAATGAAACTAGTTCCCTTCTCATACTAATATACAAAAGATAATTTCAAATTTATTAAAGACTTTGAGAATTGAAACTATGGAAATACTAAAAGAAAACAAAGACAAGGAACCCCATGAAGAAAGCTAGGCTAATAACATTTCCATAGACAACTGCAAAGAGTGGAAAAAACACAAAACATAGATCATAGAGATTTCATCCAAATAAGAAGTATCTATACATCAAAGAAAACTATCTGTAGACTGAAGAATCAGCACACCAACCCACAGGCTGGCAAAAAAGATTCGTAAAACCTCTATCTGGCACAGGGTAAATGGACACCTTATACAAAGAAACTGTAAACATAAGCAAGAACAATATAAGCTGAAGAACTTGAGTAAACACTTTTAAGAGTCAAAGTGACTATCAGAATACAAAAATTAGGTTGCTTTGTTTGTTTTGTTTCGTTTTGTTTGAGACAGGCTATGTCTCTCTCTGTAGCTCTGGCTATCCTGGAGCAAACACAAATAATGGTCAGGAGAAAATTCCCTTGACTTTTTACCTCACACCTATCAGAATGGCTATTATCAAAAAGACAAAATAAGAAATACTGGAAGAAATACTGGTTAGGACTTAAAGAAAAGAGAAACCTTGAATAATTTTGGTTATAGCCTTTGCAATAAACAGTAGGGATGTTCCTCTCAAAAAGAGATGCCTCTACTTCATGGTCCATGTGATCCTGCAATCCCCTTTGGAGAATGAATAAGGACAGTTAAAAGATAGACAAAAAGACCCAAAGTTGGAAATGACAGCAGTACATCAAAGATAGCTTTCTCTCCCTTCTTCCTTAAAGTATTTTTCACAGTATACAAGACACTAATCACCATAAGTGTCAATCAATGAATAAATTCAAAAGAATTATGCATATGTAACATTTCATAAATGTAATATGAATAAATACTAGTTAAAATATAATCATTTGCAACAATATGGATGAACTTTGAAAACACTATATCAAACAATATGAGCTGAACACAAGAAGACAAATTTTCCATTATCTTACCTATGTGTGAAATTTAGGAATACTGAATTCATAGAAGACAATAAATGATCTTTACCACAGCCTGGGTGTATGTCCAGAGTTTTAAAAGATGTTGGTTAAGCACTACAAAAGTTCAGCAGGAGAAAATACATCAATATATATTTTGGTGCTATTAATATATCATGGTGCTATTAATTATTAATAATAATAAATGTGCTAGTAATTAACAATAATATATGTGCTAGTAATTAATGATACTATTGGTGATAAGTCAAGGGGGCTTGCTTTAACCTTCATTCCCTGATGATTCATTATGTTTAATCCAGGGCAGCTAGAACCAGAGAGAGGAAGAGAGTGCCAGCCTGCCCCAAACAAAACAAAACATCAGAAAACAAACAAATAATAATAGTAAGAGCAATAAAATAATAATATACTAATATTCTTGAAGATCACTAAGAAGATAAATCTTAACTGTTTTCTCCAAAGAAAATAAGCCTCTAAGGTTACATTATATATTTTAATTAACTGGTCCTAAACATTTCACAATTTACAACGTCTTAAAATATCATGCTTTATGTAATAAATAAATATGACTTTATCAATTACTTTCTGGCAACTGAGCAAGAAAGAACATGATACATTATTTTGTAAAAAGAACTCTTCAGACATGAATTAAGGAGAAACGTCTGTAAATGGACTAACAAGTTACAAATTAAAATTTCAGTTGACTCCTTTACCCTGATTCATCCTTTTCCCATTGCTCCGAAGAAAATATTATTATGACTTTAGGTTATTTCATCTCAAACTACTGCATATGAATTTGGCTTCTCTGAAAAAAAATGTATATTATGGTTTTGAGGTTGTTTCTTTCTATGTATATTTCAATAGTATATGTACATTTTTATTTATCCAGAGCACAATTCATTTATTTACTCTGTTTAGCAACATTTACTTTGTGTCCATGTTTGCACTGTATAAATATTTGATAAAATAGTTGTTATGTACCTACCAGAGCATGGAGCTTTCTCTATCCTATAAACTGAGCCCCAGTGTCTAGATTCCAGCAATGCACAATTTAAATGACACAGTCTGAACATTTATCTCCATAATTATTTTATAAATGTGTGTGACTGCTTAGCACTGTAGAAAAGGTCCTGTATCCCATATCCCTAACAGCACTTAACAGCAACATGGCTTTAAATATCTTGTTTGCTCTGTTGGTGTATGTTTCTCATTGTGGTTGCAATGTATGCCTCTATTATCTAATTCATAATAGAGCTCCGGATGACTTATATGTGTCTATGAAACACATTCATTTTCTTTTATATGTGTATTGTTCCTACTTGTTCTTCTTTGGTTGCTTTTATTTAGTGTGGGGTGGCAGTACCTTCCAATGCTTACAGTCAACAGAGGAATAGCTCACAAAATCAAAGAAGAGAATCTGATTCAACATGGCTTAATTAGCTGGGCTGACTCAAACTTCTAGAGTCTGACAGTGGACATATTTAAGTACAGTATAGTTTTAGAAAAATAAACTTCCTGGTTACATTTATCTCAATCTCATGTGTACAATAAAGCTTAAGGCATGGCTACATCAAAACTTTTTTACAAAGTACACGGGACGTCTACAAAGAGGATGGATTCTATAGTCTGGTGTGGTCTCATTTCATATAGTGAGCATAGAAGTCACCAAGCTTTAACATATATGTGACATCTTCCCTAAGGATGGGTTCTATGTCTGAGAAGCAATGCTCAAGATAAAAGTCTTGGGAAAAAGAATTTGGGATAAACATAATAGTCTGGAGGATTCAGATGTAGCCAGACCCAATAGACATCACAGATCACCAGGATATTAACTACATCCATTCAGAGCCTTCCAGGTGGAACACAGGTATGCATCCTTTTTGTTGAAGAACCAAGCCTGGGTGCTTAACCTTTCTCATTTCCCTTGTGTTTATCTGTGAGCTTGCATCTTCTATAGTTCAGTTTTTGAGTTAGGGTGCCCCTATGTAGCCCAGGGTGACCTTGAACACATGAGCCTCCAGCAACCTCTGTAGTGTTGACATTATCAATATCTACCCCATCAAGTGTCCAACTCTCTTTCACACACTGCACCCCATACTCAGTGCATTTTACTTCTATGTCAAGGTCTGCCTCAGAGAGAAAGGCACTGTGGTGTTTTAATAACACCCATTTTGTATTCGCAAATGATTTTTCATATTCTTCGGTCCCTGCTCTTCTATTAGGATTAGTGAAAACTTCAGTTCAGGTGGACCACATTTGTTGGACTTTTCAATTGGATCACACGGTGTCTGCAGGTTTGGTGAGACTTAAGAGGATGTCATTTGCATATGGACCCAGGTCTGTCTACACACTTTGCAGGCTCTTTAGGATTAGTTTAATATTTTTCTACTGAGGCTTTACATGTCATTAATCAAGTTTTTCTTAGTCATTTAATATCTGTTTTTGTTTTAAGCTGAAATTTAAATTGCCGTCTTGTTGCCCTATCTAAAGAAATGCAATGTTTTTAGTAGCTATGACAGGAAGTTTTCTCCTATCTTTAATTTTATAAGAGTTTTAATCACTGAAGGTGTAAGATTTTAATTAATTCCCTAATCCAAATTTAAAAGTAGACAGTTAATCTTTTTTGTTGGTCTTGCTAACTTAATTGTATTGTGATGAGAAGAAAATGTGTGCATACTGATTCTGTTAGCAAGACTGGCCCTCACTTCAGGAACTGTCACTCCCCCGCCCCCACAAGCTTACCTGCTCTGCTTCATGAATAAGACTACCAACTGTTCATGTTTCCCAGACTACCTTATAGTAAGAAACACTGTAGAAAAAAAAAAGTTCTTAATCTAGCTTCACTGGAGTGTCTGTCCTATGCAAGGTCTGGATTTTATTCCCTGTTCCTATCTCATTTTCATAAACATAGCGCTTATAAGAAGCAAGTTGCCCCCCCAAAGAATGTGACAAGGTACCCGGGACACATACATACTCAACTCATCCATTCATGCTTCCTCCTTCATTTCCTGCCTACAAGGCTTTCCTTAGACTTTTACCAGAATGCCTAGGCATGGAAAATTACTTTAAAAAACATTGTCCACACTTTATTGACTTTACTTTTCCAGCAGAGTTAGTCTGTTTCTTTACTATGCTATTTTAATTATGGCCAAACAACTAATTTGGTCTTTTTATATACAGTACAAAAGATAAATGTAGTTTTCATGTTAAAAACCATTTGACCTCAATTATAGTTATACATTTCCACAGTTTTTTGTACCTAATTATGTACATTTCCATTGACTAGATCAAAAAAAAAAAAAACACCCAGAGCAGGAATCTTTGTCTTCTTATGAGAACAGCCCTCATATGTATTTTCTTACTGGGGATGGCATTCTATCGGTTATGTGTTTTAAAGACCTCAAACATTATAACAGCTATGATTCTGATATATAGAATCTCAAAATGTAGCTCACTTTCTTCATAATTAATACTCTACTGAGTTCTCTTGGGATCCTTAAATGTGTTAATATTTTTATTTTTCTGTTTGTTTTGTATTCTCAATTTTGGTATTGTGTTAATACTGAGATGCACAGAGGATATCTCACATTGGTTTCACAGAGATGTGAAGTAAATAACAGTTCAGCCCTCTGAGGCCAGGACCCCTATGTGAAACCATTCTTTGATATATTCAATGCTTCATGAGGTCCTTTGGGCTCCACACTTTATCTAGCACCTATTTGGAAGGTATACACTTTAGTAATTTCTTTCTTTAAAATAATCATATCTTTCGGTAAAAATAGTTTTTATTTTGATGCATGTACATTAAAAATTTCACTGGCCAATTGTGGTCCCCTGTGTTTCTAATCTTTTTTTTTTCCTTTCTTTCTACTCCATCCCTGTGTTTTTAATCTTAACATTCAGAAAGTAGGTGCAGGTGGCTCTCCATAAAAACAAAAGCCAGTCTTGTTTATACATTAGATGCCAGGTCAGCCAGAACCACATAGTGAGACATTGTCTAAAAACATGCATTTTTATCTATATGCTTTAATTAACATTTATTAAACATATTATATTGATGTTTTCACACATTTTGGAGCTGATAAAATAGATCAGCAGTTACCACTGCTTACTGTTCCTCCTGAGGAACTGGGTTTTTCTCTGTACCCACACAAGAGATCTCACAAACACCTTGAATTCCAGTTTCAGACAACCTGATACCATATTCCAGCCTCTCTGGTCAACAGGCACATGCATAATGCACATACATACATGCAGACAAAACATTCACACACTAATTACATCCTAACATTTGCTTCCTTATATAATCTTCATCGTCTTTATGTAATCAAGCAAGTATGAACACTTTTGACCTTTTGAACAACCATATATCTTCCTTATAGATGACATTCTGTCTTCTTAAATTATCAAATTTGATGACATTTTATTGGAAAGGAATTTGTTCATCTACATTGTTCATCTCTATGAAGGAGGTAGCAGCTGGTTGGTGGAGACACTTCACTTTCTCCTTCATCGCATCCCCCTGCCTTATCATCCTCCAAAGATTTCTACTTCATGGCTGCACTCTTAATGCCTGGAGGTTTTTTTCTCTCTTTTAGTTTTTTTTTAACCCTGACCTTTACCCTAGGCAGTTTCCTTTAACCTTTTAAACCGTGTTATTCTTTGCAATCCCAGAATCCTGGAGAAAGGAAACAGATGCTTCTGAAGAGCAGGCCATTCTGAATTCTTCTTCCCAAACACAGCATCATTTTCCAGAAAGGAGTGTGATCCTTCTGTTCAGTTTCTACAGTCAGTCCCTCTGTCTCTGTCTTTCTCAGCCCCCCTCTCTCTGTCTCTCTTTCTACATCTGTCTCTCTGTCTCCCTTCCCCTGCACACATGCAAGAGTGCCTGTCTTTTTCTTTAAGATCAGTTGCCCCTGTGAGCATACTGAGTTTAACTATTCTCAGGTGTACCAAACATGGTCAGTCACATTATAATAGAGTGGCAGATAACTTCAAAGCCTCAATAGCTAAGAAATAGAAAGAATAAAATTGAGTGGGTAGTGAGGTGAGGGTGCATCTGGGGGGGAGAAGTCATGGGGCAAAAAAAAAAAGTCAAAGTACATTATAGAGAATCTCAAAGAATTGATGAAAAACACTATTTAAAAAAAAAGAAAGAAACCTTGAGTTCTTTCTCAAACCAGAGCAATCCAGTCAGTGCTGAGCTCTGCTTCATGCCCCCTAAGCCGATGGTACATCTAACTTCTGAACCAGCTGTCTCAGCACAGGAAAGAGCATAGGGAATGGACCATTAGGGATTCAGGCCAATGATGCTTGGCTGTCAACAGTCTCAGCAAGTTTCATGATCACATCTAAACTCAGGGAAGGCAAGAAGTGAATTGCTACCTCATGCCAAGAAAGAGAAGCACACTAAAAAGAACTATTAACACTGCTGGCCCCCATCCCATTTGCCCCAGCAACACACAGTGCTGCTCTTTTAAAGGCAGGTGTGTGCCCTTCAGCTAGTCCTTTGCTTAACCTCAAGCTAGTTCAATTTTCCAAGTAGAATTTTATTAATTGTGAATGTTTCAATTAAAATATAATTACATCACTCCCCCTTCTTTTTCATCCCTCCAGTCCCCTCTCTATGCTTCCTCCTTACTAGTTTTTTAAATAGACAGCCTTTTCCTTTTTTCTTATTTTAAATTTTTATTTATTTATTTTTATTTTCCTTTTTTATTATTAGAGACATGCATAAATCTATACCAATATAAACTGTTGAGTCGGTATAGTGTGAATTGGGTGTATATGATTTCAGAACCAATCACTATAAATTGGATAAAGAATTAGGGGGCTCATTCCTGGGAGAGTCTAATTCTCTCTTAACAATCATCATTGCCTGTAGTTGTTTGTCTAGAGTTAGGGTCCCATGAGATTTCCCATTTTGCTCAGCATGCCTATTAATACAGTCATTGCTTATTTCCTTTTTAGCCAGCCTTTATCCTCCCAGTCTTTTTTTTTTACCATCATTCTTTTCTTTTTTTACTGATTTTATTGAGCTACACATTTTTCCCTGCTTCCCTCCCTTCTCTCCCCTTCAGCCCTCTCCCATGGTTCCCATATTCCCAATTTACTCAGGAGATCTTGTCTTTTTCTACTTCCCATGTAGATTAGATTTATGTATGTCTCTTAGGGACCTCATTGTTGTCCTAACTCTTCAAGTCTTTCAGCCCTCTTTTGTGATGGTCCCTGAGCCTTAGATGAATGAGTTGTGTTGCAGATATATCTGATAGGGATACGTATCCCACTAACAGTTGATTCCTGCATTATGACTATTTGTCGCTCTCTACAAGGGTCTCCATTTGCTCCATTGGGAAGCTTTATTGATGAGGGCAAGATATTTCATGTTGGTATAAGTTTTAGACTATAGTTAGAAATTATGCTGGTCTAATAGTAACAGTAGAGTCTCTTCTAAAAATTTTGACCTCAACAGTCCCATATATTTGTCTAGGTTATAATACACATAAAATTTCTCTTATGTTGAAGAGGCCTCAAGTCTAACTTCACAGCTATTGCTTATCACCAAGATATGTGTCTCATTACTATGATTTATAGATATCCTGTCATGCTGCTAGTCTAGCTCATAGTCATGAAAACTGGATAGGAATATTGATTGGGTCCTTCTCTTGGCATCTTGAATAGTACTCGCTAGTGCTATGGAGACAGAGGAAAGGAGGCTTTCAGGTCAGGTAAAGCTCCAGCATTCTGAGTCCTATGGCTAAAGAATATAGTGTCTTTAGCAATATGGCCATACCTTAAACTCAGAGGGAGCCAACAGCAGCAGCAATAACTCTATGATTTTGGGACTCACTTCAACCCCTGACTATCAGTGCCAATGGGCGTTTTTCATGCCTGGTACGGCAGCTTTTGTCAGATATCCCATAGCTCTTGTGGGGAGAATTTCTTTAAAATGATTTTTTCACAATAGCATCAATTATTGTAGTAGTTTTATTGAAGTGAAGGCATTTTTTTTTGGTCTCGTTCTTTTGAGCTATATCATTTACTCATGGCAAGTAAACTTCCTTACCTAAAAATGTATTGTTACTTTTTTGTTTTCTTTCTTTCTTTATTTCATTTTTTTTACTCATGTGTGGGCCTGTCACCCAGTTCACAAATAAATACATGGAGATTATTTTACTTATGAATGTCTGACTTTAGCTTGGCCTATTTCTAGTCTTCTTTACTTAAATTATCCTGTCTACTTTTTGCCTGTGGGCTTTTAGCTTTTGCTATTCTATATTCTTTTCTTTCCTTTTTACTGTGTGGGTAGCCGGGTGACTGTGTAGCTCATCCCTGGCATCCTTCTCCTTCTCATTTTATTGGTCCTCCCTTTTCTCTTGAACCAAAATTTCTTCTGTTTATTTTCTCTGCTGGGCAGCCCCAACCATTTTTCTCTCGGCCTAGGTATTAGTTTTCAGTTCTTTATTAGACCAGTCTTTTAGGCAAGCAAAATAACTGAGCTTTACAGAGCCAAACAAATTCAGCACAAAGGAATGCACCATGTCTTTCCAACATTAAACAAATATTCCACAGCATAAACAAATGAACACATTTTAACTAATATTCCACAACAGAAGACAAACTATATTTATTCATATTCAGCATTACTTGTCAATAATTTCTTCTAAATTTTAACTAATCTTAGAATTGTTACAGGTATGATAACAGGGATCCCAGAGAAAAGCCTTGCCTCCAGCTATTGAGAAATTAAGCGCCCAAGTCTCTCATCTTTTTTATAAAATTTCTTTAGTTTGTAAAGTTCTCTTTAGTTGACTACTGTTGTCCTGTTTTTCCACCTTGCCTATACTACGTCCTCCAATTCCTCCTGGAGAATTATTGCTAATAAGTTGGAGCTTTACCAAGTCTCAGCTATATTCATGTATTGTGCTTTGTCTGTCCACTAATAATCCCTATGATCATGGGCAAAGGAAAGGGGCTCTATTGAGCAGCTGCCTTAAATGGGCAGCCACTGTGGATCTGCAGAGCAGCAGCAGTAGGACAGTGAGGCTCTACCTGGCATGAAGGAGATTCTCTACACCAAGATGAGAAAAGAATAGTTTCATTATAGGTAAAGCCTTGTTGTGCCCTGTATTCTTCAAGGGCCACAAAACATGTGAACATCATGAAAAATATGTCCTGGAAAGTAGAGATTGATGATCAGTTAGTTATGAGCTACGGAGTTCGATTAGTTTAAAATAAAAAGACCATGAACATAAGATAAACTATTTCAGAAGAGCTACCCATGTTCTCAAGGCATCTGTATTTAGATGAAGGGAAAACACAAAAAAACAGATCATTGCAACTTTATCAAAATAAGAAGCATCTACACATCAAAGAAAACTATCTCTAGACTGAAGAATCAGCATGTGAATGCACACTTGCAAAAAGATTTGTGAAACCTTTATCTGGTACAGGGTAAAAGGATAACTTCTACAAAGAAACTGTAAACAACAGTAAAAATAATATAACTTGAATAAACACTTCTTCTAAGAGGCAAAGTGCCTATCAGAATACAAAAATATAGGTTATTTTGATTTGCTTTGTTTGAGACAGGTTATGTCTTTCTCTGTAGCTCTGGCTGTCCTGGAACAAACATCAGTAATGGTCAGGAAAAAAATCCCCTTGACTTTTTACCTCACACCTATCAGAACGGCTATTATCAAAAAGGAAAAATAAAAAACACAACAAGCAACATGAATACAAGCTGAAGAGGCTCTCAGAAGTTCTGGGCACATGTATACTGCAGTTCTTGAAGGCAGTGAGGACCTCCTATCGCAGGCCCTGAGGAAGCCCTAAGCACAAAGAAAGAGAAATAAAAGAAACTCCAGTGATTCCTGCAGAAGCTAAATTACCAGACTAATTCTCAGTTGGATGAGCTGAGGCATGAAGAAGGAGCAGGCAGGAAATATATGATAGAAGTAACTTCCTTCCAGAGAATCGTCCCTAAGGTAAGGATGCTGGGAGTTGTGCGGAGAAGGGAAGTGGTCATCAGAACAGAAAAGGAGGAGGATTGAAGATCAGTAATACAGCCTAAAATCATAATCCAGACTCTCTGAATACCACAAAAAGATTATTTCAAACTTAATAGCATGCACCCCAGGATGTTTGATCAAATAAACATAGTTTGGGAGAACCTCCAAATACATATTTTTGAAATTTCCATAACAGTAGTGGTTAAAAAACAAATATCTTGACACAAGAATTGAATGTATAAAGTAAAGCCTAGTTCTACAACTATAACTATATATATGTATATATATATGTGTATATATATTATATATATGTTATATAAGTTCTTAGTTCTCCTGTGTATATATGTCCCTCATGTTACTACATCCATGTAACAAAAAGTATTGAGAAAATAATAAATCATAAATTTAACATGGTAGATTCAACTTTTCAGAGAGAGAGAGAGAATTTTTCCAGACTTAAGTGGTAAAGCATTAATTTACTTGTTTAAATGTTTAAAGCTATCACACTCATGTCTTATAAAGAGTTTGTTTACCACTTAAAATTAATTAAAAAAACTTTCTTCAAGTAACCTAAAGTAGATCAGTTTCAAGGCAAATCAACAAAAGATACACAAAGAAGAAATATTGATTATCTGTAACAATATTTCTCAAGCCACCAAACTCATACTTATCTGGTTGGCTTTTGAAAGTTAAATAAAATTAAAATTAAACTTAATTTTCTATCTAATGGAATCAGACATTTTCCAATACATAACCAACTTTTACTCTATCAAAAGCTCCCGGAAGACTCTATTTCTATTTCAGTCGGAGCAGGAGGCAGGTTTGTCTAAAAACCCTAGAAAGGTAAAGGCTATAAGTGGCCCTGAGTCGCTACTATTATCAAGGGAACACACATCACTAAAGCACCATAGACAACGTTAGGTGGTAGAAGAGCCAGGGCAGTCATTTATCAGAGGACCACTGGCTATCATTTGCATTCATCTTTATTTTAGGTTATTTTTATTTCTGTGAGTGGAATTTTATAAATCAAAATTCAATTTTTTTCTTTCTTTCTTTCTAAAGTTCCATAGTCATAAAAAATTCACAACTCTAATAGTATGATTTTTCCAAACTCTGTCAGTAAGTTATTTAAAGAAAACCACTTGGTTATAATAATAAAAAAAAAGTTGCAAGAGCAGCAAAATCTCTGGGTTTTATGAGGAATGTAGTGAAGATCACTAAGAGGTTCCCAGGGAATGAAAGCTGACACAGCCTTGACCTGAAGATAGGAAGGAGGCTGGTTGCTGAGAACATGGAGGGAGACACACACATTAGGGTCTGCAGAAAGGAGACAACCCCACAAGACAGCACATTTTATAGAGTAGTAACTGTCAAAAGAGGTTATGTGAGAAAATAAAAATTTGAGGACTTTAACGTGACCTTTAAAAATATTTCCACAAAAGGTATGTGATCAAAGATGACCCATTCACTTTGTTTAAATAACATTTTTTACTTATTTTACATACTAACCAAATTCCCCTCCCTCCTCTCCTCCCATGCCCTCCTCTTTCCCACCCACCCTCTTCCCCATCCACTCCTCCTTCATCTCCATTCAGAAAAAGACAGACCTCCCATGGGCTTACACAAGGCATGGCACATCAAGTTAGGGCAGGACTGAGCTCTCCCCCTTGTATTTAGACTGGACAAGGTAATCCATGATGGGGAACAGGTTACCAAAACCCACCTAAGCACCAGAGAGAGGTCCTGCTCTCACTGTCAGAAGCCTCACTAAGAGAGCAAGCTACAGAATTGTCACACACAGGCAGCAGGACTCAATCAGTACCATGCAAGCTCCCTGAGTGTTGGTCTAGCATTCATGAGCTTCCATGAGCTCAGGTCAGCTTTCTCTGTGGGTACCATCATGATGCCCTCTGACTGATATAATCCCTCCTTCCTTTCTTCTGCACGACTCTCGGAGCTCAGCGCAGTGCTCATCTGTGGATGTCTGCCTCTGCTTCCATCAGTTACTGGATAGAGTATCTCTGATGGTGATTAGGGAGGTCACCAATTTGCTTACAGTTCAGGCATGCTCTCCATTACAGCTAGAAGTCTTAGTTGGTGTCATTCTTGTGGGTTTCTGGGGGTTTCCTAGCACCAGGGTTCTCCCTAATCATGAAATGCCCCCCATCAAGACATCTCTTGTGTTACTTTCCCCCTCCATCCTGCCTCCAACCCACCTCTTGTACCGAGCC
Source organism: Microtus obscurus (assembly GCA_963919715.1). NCBI lineage: Eukaryota > Metazoa > Chordata > Mammalia > Rodentia > Cricetidae > Microtus > Microtus obscurus. Next base: position 21,190,858 of record CAWTZC010000355.1, on the reverse strand, counting down.
TGCCCAACCTGTTCCGTCTAGTTCCCATCCCTCCACGTCACCAACTCCCATCCTCGGTTTACCCAGGAGGTACTTTCTCTTCTCGGGGAAATCCATGCATCCTCTTTGGGCCCTCCTTGTTATCTCTGGGGCTGTGGATTGTAGGTTGGTTTGCCTATACTGTATTCCTAATAACCACCAATAAATGAGTAGGACTCATTTTTTACTATCAAAGTTTCATTGTTTTGTTCTGCAAAAGAACAAATAAATACAGTCAAAATCTTTCTTCAGAGTGCAAATTAATAAATGTCAAATAAACTAGCCAAGTTCAAAAGTAAATATGAAGGGTATGTTCCCTGGCTGTCAACTGTTTAATCTCTACACCATATCTATAAGGAAATGGGACGCTGCTATGTGGTAATATTTCCACGTTTTGTGCTGGCATTCATACACTATCTGAATGAGTGTTAGTCCAGAAAGCCATGGTCTCTATCTCCAAGGGTGCCGAGAACAACAGACGGGGATTGAGAAGGAAGAGCAGCTGATGTCTCTTCACCACATCTGAAGTACACTAAAACTAAGAAGGAAGTGAAAAGAATGCACCGATGATCACCAAATCCCCACAACTGCTCGTACATTAAATAAAAATGAGCTATGCCTGTGATTATTTACTCATCTCTACTTTGTACATTCAATAAATTTAATTATTCATGTGGTAATCCTTCCCATAATAAAGCATTTGAAGGAAGGAGAGAGGCAAATAGAAAAAAAAAAAAAACCACTTCTTAGACTTAAGAGTGTGACCTTGCCCCAATTTCTTCTTTCTAAAGGTGAAAATAAGGACATCAAGCTATTTTGGTATAGGCTATATAGAGAGGGAATATTAATACAGTCACATGGTCAAACACATTCTCTGTCCAAATGTTGAAATATATATTTGAAATCTGAAAGACAGGTTTTCAGATAAATCATGAACAGATCAAGAGCAATACCAAAATAGCTTCTTTTATTTAAAAACTCTAAAACACCAAAGAGGCAGCTGACAGTCACACTGATTTAATTCGGACATCACTTAATGTTTTTGGAGCATTCTGACTTGATCACTCCTTTGGGATGACTGTTCACCCTCTCCGAAGGGAGCCCTTCAGATGACAGTCATTGTATACGTAAAGATCCCCACATTCCCATGTTCCATCTTAGCATTTCTGCATTCTGCATAAGCCTTGACTTTCAAAGAAGACGGTCAAAATGACGAGCATAATGGAATTTTTGTGAGGGCCAAACAAGCAAAGGAAAATATGCAACATTCCCAGGAAGCGACAGAGATTTAGGGTCTAGTTTCAGGGACCAATGCACTTCACAATCAAGAAAAAGGTTACCCTCAGTAAGTTTCCACTCAGTGGGAACTCACCATGTCTGCAGTGCTAAACACCATAAATTTGTCTCAAGATCACATTTTAATCATTGGCAGTTCAATGATAATATTGTGTAAAGTTAAGAGCAGACTATACACACATTGTCTGGGAGCTTTATCTAAGCATCACAATTTCCATTACCACAGGCAAGAAATCTGGCTACATAGGGAACAACATTATTGTTCTTAAAAGTTAGAGATACCTTTTCTTGAGTCTCTGAAAATTATATGAGCTAATACCTGAGAAGACTTAGCACACCACACGTGATGTCCCTATTTAAAGCCCCGCTTCTACTGGCTAAACAAAACTTTTGGAAACGTAACTGAATGTTCATATATTGTAGATGCACTATTATGTATTTGACATGGTACCAATTTCAGATATTTACGGTATTTTGTGAGTTTTACAGTTGAAAATATGACTGTAATTAACACTATATTTATATATATAATTAGTTATTTCCCTCAAATTAGAATTATTGAGTCAAAGGAACTAAATATTTTCAACATTTTTGACATTTTATATGACCTACTTATCACTCTATAAGAAAGCATTGATTTAAGTGTCTTCTAGTTTGCCCCCTTTACCTTTCTGATCACACTACTAGGAATATTTTCTCAAAATTTACATATGTAATTATATACAGTTTCTGCATGGAAAAAAATTTAGTAGTTTTGAAATTTTCTCTATAACTTTAATTTTCATCTTTGTATCAACATATGTTGTCTAACCATTTTAACATTTTCTTATTGATTTGAATGAACAAATTCATATCTTCAACTTTTCCCCTGTCATACAGCATGTGCTGGTTTTAACTGAAGATACCAAGCAAGCCCTTGCTATGTGTAAGTTAGCTATTAAACTTTCAAATTCGCAACTATGAGTCCTTGCCTTTTTAGTAACATACAATGGTTTTATGCTTAGGAACTATTTACCATGTGGTTCTATACACAGGAGTCTGAGGAAGGCGGATTATGAGTTCTAGCCCTGGTGGGTTTTCTCCGTACAAACACCAAAAGTATTCACTATCTCAAGATTACTTGATTTTTAATGCTTTTTTATTAAATATTTTAATTCATTTTTAAATGAGGTGTGGCAGGAAAGAAGAAGAATGTTGGCTTTGCCTTTTTTCCTTCAAATTAAATGATTAAAAACTACACTAAACCTCTTCAAGGCTATTATTTTCAAGATTCTATTACTTAACAAATGTGTTTTAAGCTGCCTTAATTTCTAATAGGATTTTTTTCCTTCAAATAATATTACAATGTGCATTTTCTTGCTTCTTCTTTGGTTTAAATTTTGCCTTAAGTGAATACTAAGTCAAATCAGATAAAGCTTGGAAGCAATTAGTATATAAATGTAAATACATTAAAATTTGAGATTTGGCTTTTGTTTATATCTTAATATATAAATACAGATGGACATAACATGTGATGCAAAGAGCACAGAATCAGGAGATTCTGATACATCACTGCCTCAGAATATGAGGAAGCTAGTGTTTTTCAAATCTTCAGCAAGGCAGATGATAATTCCAGGAAATATGGAATTTTATTGCCATTATAATCACTGTCAGGTTGTTATGAAGTAATTCAGCAACCTGCCATAGACTAACAAACTTGTTGAACGGCATGTTTGTCATTAGCATGATGGAAGGCGCTGGTTCCGAGACATTAGTCCCAGTAGATATATTGCATAGCAGGACATCAATGTAGCACAGCAGTGTTATGGTCATTCTCTCCTCAGTCTCAGCCACCATGCTGGGCCACTTCGCTGCAGGTCCTCGTGCTGTCCACACATGGACTCACCCACCCCTCCATGCAAAGAGAGTACATCCCTCAGCACTCTGAGAATCAGTCATATCCCTCAGGTCTGGAGTTATACAGCTACTGTTCTGACAATGAACTTTCCTCTTTTATCCAGAAATGTTACAGAAAAATGAGATGCTCACAATTATTTTCTAGTGATAATGCAATTAAATCCATTATCCTGACCATTTCCTATTTCAAAGTGCACTGTCACAGCTAGGAGACGATGATTAAAAAATTGCCCATAAAAGCAGCTAAATCTCAGCTGTAGTTGGGTTCAGATGTCAAATTTTTACCATGTACAGAATACTAAAGTCAACACATCAATATTTACTTATTCTAGTGTTGGAGACATTCACTGGAGGATAAGTAAGTAAGGTTAAGTTCTTAAACACCTTTTTATTTTGTAGTGAGAGGGATTCAGAGTTTCAACTAAATAAGAGTGCAGTCCTGCAGGAAATCAGTCAGTACCCTACCCACCTCCATTTCTACCCTTTCCTCTTTCTCCCTGTCCTTTGCTAGGGAAATCAGGGAACAAGATTACACTAGATGGTATCAAGTTCCAGGCTTCCCTTTGGAAGACCAAGGTAGAACTGGAACCCATCAGAGCCTAGAGCTAAGTGGTTATCTCTGAACTCACTCCATGTCTAAGCCAAGCAGCCACTCTGATGGACCAGATTAGATCCATGCATCCTCCCTGCCCTCTCTTTCACACACACACACACACGTATATGTATACACACTGTATATTTGCGCACACACATATTTATATACCAAAAATGGATGGTGGAACAATTGATTGCGCAACATGGAAGAGTCTATGATGTTATGACAGAAAGCAAAGTAAATGTATGTAGAATAAGGTTAAGAAATATAAAAGGTCTAGATTGCTGTGAGATAATGCTGTTGTGTACTGTAAATATTTGTCACTCATATTGGTTTAATAAAATGATGATTGGCCAGTAGCCAGGTAGGAAGTATAGGCAGGGTGACCAGACGAGGAAAATTCTGGGAAGAAGAATAGAGTCAGTCTGTCGTTGCCACCCAGCTCAAAGGACACAAAATGAAAATGCTTCATTGAGAAAATGTACCAAGCCACATGACTAAATATAGATAAAATTTATGAGTTAATTTAAGTTGTAAGAGCCAGTTGATATTTAGCCCGTAGTAATAGGCCAAAACATTTATAATTAATATGAGCCTCTATGTGCTTCTTGGGGGATGGAACATCTGTAGGACCAGGGAGGACAGAACATTCTATCTACCCTAGATCCACCATATTTTCATTTGAAGAAAGGCCCGTTTTCAAAGTATTCATTGTGAGAGCCAAAGTGGATAAAAGCTTGACAGGAAACAACCCAGGCTACAGCAGAAAGTGACAGTTAGAAGTAGAGGTGATAAAACCAGAGGTCAAATGGGGGCTAGGAAAGGAAAGGAAAGGAAAAAGAAAGCTAAATTTCACCTGAAGCAGAGTAAATATCATTTTCAGGTCAGTAGGTTAGAGGTTGAGAGGGAGGAGGGGTCCAGCGGTAGGTGCAAGGCTTGGGAAAGCAGGGTTTTCTTTGAGGATTTTGATAACCCTAATGGTTTGCAAGCAAAGATGGCCATGAAAAAAATGGAAACTCAGATCTGGATACTCAGTCATTAAGACACACTGATCTGTGCAGAGTATCTGTACCTTTGCAGAAGATAAGTGCCCAGAGGACATACCGCGCAAGCAAGACATCCAAGGGAACTGTTGAGGATTCCTCTGCAAGAAAAGTAAATACTAAGGGAAGATGGAGCATCTACAGATAGACATAGTACGCAGAGAGAATGCAGCTTCTCTGAAACCAGTGTCTCCAAAGGATAAACAAAGGCATAGTAAATGGAACAGAAGTTTCTTTAAAGACCAGTACAGCAAAATTTTTTTGTACATGTTTGTTTGTTTGAACATATTCCTTCATTACCTTAAATTTTTTTCTTTTTATTGATAATGGCTGTTTTTTCTCACGTAATATTTACTGACAATAGTTTTCCCTCCCTCTTTTCCTCCCAGTTTGTCTCTATCTTCTCTTCTCTCCAGATCCACTTCCTTTCAGTCTTTCAATAGAAAACAAATAGGCTTCTAAGGGATAATAAAATAAGACAGAATGAAATATCATAAAACAGAAACTGTCACTTCAGAGTTAGACAGGACAAATGGAAGGAAAAGGGGCCAAAGAGAAAGCAAAAGAAACAGAGACTCATTTGTACATTCAGGAATCTTATAAAAACACTGAAAGCTAAAAAAAACTGAAAGCTAAAATATATATGCACAGGATCTACTACAGATCCATGCAGGTTCTATGCATGCTACCTCAGTCTCTGTCTGTTCATATGCTTTTTGATCATGTTGATATTGAGGACTTTGTTTTCTTAGCATCCTCCATACCTTTGGCCCTTTACTCTTTTTGCCTCATCTTTTATGTGGTTCTCTGAGCCCTGAAGGGAAGAATTTGATAAAGACCCCTTATTTAGTGATGAGTGTTCCAAAGTCTCTCACTCTCTGCCTAATGTCTGCCTGTAGGTCTTTGTATTTATTCCCATCTGCTGCATGAAGGAAGCCCTTTTGATGAGGTACTTATCTATGGGTGTAGTAGAATGTCGGTAAAAGTCATTTTATTGCTGGTTTTGTTTTGCTTTGTTTTGTTCTTGGTAGGGTAGTAACAGTAATATGTTCGCTTTACCCTAGGTCCCTGTGCTAACTAGTATCAGGTTCTTAGTCAGCTAACCAGTGTCATGTATGGGTTCCGTCTCATGGAGTGTGCCTTAAGTCAAATCAGATAATGCTTGATTACTCCCACAAGCTTTGTCCCACCATTGTCCTAGAATATCATACATGCAGGCAGGGCACCATTATAGATAAAAATGATTTATGACTGGGTATATATTTATGTGTCTCCTTTGGTAGTTTGAAGAGTACCGTCCTGTACCAAAGACACTAGAACGTGAAGGTAAAGGCTCGATATAGGGACCAGCTCAACTTCTTCATATTCTGTGAGTTGTGTAATGTAGCCCGATTAATAAAAATTCACAGACAGATATTGGGGTAAAACCTGAAGACCAGAAAAGAAAAGCAGCCAGTTACCAGCTCTTACCTCTATCTTAGTCTAAAATAGTGATCCTGCATCCAAGAATCCTCAGGATGAGACTGCGAGTGAGAGCTGTCTCCTCACATCTTATATTCCTCTCTAGTGCTGGGATTATAGGCAAAGAATGAGCAGCCTCTGCCAACAGGATTAAAGGCATGCACCTCTATCATCCAGTTTCAATGGCAAACCAGTTTGGCTACAGGGACTAAAGATGTGTGCTACCATTGCCTGTTCTTTAAGTCTGACCAGGGAGACTGTTTTACTCTCTGATCTTCAGGCATGCTTTATTTATTAAAATACAAATGAAATATCACTGCAGTAGGTGTTACCTTCAGCAACAGGGCATTGCTGTCGATTTGAAGAGAGGAACCAATAGTCTTGGCAAAATTCCAACTGATACATCTAATTAACACAATTCCTCAGCAACCAAGAACAAAACCTTCAGACAAGATAATTATTTATTATTTAATTTTGCAGCTTGTTGGTTTGATGAAACTGCCTCTTTATGTGGCCAAGGTTGACATGTAACTTGTGGTAATCCTCCTGCATCATCATCCAAAAAAACTGAAAGTGACAACATGGAAAATGCATGAGGAAGGATTTGTGTGAGGAAGTACATAAGGAAGGATGATGAGCTAGGGCTGATTTTGAAATCTTGACACATTTGAATTTTGCGTATTAAAAATTCACTTATATTTTCTAAAACTTTGTTTGCACCTCCACAAATTAGATTAAAAGCAATAGTTATTGTGGCTGGAGAGTGGGCTCAGGGTTAAGAGTGTATACTGCTCTTGCAGAAGACAGAAGTTCAGTTCACAGTACTTTGGTCAAATGGTTCACAAATACCTGTAACTTCTATCCCAGGGGATCTAACGCCCTCTTCTGGCCTCCGTGGTCCCCTGTACTTGTGTGTGCATGTGTGCACACCCAAACACACAGAGAGACACTTAAATAAGTATTTATAAAAACAATAGTTATGCAGAAAAGTTCAATCACGAACATGAAATTTTAATTGAAATGCTGAGACATGAAGGTGCACTATTGATTTTAAATGGAAAAAAAAACAATGAGGAAATCGCAATATTGAGACTGGTAATGGCTGAGAACACACGAGCCAGCTGTGCCGGCGAAAACTAATTCTGTACTGAGTGCCGAGCAATGGGAAGAGAGCTCTATTATATGTTATAATATGAAATTATTCCATGTAGAAGGCGGTGGTGAAAATAGATAAAACTGCAGGAGGATTCTGATGTGCCAAGCGCCAGAATCGAGCCCTGACTGATTCTTAGGAACCAGGCAGCTTCTCACCCGTAATGAAGAGTGAGGGCAGAGAATTGAGAAGCTTGGGAAACTGGAGCAGCAGATGCATGGAACACATCTGGAGATAAGTCATCAGTCAAGTATAGAAGTTTCTATCTGAGAAGGGAAACGAGCTGAATTAGTGTTGAGTGAACATTGGAGGAAGAAACTGGGCCCTGTCCCGACACTTGCCATAGCAGCAGTTAAGCACAGAGGAAAGAAACACACATAAATATCAGGGGCCCTGTGTTTTCTAAGAAAGCAGGATGAGCAAGCCATGGTGAGCAAGATAGGAAGTTGCACCCCTGCATGACTTCTGCATCAGCTCCTGTCTCCAAAATCCTGCATTGTTGCAGTCTCTGCCCTGACTTCTTTCAGTGAAAAACTGTACTGAGGAAACACAAGCTGAAGTGACAATTTCCCTCCCAAGCTTGCTTTGGTCATGGTGTTTCACCACAGCTATAGGAACCCTAAGAAAAGGATCATCAGCAACGAGGATGGCAGGAAACATCCCAGGAGATGACACACTTTTAACTTAACAAACCTCAATCTGCCATCTACACTAAGACAGAAAGATGGACTGTTAGGAAAACCATCAGGGAGTTGTAGGTCATCAAGATAGAGGAGAGTTTCCCATAATAAATGGCTTGGAAATTTGGTAGCTGTATGCAGAGAAGAAACATTCAGACATCAAACTCTCTAACATGTAATTCTCATGAAGTGAAATGCTTAGCTTTATAAAAACATTTTCCTTAAAAGTGAGGAGAGGTTCCCTAAGTTACCAGTGAGTGGTGTTGCAACTTTTCTATTCCATAGAAAATGCGAAAACTCATCAAGAGCAGAAAGCACATTTGTACCTACCCTGCAGCTACCCAATATAAAGAATGTCTATGTGTTTTTGAGACAAAAGCATCCAACCTACCTTCTGAATATTTTTAGATTTATTTTTATTTTGTAAGGTGGGTATTATTTTGTTGGCATATATGTACCTGGCACCATGTATGGACCTGGTATTTACAGAGATTAGAAGAGAGCATTAGATCCTTAAAATTGAAGTTAGGGACTGTTGTAAGCCACCATGTCGTTGCAGGGACGCTAACCTGGGACCTTAGGAAGAGCATCTAAGGTTCTTAATCCCTAAACCAACTCTCAGACTCTTGCAATTGATTTTTAAGATATTAACTTTCTTCAAAGAAGATTTTTATACTGTAGTTCAATAAAAATAGCAAGAAAAGTAAATTATATGAAAAAGCAATAACCATGAATTACACTGTATGGTTTGGTGTGAATTGGTTTCACTTTTAAAAATGCTTTATAAATTTTATTTTCCATCAATATTTAATTTCACTTTTTGTTCTGTTTGAATGATTTACCCCTAAATCCCACATTATTCAATAGTAACATTGCTAATCTTTTTCCCCCCATTTGTTATTTCTTCTTCTACTCTTTTACTGGCAATCTTTGATCACGATAGTGGTTTGAATGAGAATGACCTCCACAGGCTCCTGTGCTCGAATACTTGGTGGCCAGTTGGTGGAGCTATTTAGGAAAATTAGGAGGTATGACCTTGTAGGAGTTGGGCCCTGGGAGTGGACTTTGAGGTTTCCAAAAAACACACAAAATTTTCAATGTCTCTGTTAATCTCTGCCTCATGTATGCACGTTTAGAGGAGAGTTTAATCCCTTTATTTTGTTCCTTGAAGCTAATACTAGTCATTTATTTCAAGTGTTTCTTCCTTTTCTCTGATTTCCTTATTTTCCTTGGTGTTAACAGTGAATATTCACTCTACCCCATTCTAAATCCTAGATTTATTTTACTTTTTATTCCTTATATGTTCTCCTATCTTTTGGTAACTGAACTCCACTAGTCAGATCCATTGCTGATTTACTTTTCTCTTATCAAATATTTTTATTCCACTGTTGTCTGTAAGCTTCTACTGATGATTTTAACTTCTCCCTTATTATTATGTGTTTGGGTATATGCTATGGATGACACATAGAGGTCAGGCTGATGGGGTTAGCATTATCTTTCTCCCTTCTATGAGGGTTGCAGGGATTCAGTTCTGGCTGTTAGGCTAGTGCTGCAGATGTCTTTTCTGTTGAGCCATTTCATTGTCCCCTTCCTTTTTAAAAAGAGATTTTATTTTTAGCTCTCTCTGTGTGTGTGTGTGTGTGTGTGTGTGTGTGTGTGTGTGTGTGTGTGTGTGTGTGCGTGCACGTTGTCTGCAGAGGCCAAGCACTTGGTTTAGCCCAAGAAATAGAGTTCAGGCATTTGTGGGGCATCTGATTTGCATGCTGGGAACTGAACTGAGATCCTCCGTAAGCGCAGCACGTGACCTTGCCTCAGCTCTGTCTCTCCAGCACTCTTATTCTGAAGTTTTATTCCTTTTACAACTCCAGCAGGATGAGATTTTTAGAAAAGGTCTTTTTCTCTACCGATCCATTTTCTATAGCTGTTGTCATTTAGTCTACTTCAGCCTGGCCTATTACCAAATGTCTGTGTTCTGAGTGTTTTCTTTCACCTTTATCCACATTCCTGAGCCGTACACACATCACAGACAACAACATCATCTCACCCCATCGTTCTCTCATATGAGGATGCAGCTGTTTGTTATGTATAATATGTATTTAGTACCTCCTCAGTAAGAACATGAAGGTTACATCTCCTGAGTTTCATGCACCTTCAAATGCCTTCCCTTTCCCTAAACATAGAAGGACTCTTAGAGATGTATAGAAACACTACACTGCCATACCATTCCCTGAGGTTCAGGCATTCTCTCTTCGAAGAATAGGAAGCATAAACACAATGATGGGCATATTTAGGTGACTTGATTGTGTTTTCAGAATTTTATACTGCTGTCCTTCATCATCAGGAATTTTGTCAGCCTATTTCTTCTCCAGCCCAACATCTTCATTTATGCCCCATCATCTTCAGTTCGGGGTCATTTTCATCTGCAATTTTTTTGTCTCACTTCCATCCATATTTTCTCTCACACTAGAATAAAATTATATGTCTTAGATATATTTTCAGAGCCATGAGCAAATATTTTCCAACATCATATCTCTGTTTTTACTTTTCAATTATTTAAATGTTCAGTGATTACTTTTCTCCCTCAATTCTTCTATTATTAAACTAAGAAATAATTTTTAAATAATTTAAGATCTACATATTTTTCATTTAATGTTCTTTTATTATTTTTGGAGAGGTTGCTGTCTGCAGCAACCCTGACTAGCTGCTATATTCCATCACAGTTCTTTCTCATTGCTGGCCAACTTCAGTGAAATTTTGAAGGAAGGAAAAGTTTTATTGTATGGTTTGAAATATCAGAACTACAGATAATCACAGTACTGAAGATGGCAGAAGTTGGCAACCACTCTCTCCAACATGGAAAATGTGCAAAAATATTTTCTATAGAAATTTTTATTTCATTCAAGCTTTGCATATACCATGACTTTTTCTGCCTATCTAACCTCTTTATGGCTTCTAAGGAGAGCTGGAATATGTCTCCTGCTAATGCAATCATTTCCACGCCCAAGACCACAGGTCTCTCTGTGTTGAGCTTTTTGTAGGCTCTGTCCTGTTCTAGCCCTGCCTAGGGGAAATTCTTATGCTAGGACAGAGGGATATATACAAGAGTAAGAAAACATTTCTCCTTAACACTTATCCTCATAAGGCCTTATTGGCTCATGACAGAAAATGTACAAGGAAGAAGAAAGAACAAAGAAAAATGTGCTAGGTTGCTAGATTTCCTGTGCACACACATGTGAGGACACGACGATGTACATTAGATAACAGACAATTTTACCACAATGCTGACATATTGGCTGTCATCCCTTTCTATATATACAGCCCCCAGAGTACAAGTTGTAAGTGAAGAAGAGGAAATTAAATGTGGGACTTACTTTTCCTGCTGTTCTTCTTTCTTGGCACCCAGTGCCAGGAGTAGCAATTATTGTTTCACTTTACAAGATTAATTAAATGTAAATGTCTAAAGATAAGGTCAAAGATCCACAAAACAATACTGTTTATGTGAAGAGAGGTGAATGCTGATCAAGAAATAATAAACTGTACTGTCACTTGATAGAAATAACAGATAACATCTAATTCAAACCTTGATAAAACAGTCAATATGTTAAGTGAGAAATACAAATTGTGGCTGACTACCTCCACTAGGGCTTGTTATTTTCCTTGTTTACATGTAATATTAGTTTATCAAATGAGAACACACACAAACTACCACATCATTGATACTTGGGGAATACTAGAATACTCACACATATCAGACATTACAGGTTTCCCACCATGGAGCTATATACTATACAAAGGAGGTCTTGGTCCAGAGAATATCTTCGTTTTATGAGAAGGGTAAGAAGAGATCATAAAGTTTATTTTTAATGACATTAGTCGAAATTCCATAGTCGTACTAAAAGTAATTATAAAGCAAGCAAAATGGAGAAGTATTCCTGCTTAATGTGGCAAAAACTCCTGACATTATTCAAGTACCAAACTGAAAGTGAGGTAATTACAGGTTTCCTTTGGGAAAGTAGTTATAAACTGTACTGCTGAGTACAAATAACATTGATAATTATTAGATAAATGAGTGCCTGAGAAATGAAATAACCATTAATTGTGAATACTAAGCATTAGAACATTACTAAAGAGAAAAACTCTGTTGGCTGAACTAAGCCATCTCAAAAAAAAGTCCAATTCTCCAGTAAGTACAGGGGATTTTGACATCTCTTTTACCTGCCAAACATAAGGTTTGTGATGTAATAGAAATCTATTCATAGAAGCAATATATATCAAAATACAAATACAGATCATGAATCCACAGAGTTTGGATCAAATAATCATCCACAGAGTTTGGATCAAATCCACAAATTTACTAACAGAAGAGAAAATACAATGGGGAGATATTCATCATAGTGTAAGCTGTTCTGGTATTCTAAAGCATAAAAAAAAAAACAGCATCTTCTTTGAGTATTGAAGAAGGAACAAAATTTTCCCCTTCAAAAGCTTGTGGTTAGTATTAAATGCATTCGCAAAGTGCTTGAGATAAGACAGATCTTCCATGCTTTAAAGTAATTTTTTTTAAATTTTCGCGTAGGTTTTTGGTTCCTGTCCTGGAACTAGCTCTCGTAGACCAGGCTGGCCTCAAACTCACAGAGATCCGCCTGCCTCTGCCTCCCGAGTGCTGGGATTAAAGGCGTGCGCCATCACCGCCCAGCAAAGTAATATTTATACCTACAATAAATCCTAAAGGAAGGTCAGGTATTGCTTTTTAGTATCCCTAGAAAGTTGTTACAGGGATTTTTAAAGTTTGACCAAAATATGAACAAGTTTAATCTTTCAACTTTAAGATTTAAAATATCATTAGGCTATTATGGGATGCTGAATATACTTTTGATAGACAAATGGGAACAATGGAACAAGTATTCTAATTGATGATTTAGTTGTACAGCAGGAAAGAAAAACATTTAACATAGGTGGACATACTCTAGGGAATTCTATAAATCTTACCTACTGATGACTGTAATCTTACAGAAAGGACATCTTACTTTCACTAAATGCCCAACCCAGAACTGCGAGGGAAGAAATAATCACAGTATTTTTTCTTCCCTGAAGCAGCTGATCCTGACAGGAAGCAAGAGGAACTTACTACAGAACATAAGACAGTTTCCCAAGCTTTACCCACAACATTGACTCCTCAGAGCATCTGCAGGAGCTCACCTTTCTCAGGAGCAATGCTGACCCTCTGGCTCCTTCTGTCTCTCATTTCCAACTGCAGACAATAGGACCTCAATATCAGTTTATGGAGAGCAATTAATAGCTTTGGCAGTAGTCTACAATGTTATGCAACCCAACAATTAAGCAATATATAACCCATTCCTGGCACTAGAGACTTTATTTGGTGACAAAAATGTATATTTGGGGATTTATCACCCTCAATATGACCCCATTCAGATCCATTTCATATACATATATATTTTAGGAAGCTTTAAGTAGCAATTCAAATTATAGTTCACAGCTAGACAGAAGGGAGATTCTTGGGTTGTGACATTGAACATTAGGGTACACATAGAAAAGAGATTGAACATTTCATAAAATTGGAGGGAAAATGTTTAAAAATCACTATAAGAAAATAATAAGGATAAATTTGCTTAAACTGATTTCAACTTTGTACAGTATGGATATGTATGAACAATTTTACTGTGCCCCAACTAGTGTATACATTTTTGTGTTCTTGGATATTAAATAGATTACCACAGTGAAAAATGCATGTAACTACATATTTGTATACAATTTCAAAATATCAAAGCATTTCAATCAAGATTCTTCCAGTGTGTAGAATCTCTTCCCCACAGATTCTCCTAGACAACATCTTCTGTCATATTGTACAGCCAATGGCAGCTGAACTATGTGGATACCCTGTTGTGTATTCAAGCTGAGCTCTGGGCCAGGGAAAATGAGCCACATTTCAGTAATGTCACATAGATATGATTTAATACCTATTCCCTGTGCCTCCAAATGCTGACCTTGTACCAAAGAGAAAGTTGCTGCTTCTTAAGGCATTTCTCTTCATTATGTTTTAACACTCTAGGTGTAAGATAAAGAACCTAATAATGGGAAGCGAAAGAAAAATCTATCATCTAGAAATAAACTTGTGAAATCAGAAACTTTATTGAATGACTGCTGTGTGCTAAGCACACATCTAAAAGTAGACCCTTCTCTTACTCTGGCTGCTTTTCATCATTTGAATTGATTATTGGTGACTTTTGTTTAGATTATGTTGCTTTTTTTAACATTTCTGACTTTGAGCAGAGTATTTTTCCCAGTTATGCAGTATCACTACTAATCCACTTAGACTTTAAACATAGCTATATTATATGCTTCAGATCTGAAATCCATTTATCCCTATCCTTTGTTCTTCTACTTTATGTTTATATCTTGTTGTCCTTTATCTTCACTTTCTATATTATAGTTATACTTTGTGATATTTGTTTTAAGAATTATCTTTAATTTCATAATTCATATTCTTTATTTAGAGGCTCAGTTAAATAATTCAGTACAATTTTATTGCTAGTGTTGGCAGACTCAAAATCTACCAATACCTGCACTATCACATCCTATTAGTTCATCCAAATTTAAATGAATGCATTTTGAAGTAGAAAAAAGCAATAAAGAGAATTAGATGTGGCAGTATCTGGTACTTTCTCCCTTCACTGCTGTCTCCAAACCTAAGCCTTCCTCTGCTGTGTTTCTGTACTAGTGCACTTGTTTCTCGTGTACCAAGCCTTCCTCTAATCTATGTTCTTGTTGCTGCCTCCCACATAGCTGCCTTCCTCTACCCCAAACCCTTATTGGTGTACATGCCTCACTGCATCCTTTAACAAACCTCCTAGGTGTCTCCTAGATGCAGCTTATTAGAGAGCATTGTTTTCTTCTTTCTTTGCTACAATCTTAAGTTGTGCATTCATGATTGTGGAAACACATTTCAATAGAAACAGTTAGGAAAATGTTATTTTTATATTTTCTTTTAAAAATTAATTTATTTTACAACCCAACCACAGCCTCCCATTCATCTTCTCCTCCCACTCCCTTCCCCAACCTGCTCTGTCTATGCCTCCTCCCTGACCTTCCTGGCTCCTAAATTGATCCCCCCTCTCCTCAGCAGCACTCCATGATCTAGGCCCAATGTCTGGCCAATGGTTTCTGAATTGGCCTCCATCAGTCACTGTATGAAGCCTCTCTGATGACAACCAGGTTAGTCACCAAACCAATTACAGAAGATGCCTGACAACAGTCAAAATTTTTCTCTTCATATCCAATTAATTCAGTTTCACCCTAAATTTTTACTTATGGCTTCCCTTACATGATTCATGAAAAATATTGCCTATCATTTTACATGATATATTATCTAATGCTTTTTAATCAAACAAATTTTTTACTAATATATCTTCAAATTAATTCTTTGCTATTCCTTTTAGATTACTTACTAAACCTCTTATTAGTGGACTGGTACCATATCTTAGGAGAATAAACAAACCCCAATGTAATATTTTTTTCATGTAGTCACCAGACAAAGTAAAAAGTAACAGGTAATTCTTTCATTTATATTTAACCAAATCTATTTAAAACATTATCGTTTTGTGTAAAAATATATTTTATTAAATTTTATTGAGCTCTACATTTTTCTCTGATCCCTTCCCTACCTTTACCCTCCCCTTAACCCTCTCCCAAGGTCCCCATGCTCCCAATTTACTCAGCAGATCTTGTTTCTTCCTACTTCCCATGTAGATTAGATCTATGTATGTGTCTCTTAGGGTCCTCCTCATTGCTGTCTAGGTTCTCTGGGACTGTGATTTGTAGCCTGGTTTTCTTTGCTTTATGTTTAAAACCCTACATGTGATAATTCTCTTTCTGTATCTGGGTTATATCATTCAAAATGATGTTTTCCAGCTTCATTCATTTGCCTACAAAATTCAAGATGTTGTTATATTTTCTGCTGTGTAGTACTCCATTGTGTAAATGTATCAGATTTTCCTCATCCATTCTTTGGTCAAGGGGCATTTAAGAACTCAAGAAATTGGTCATCAAAAAAAAATAATCCAATAAAAATGAAGTAAAAATATTTTTTTAAAAAATACAGACTCTGAGAAGTCAGGTGTGACTCTAATAGGTTTGTGTTTAAAGACTTTTGAGACCCTACTCCTCAAATTGGGTTGCCTTGTCCAGTCTTAATACATGGGGGGCAGGGAGGATTAGTCTTACTGCAACTTGATATGCCATGTTTTATTGATATTCTTGGGAGACCTGCCCTTTCCCAAACAGAAATAGAAGAGTAAACTGTGGAGTGGGAATAGAGGGGTGTTGCTCAGAGACAAGGAGGAAAGGAAAGAGGGGAAACGGTGGCCAGGAAACAAAATCAATCAACCAATTAATTAAAAACAAACAAACAAAATAAAACAAACCTCAGTCTTTGAAATTTGGTATGTGTTGCTCCCCTATTGGAGCTGTAAGGCACCTACTCAGAACCACCCAGTATGATGGTTGGTTTTAATGTCAACTTGCCACTAGTTCGAATCTCCTGAATATGAAGTCCTACAAGAAGAATTGTGCCAATTGCCATGATTGATCTGGGAAAATGTACTTTCCGTGTGGAAAGCATCTCCTGGAAACAGCCCAGATGATAAAATGCTTGGCAGAAGATTTGCTTTGTGATTACTCCTCTGCCTCTTGGCCACTGAGTAGATTTACTCTGCTGCTGCTGTTGCTGGTGGTGATAATGATGGTGATGATGATGAAGATGATAGTGATGACGATGATGATGCTGATGACAACAATAATGATGATGATGGTAATTATGATGATGATGATGATTTTTTTCTAGATAGAAAAGCCAGCTTTTCCTGGTTTCCAGAGCTAACTATACATCCGTATGTCTCCAGGAACCTCTCAGATTTTGGGTACCAGATTGGGACTGCTGAGACGGGCATCCCTTGTAGACGTAGCAACTACTGGGCTGTCTTCCTTCCCAGTAAGGGATACCTACAGTGGTACTATTTCAAATGTCAGATTCTTACACATGTTTGTCAGACAGCTCAATAAAACCAGTTTTATCTTTTGTAAATTCAGGTACTGAGTCCAGGGACCTCAGAGTACCATCTTGGCGTTCTTAGTCTTATTACTAGACCACTTTAAGAATAGACTCAAACACTTGTGCATGGACAATTTATTAAAATTTAAAAACCCTGAACAGGCAAGCTGTAAATCTCTGCTGCTGCCTTGAGGAGGAGCAAAAGAAACAGAGTCATGCAGTTTGCACTATGTAGGCATGGAGGTCAGTCACATGCTGCAAGTGCTGTCATCCAAATGAAAAAGACAGAAGCAGGAGAAAAGAAGTGAAATTTTATCTTTCTTAATCATACTCAAACAGGCTGACACAGTGGAACATCATGGTGTTATCATAGGGATGGCAATAAAGATGGGAATTCTCAGAGAAAGCAGTATATTACTTCATCAAGGCACCAATTAAACCTCCCTACCTCTTTAACATAGTCAGCTTGACCATCTTCGTGAGAGATGGTTGCATGGCCAGGTAATTGACTGCCCATATGTAGTAGCTCTTTAAGAGATACTGATGTGCCTTCAACTAGAAAGAGATTCTATTCTTTTCTGTAACAGCACTATCTTTTATTAACTGTTTTTTTGTAAATGGACCTATTTTGTGTTTTTCAAATTTATACCTAAAGGAACATTAAGAAGCTTACTGTTTTATTATTTCTACTTAAGCCCAACTTTTCACCGCCTTCTTTTACAACAGCTCATCTGTGTCCTACTATCCTCACCCACAATTCCAATTCTCATTCTTCTGTACTAACAGAACACTGGGTCAGACATCTCACTTTCTCAGGGGTTCTCTCCTCAATTTTCTCCCACCTTCATTATCCTTGTGAAACCAAGATGATCTTTGTATGCATACCATGCAAGTGGGAAATGATGTTTCCATAAATGCACACTGACACTGAACAAGAAGAATGAATAGAAAGAGTCATTAAAGGCTTGCTTGGGGCCATGAGCATGACTTTATATACCTAACATATTCTCTCTGTAACCCCACAGGTTTAAAATGCTAAATAAAAACTTCTCTAATTTAGAGACTGCAGGCAGAAGGACACAGCTTCAGCTCAAGTTTTGGGTGAGAATCTCAGTCTCTTTCTTAATCTGTATATAGTTTGACCTTATGATAGAATTACAAAAGCTTTTATGTTCTTAAATTCCTTTTAATAAAATAGTACATATGTATATATGTATTCATACAATTCATTGTTTTCTGTTTATATCAGAAAAGAATTTTTGAAGCCTAACTTTCCTGCCACAATTTCACCTTTACTACTTTATCAGTAGAAAGAGAGCCCTACCCTGAATGCAGGTGGAACATTCTGTAGCCCTAGGTACTAGACTAAATCAAAAGGAGAAAGCAAGTTAAGGACCTATATTCATCTCTCTGCTTCATGACAGCAGATGTAATATGACCAACCATTCTGTGTTTCCAACACCATGCTTGTCACCATAATGAAGCATACCACATTTAACTCATAAGCCAATCACACCCTTTCTGCCTGTGTATGAATTATATATTTTTTCAAAACTGTGAGAAAATAAATGCAATAAATATTTTAAACATAGTAATAGTTTTACCTCTAGAACAAGTTGACCCCAAGGCCTAAATATAATCCATTTTAAGAATTACAGCTATAATAGCATAGTAGGTTTGCTTGTAAATCTGCTCTTTTCATTCCCAGTGACTAGCAGTTTTTCATCTAGCACGGATTTACAGTGAGTATGCTTCCTGTGCACAGAAAATATCAGTCTAAAGAACCAGTGGCATGATGATTTATAAAAATGATTTTCACGGAAATGAGCTATTCTGGAGACTTTTAGGGATTGTCAGAGGAAGAAGAGGTATGGGTGCAATGAGTTGTAAAAGCCGAAAGTGACTCAGGAAAAGCAGGATAATAAGAAAACATGATCAGACCTAACAGCTGAATGGCTGTAAGATAAGAGTGGCTAATAAAGAAACAAACAACAACAACAACAAAAACAAAACACAAACTCAAAATTAAAGTAAGCATTTCACATAAGAAGGAACTTATTTCACTTTAGTGATTATGGATTTAAGTTATATGGTCAAAGATAAAAAGTTCATTCAATATGTGCTGATGATTATGGAAGGAAAATAAGAAAAATATTTATATCATCAAAGGTAAACAGGTGTAAGTTTCATACAGAATTTCCACGTTTCTGGAAGTAAATCATCCTCAATGGCTGTGGTTACAAATTGAGCGCAGAGTGTGTCTTCTTAATTCAGAACTTACTGCTTCCTTTTTCTTTTTAAAATTTTACATCCCCTTCTAACAACATTTTTAATCTGCCTGCGACATTTCCTCCATCAGCTGTTTCTCAGAATTGTGCTTCATATTCTTGATAGTCTCTTGACCACAGAATGTCTTTCTCTTCTGTCTGAAATGGTATTTTCTAAACATCAAATTCTAAATCGGCAGTTCTTTTCAGTGACTTAAAAATGCGCCATGGTACTTTGGCCTTTTCAAAATCTTGGTCAGGGTTGTCCAAGAGACTCCAAAAATAATAATAGGGGCGATTGTTGTTTACTCTTAATTACTTCCCAAAGGTTGAAGGTGAGTTTGTATTACTAAAGTAATGATGCCTTGCAGTGAGAGGATTTGGAGGATTCTAGCCGGATGGATCTGCAGGCCTCCGCCCCTAGGAGCAGCTTTCATGGTACTGGAAGTTGTTATGCAAGCTGCCAAGGGAGGGAAGCGACGGAGAGTCCTGCCCATTTGTGAACTCTTTGAACCCCAGCAATTACCAGCATTACAATAAAGGCGTAAACCACGAACAATGCCACACCAGTTTGAAATTACTATTACTAGGGTAGTATTTATTTAAAGAGGAAAAACTTACAGATCACGATCCCAGACAACAGCTCTCTGCACAACTAGAAAGGGAGTCTAGTCGCCAGACCAGCAGGAAGTCAAGAGAGAGCGAGCAGAAGGAAATAGGGGCTTTATGAATGGAGAGAAACCACGCCCCAATGGGCTGGTATCTCAGCAGCTATTGGTTGGAGGGGCGGAAAGACCTCCTGCAACATTACAAGATATCCCTAAAGGTGAAATGGTGGCATTCATATATTGGTAGTTACCAATAACTGTCTAATTGGAATAAAAAAACACTCAGCAGGTGGGAAATCATATCTCATACTGGAAACCTGACCAAATAGCTAGGAATAGTGAAGTCATGGATCTTAGAGATAAATCTACTACTGCCACATAACTACAGAGCATAATTCTTTTTCCTTTTTTATTATTTTGAATTAAATTTTTCATTTCTTTTATATGCCAACCAGTTTTTCCTCCCTATTCTCTTCCAGTTCCCTGCAGTCCAACTGCATCTAACCTCCCATCCATTCCTCCTTCATTCAGAAAGTGGTAAGCCTCCCATGAGACTCAACACAGCACAGCATATCAAGTTGAGGCAGGACCAAGCTCTTTCCCCTGCATTAAGGCTGGGTGAGGCATCCCAGCATGCGAAACAGATTCCAAAAAGCCAGCTCATTCACCAGTGCTGATACCACTGCTAGGGGCCACACAAACAACCAGCTACACAATTGCCACCCACATGTGGTATGCCTAGGTGAGTCCCATGAAGGATTCCTAGCTGTAGGTCCAGAGTCCGTGAGTTCCCACCAGCTCAGGTCAGCTATTTCTGTGTGTTCCATTGTCATGATCCTGAACCCCCTTGCTCATACAATCCCTCCTGCCTCTCTTCAACTGGACTGCCAGAGTTTGACCCAGTTCTTGGCTGTGGACCTCTGTATGAGTTTGCACTCCCACCAAAAAATTAAAGTTCTTGTCATACAAATCTTTCACTTTCTCAGTTAGAGTTACCATAAGATATCTATTATTTGTGGCTACTGTAAAGGGGGTTGTTTCTCTGATTTATTTCTCAACCTATTTACCATTTGTATATAGGAAGGCAAATGATTTTTTTTACTTAATCTTGTATTCAACTACAATACTGAAGGTGCTTATCAGCTGTATGAGTTTCCTGTTAGGATTTTTGGGTCGCTTGTGTATACTATCATATCATCAACAAATAGTGAAATTTTGACTTGTTCCTTCACATTTTTTTTTATTTCTTGGTCTCCTTTTGTTGCCTTATTGTTCTGGCTAGGACTTCAAGTGCTATATTGAATAGATAAAGATAGAGTTGACGGTGTTTTCTTGTCCCTAATTTTGGTGGAATTGTTTTGAGTTTCTTTCCATTTAATTTGATGATAGCTTGCTATATATTGCTTTATTTATGTTTTGGTATGTTACTTGTATTCCCGATCTCTCCAGAACCTTTATCATGAAGGGATGTTGGATTTTGTCAAAGGCCTTTTCAACATCTAATGAGATGATCATATTTTTTTTCTTTCAGTGTGTTTATTTGGTGGATTACATTGACTGATTTTTGTTCGTTGAACAATTTCTTCATCTCTGGGATGAAGCCTACTTGATTATGATGAATGATTTTTTTGATGTATTCACAGATTCAGCTTGCCAGTATTTTATTAGGTATTTTTACATCAATGTTTATGAGGGATATTGATCTGTAATTCTCATTCTTTGTTGCATCTCTGTGTTGTTTGGGTCAGTATGGCCTCATGCAAAAAATTTGACAAAGTTCCTTCTGTTTTTATTGTGTGGAACAATTTGAGAAGTATTGATGTAAGCTATTCTTTGAAATTCTGGTAGAATTCTGAGCTGAAACCCTATGACCTTTTCTTCTTTTTTCTTTTTGGTAGATTTCTAATGGATGTTTCTTTTTCCATGGGTGTTATAAGTTTATTTAAATTGCTTATTTGGTCTTGATTTAATTTTAGTATGTGACACCTATTCAGAAAATTGTCCGTTTCTCTTAGGTTTTTCAATTTTGTGGCGTACAGGCTTTTGAAATATAACTTTAATGATTCTCTGAACTTCCTTAACGTCTGTTGTTATGCCCCCTTTTCATTACTGATTTTGTTAATTTTAATATTCTTTCTCTGACTTTTAGCTACTTTGGATAAGAGACTGTCTGTGTTGTTGGTTTTCTCAAAGAAGCAACTCTTTGTTTTATTGATTTTTTTATTGTTCTCTTTGTTTATATTTTATTGATCTCAGCCTGGAGTTTGATTTTTTCCTGCCATCTACTCCTCCTTGGTGAGTTTGCTTCTTTTTCTTTTTCTTTTCTTTGCTTTTAAGCATATTATTGAGTTGCTAGTGTGAGATTTCCCCAAATTCTTTATGTGGGCATATAGTGCTATGAACTTTCCTTTTAGAACTGCTTTCATAGTCTCCCATAAGTTTGAATGTGTTGTGGATTTATTTTCATTGAATTCTGGAAAGTCTTTAATTTCTTTCTTTAAGTCTTTGACCCAGTGGTGATTCAAAATACTTATCCTTATATCCACAGATAACTGTAGTTCTCACTCCTCATCAAAAAGCTTCTCTTTGCAGCACACAGACATATTTATAGAAAACAACTGGTCATAATACAGAGAATGATAGCTTCTTTGGCACCTAGTCCCAGTGGATGCATCTACAATATGATTTATGTACATTAGTCTCAGGGAACATCACAGAAACATGGATGGAAATATCATAAAAACAAGAGGACCAGGAAACTTGCTGCTAACTGGTGTCACATATGAATGACCGGGAAGCTGCACAGATGATCCCTCAGAAGAACTGAACATGGACAGCACCGACAGACATGCTGGAGTGTAAGGATCCCGTAGGTACACCCAGACAAAGAACTATAGGCAACTAAGGAATAGTGAGAGGAAACTTAGTCTTCTCTAGCATGAGACCCCTAATTGATTACCCAGTATAAAGTGGTCAGTCCCGCTATACATGCATATAGACAACAATAAATGGATTCACCAATTTGTAATTATGTATAGGTATATATAAACAATATGAACCATACCATTTTTTAAGGCCAAGGATTTGAACTTTGTTAGGGTGCAACATGGAAGATGTTAAAGGGAAGGGAGATGCAATTATGCAATTATATTTAATATGAAAAGAATGTATTTCTACTATGTTTAAAATCTTTGTCACTCAACACTGGAATTTCTCTGGATTTTTCTCTTTTTTTTAGTTTTCAAGAATTGTATAGTTGGGTAAAACTTTCGGGAATTATTTTGTTTGGTGTCTACCTAGATTATTAAATATGTGATCATATGCCATTCCGAAATGCTAGGAGTTTTGATCATTTATTTACATATCTGTTTTTGACTCTCTTCTTCTGAGACATTATGATGAATACTATACTTTTCCAGCTGTTTCCTAGTTTTCTTTGTATATTCTCATTGTATAATTTCTATTAATCCATATCTTAGTATACTGGTATTTTTGATATGTATAGATAGTCTAAGATTCAGTCCATTCAGAGTATTTACTTTTTTATCAGTCCTATAATTTCACACATGTTTATCTTTCACATTCTAACTCTTGAGATTTTCAACATCCATTCATTTCACAACTTAAAAAATTATCCTATATTTATTCATGTGTACCTGTATATATGTGTACATGTATGTGTATGTGAGTACAGGTGCCCTCAGGGGACAAGAAATGGAATCAGAGTCCCCAGAGATAGAGATACAGTAGGTATTTTAAAGAGTTAAACTAGTGACTTATACAGAAAGTTCTATGTTTTTATCTTGATGGGCACAAACCATCAAATATTCTAGTACACATATACTGTGTGATAATTTTCTTCTACCCTGCAAAGACCGTCACTTGTATTGGTTTAATAAAACACTGATAGGCCAATAGCCAGGCAGGAAGTTTAGGCAGAGTAATGAGAATAGGAAAATTCTGGGAAGAGGAAAGGTCATTCTGCAGTCATCAACCAGATGCAGAGGAAACAAGATGAGAATGCTTCATTGATAAAAGGTAGCAAGCCACATGGCTCTGCAGATGCTAACTTGGTCCCATGCCCACAAGGCCCCACAGCCCATATACATATACTGAAGCAGTCCTGGCAGTATAACAGATATAGCTGACATCACATGAGTCCCTGAAGGACACATCAAACCAGAACATAAAAACATAAGTGTCAATTTTGTCCATAAACTATTATTTTTCATTCTTTCTTTCACATTCTCTCTCTCTCTCTCTCTCTCTCTCTCTCTCTCTCTCTCTCTCTCTCTCTCTCTCTGTCTTCCTTTCATTCATTCATTCATTCTTTCTTTCTTTCTTTCTTTCTCTTTTTTGATTTTTTGTTTTTGTTTTTGGGATAAAGAGTTTCTCTGTAGCTTTTAGAGCCTGTCCTAGAACTTACTCTGTAGACCAGCTGGCCTCAAGCTCACAGAGATCTATCTGCCTCTGCCTCCTAAGTGCTGGAATTAAAGGTACATGGCACCACTGCTCAGATGAAGCTTTTATTTTCTAATATTCCATACTTCAAATAAGAAGAACTAGTCCCTAGCCACATGCTGATAGTGAGTGTCTTTAATCCCTGCACTTGGAAGGCAGAGACAGTCAGATCTCTGAGTTCAAGGCTAGCCTGGTCTACAGTGTAAGTTCTAGGACAGCCAGGCTACATTGAGGAACCCTTTCTCAAAAAAAAAAGCAGAGCAAAGAAACCCAAAATAGCTAGTTTGTTGTTTTAATCTTATTGCATTTTTTATTTGCTTCATTTTCAAAGTATTTTTAAAAGATTTTTTATTTTACGTGTATATTGTGTCTACATTATGTCTGTATATGTCCCCCAGTTTATCAGAATGCATTTAGTCAAGATACTTACTTGCTTCTGGCACGCCAACCACTTAAACAACTCGATAGTCACAGAGAAGCACATAGACTGGAGGAGCATTTTAAGCTAGTGGACACGAAGCAGCAGAAATAATAGAGAACTCTTCCCTATCCACTCCAGGTTCCTTTCAGGTTTGTGTGGATTTGGAAAACTGCAGACTGTGAGGAATGCCTCCACGTTTGTTTCACATATGCACACTGAGGATGAATGAGACCAGAGAAGAAGGACCACAGCTACTGCTGTAGGTTTCACACCCAGTTACTGGATGATGAGAACGTGGCCTGAATTTTAAGAAGCAGAAAAATTGGACTGTTTGCCTTTTCAACAACAATTACTTTTGCATGCCAGGCTTGCCTAAGGAAGGGAAAGGCAAGGCAGCCTGTTTCCCAAGTGGGATTTTTTCTTCCTTCAGGATAGCAATTCTTACACCCAAGTAAACCCAAGTAACCCCTAGTACAAATCGTAAAGCATATACAGTTCTCTTTTAAGAAAATTTACTTGAAACATTTTTGGAATAACTCAGAAATACAAAGACAAGGAAGGAGAAAAGTGACTTTTACTATTGAAGAGAATTACAGTAAAGTCTCTTTTAGGCATTTATCTCTACACTTCCCTTGCCATTTATGGCAAGCTAAATTTTATATACCACATAAGATATAGATAAAGTAGTACTTTGATAAATTGTTTTTTGAAGAAAACTTTGACAGCAGTGACTTCTGTATTAATTTCAAGTTAAACAATTCAAGGAAAAATGAAAATAAGTGAGAGAAATTTTCTGAGTTCCAATAAGAGGATTCATTGTTTAGTAATGGATGGTCTGTACAGATGCAGACTAGGGCAGGTAAAGAAAAGCATCAGAAACCCCAGAAGTGTCATGGTAAAGTGGCTAGAAATTAACATTGAGTCAAGAATCAGTTTACTATAAATTGCTTCACATATACCTGTTCCTGTTACACTTAGCTGCTTCCAAATCCCAGAATATAATGAGACTTTTAGATTTAAAAACCACCATAAAGTGATAGAAAGGCATTGGAAAGAAAATATAAGAGAACAATAGTTTTGTGGCTTTGCAAAAATATTGATGATTAGATATATGCATGCAGATATAGATAATACTATAATAATAGATGTATACACATACATGAACATATGTGAAAGCATATATAATGATAATATATTAATATGATGGCTAATACAATATAGTATTTTAGCACATGTGTGTGCACATTGTAAACTGTGCAATATTTGTATCTCCTTGTATAAAATCTGCTCCTCCTTCTTATTGGTTTTCACACAACTTTAGTAATAATCACTAGTCACCTCTTACATTAGATTCCTCTTTTAGCTTTTCTTTTTGGGACACCTAATGTTTCTACCTTTATCCTTAAATAGCTAGAGTCACACATCCATATCAGCCCACAGGTTTTTATACTCTTTAACATTCATTTAAGAAAATTTATTCCTCTAAATCTCTGGGCTTCTGTGACTCAGTTTCTCCATCAAGTTCCCCAAGTCCCTCTTATGTGTTCTCCAGCTTTCTGTGAGCTTTCTCTGAGCAGTCAGGAATACAACATACGCTTTCCTTCATGAAAGCCACACATTTCCATTGGTTATATTTGAAACTCAAATAAAAAGCATGAGATTCATTCAATGTTATCTGTGAATGTAAATCAAATATTACATGTTTAGAAAAAATAAGAACAAGCCGGGCGGTGGTGGCACACGCCTTTAATCCCAGCACTTGGGAGGCAGTGGCAGGCAGATCTCTGTGAGTTCGAGACCACCCTGGTCTACAAGAGCTAGTTCCAGGACAGGGTCCAAAACCACAGAGAAACCCTGTCTCGAAAAACCAAAAAAAAAAAAAAAAAAAAAAAAAAGAACATAACTTATTGGAAGAATAGTAATATAAAAACATATTCATATGAAATATCAGATATGAGCAAGCCTGTAAAGTTCCCATTTTATCAACAAACGCTGGAGCTGTGTTTAACCAAGTTAGATCTGCTTCATAACACTGGAATTGTTGAAGAGGTGGACTCAATTCAAACCTATTACCACATCGTTTCCACTAGATAAAATAAAAGTGTTCCTAGGTCATTAGAAAGCAAGAAGCAGCTGTGGAGATTGCTCAGTGGGTAGAGCACTTCTGTAGTACTCTACAGGCATGAACACAGATCCCCTGACCCACACAGAATTAAAAATGATAGTGTGTGTCCATGATAACCTTGCTCCTCCAGCTTAATCGGAGGAGCAGTCAGGTGAATCCTGAGGCTCCTGCGCCACTCAGTGTGGCACTCACAGCAGGAAATACACTTGTCACTAATGAGGCAGAAGGCAAACACCATCACCTGTGCTCTCCTCTGACTTCCACATGTGTGCTAAGGAAAATGTGTGCCTTCACTTACACACTTGAAAATACACATGTGCTGTAGAAACTCCTTTAGCCAGTAGCCTTTAAGATACCAGCCAACTTGGGCGTGGCCTCTTATACTCTAAATTCCAATACAAAGCATGTGCTCATTCTCTCTTCTGGCTGCTGGATTTGGTTCCTGTTTCTCATTGTGCAAAGGAACAGGAGTCTACCCCTAAATAAATAAATCTGTGAGTCTACCCCTAAATAAATAATCCTTTATTGTACTCAATTTTGATCTAGCATGGGATCGTTTTTTAGTGTCCATCTTCACATATGTATGTGCACACACATGAAATTTTTAAAAAGAAAAAAAATCAAGACAAAAGGGAATGATTATACTCACACATCACTGAGGTTTCCCTACATTCAAACGAATGTTCTATCAATAGGAGAAATTGCAGCCACGTGTAATGAAGAACCCTGTACTACAAGGGCCCCAGCGTCACAGCCTCACAGCCTGTTTGCTGGAAGTAGACTGAGAAAAACACCACACCATCCCAAATGACCTTCTTCCATCCCAGGGGTGAGTTTTTAGCTCAGATCTTGTTACACCATGCTCTTTGTGTACTATCTCTTTTCATAGCAAAGGTCACTGAACTACTACAAACTATAACTCACTTAAACTAACAATAACAGCTTTGCAAATTAGAGATGTGGCATCTAGAGAATCAGATATACAGAAACCTATCTTCTTGGCAACAACAATGATTTCAGGAAATTATTTAACATTAATTCTATTTCATTTAAATTAAATGAAGCCACACGGTAACAGACACCTCTGCAAACAGTAATATATTATTTTAACAACATTTTTGTACTTATCAAGGTGCATATATTAGGCCATAAGTCCCAGTCTACCCTGCCGTCTCATCTGCTTTTTTAAATAAATTTGTTTTGCAATATAACCATGTCTAAACCATGGAACCTGCAGCTGCTTTTCCTACAGTGCCTAAATTGAGAATTTGTTACAGAGATTGTACAGCCCTAAAAGTTCAAATCATTTACCATCCAGCCCTCAACCAGTTTTTTTGCTGACCCACAAATCTATAATACTCCACTTGTGGTCATCTTATGTCTTTGGAGATCTTTTTCCTATCTCCATTCATTTCTATACACGCCACATAATGGACCACCAATGGCACAGCCCTCATCTGGCATTTATTTCTACATTCTCTGTTTTTATGCATTTAGGGGGTGGGTGCCTAAAAGTCCTCGAGATCCACAACTGAGCCCCCTTATTGAGAGACTATTGTGTACCAGTTGTTATACCTGAAGTAAAACTGTCTGCATAATAAAATGGAATTAAAATGAGATTTTTTTCCTAATCATTCTCTATTTCTTTAGCTAGTAGTTCATTTCAGTTCTTAATATTATTCCTTGTAAAACATTCATATCAGCACGTAAACACAATAATTACTCTATAACTCTGAGTTGTTACTGACACCTAAGATACTAACACTAGCTTCTTAAACCTGCCAAGTATACAATAAACATTCAATGAACCTTTTCTTAATAAACAAGTTAATTAAAAGAGGGAGTGATTATTAACAAAGGGAATTTTTTTTATCAGTTACTCAGACTAAATTGTCAAGTCAACCTGTTATTTTATGTCTCTTGTAGACTCAGAATCAAGTTTTCTTATATTTAACTTGTAAGCTTCCTGGAATTGAGTCTCTAGACTTTTCCCCCTAAATTAGTTACTGTCTCCTTCACCACTTACCTAGAAAATCCCATTAAACACTTGCTAGTTTGTTTCTCTGAAAGAAATTACCCAGGGATGTTACTACCCACAGAGAACTGGACATTCCTATACTAGTTAACAATCAAGAAAATATCCCACAGATATGCCCACAGGCTAGTCAAGTGCCAGCAATTGTTAAATTATGATTCCCTCTCCCCAAGTGAACTTAAGTTGACTAAAATAACCAGCACAGATACCTGCATGTATGCCTCGATTTCCATAATATCTTGTAACAGAAATCTATGCTAATTACCTGAAGAACAGATTTTAACCTACATGCGGCAAATACATAAAACAGTTAATAAGAAGACAAATGAACTGAACGGTGTTTCTGATGGAGGAAGGTCATTGGTTAATTAAATAAAGAAACTGCTTGCCCTGATAGGTTAAAACATAGGTGGGAGGAGTAAACAGAACAGAATGCTGGGAGGAAGAGGAAGTGAGCTCAGACTCCACAGCTCTGCTCTCTGGAGCAGAGACGCCATAGCTCAGCTCTCCGGGGGCACTGACGATGAAGCTCCAACCCAGGATGGACGTAGGCTAGAATCTTCCCGGTAAGCATACCTTGGGGTGCTACACACCTTATAAGAAATGGGCTAGTCCAGGTGTGAGAGTTAGCCAAGAAGAGGTTAGATATAATGGGCCAAGCAGTGTTTAAAAGAATATAATTTGTGTCTTGTTATTTTGGGTAAAGCTAGCCAGGCAGCCAGGATGCTGGAGACGCAGCCCCGCCACTCCTATTACAACATGTTTCTCAAAACAATTACAAATGACAAGTAAATACACACAGACACACACACACACACACACACACACACACTGCATGCACAATTCAACAACCTTAGCCATAAGGGAAGTGAAAATTAAAATTGCATTGAAATTCTTCCTGAAACCACTTGGAATGACCAATGAGACTACAAGAACAATATATGGAAGATATTAAAACTAAGAACTCTTATATTGTGTAGATAAGAATGTAAATTTATATAACCATTATGATGTTCAGCATGGAGGCTTCTGTAAAAACTGATCATATGTCTCAGCCTTCCCAGTTCTTGATATAAACTCCAAGAAGTCAAGGTCAGAAAGCCTTAGAGATATCTGCATCCCTGTGTTGCTTCATCAACAGTAGCAATGCTATAGCACCAGTATAAGTAGTATCCATAGTGATCATTCTGGCAAATTACAATAGAGACCTATAACCAGGCAAGAGCACCTGCCTTTATTATACCTGCTTCATATAAAAGTTCTGTGAATATCCTGTTTTCATTGCTAGTGTGAGATCTTTACTAAAAATAGGACTGAAACTTTAACTACTAAGGGAAAATTCCATCTTTGAAAACACTAGGGCCTGGGAAGACGGCTCATCAGTCAAGGGCACAATGTTCTTATGGAGGACCTGAGTTTGATCACAGTATCTGTTAGACAGCTAATAACTACCTGTAACTCCTGCTCCAGAGCATCCAATGCCTCCACGTGTACCTGCACGCAACTGTATATATATACACAGACACAAACAGATTTAAATAAAATTTTAAAACATAAAAAGTAAAACAAGGATATATTCCTTGAAACTTGGGGGAATTCGTAATACTGCACTGAGTGGTAAGGAAAGCTGAGATCCAATCATGACCTGGCTCTGCCATTTTACACACACACACACACAAGCACACACACACACGTGTATGTGAACACACATGCACATAGCAACAGTGTGCATGTAAAGTTTCAGCAAATGACAGCAGAGAAAATAGAACAATCTGTTTCAATCATTCCTGTAAAAAATATTTAGTATATACATTATGTTCATTGCTCATGGTAATTCTTATCTTTGAGGAGCTTTGTGACTGGAGAAGGCTGCTTTTAGTATTAGTGATTGCAATGTAGAAATGAGGGCAGAAGTGAAAACTATCTTCTCGGTTCAGTTTTTAAAATACACTAAGATGGTAAAATGTTAACATGCTATCAAGTTTTACTACTCAAAGAATGTGGTCTATAGACCACCAATATCAGAATTGCCCAGGAACTTACTAGAAATATGGAATGTGTCTGACTTCTCCCCATATTTGTAAAATCGGCAATGGACATTAGATTACTTCCTGTCATTTAATATACTTTAACATTGATGAAACTCAGCTTGAAGAACATCCACAGACTAGTGTTGCTGGAACCAAGAGAAAAAGTGAATTACTTTAGCAAATACACACTACAGAGAGGAAGGTGCCGCTGGTTTAGGAATAAGCCACAGCACTGAGCTATCAGAATCTTGTATGTTTCAAATATAATTTGTATTGTAATAAAATTACAAAACCAGAAAATATCTTAATTATGAATAAGGACATGGAACCAAACATGGCTTTTTCTGGCAGTTAAGAGGAGCCTATAAAGAGAGCAATAGCCAAATATTAGTTGGAGCTCAGGAAACCCCACAGAAGATGGAGAGGAAGGATTGTGGGGATCAGAGGGCTTAAAGATACCCTGAGAACATGACCCACAGAATCAGCTAAGCAGGACTCATAGGGGCTCACAGAGAATGAAGCAGCAATCATGGAACCTGCAAGGATGTGCACTAGGTTCTCTGCATACATGCTGCGGTTGTTTAACTTGGGGTTTTTGTGGGACTCCTCACAGTGGGAGTGGAAGTGGCTCTGAGTCTTTTACCAGTTCTTGGGACTTTTTCCCACTACTGAGCTGCCTTGTTCAGCCTTGACATGAGGGTTTGGACCTACTTGTTATGCCATGATTGGTTGCTGTCCATGGGAGGCCTGCTCTTTTCTGAAGGGAAATAGAGGAATAGTCGATAGGGGAGAGGGGAGCAGGGCAGAAAATTGGAAAAGTGGAGGAAGGGAAAGCTGAAGTCCATCTGGACTGTAATGTATTGTATGAAAAAGGAGTAAACTAGAAGAAAAACAGAAGGGGAAAGAGATCGCTCCATTTGATATTTTTGCACATGTGAGTGTGCATGTCCCTGTCATAGGAGCGCTGTTCTCTCCTGAATAAAGTAAAACTTTCCAGCTGCTTTATGTCCTGTTCATAAGTGCAACAGAAGCTCAATTTAGTTAACAGGGATAGAAATACATTAGAAGATTATTCAGAGGCTTACAGCTGTGAGCCACCCAATGTGGGTGCTAGGATCTCTATGTGCTCTTCACACTGATCTTTCCAGTCCCTACTCAGGATATTTCAAGACATAGATATGTTACCTCCAACAGACTTAGATATGCTTATGACTGAATTGCAAGTACACAGCACATTCCTCCAGTGACCACGACCCTGTTGTTGTTTGTTCTTTGCTTGCTGCGGATCCATGGTTAAATCTATGGAGCATCACTCTGGAGAACACGCAAAATCCAAATTTCTAAATGTTATATGCCTTAATTGTCTTGTGTACAAAGACTTGCAACTGCCTGGCTTTGTTTCATTGTGGTGTTTTCCTGACTGTGCAGAGCATAGTTGGATCATAATACACTTCCAAATTACCAGATCTTACTCATCCCTCCCCACACCCCTGGACCCACATATCTATCAAGGTGCCCATTTTTTTTATTAAAAATTTCCACCTCCTCCCAGCCTCCCATTTCCCTCCCCCTCACCCCACTCCCTTATCCCTCCCTCTCCAGTCCAAAGAGCAGTCAGGGTTCCCTGCCCTATGGGAAGTCCAAGGTCCTCCCACCTCCATCCAGGTCTAGGAAGGTGAGCATCCAAACAGACTAGGCTCCCACAAAGCCAGTACATACAGTAGGATCAAAGCCCAGTGCCATTGTCCTTGGCTTCTCATCAGCCCTCATTGACCAGCACGTTCAGAGAGTCTGGTTTGATCCGATGTTTTTCAGTCCCTCTCTAGCTGGTTTTGGTGAGCTCCCATTAGATCAGCCCCACTGTCTCAGTGGGTGGGTGCACCCCTTGCAGTCCTGACTTCCTTGCTCATGTTCTCCCTCCTTCTGCTTCTCATTTGGACCTTGGAAGTTCAGTCCGGTGCTCCAATGTGGGTCTCTGTCTCTATCTCCATCCATTGCCAGATGAAGGTTCTATGGTGATATGCAAGATATTCATCAGTATGGCTATAGGATAGGGCCATCTCAGGCTCCCTCTCCTCAGCTTCCCAAGGAACTGCCTGGGGACATCTCCATGGACACCTGGAAATCCCTCTAGAGTCAAGACTCTTGGCAACCCTAAGATGGCTCCCTTAATTAAACTATATACTTCCCTGCTCCCATATCCACCCTTCCTCCATCCCAACCCTCTCATTCCACCAAGCTCTTCCCATTCTCCCCTTCTCACTTTTCTCTCCCCATCTCCCCTTACCCCCATCCTACCCCCACCTCCAAGTTCCCAATTTCTTGTCATTTACTCTAGGTTCCACAAGAAATACAAAAGATGTTACATTTGTCTTTAAGAGTCTGGCTCATTGCGTTTAATATAATTAGCTCAACTTCTACACTCTTTCCTGCAACCACGATTCCAGTTTGTCTTACAATAATAAATATCTGCTTTGGACTCCAAACTACAGGCAACTTCATGTCCAGTGTAATTACCGATCTAGACACAGATAAGGTGAAATCCTAGTGCTTTTGATACAGAGGAATCTAATTACCTCAGAATATTTAAATAATTTTTATGATATTAAGTTGTCAGAGGTTCCTGAGACAGACATCAACCTTGACACCATAGGATATACATTTAAGGAAGGACACATAATAATTTCACTAATTTAACTTAAAACTTTACGGCTATACAAAATAATGGACTGCATTTTTTTTTTTTTTTTGGTTTTTCAAGACAGGGTTTCTCTGTGGTTTTTTTGGAGCCTGTCCTGGAACTAGCTCTTGAAGACCAGGCTGGTCTCGAACTCACAGAGATCCGCCTGCCTCTGCCTTCCGAGTGCTGGGATTAAAGGCGTGCGCCACCACCGCCCGGCCAATGGACTGCATTTTTAAATGTATTTTCAAATGTCTTTAATGTACTCTGATTATAATGCCCCCCCCCATTGTCCTTATCGAATAAGCTTTCCGTGTTGGCCTCTGTCATCTTTGTAGACAGTTCTCTTCCACTTTGCCACCTATATTTCTAAGCCTAAGTCCCACATATAAGAGAAAACACCTGGTATTTGTTTCTCTGAGCTTTTCTTGTTTGATTTAATGTGGTGATATATAATTTGATTCATTTTCCTGAAAATAGCATAATACTGCTTTTGGGGACTGGACAGTATTCTATTTTCTGTATATACCGTATTTTCTTTCTCCAGTCATGTG
Source organism: Microtus obscurus (assembly GCA_963919715.1). Classification (NCBI taxonomy): domain Eukaryota; kingdom Metazoa; phylum Chordata; class Mammalia; order Rodentia; family Cricetidae; genus Microtus; species Microtus obscurus. The sequence goes on along the minus strand of CAWTZC010000355.1, from coordinate 21,156,468 downwards.
ATAATAGGCAAGTAAACTGGTTTCTTTCCTCAGATATTGTGAACAATGCACAAATAAACACAAGTGCAGATAACTGTGTTGTAAATTTGCCTATATTCTTTCAGTATATACATGAATCTCTATACTGTTTACACATGATTGTGTTAATACACTACTCCAAGAAGAATGAGTAAGCCTTCCTCAGCTCATATCCTCATCAGCAAGCACTATTGATTGTTTTGTTGATGACAGCCATTCTGATTGGACATAGTTTTATATTTCCCAGGTAGCTAATGATGCTGAACATGTCTTCATTGATTTGCTATTTGTATTTCTTGAGAACTGCTATTCACGCATTGATTGCATTTTTGGTTCTTTGAGTATTTTATAAGTTGTATGCATTAAACTCATAAGATGAATAGCTGACAGATATTTTCCCTTTATATAAAAGAAAAAAATGTCTTAACTCTGAATTTTCATTTTGAGTTTGAAAATTTTGTAAATTTTAAACATTAACATTTTCTTCAAAACTTTCCATTTTCTGAGCTCCTAGATCCATAAACAAAAAACTTTCCATGGTAATATTAGCAAGTTTCCTCTAGCAGTTCCAGAGATTTGAATCTGAGGTGAGGGGCTTTGATACATTTTAAGATGATTTTTGTTAAGAGTAAGAAATAAAGATAGTGTCTGTTTCCTGTATGTATGTACCTGTTTTCTAAGCACCACATGTTGAAGGAATAATTTATTCTCCAAATTATCACTTAGACCCTGTCTTAGTTTCATTTCTGTCTCTATGGATAAATTATCTTTACAAAATGCAACTTAGGAAGAAAGAGTTTATTTTACTTTATTATTCCAAGCTGTTGTCCATCACTGCAGAGAAATCAAGTGTCACTTGAGGAGCCTTGTGAGATCACATCCACCGTCAAGAGCAGAAGGAAGTAAGAGCAGGCACTTCTGCTGACTTGCTTTCTTCATTTTCTCTTAAGAAATTCAGAACTCTTTATCTAAGGAATGGTGATGCCCATGGTGGGCTGGGCCTTCTACATCAATTAACAATCAAGACAATTCCCCCACAGACATGATAAAGACAAAAAATAATAAAAAAAAAACAAGAAAATGAAGGGGAAAAATGTTAAAAATAACAAGCAAGCCTAAATAGAAGAGAAGGAGAATGTGAAAGAAGAAAATAGCAAGAGACCAATAGGATCACAGAATTAAAACTAGACGGTTATAAGAAAAGAGCAAAAAGTAAAAGCAGAGCTTTTCAAAATGTAATAAAAACAACATTAAAACATATAGAGTTTTTGGTTAAAAGTGAGAATCAAGGAAATTTTGTTCTACCTCCTCTAAAGCAGCAATTTTCCAAGTCTGAGAAGCTGGGTTAGAGAGAACAGTACACCATATCTGGAGTCTCTTATAGCTTCATTCTGTCCCCACGGCCCTAGCTGCTACTGAATGACACCCAGTTGGTTGGCCATCTTCAATTTCTCAGCTGCATTTATTTTCCAAGTATCTCTTCTCTCTGTATTTGAAGTTGTTTCTGGCTTCTGTCCTTAAGGATCTGTGTGACCTTTGGGAAGGGCTTCTTTCTCCCAGCAGAGATCCATCCCAGTGTGGGCTCTCATGGCTGCCATCTTTTCAAGCTGTGGCAAGTCCCTCAGTGCACTGAGCATGAGGGAAAGAAAAAAAAAAAGATCTGCTCTGGAAGGTAAGCTCTGAAGTTGACCTGCATTGAGTTCATCTCTGCAAATTAGGATCCCTCCCAATAAACCACTGTGTAAAGAGAGATGGCTACAGAAATCAAATAATTAATTCATGGAGGTTAACCTTAGAGTTCTTGGACCTTCTAAACAGCAAGGTACCCAAGGCAGAAGGCAGTTCTGAACATCCAGCAGTCAGCTGACCACAGGCCCAAAGGTCTTAGTCTCCATAATTATCAAGTTATGGAACCCACTCTTTCCCACAGCAGGTGTGGCCACTGTTCACTTTTCCCTTCATAGCCTAAGTCTACTGCCATCTAAGCTCTTTAGAATATCCATATCTGACTCTTCCCCTCCCACTACTGCTTTAATGAATATCTTCCATCAAAATACTGTTTCAAGGTATCCCAGACTTCTTGACTTACTGTAGTTATGTGTTTTTATGTCTCCATAATAATAGTTTCAAATAATAGGGTCTTTTCTCGACATAGTACCTTGCTCCAGCATGCTGATATACAGGGAACTAGCAAATGGATCTTATCTATGCTGTCCACACATGCAGGAAGTGTCTCTGTCATGTCAAATTTCCCCACTGGAGTAAAACTGGCAATGACTGCATTGTCACTTGGGATTAGACCCACAGATTGACTATCCCTGACAACACTCCACAGGCTTGCCTTCAGTACTCTTCCAGTTGAAGAACTAGGGTTAGAGCTGGAGACTGCTTCTCTAAGACTGTTAATTGTCTGTCATGATTTTGGTTCTTGACTGACTTCTTTGTTCTCTCTCTGTCTCTGAAATGCAGTCCTTCCTTTCTACCTTGACTCTTCTTGTTCATCACATTGCAAAACTCCACAAAGGAAGCTTACTACCAGGAATCTAATCCCACACAACTTGAAATTCTCATTCATTTTTTTTATGTACCTTGATGATTTGCCTGCATGTATCTCTAGATACAGACAGTTGTGAGTTGCATGTGAATGCTTGAAATTGAACCCAGGTTCTCTGAAAGGGCAGAAACTGCTCATAATCACGGAGTCATCTCTTCATCCTCCCTTCTTTTAAAAAACATTATTGTATGTGTGCAGGTGTTTTTCCTCTCTCTCTCTCTCTCTCTCTCTTTGTATGGGTGTATGTATGTGCATGTGTGTTTATACCAAATGTGTGCCATTGAGGATCCCCTGGAACTGGGGTTACATATATTCACAAGCTATTATGTGGGTACTAGGAATTAAACCTCAGTCCTCTGCAAGAAAAACAAGTGTTCATAACTACTGAGTCATCTCTATGCACCTGAAATTTATATGTGTGTGTATATATATCGATATATACACACATCTATGTACACACACACACACACACACACACACACACACATATATATATATATATAAATAAAAACTATATACAGGAGAAAGGCCATTTAGTAGATGCAGGGTTGAACCATCAAGATTCCTTTATACAGATCTTGATGACTTCATCTCCTAACTCCTAGAAAAATGTTGACACCTAGAAAGAAATTTAGAACTCATATCTGAAAAGAATAACTAGGGCCCAGATCACATCCTGTTACAAAGATACCTGGCTCTACCAATTGCTCAGTATGAGGCTAAATTCTAGCTGCAATCCTAGGCTCTCCAGCTCGAGGGCCCCTTATGGTCTAGCTGACCCTGCTGAGAACTCATCTGAGTTCAGCCTCAGCCCTGTCCCAGTCCCACTTCCCTTGCACATATTGATCTCTGACAAATTCCATCCACAATCATTCTCCCAGTCTACTCTCGTTGGAATCCTATTGCCATGGTCTGCATTGGAAATGGAACCCTTGCTTCCTCCTCTCATAGCTCCAAGCGCACCAGTTAAATTTCCTATTCGTATTGCCTTTGTGCTTGTAGAATGACTTTATTTATAAGTCAGGCTCTCTGTAAAATTGTTTCTAGTAATTGTTCAGCTGAGGTGAAAAAGAAAAGGACAGATTTTAGGCACAGGTAAATATTCATTTCTTTCTCTAAGAACATTTGATGGCAGTACGAATAATGCTATCCCTTTTCAAAAGAAAGGAAGCCCAGCTCATCTGAGGCACTGTGCTGGGAAACCTCCCTTGGCTCCCTTCTCAAGTGTTTTCATAACAATGTTGCCAAGGTACATTTATAGAGTTTTTCTCTACAATAGGATGTGAATTTTATACATTTATTATTTCATTTTATCCCAAGAATGCCTTTAAGAGCTTACAAATTATCACTTTGTTACAACCAGCAGACTAAGGTTTCGTGAATATAAATAAGTATATTCAACAACTAAAAGCCAGTTGGGTAATAAAATTTTAATTTTAACACACAGACCATGGATACCTGACCCTAATCATTCTTTGATTTCATCTTTGTTGGGAAACTCCCAAAGGTCATAAATAAAGTCAAGGAAAAATAACTCATCCTTCTACCCCAAGGAAGAATAAGTACATTTCGTTCTGGTCAAGAAAAACAAAGTGACTTCAAGTATGTAAAGTACTGATACTAATGCTACTTTCCAAAGATAAATGAATTTTCCATACTTTTTCCACAGTTCCACTCCACCATAATTATTCTATTAATGTTCCCCATCTGTCAGGTTGTCAGGTGCTGTTAATACGCCAGTGTGACAACACAAGGCTGAGAAGCTGGTCACATGGGATTTCTGATAATGACTGCCAACCCAGGTGATGCTGAAGTACAGAGAAAGATTACTCACATTTAGGTAAGACACCTCTAAAATGACACACGACTGTCCTTCTCTACTCTATTAGATTTAGCATTTTATCAATTGTCTTCTAAGATAGAGTCTGAAATCACATGGTTTGGACATAACACGTTTGTTAATATTTTAATAATTCATTTTCAAGCAATGAACTTAAACTTATCATGGCTGTCCTATTTTAAGATAGCCTTAAAAAAAACTGTTCTACAGTTTATAAGAAAATATACCACTGGCAGTGCTAGAACACAATTATTTCAGGTCAAAGCCCAGCAGGGAAGACAGGTTTCCTTCTTTAAGGCTTGATCTATATAGTTCAAAAGTCAAAAGGGCTCTCTGAAGAGAGTAAACTGCCCTTGATCTAACCCCCAAGGAGGAGAATGAAAGCAGATTCTGAGTTGATTTGAAGAAAGGCAAGCTAATGCTGGACAAATTTCACAGCTGCAAATAGGGCCCAGAATCTGATGCCTTTCACTGTTAAACAAAATAAAACTCCAAGTTGAAATCTAAAAATAGATTCTACCACTTGGCCATGTCATACAAAGGTTAGAATAAATTGTTGAGAGCATAAGCAGACGTGATTGTTTTGCTTTCTGTGTGCTATAATATCAGTACCGGAGTCACAGAGGAATGAGGATGGGAAAAATAAGATCTAAGCCATTAAGGTTAAAAGGAACGAAAGTTTAAGAAGACATTATTGTTTTATACAGATCACAAATAAAAGATCTGCATATAAGGAGATACAATTTCAAATCATATTTTTACAACCCTGTTGTCATTCAAGTTTACATCTGTCCACAGCTTGGCCTTCAGTGTGGATACACTGTCTTGCTTCATCTGAAATATAATAAATGAATTCCAGCAGAAGTTTCAGAACCATGTTTCCAGACTTTTGTGACAAAGGTACATTTACAAATTATAAACAAGGTTGATATGTATGAAATCCAAATATATGACCTATGACATATGGAGCATATATTAATAAAATTCATCATTTTTATTTAATGGGATTTGATAATATAAAACATATGTTTTTTTTATTTTTTTTAAGGCAGGGAGTATTTTATTTAAAATCCAGCAGTGAAATGGACGGCTTGGGTCTATGACAAATCCTTCATTTTAAAGCATAAGTCAGTAACTGTATGAAAGCAAACATTGCCACATACAGATTAGCTGATCAGACCTCATTTTTTATGTTGGAACACAATAAACTTCCCTGTAAAAGCAGCACCTTTGTGACATTTAATTTAGTATTCCTCTTCTTCCTCACCCTCTCCTTCAACAGAATCCACACCAACCTCCTCATAATCCTTCTCCAGGGCAGCCATGTCTTCACGGGCCTCAGAGAACTCCCCCTCCTCCATATCCTCACCAACATACCAGTGCACAAAGGCACGCTTGGCATACATCATATCAAACTTGTGATCTAGGCGGGCCCAGGCCTCAGCGATGGCTGTGGTGTTGCTCAGCATGCACACAGCTCTCTGGACCTTGGCCAGGTCTCCACCAGGTACCACAGTGGGAGGCTGGTAATTAATGCCAACCTTGAAGCCAGTGGGGCACCAGTCCACAAACTGGATGGTACGCTTGGTCTTGATGGTGGCAATGGCAGCATTGACATCTTTGGGAACCACATCACCACGGTACAGCAGGCAGCAAGCCATGTATTTACCGTGGCGAGGGTCACATTTCACCATCTGGTTGGCTGGCTCAAAGCAGGCATTGGTGATCTCTGCTACAGAAAGCTGCTCATGGTAGGCTTTCTCAGCAGAGATGACAGGGGCATATGTGGCCAAAGGGAAGTGGATGCGAGGGTAGGGCACCAGGTTGGTCTGGAATTCTGTCAGGTCGACATTCAGGGCTCCATCAAATCTGAGGGAAGCAGTGATGGAGGACACAATTTGACCTATCAACCTATTTAGGTTAGTGTAGGTGGGGCGCTCAATGTCGAGGTTCCTACGACAGATGTCATAGATGGCCTCGTTGTCCACCATGAAGGCACAATCAGAGTGCTCCAGGGTGGTGTAGGTGGTGAGGATGGAGTTGTAGGGCTCAACCACAGCAGTGGAAACCTGGGGGGCTGGGTAGATGGAGAACTCCAGCTTAGACTTCTTCCCATAATCAACAGAGAGCCTCTCCATCAGCAGGGAGGTGAACCCAGAGCCAGTTCCCCCGCCAAAGCTGTGGAAGACCAAGAAGCCCTGAAGACCTGTGCACTGGTCGGCCAGCTTGCGAATTCTGTCCAAGACAAGGTCAGTGATCTCCTTGCCAATGGTGTAGTGGCCACGGGCATAGTTATTGGCAGCATCTTCCTTGCCTGTGATGAGCTGCTCAGGGTGGAAGAGCTGGCGGTAGGTACCAGTGCGAACCTCATCAATAACCGTGGGTTCCAGGTCTACGAACACTGCCCTGGGCACGTGCTTGCCAGCGCCTGTCTCACTGAAGAAGGTGTTGAAGGAGTCGTCTCCTCCCCCAATGGTCTTGTCACTTGGCATCTGGCCGTCAGGCTGGATGCCATGTTCCAGGCAGTAGAGTTCCCAGCAGGCATTGCCGATCTGGACACCAGCCTGGCCGACGTGGATGGAGATGCACTCACGCATGGTTGCTGCTTCGCTGCTTCCCGGAGGATGGCGGAGACGAGGAGGAGGTGTTGCTTCTTACAGCACGACTCTTAGGCGGTCGATGTAAGAGAACCTGCCTAAAACATATTTTTTAAGAAAAGCAAACTATGTTCTGCATTTATGCCCCCATTAATTCTTGTGTTCACATTCTCAACCATTATCTCAGAACATCTATATGGGAAGAAATAAACAATAAGAATAAGTTAAAATGAAGCTATTCAGTTGGACCTCAATTCTAAATGGACGCTGGATGTTCTGAAAAGAAGGACTCAGCACTCAAATACCTACTAAGAGAAGGCTACTATGTAGAGACACAGGAGAAGGCAGCCAAATTGTGCAAAAGCCAAATTAAGAGAATTCCTACATTCTAGTTTGATTTCTGTTGCTGTGATAAAATAAACACCCTTCAAATGGCAGCATGAAGAAGGAAATTACTTACTTGACTTATAATTACAAGACACAGTTCATTGTTGAAGGGATTTCAAAGCAGAAGCTCTACTAGCAATCATATCACAACCACAGGCAGACAATGAGAGATTCAAATGCATCCATGTCGCCCAGGTGCTGCTATTGCTGTTGCTCCATTCTTACACAATAACTGGCTGAGCCCATGGAATGGAGCTACTTACGTTCACGATGGGTCTTCCCACCTGCCCAAGTTGGCTTTTCTATTGGGATAACACATCATGATCAAAAGCAACTTTGTAAGGAAAAGCACTATTTGGTTTACACTTCCACATCATGGCATCATTGAAAGGAGCCAGGCCAAGAACCTGGACCCAGGAACTGCAGCAGAAGTCATGGAAGAATACTCCTCACAGGCTTACTCCCCATGGCTTCTTCAACCTGCTTTCTTATACACCCTATGACCACCCTACTAGGGATAGCACTGCCAACAATGTTCTGGACCCTTCCTTCCATACAAATCACAATTTACACAATTAACAAGAAGTGAAGACCAGTCTGGTAGAGGTGTTTTCTCAGAAGAGTTTTTCTCTTTTCAGGTGACTCTTGTGTCAAGTTGACAATCTAACCAGCAGAAGATCTCAATTAACAATCAAGACAATGTCTCCCCCAGATTACCAGAGCCCAAAGTAAGTATAATATTTTCTGAATTGAGACTCTCTTGAGTCAATTGAGACTTATAGGTGACTATAGGTTGGAGCAAGTTGACACTGAAAACTAGCCTTCACAATAGCACACTTGTGACTTATAGAATGGTGAGAAGGCTCTCTTTGTCTATGTCCCCTGGTCTGCAGGCTCCTTTATATAACAACCTTCACAACTATCAAAAACACATCGTGTGGACAAAGACAAGCAGTAAGGAACAAAACTACATAATATTATGCAGCTAGGAAGGCGGGAGGGCAACAAATACAGCCAGAGCTAATGCTAATTGCTGTAGTCATGGACTAAGCAATTAACCCCACTCGGTTTATTTACCTAATTAGTATACATTTGCTTCCAAATCTGAAGTTCATGCTCCGTCCTCTGGCCTGTACATTTCTCAAAGATAAACGTAATACTTTTTAGCATTAATATGCAGAACCCAGAGAGGAACCTGGCAATTACCTGAATGTTGCAGGATTAAGCTGAATCTGTGAACGTAAGAGTCATTTCATAAAACTCTCTGGCAAAGAAGTTCCAAGTTGACACAAGGCCATGAGAGCATAATTTACTCTGTAATGTTCACTGCCACAATGTGAACAACACTGGCCTTGGGATCCCCTGCCTTGAAAAATCAAGATTTTCTTCAGTGTGAAAAAGTTACATGTTTTAGTGTTCACTCATCCTCCATGTCACTTCCCACTTGACTTCATTGCTATACTGGACATACAGGGGATATTTGTTACTGACTCTGACATCTGGACACATACTGAGCATTTACTCACGAATGAGAAATCAGCAGGATAATGCAATTGAACATACTTTGTAAAACATCTTTTATGGGATTTGACATTTCTGGGACAAAACCCAATGCTTTACCGTTTCTGGCAAGTATCTGTGTTAGAAACTGGAAGGCACACGTGATAAATGACTGATAAGGGACATGCTACACTCTAAGTCAAGTGGACACACGGGTTCTCATCCAGATCCCACAGCAGTTTCCAGGCCTGGCTACAACTGTGCTCACGGTGGGAGTGAAGCGAGGTTCAAAAGTTCATTGAGAATTAACTTCTATAATTTTCTAGGCATTGTTTTATTTTCCTTCTAATTCCTCCAACCACGGAGTAGGATACCAACCTTCCCGGGAACCTTTCATTAAACGGTAAATTATGAGCCAAAGACTATTAAACATAGTAAAATACATCCTGCGTTTATAGGAAATGTGAAAAGCAGCATGCCGGCCATACAAGCAAGAGTGTATTTGTTCCATTCTTAGAGTTTAATTCAATGACTCCAAATATAACCTCCAAAATTTTCTTCCTGTCCTATAGATACTCAATGCCAAAATCCATGGTGTCCAATTCTTCTGTGTTATTTGCCCATGATTCTAGACCACACTTTCTAACATTCAAATTAGTGTGCCTTGGTTATAGGTTAGAGAAAAAAAAACACCGCTGTTTTTTTTTTTACCATAAATATGGCAGCTGTCCATAATTATCTTGGGTTTTGCATTATTTTAGAATTATTTTTCACCTCGCATGTGATAATACTTTTTAAAGATTTATTTCTTCTTATTATATGGGTATGAGTGTTTTGTTTGGATTAATGTTTGTGGACCATGTCTATGCCTGGTGCCTGAAGAACACAAAAGAGGGTTTAGATCCCTGAGTACTGGAATTGGTTACAGATGGTTATGTGCCATCATGGGGGTGCTGGGAATCAGACATGGCTCTTCTGTAAGAGCAGCAATTGTCCTGAACCATGGTGTCATCTCCCCAACCCCATAATCAAATTTTTGGAACAGAAACTAAGTTTACAAAATATGTCAGCTAAAGATAGCCTTTTGCACCTTACCCCTTCAAGCTGGAATTTTATATGTGTATAAATACCTTGAACTCAGAGTTTGGAGTGATATCTTCATATAAAATACACACACACACACACACACACACATGCATGCATGCACAAACATAAAATCATTCATCACAGGATGCTATTTGTTTTTATAACTGATTTAGAATCTCTAATAAAGCCACATCAGTTGCTTAAAAAAATTCACCCCCACAATCTTCTCCATAAACTTTGCCACCCCACTTCTTTCTGGGTTAGCATATCCTCAAATGCACAATGACACAATGGCATCAGCAGAAATTAAATATTATTATTTCTCTCAACTCCATGGATGTCTATAATTATCTCAAAATATAAAGGTTAATTAAAAAAGTAATTAGGCTGATAAAATAACCTCTTAGGTTATAAAGTAGGACTGCAAAACAGTCAGAATTGCCCATTTGCCATGAAAACAGGAATTTCATTTTAGCTAAATGAATACATTCCATGCTAATTACATTCATGCCAGACACATCTTTCTATGAAAATTAGTCCAATATCATACAGTTTATATTTGTCCTTAAACCCTTCCTCATTTATATATTTTTGGAACACTCTATATTTCCAAACTGAACAGGTTATACAAGGATACTTAAATACAAATACCTTAAATTAGAATATTGCAAATAATGTTTAATTACAAAAATTAACAAGCACAATTATTATACCATACTAAAATGTTCAAACTGACAAAAAATACTTTATCGTTTTCCGAATTTTAGCATGTCATCAATTTCATTCATATTCTTATAAAACCTTCTAAAGTATAATTAGACTTACTGCCATGATTACATTGCTTGAAATTTGGGCAAGAATTTTAGAGCCCAGTGTAAAGAAGCCAACAAGGACATACAGTAACTAACTCTACATCAAATTTGCTAGCCTGATGCACCTTTCACACAAACATCTTCAGACAGTTTCCAAGTAACACAATGACCATGGCTTCTCAGGCTTCACAATGTGAGAGCCTCAACTGCTCTTCCTTCCTGCCAGATGAAAAAAGGGCCACTCAAAAATCAGACAAAGTATGCATCATAAATTAAAGTCAGTTTTCTTCTACAATCTATAGAGAGCATGCTTCCAACCTGAAAAGAATGACTGACAAGTGCTCCCCCGACTTTCTGCCACCTGCAACACAAATTTCTCTTTTAACTCCAGGTGGGAAAATCATACTGCCTTTCCTTCCCTGGCATCTACAAAACCTGAGAAATTAGTCTCCTAGTTAAAATTCTCTGATGGAAGGCTCTTCTGGGCTCCTTACAATACACTTGTGAACATGTTCCCCAAAGCACTTTGAGTGTTAGACCAACTTCAAGTCCATCTGCGCTAGAGGAGTCCTGTTTCCCGCAGGTGTGATTCCTATTTTGGCGTGTGACATAGTGTGACTTAGTTCTGCATTAGCCGAGGTGAAATGTGAGTTCACAGCCCAGGTGGGAAGCCCGATGGAAGATTAATGAGTCTCAAATGGAGAGAAGTCTTTTTACCAGTGGATTTCTGTAACACATTTTTACAGAGTAACTTCCTCTTGACATGATCATGCTGACACAACTGTATGCATCAGTAAATAAATAAGTGCACACAGTTGCAAGAAACACCCATCTCAGGCTGCATCATTTTCTGCTTACATACAGCTGGTAAACATATGAGGGCATAGGTAATTTTCCAAAACAACGTCACCAAACATTTTCTATGGAAGTTCCCTTTTGCCTTAAACCAGCATTTTTGTTTAATTGTAAAATCTGTCATCTTCTTCAGATTGTTAAGGTTCTCTCCTATATGTGCTAATATTTCAATTGTCTATTTGGATAAATATTCAGTACCTTACCTACAAACTCTGGACTTTTTATGTAGTAGCGCATGGGCCTCAGCTGTTTTATAACACCTGTTCCTTGTGGCTTCATGTTCTACAGAGATGAAGTAAGAAGATTGGAGGAATAAAGATGCTTCCTCCTGACCAAGCCCATAGAGACTTGACTGTCTTCTCCTAATGACTATGATTTCCTTGAATAGTAAACTCAAGGTGCATCCATAATTTCTTTTCCACTCATTTCTTCCCTAGGCATCTAAGGTGTTAGTGTTTAGTCTCTACTCTTACCCAGCTCATGCGTATTTTTGCTGTAAAGTGCTCACACCTCAGCCTTATCACAGTGTCCCGCTATTTGACACACCTTCTCTACTAGAAGTCTCTATCTGTGGAAGCAGGGCCACCCACTCATTTGTGCCACACCAGCAAGTGTAGGATCATCTCCCATTCTCTCTGAATCCTACCATGATGACTGGATCACATCCCCATCTAAGTAGAATAGGGTTGTCTCCTAGGTCCGAGTTTAGAATATGTCATATTCTAAGGTATGATCGCTCCCTCCTGACTTTGAGCTGCAGACTCTGCATTATTTATTTAATGAATCCATCCTTTTATCACACACACCAAGTACATAAAATATACCCAATGTGCATTCACATCTTAAAACAATTGTTTCCTGTATGCCATAGCTTGACATCACAACAAACAATCGAAGAGGGTTGGTCATATGTCTCAACACTGCAGCGCCATCCCCTTCCTTGTATGTGATGTACTATATGAATTTAGTCTTTACTTCACTATCATGTTGTCTAAAATGACCATTTCTGCCCCTTGCGATGATTTTATATGTGTGTAATGGCCCATTTATAGCCTGTTTTTTTAAGTCTAAGGTAAACTTGCCTAATGTTAGCCAGACATTCACACAATATGACTTCATGTCAGCTGGACAAAGAAATTAAGAAACTCATATTTTGTGAAACAAGCATTTCACTTCCATCTTCCACTTTTTCTATTTAATGTGCTCTGCACCAGCCTGATACAGCTCTTGCCCCCACCATCACTACATTTAACACTCCTCATTTCAGTATTATTTTCCTTATTGTCCAATAAGAATCACATAGACAAGCATTTTAAAAGCCACACATGCACACCGTCAACTTCTTTGATGTTTCTCTTGCTTTATCTTCCTTCTCTACTGACAAAACCATAACTCTTCCCAATCTGTCGAGCCACCTCTCTCCCCCTAACCATCCCCCTCCCCCAATGACTGTGGAAAGAGAAACAGCTGTCCTGACTTCTGGAATTTTCTACGTCTTGTCTAAAAACCAGCTCTTATCCCTCCACTCCTCTGTGTTTTACCTTGGTGATCATGGCAAAATACAAATTCTTTATTAAACTTTCTTCAGTTTCTTCTTCTGTAAGATGGAGAAAATCATAGTACCTATCTTCAATAGACCAAGCAAACATTGGCTGAGCTTCTATGTGTAATGTCTGGCAATTATCGAAACTTGAAGATATTAGCTAGTATTAAAATATTGTTTTGTGCTTTACAAACACAAATTTGATCCAAAAGACACAATCAGACAACATAAAAATTTAATTATCACTGGAATATACCAGAAAAGTTAATCTGAGTTAAATAAAAAAAATTGTGCAAATTCTTCAGGAATGTCTTGGTTATCATGGTTTTGATAGAGGAATAATACCCACCAGGTGGTGTAAGAAGTCCTTCTGTATATGTGTTCCTTTTATTGGATAGGGTAGAATAGAGCTAGGTGGGGAAAACTAAACTAAATGCTGAGAGAAAGAAGGCAGAGTCAGGGAGCAGACAAACCAGAAACTTGCCAGTAAGTCACAACCATGTGGCGATACACAGATTAATAGAAATGGATTAAATTAAGATATAAGAGCTAGTCAATAAGGAGCAAGAGCTAGTAGGCCAAGTAGTGATTTAATTAATACAGTTTCTGTGTGGTTATTTCATTGCTGAGCAGTTGGGAACAAGCAAGCAGCCTCCTCCAACAACCAGGTAGATTGATACAAATGATATTTTGTATATTACATCTATCAAGAACTACAACTTAAAAATACATCATGGTATATAGAAAGGTAAACATGATACGTTCTCACTTGTATAGAGATATTAACTATTGAGTAAAGAATAATCACACTACAATCCACAGACCTAGAGAATATATATAAAGAGGAGAGGTTTAGAGGGGCTGAATTCATCCCCCTGGGAAGGCAAAATAGAATAAATTTTGTGAGTGGACGTGGTAAGGGTCTGTATGGGAACAGAGGGGATCAGTTTGGGAAGGGAGGGATGGAGGGAGAGAATATGGGGAGACATGACTGGAATAGGTGGGCATTTACAGGCGATGTGTAAAGCTAGTGTGGAGGAAATTTCCTAGAACCTATAAGGGTGACCCTAATGAGGACTTCTAGTAATAGAGGAAGTGGAGCCTGAGCTGGCCATCTTCTGTAAATAGGCTAGGCTCCCAGAGTTAAGACTGGGACACCAACCCAGCTACAAAACCTTTGACATAAAATCTATTCTGCCTGTAAGATGCTCTGAGGCAGCAAAGATGACTCAGAGCTTGTAGGAGTGGCCATTCAATGAGTGATCTAATGAGGCCATGTCAAAAGAGGGAGTCCATGACCAACACTGCCTGGATGGCTGGGATGCAGAAGCTTTGTCTCTCAGAGACCTAGGATGGAAGCAAACATGGTTGACAAAAAAGTCAATGAAATTTTTCCTAATGATACTTTGCTACATTCAAAGACCAGTGCCTAGCCAAATCATCATGAGAGAAGCTTCTTCCAGCAGTTGATGGGAGGCCCACAGTCAGACTTGGGCAGAGCTCAGGGAACTGCACAGAAGATGGAAAGGAAGGATTGCATCAGCCAGAGGGGTTGAGGATACTCAGAGAACATAGCCAACAGGATCAACTAAACATGTAGGAACTCACAGAGACTCAACGCTGTAACCAGGGAGCCTGCATAGGTCTATGATAGGCCCTTGGCATAATGCTGTGGTAGTTTAACTTGGGACTTTTGTTGAACCCCTAACAATGGGAGTGGGGGAGGAGTGCCCCTGACTCTTTTGCTTACTATCAGGACTATTTTTCTCCTACTGGGATGCCTTTGTCCAGTGTTACTTGTTATGAGGGTTTATGCCTCGTCTTACTTCATCTCCTTATACTGTGTTCAGTTGATGTCACCAGGAGCCATGCTCTTTTCTGATGGGAAACAGAGGAGCGGTGGATCTGGAGAAGAGGGGAGGGGGAAATAGATCTGGTCAGGATGTATTGTATGACAGAAGAATAAATTTAAATAAAAATACATCAGGAAGTCCATAATTGATTCTTCCTACTATCCATGACCATATTAACAATTGAAATATAAATTGCCTTTTAAACTGATGAAACTCCACATGATAGTCTGGTTATTTATTTCAGTTATACAAAATTTGAAATTCAGTTCCTTGTGCATATAACCATATCTACAATGCTCACCAACAACATGTTACTAACCACGTGTTACCAACCACGAGTTACTAGTGACTAGTTGCTGCCATACTGAAACACACAAAAACACAACATGATACCTGAAATGCAGGAAGTTCCGCTTAATAGCACTATTATGGGTACCCTTTGCTACAGATGAAAATTATAAAACTGGAAAGAAACATGAATCTATTATAACTGAGGGGAGGGTCTCTGTGTTGGCCTGCAGTATAACATGTATATAGAAATGTGACCAAACATGTTCTAAAGCACCATGGTGAAAACACTCTGAATCTGAGGCATATTATACCTTAGAAGCTGTCGTTAAATCTTTATGGATATTGAAGCATTTTTCTCTTAAAACACACTTTAGAAGTAGATCATATGAGCTAATTTGTTAGATCAAATTGTCAAGGTTTTTGTGAAGACTGACACATTTTACGTCTTACACACATCTTTTCAAAGAGTTGTTTATTATTTTACAGCTGAAATGACAACTAGTTTCAGGAAAATGATTACAGAAGTTATAAAGAATAGCAAATAGGAGCTTACAAAGTTGAAATAGAAGTTTAGCTTGGTATCTCTTGAAAAAGACTAGAAAGTAACTGAGGGCAAGAAAGTCAGCGAATACAGGGATTTAAAAATGAGGTCTAGAATAAACTGCATGGAATTAGCTGAACAATGCCGGAAAATAATAGACACAAAGTGTCCTTAGTAACTGGGGTCAAAGTGAAATCCATCGAAATATCACAGCCAAATAGGATACTAGCTGAAATGTATCCCGACCTTGAATAATACATAAACTATAAATTTTCCTGCGGCTAAGGATCAACTAAAGATGAATTTTCTTATATTCAGTAAACATCACATCATAAATTTAACAATGCAGCACACTGACAAAAAAAGCATTATATTATATTTTCAAATAATGAAAGTGCACATATTGTATGACTCTTGAAGAAAATAGAGATTTTTTTCTACATAAACACTTGACATGCCCTCAGCTTCTTTAGAAAGCACAGACACACAACAATATAGCATAAAATTTTTAGAGTATATGCATGTTATGTGTGTGTGTAATTAGATGTGAGTTAAGCAGCTTGAGTTTTAATGACTTTGGGTCTCAAAGATTATCTAGGTATATCGAGAAGCAAAAATGCTGTCTATATGTGAAAATATCACAAATGCTATGCCTTCTTTTATTACTGAAAATTTTGAAATAATTTACTCTTGAAACAAAAATAATATACAGAGCATATACTTCAATGGATGTAGATTAAAATTCTATCTGCACTCTTAAATTTTATTCGTGTATGACTGCTCTTTAATATCATCTTTCTTTTGTGTGAGTGTGTATGTGTGTATGGACAGATTTGCATGTGGGTGTGCATGCGTGTGTATGCATAGGTTGAGGCCAGAGGTCAATGCTAAGAGTGTTCCTCAATTGCTCTTCATTTCCTTACTGCTTTTTATCAAGCTCTACATTTTTTCTCTGTTCCCCTCCCTGCATCTCTCCTACCCTCCAGCCCTCCCCCACGATTCCCATGCTCTCAATTTACTCAGAAGATCTTGTCTTTTTCTACTTCTCATGTAAATTAGATCTATGTATGTCTCTCTTAGTGTCCTCATTGTTGTCTAAGTTTCCTGGAATTGTGAATTGTGGACTGGTTTCTTTTCTTTATGTTTAAAAACCCCTTATGAGTGAGTACATGTGATAATTGTCTTTCTGTGTCTGGGTTACCTCACTCAAAATTTTCACTGAAACTAAAGCTCACGGAGAGAGTAGGCTGTGTGGACAGAGAATCTCAGTAATCCTCGTGCCTTGCCACACCACCAGTGTTAGATTACAGATAGGCATGTTACACCATGCTCAGATTATCAAGTAGATGATGAGCATCTGAACTTGGGTCTTAATTTATATTTGGCAAGCATTTTGCACATGGGGTCATCACCCCAATCGATCCCCTTTTATTTCTTAATAAACTAAAGGGGGTTGATGGTATAGCAGCAGTTGGGAGGACAGGTCAAGAAAGGTGAGATGAAAAGAGGCAGAAAAAGGAGGCCAAACACAAATGGCATTCTTTCTTCGAGGCTACATAAAGCACTGTCTTAGTGAGACCCCACCAGTTCTGCTTCTTAACTGCTCATTCTGATACCTATAGAGAAATACAGTTAAAAATATGAAATGAGGTAGATGGAAGATGATTGACTGATGACAGACAACTGGTATCTCTGTAGATAATTGATATATGGGTGATAGACAATAGACAGGCAGATAATAGATAATGAGGTAGTTAATTTTGGCTGTCAGTTTTACTAGATCCAGAATCTACAAGCCTCAGGGTACAGCTGTGGGGCCTGATGCTCTTGATTATATTAGTTGAAGTGAGAGGGACCAGCCCTAAATGTGAACACCTCCCAGTGGCTGCCTAGATATTTTGAGGCCCAAGGGAATGGCTTTTGCTTTTGATTGCTTATCTTCATGTCTGACAAGTTCAACACTACAGCTGCTGCAACTGCCAGTGCTGCTGCCACCACCATTGCTTTCATTCTTTATTGAAAATTAAACCCAGTTTAAGCCTTCCAGCATAAACCAAAAACTGGTGATGTCTCCTCTAGAGTCAGTCAGGCCTTTAGACTTAGGTTGTGACTGCTAGAGCATACACCCTTACAGACTGAACAGCCTCTCTTGGCCTAAACAGACTGTATAACAAGACAATCCAATAAACCACATTTCAATATGTATTTTTTCTATGTGGTCTCTCCAACACATATAAATAAATAAGTGATAGATAATAGATTTATAGGTAGATAATAGGTAGATAGCTGACACATAGGTAAGAGGTGATATAAACAGGAAGATGATGCTAGAGTGGAGAAAATTATAATACATGAAAAATGTGGACCGATAGAGTTGTGACATATAAAAGCATGAACCAATTATCTGGACATCCAAATGACATGTTTCTGTTTTTTCAATGCAACATTATCCTGAATGACATATATGAACATATTACAAAGTAAATCTTTGGTAAAATCTGGGAAGAGAAAAAAAGATGACAGGAAGTATTAAGAGCAAAGAGGTAAGAGTGGTAAGAGAAAAACGAGTCTACCATTAAGTGAGCAAAACATTTACTATGCAGACAATGTGCGAGCTTCAGTGTGTACAGAAAATTGAGACAGCAAGTATAATAAGGCCTGCGTTACTGTGTGCATATTAATTATATGAAAAGTGCAGGAATGGGCATTAGCACATAAAAAGAAAATTCCATCACAGAGATTATCACGAAGTTCACAGGCATAATTATAGAGGACAGTTCCAGTCTTAACACAATGAAGCTTTCAGCAGAGAAGAACATTAGACCACAGCGTATCATTATCCCCAGATCGCTATATGAACTCGAATTCTGCTAAGTCTCAAGAAGTTCATGGAGGAAGAAATGCAAACTAGATTAGTCCTCAACTGGGATATGTGCATTAAGAGAGATTTACATGGTTGGGTTGGTTGTGAACTTGTTTCCTTTTCTGGTCTGTGTGTGTGTGTGTGTGTGTGTGTGTGTGTGTACACACGTTATATTTGGTGGTAGATATTTGTTATTATTAATGTATATACTTATTAGATGTACATGTATACATCCTTAAGGAGGCCAGCAGTGCATGCTGGTGTCTTTTCTCAACCACCCTTCCCCTTTATTGTTTGAGACAGGGTATTGCATAGAACCTAAATATCACTGATTGGTCTGGCAGGCCACTGAGCTACAGAGGTTCTTTTGTCTCCAACTGTCCTCCTACCCCACCCCACCAGTGTTACCATTACAAGCACATGCCACGATGCCCAGCTTTTTATGTGTATTCTGCAGATCTGAGCTTAGGTCCTTATGTTTCCATAGCAAGTACTTTACATAATAACCATCTCCTCAGTCCTGTAAATTGGTTTCCTCATAGCTCCTCCCCCCACAGTACCTTTTAGTTTAATGGAAGCTGACCTAGTTTATTTCCCTTATTGTCTAGCCAACATTTTCATATTTTAGAAATTATCATTGAGGTGACTAAAAGGAACTTGAAACATCCATGCCAAAAGGCTGAGCGGAGCTAAAACGTGGTGATTAAATGCTTGGAAAACAGATGCGTTCACAAGATATCTTATTTAATTTTCCATCACAGCACTGTTTCAGTTAGCATATGCTAGCCTGTGCTGATGTAACAAAATCATATTATTCTTGCCAACTTACAAATGGGAAAATATCAGTATCTGAATGGAACTGTCATCTGGATGAAAGAGAGCTATCTAGCAAATGCCACACCAACCTTGGCAGAAGACATGAGAAGCAAGAGAGAATTCGGAATAGGCATTTTTGTAAGGAATGACAAGAATAGGAGGGTAGCTGTGTGAACCCTAAGTGGGGCTAAATTTACAAGTGGTAAAGGAGACCTTTTAGTTATTGGAATGACCTAATCAAATCTGTCTAGAATTCCAAAGCCTAAAGACCATATGGCCACACAAAGAACCAGTACCAGGAACTTTAACCACAGGGAGCAGAGCACAGAGCCTACTTGTACAAACAAAGAAAAATATAATATATTAAAAACCTCCTAAAATTATTGTTATTTTGACTTAATTGCTGATGATGGCTATATAATGTGCTTTTCTCAATCTCTATATTAAATTTCCTATCATGAGTTAATGCTAGCAGCAGCCTGAATTGATTCAAGTATCTGAAAATATATACAAAAGTATTATTATGCAGCTTAAAAGAAATTGCTCTTCACATCCTGAAGAGTTCGATACATCCTTTAAAATGTGCTTGCAGGGCTGGCTGGCAGATGTCTTAAGGGTAAAAACACTTGTCCTATGTCCTGTGACCCGAGTTGTTTTACTGCTTCTGACCCTCTTGCCTTGTGACCTGAGGTCTATCCCTGCTCTCCCCTCTGGGAAAGGAAATAAGCAATCCCTGAAAGTTTGTGCTCTAACCTCCACATGTGACTGTGTAACACATGTGTATGTATTCACACACATACACACTCACACACATACACACACATACACCATACACATATGTATACATATTATCGATATAAAACTAACAAATAGAAATTTAAGAATAAAATAAAATGATGGTTTTAAAATGGTAGGAAAATAAAATCAACTTTTTGTCGTATTTTACAAAAGGGATCTTTTCCTTTCCTTGTATATTTGCTACCTTGGGTTTATATATTGGTCCCAGCACCAGTGAGAACTACAGAAAGAAACACAAATATAGAAATCAGGACTTTTTAATACCCCCCGTAGACTTAATATGCTATCATTATAAGTCAAAATACAAATCTCAGACACCAACATGGGTATAGACCTGAGGCATTCACATGACCTTCAATGGTACCAGGAGCCTCAGACATTAACACAAATCCCAGTTACAGCTGGGTCACAGACCCACACATGACCCTAGGCAGTGAATTGGCCCAGCTGATATCCTGGCTTTAGGTGGAAACACTGGTTACTCAGATCAGGAAGGCTGGCAGCAGCATGGGTCCCAGATACCAAAAGGCCACTGGTCGTGGCCCAGATCCCAGGCTTCCAAGTGTCCTTTTGGTAACAACATGGGCCATGAACTTCAACACAGACCCTGGCAGCAGTAGAACCATGGAACCAGACATGGTCCTTAGCAGCAGCTGGGTATAGATGTCACCATGGCCCTAGGCAGTCACCTAGGACACCTAAGCCACCTAGAACAGCATGGCCCCGGTGGCAGCATGGGTAAATAATTTTTTTTTAAATATATTAACTCCATGTATGTGTGTGTGAGTGTGTGTGTGTGTGTGTGTGTATTTTGTGCATATCAGTCCACTGCTCATGGAGGCCAGAAAAAGGAATCAAATCCTCTGGAGCTGGACTTACAGGCAGCTGTAAACCATCCTGTGTGGGGGATGAGAACCAAACTGGTCTTGTACAAAAGCAGTATGCACTGTTAACTCCAGAGCTACCTCTCCTGCACATAGATTTTTTTTTTTAATGAGTGCTCACAGTTGTTTATGCTGGCCCTGGTTTCTTTTTAAAAACACATTGCATCTATGCATGTACCTGTTTGTTTCACTCGGTTTCTCTCAGCTATGTCATGTACTCTGTTCTTTTTCATACCCTTGCAAACCCTCTTTAGTTCCTTCCGCTTTCCCAGCCCCCCACAGATCTCTGCCATCTCCTCATTGTCTCTTCTGTTTGCATATCGTACACATGAATAAATATGGGCATTGTGCATTTGCAAAAACCTTGGGGCACACAAGTGAAAGAAGAGACATTGGTATCCGTCTTTCTGCATCTGACTCGCAAATATAAGAATCATTCCAATTGCATCTACTTTACAGTGACTAACATAAATTCATTATGACCACACAAATCTCCTTTGTTTGCAAACCAAGGTTGGGAAAATCTTTACAAGACGTCTCCTAGATGAAGAGCTACACGTACTCAGAGCTGCTAAGTGAAGAGGAATCCATTTTGTCTGGGAAGAGCCTCCTGATAGGCTAACCACCCTCAAGAGGTCAACTCTAAACACAAGTACATGTGTATAAAACACCACTAAAACTAACTCAGTGGGAAATTTTATATGAACATTAAAAAGAGGTCATAAATGTCAGAGTGAGTGGGGGGGACACTGGAAGAGTTAGAGGGGGGAAGGGGAAAGAGTAGACAGAAATGATGCATAGTATTCATCTGAGACTCTCAAAATTGCATAAAATCAAAAAACAGTATTAGAAAAAAAGGCTTTATCCATCCGTCTGTTGGTGGACACTAGAATCACTGCACAGCATAGATGCCTGGCTAGTAATGTATTAAACACCAGTGTGCAAGTATCCGTGTGGTATGTCCATGTGGACCCTTCACTTATAGATCCCAAAGTAGGATAAGTGGGTCATATGATATATTGATTTATCTATTTTTAGCTTTTCGACGATTGACCACACTGATTCCCATAGTGGTTGCGTTAATTTACATCCCTACCAGCAGTGTGTACACTCTCTTCCCTGCATCCCCCACCAGAAACTGCTGCCGCTTGTTTACTTGTTAAATGTTAAAAGCACTTGGTAAATGTGGATGAAAAGTGAAAGAAAAACTATAAGCTACATAAAAGAGTTAGTGTGGGATTCCTGGTTTTTTTTTAACTTTATTTTAATTTTCATGCATTGATGCTTGGCCTGCATATATGTGTAGGGAGCAAACCCACTGGAACAGGAGCAACAGACAGTTGTGAGCTGCCATGTAGGTGCTAGGAATTGAACCCAGGTATTCTGGAAGAGGAGTCAGTGCTCTTAACCCCTGAACCATGTCTCCAGGCCCCAGGATTCCTGTTCTTAAAGTCAAGCTAGCTGAGGCAGCTTAACCAGATCCTCCCTGAGAAGGATAATTCATACTGAAATGTATGTTATTTAATTTTCTGAAAAATTCTAGAAAATAGTAAACATTGCCTCGTGACTTTAAGAGGGCGATTTTTTTTTTTGCATTAAAAGATTTGCCTTTCTTTCTCATTCTTTCCAATAAAACTACTTTCATTATTTAACAAAAACAAACAAGTACGACAAGCCACTCTCAAGTTCACATATGGGTGACTTCCAAATGATTTTATGTTTATTTATTTTTTTACCTCTTTATTTTGTGAGCATTCTGAAGCCTTTTTTTTTTTTTAAATTTCTTCTCTTCCCCCCTCCCCTCTCCCCCTTCCTTGTCCACCAAGAGCAATATGGTTCCCTGCCCGCGTGAGCATCCTGCCTAGGCTCCCACAAAGCCAATACGTGCAGTAGGATCAAAAACCCATTGCCATTGTTCTTGAGGTCTCAGTAGTCCTCATTGTCCGCTATGATTTTAATGGCAACAATCCTGTATGTAGCCAGATGTGTTCACAGAAGCCCTTCTAGAATTCCAGCTTAAAACACAGTAAGCACCGTGCAATGCTTGGCGGTATTTGAAAGGAAACATTTCTCTGTCTTCTCTACATACATAATGACAATCAACCAAATCTCTGTCATTTATTGGAATCACCATTTATTAGACTCCATTGACTGACACCTCAGTATCCAGCTTCCAAAACTCACTTCTGTTTATTTTAGTGATAAAGCAATAACCTAAAGCCTTGAAAATTATTTCAAAATGAAACAGATACGGATGCCTGTGTTTGCTCTGCTCCCCCACAGGGAGTACAAGAATCCACAGTGTTGGCTTACATTATCTTTCTATGTCTCCCTGTTCACCCCATGTTTTAATAGTTAGAGGAATAAAAAAGAACGCCACCTTATCAGCTATCCGACTCTTCTTCAGTGGAATTTATGAAATAGACATGAATACCTGCCATCCTCAGAGACACTGCTTATCAAAGAGATCAGTCAGTTCGCACGGGTCTGCTCCTTCCAGTTATAGAAGTTAAGAGGTTTCTAATATGATTTGATTATGCTGTCCCTCTAGAGGTGGCTCACTATCACTACCTTACAACTTTTATTACCCCCAAACCCACAGTGTTGGTTAGAAAATACTGCATTTGAATTGGAAGGATGTAAACGCCCCAGCCATTTGCTGCTCAATGCAGAAACCAATTGACACTGCATCCCCAAATCATCCGAGAGAGTAGTTGAGTTGCTGGGTTTCAAAACCAAACATGGAAATAGCACAGCTTTCTGGAGACAGATGCTGGACAAGATAACTGTCCACACACAGGATGCCAGATGGAAGGCAGCAACCAGAAAGGAGCCTTGGAACTGAAGAACCTTTGCAAACTCAAGCAAGAAAGTCACTGTAATCAGAGTATAACAGGCAGCATTAATTTATACAAAGTTGTCTTCTGGAGTACCTAATTAGTCGTCTAATCAATTTAGAAACTTATTAATGGGCCTGACAACTTTCCTTAAGGATCACATCAAGGTATTTAAAGGAACTATTAAAGTCACTTCAGCATTTGCATGAAATTCATTTATCTGCACCTCGGATCTGAGTGTGGTTAGAAAGCCCATCTGGGAAAACATTTTCTTAGGGTTGCTTTGATGCCCTTAGCTCCCAGGTGCTCTCCATCAGCTCCACGCCCGCAGAGCCACTTATGTGAAAATTCCCAGAAACGCAGCTGGCTCCCTAGCATTCCGAAGGGGAGATGGCAAGCAGAGAGAGCCCTGGGCTGGTACTGGAGGTGGGAAGCTCAAACTCAACTCCACCCCAAAGTTTTTAAAATATAAAGAGAAGGTGCTGGGGTGAAGTTCACTTTTGCAGCTCTACTCTTGCCTGAGGTCACGGGTTTAAGCCTCTGAACCAACAACAAGGCTATTAAGAACACATAACCCCTACCCATCTAATCTATGAAAAGTAGCAAGCAAATCTTATAGCCATAATTTTCAAGTTTTATGAAATGTTATTTCAATGTAAGCTTCTAATATAGACTTACAGCAGAAATAAAGTTTTCTAAAAAATGAACATGGAAATGTATATCCCATCTTTCCTAAATGCTGACTTTATTATTACAAAAAATATCCATTTTATTAGTGACAAATTAACAATGTTCTTAAATGGTCTTGTACGGGCAGGAAACTCTTAATTGTAGTTTTGAATTGCAGTAATGACACTTTACTTTCATAAAGAGCAATTTCCTAGAAATATTTTTTGGAATCCTGAAAGATTCTTCAATGCTTAAAAAACTTAAAACATGAGGACATGTCCTAACTCATATTCTAAAGAGAACACTCTTGCACTTTTTGAGAATTTTCTCGGCAGGTCAAACTGCATCAATGTTTCATATATAAAGAGTCAAAGAGTAAGACTTTGAAATCAGGAACAATTTATACATAAAATAATTAAGAAATATATATACCTCTTATTAATAAGAAATATCAAATTCAAAGTCTCTCACAAATTCTGTAAAAATTGGAAATTTTTACATGGAATATTGAAAACAATTGCTAAGACAGAAATATAATTCATAAAGTCCTAAGACTTTTTTTTTAATTTTTTATTGATTTTTTGAGCTATGCATTTTTTCTGTTCTCCTCCCTACCTCTTCCTTCCCCTTCTACCCTCTCCCATGGTCTCCATGATCCCAATTTTACTAGGAGACCTTGTCTTTTTCTATTTCCCATGAAGATTAGATCCATGTATGTCTCTCTTAGGGTCCTCTTTGTCGTCTAGGTTCTCTGTGGTTGTGAACTCTAGTCTGATTTTCTTTGCTTTATGCCTAAAAGCCACTTATGAGTGAGTGCATATGATATTTGTCTTTCTAGGTCTGGGTTACCTCACTCAGTATGATGTTTTCTAGATCCATCCATTTTCTTAAACCTACTCAAAACCATCAGTTACCAGCAATTCAGCTGTACTAATTTTCATTCCAGAGAATGAAAATCCAACTGATTGTTGGGCTGCTTTTAAGACAAAATTCAGAGTATCTTTAGATTTTTGAGGGGTGCACCCACCCACTGTGACAGTGGAACTGATCTATTGGGAGCTCACCAAGACCAGCAGGACTGGGACTGAATAAGCATGGGATGAAACCGAACTTTCTGAACATGGCAGACAATGAAGGCTGATGAGAAGCCAAGGACAATGGCACTAGGTTTCGATCCTAATACATGAACTGGCTTTGTGGGAGCCGAGCCTGTTTGGATGCTCACCCTCCTGGACCTGGAGAGAAGTGGGAGGACCTTGGACTTTCTGCAGGGCAGGTTATCTGGACTGCTCATCATTCTCGAGAGGGAGGGGGAATGGAGTGGGGGGAGAGGGAAATGTGTGGGAGGAGGGGGAGGGAAATGGGAAATGGGGAGGAGGCGGAAATTTTTTTTCAACAACTAAAAAAAATAAACAAAAAATTGAAAGAAAATAGACTCAATTTTTATGTGTGCCACAAGTGGAATTTCATGATTTACTTAGTTATGAATACTTTGTGTGGCATACTTTATTCAAAAACATTGCAGGGAGTAGAAAGACTACCACATTCCCGAATCCTAATGACACTTGCCATTAGATTGCTGATATTCAAGAGGTGTGTGGAAAACTATAATGTCAGGGAAAATGGGTGCATTCACGGTGGCCCTACTTGAAACCTCACAAAGTGAGGTTATAGCCAGTTTCACATAGAGGTCTCAAGAGTCCCCAACCATTCCCCTATTTCCATGGGTTACCAACAGGAAGAGGAACACTACTTCCAATTTCAAAAACAAAACAGTTCAAACCCACTGCCCCCCCCACGCAAATTATTATCAAAAGCGCTATTAAGACCCTAAGCAATAGAGGAGAGGGTGTGTGAACTGATCTTACCCTGTAGTCAGACTGATGATTATCTTAAGTATCACCATAGAACCTTCGTCCAACAACAGATGGGAACAGAGGCAATGACCCACATTGGAGCACTGAACTGAGCTCTCAAGATCCATTTGAAGAGTGAAGGAGTGAGAGTATGAGCAAGGAATTCAAGACCATGAGGGGGTCATCCAGTGAGGCAGTTTGCTTGAACTAATGGGAGCTCACCAACTCCAACTGGACTGGGAGTGAACGAGCATGGCAACAACCAAGCCCCTCTGAAGGGGGTTGACAGCTGGGGCAGACTGAGGGGCCACTGATAGTGACAATGGGATGTGTCTCTACTGCATATACCGGCTTCATGGGATCCTATTCTCTTTGGAGGTAAACCTTGCTCAAACTAAATGTAGTAGGGAGGGCCTTGGACTTTTCACAGGGCAGGGTGCATGGCACTCCCTTAGGATTGGAGGGGGAGGGGAAGGGTCTGTGGAGGGGGAGGGAGGGGGTTGGGAGGAGGAGAGGGAGTAGGAATTTGGATTGGTATTTTTGAAGTAATAATAAGAAAGAAGGAAAGAAAGAAAGAAAGAAAGAAAGAAAGAGAAGGAAAGGAAGGAAGGAAGGAAGGAAGGAAGGAAGGAAGGAAGGAAGAAAAGATTACTAAACATGACATGATAGGGCATTGTTTAAGAGGTCCATTCCCCTCATCCTTTTGAAATCTCTGTCTTAAGCCTAACAAAAAAGGATCCTTGGATCTAAGTTACTTTATACACTGTAGAGATTATTCTTATGGAAGGGTCTTCTATATTAATAAGGATATCATTTGATGGACAATTCTAGTCCTTTTTTAAAAAACACATAGGAAAATTTCTCTGTATTCACATCATCAAGAATTGCCTTTTGTTTTTCTATAGAAAACTAGGATTCCAATTACATGTGCTTCTTTGAGTCTTACACATCCTAAAAACCCACAGCCAAATTAATGGCCAAATGCAGTGTGTGCGCATTCCCCCAGATACAGGCTCGAGTTCTTTCCTCTCTCATATTTCACAAAAATTTTCCTCTGTGAGTTTTTTCAGGGATTTTTATCTTAACTATTGTGTTGTTTATCTTAACTATGTGATGTAGTGCAAACAGCACATGCGCACAGCTGGATGGGCTTTCACAGGTGAACAGATCCATTCAGACAACACCAAGCTGGGCAGAAGGGGTCACTTGAGCCCCCTACCCCTCTCAAGAGAAATCTGGAGTAGATCTCAGATGTCAGCTTTGCTTGAGAACTGAAAGCCATGCAAACACAACTGTGCCATAGCTCATGTGCCTCAGTATTATGCTTGTAACACATATTTGAATCTATTCTTGGAGCTCGCCTATTCATTCCCTAGTCATTTAGTGCCTTTGTTATTGCTCTTTACATGGTTTCTAAAAATTCTGAAGAAATGTGTTGCCAAAAAATAGTTAAGAATAAGCAGAGTTTTTGGCTATGTCACTGAAAGCAACAAGATAAATCGTACTTCATGAAAAGCTCTTATACATTTTGTGTGGCCAATTCACTCTCCTACAACTCAAAAGTCAACAGAATTAGAAGAGATTATTGCAAAATCACCTATCTTATAGATAATCTGTATATAGAATATCAGATAAACTTTTAGTATTCAACAATAACGCCAAACAAATCTCTGGCTCAAAAATGTTCAAAGGTCAGAAGCAGAACTTTCTGTATGGCAAAACACATGCAAAGCACTGAACATCACCAGTGCATCCAGGGAAAGCAAGTCCAATGAGACGCTGTCTCACATGAATCTGGAGCGCTCTCATGAAACTGTGAAACCGTGCCCAGGGAGAGATGTGGGGATATACTCCAGGGTTCTGTGTGTGGAGCTGGACAGTGGTAAATGAATGGCCTCAAAGGATGGCAAAGGGACCGACATCCAACCCCACCATTCTCCACACTTGTTATATACGAAGCAGATTGAAACTTGAGTCCTGAAGAGATCTTTGTTCACTAATTTTCAGAGCAAAATTAATCATAATAGCTAAAATCTTTAAAAAGTCATTAGCCCACAGTAAAATGAACAGATTATGAATACAAAGGAAGACGTTCTTGAATATGTTCCGAAAGGATGAAATCTGTGGACATTATAGAAGAAAAAGAAATAAGCTAATGCACACACACACACACACACACACACACACACACACACATCCGTGTGTGCACCTAACAAGGCCACTAATATAATATGAGTCATTTAGAATAACCACAGTCATCAAAGCAGAGAATATAATGACGGTTACCAGGAGCTACAGGGCAGTTTATTGGAGAATGAGTCTCAGTTTAAAAGATAAATAGTTGTGGAGCTTGACTGATGGAGACGGTCACGTGACAGCGTAAGGGTTCTTCAGACCGCTGCACTGTGGAATTTCAATGATGACAATAGCACTTTACTGTTTTATGCATTTTACCACTTTATAAAAATTCAAAAATGTGAGCCACAGATAACTGAATTAATGTATCTATGCAGTAACACTAATAGTTGTTTTTTTAATGTATAAATTAAATTAAAAATCCAATAAGTGGTTAAATATGCAGTTACATCAGAGCCCACATAGCCATAAGTCCTCATTAGTTAATGTTTATAGTCAACAGCATTATATGGCTGATGAATTCTGCTTATCTTTTTTAAATATTTACTTTTATTTATTGCATTAAGCTTACAGCTGATCAGTTTTATCCCAAGACTGTATTTACAATCAGCAGAGGTTAGAGAGTTCAGGTGTTGGCCCTTCTGAGTGCTGAGTATAGTCTTTGGCACAATTCCTCATCTTTCAAGTGAGCTTAATGATTTTTAAGCTTTTGAGGTTAAAGCTAAAGGGCCACCTATACTCTGTAATGAAATGTAAAGTGATCACATGTCTAAAGCAATGATGCTATTCACGCATTGAACACTGTAATCCCTGAAGTTGGGGTCTCAGTTCTCTGGTCAGCTCTGATCTCCCAGATACAGTCTCTGCAGGAGCATGGGAGTCAGTCAGTTTCATGGCTGGGCACATTATGCTATGCTGAAGAGAACACAAAGGAGTGGTTGGCTATGCAAGTGTGATAAAAAAAAATTTGATCAAAATTTAAGTATGTTAAAATAATGGAGTTTAAAACACATTAAGTTCCACATCTTTTCTGATATCTTTACCTTCCTTACAGATAGTTTCATACACATGGCACAGATATAATATACAGGTGATGATCGGCCACATTCCCTTTCCCCTTCCATACTGACAAAATGTCAGTTCCTAATCTTTGGAATCTATAATTGTTACCTTAGTCAGTTCATATGAGATTAAACACAGGTATGAAATAGAGAGAGTGTTCTCAATTGTCAACACTGATCTTAGATACACTTAGTGCACCATAGCAGAGAAGAAGAGACTTGACACAGAAAGAAAGGGCAACAGGAAGTCATAATCACAGTTGATGAGGCCACAAGCTGAGGAAAGTCAAGAAATTGTTGGGTAAAGCAAGGGACGGTTTCTCTCCTAAACCCTCCTAAATAAACATAGCCTTACTTATACCTTCATTTATACCTATTACACAAGTAATAGACCTCTGGCCTTTTAAGAAGCTGCTTGAAAAAAATTTTCTTGTGTCAGGTTACAGGATATAAATATACAATATTCAGTACCAATGGGTAATGGATGTATAGCAATTATCTTTAAAAAAAATAAAGCAATCAAGAAAAACTTAACATCTGGGCTAGAGCCTGACATACCAATAAAAAACCTATGCAGCATGTTCTAGGCTCTAGTTTCAACCCCATACACATCTTAAATACTTTACATAGATGTCTCGCTAAGTCTTCAATTGAGAGCTTTTTCAGCCCTCAATCATAGAAGAAGTCACTAGAGTAGATGCATGCAGAAGTGTGCAGTTAGTTAACTCAAATTCTCAAGTTCCTGAGAAATAAGGTAAGGATTCAAACAGAGGCATTCGAGTTCTCAAGCTCAGCCCCAGCCACAGCATGTTCATAGTGATTCTTGCCAGTTCCTTTTGATAGCAAATTCTCCTGTGCATGGGAAACGTAGACACCAGAGAACTCGGCACAGGACATGCAACACTGTTCTTTTCATCCCAGGGTACTTGGATGGCTTTGGGAAACTGAGTCTGTTAATTCCAAAAAGTTGAACATAGCCGATTTTTAAAAATCTTGATTTCTCAATGTGTTTTCTACATACCTGTGCCATGTTAAGGAGTACATGCCTGAAAGGAATAAGGAATGACACTTGGCAAATATTTCTTTCTCTTTGCCGATGAAGGCAGAGGGAGATAAAGGAGACAGGTCCAATAAATTCTAGAGCATGCTACAAAATTTACAGTGAATAACATTTTGTAGCTATACCAAACCAAAAAAGCATACTTTCTCTTTTTTTCTTAGACACACACACACACACTGAACAAATACCTGACCTGACATCCTGAGAAGTCCCCACAAATGAAAACAGAGCACCCTATAGTGCATTATGATGACATTTCTCCTGGGTGCAGATAGGTCCAATGGGTGTCAAACACGTGAGGATCAGTACTTTCCCTGGACTGGATATGTAACTACATGAACAAGGCTTCATTGCAAAGCTCCCCTTTAAAAGACATATTAAGAAATACCAAACACTTTTTAGACTTGTTATGTTTTCAGGGTTGAATGGGAAGACCTTGCTGGCTCTTTGCTTGCCAAATGCAGTAAAATGCAGTAGATGGATGGTTGGAGAACAATATATGTAAAGTGGTGAAGACTTTGAATATCCTTCCCCCTCTCTAGAACTATGTTTGATATCCTTACATTCATAAGAGAGGAATATAATATATTACCAATCTAGGCAAATACTAGAAGTGGTACCAAATGACATGACTATGACAAAAATTACATTCAAAATTGGAAAGGGGCTTTGCAAAGGAATTTGATCCATGCATATCTCTCACTAGTTTTCTTTCACATTAAGGATAGAATGAGCCAGCAATGACAGATTCACCAGACTGGACGAAATATGATGATCAGTCGTGACTAAATTAGCTAACACTCATTTCTGATAATTCTAAGGTTGAAAGTTCAAGATCAAGGAGCAAGAAAGTCAATGACAACCTCAGGCCCTCTAGAAGTATAGCCACCCTTTTGCCATGACCTCTTAGAGCAGAGGGAGATAGGTCTCTGGTCTCTTCTGTTTCCTATGGTCACTAATGTCGTGATAGGGACTCCATCCTCATATCCCAACTAACTCTTCTTTTCAGACTGTACCTCTAGGTTCCATCATCTTAGAGGTTAATCGTGACTTTCAGGAGAACTCAATGTTCAATCTACCACAAGGAGCTATCACTAATTTCATCTGGCTCTAAAAGATATGAATAAATACATTTTTAATGTACTAAAAATTTTTAAAGGCTCTCCAGTGTGTTATCTACTTGCTTAAAATATAAATTAGACTCGTAAATTTTGGACATGCACTCTCCATAATCTTTTTAAGTGCTATTTAAGTGTTCACTTGAGTTTTATTCAACCTGAACCCTTTATTTTATTCAAACTTTCACTTTAGGATGCTTGTCAGAACACCAAGTGCAACCTACCTATAATTCTAAGGACTTTAAACACTCAGACTTGTACATATCTTTTCAATAGTGGTGTCCTTAACCTGTGATGTCAAGGTGACCCACCCTTCACGACATTTAAGTCACCTTCCAGAGGCCTGCTTCTTAGAATTACACACACACACACACACATATATATATATATATATATATATATATATATATAGAGAGAGAGAGAGAGAGAGAGAGAGAGAGAGAAACCTTGGTCCTGTATTTGTGATGTGGAGTTGAAACGTGTGTAAAGTGCAATAAAGAAAGCATCTGCTCAGTGCTGGGAAGCAGCTCAGTGTACAACAGCACCCCCTGGGCAATCACAGGGACCTGAGTTGGAATCTCCAGAAACCAGCTTTAAAAGCTGAGTACAGTCAACCTCAGTGACACGGTGAGAAGCACACACAGGCAGGGACCTGGGGCTTCCAAGCCCCAGCCTAACACTAAGTTCAGTGAAAACCCTATCTTAAGGGAATAAGGCAGAGAGTAATGGAGCAGGACCCCTGAGGTTCTTCCACATTGCGCAAGCACAGGCAAGCATGCACGACTTATGCACACACACACACACACACACAGACAGAGACAAGAGAGAGAGAGAGAGAGAGAGAGAGAGAGAGAGAGAGAGAGAGAGAGAGAGAGAGAGCATCTTTGGGGAAAAGTTAACTATTTACAAGACTCACATCACCATAAAATGATTTGTACTTTAAGAATTAAGATTTCACCACTGGCATAAGTGTAAATACATTTCTATACTTAGCATGATGGCATCAATGCCAAAACACATCTGTATGCCCATTATCACTGCTCTTTCCTTTTTGTTATTTCTCTGCTAAAGCTAAGCATACTGAGAAATAAATTGTTTACAATGGACAAAATATATGCTTTAGGACTCTAAGTGTAAAGAAGAAAGAAGGACCTAAAGTCTATTTCACATGTGGCTCTTACTAGAATCCAAACTGACCCCTCCCCTGAACAAAAGAGAAACCACGACAATAAAATGAGGAAGAGAAATTTTAGTTTTACTTAACAACCTTTGAAGCATAACAACACACAGAATATCTTTAATTTCTCAGGATTTCCAAATTCTGGGCAGGGAAGTTGGTTCAGGGGGCATTTGCTGCTAAGCCTTGATTATCTGAATTCAGCCCCTGGGACCCACAAGGCATGAATAGAGAACTGACTTCTGCAAGTTATCCTCTAGCCTCTAAATGTATGCCTTGTATACATATTTCTCCACAAACATAGGAATATATGCAATAAATAAGTAAATATACAAAAAGATAGACTGTTTTCCAAAGCTGTTCCCACATTCAACTTTAAAAATTTTAAAGGAGAGCCTTTAAAGATTTTTAGTACATTAAAAATGTATTTATTCATATCTTTTAGAGCCAGATGAAATTAGTGATAGCTCCTTGTGGTAGATTGAACATTGAGTTCTCCTGAAAGTCATGATAATAATAATGACAAAGGGTTTATCAAATTTTTATTTGGTAATTCCATTCATTTCTTTTTGTTTTGTGATTACATAAAAACTCACCTACAATGAGTTTATATAGCCAGAGTCTCCAAGAAAATTAAGGAGGACATGTACTTGGGCCGATGCATACATTTTACAATGAGGGGCAGCTTTTAATTAAATTTCAAATAAAACAAATTCTTAGCAGAAGTGTCTGTTATTGCTATAAATAGAAACCGTCTTGTTGGGTGGCAGTCATTTTTCAATACTGAACATTTGAGGCACCTGCTAAATAGGAAATCACAGCAGGGGGAGTAATTGTTTTGAAAATACTATTGAAAATTAAAAGGAAAATTTGAAACAAGTGGCTCATACCGTTTAATAGAAATCTAACATCCTACTGGACCTGAGCTTTGATTACAAATGGGTGAAAATACCAGTGACTGCAAAGACCCGAGGAAAAGTCTACAAGCACAGAAATGTGGTGGTATCAGTCACAGTGGTAAGGGCTAGAGTACAGCACTATTGATTTGCAATAAGGGAACTCAAGAAGTGCCATCAAGGTGAACGCCAGCATTCAGCAGTCAGTCTTCGCTGGCACGGATAGGCTGAGTTATGTAAGGGTTACACACAATTTTCAGCCAACCCATAACTTAGTCCCTCCTAGGTTACATTAAATAGCTTTACTGACTATATATGAATCAGTCAGTGATAGTGCCATCATCATATCAGGATCTCATGTGCTTTAGACAGCCAAACAACTTATTCTTTCAAATAATCCTCAAGGAGATTTTACTGTGCTTGGTGGGACTGTCTTTGGAGTCTAGCAGCCTCAGGTTCCAAAGCACTTACTGTTCCTGTTTGGACATCTTTAAAATTCCTTATCCTCAACTTGTAACATAGGGATGGTAAACCCAAAACTGCTATCCTGGGGTCCTCACCAAACTAACTGGCTATGAAACAAGAGGCACAGTGGATAAGACAAAAATTCCAGGGGTATCACTACTGAATGCTTCAAAGGCCCCATCAGTGGTCCTAGTTTCTGGCTTTGGTGTCTTTCTTCTGAAACACAACTTCCAACACTTCATTTGCTTCCATCTGAAATCGTACATTAACTGAAGATGTTTGTCCATTTTGAGGTCTACTTTTTAAGCTTCACAAATTCCATGTTTAAATTAATTTCTGTGGAACATCTGGGAATATTTATAAAGAAATTACAGCAACCCCCAGATATGCTCTACTATCTGCCTCTATGAACTGAAGTGATCTACATTGACATACTTGGGGATGGGGTAGTAGGACTTGAATTATGTAGGGCAGGTTGAAGGGAGCTGCAAAATACCAAGGGGCATGCACCTCTCACGTGGTGAACCAAAACTGAGTAGATAGATCAAAGGAGGCTTCATAGACAAAATAGCAAACCACCCTGACTTGCCAAAAAGAGACCATTCCTCACTCAGATCTCCAGAGAGCAAGGTGAGAATGTTAAGAACCAGGATAGCTCCACGTGGAAATTTCAATATCACATGTCTTTCCACTGGGTTCCATGCCCCATGATTTGGAGACTCTCAAATGTTCAAGAATCTTGCCTTCCTCACGTGAAATATCACGTGCACATACACATACACAGTCAAGAAAAGACACATGCACAGCTTCTAAAACCACGAGATGAAAACAATTCTGAATCGTGTATGAGTTGGTGAGGGTAAAAAAAAAGCATTTCATATATTGTAGAGACTGCAGGTATTCTACTTCAATTCACACACACAAGAAAACTTCCAACAAGCAAGAAGCTAAGGCATGCCAAGGAATCTGCATACTTTTAACTAGGTCACCTGGGTATAAGACACCCGATGTCCAATAAAACTAGAAATCTGGAGGGCTCCAGCTCGCCTGTGGGTTTCCAATGCCACCCTACATGCCAATGTGAACCTCCTGGATGGATGCTTTTAGAACTCTGTATCTTCTCACTCTACCCTCAAAGTTCATTTAAAACAATCATCATTCTTCATCATCATCATCATCATCATCATCATCTATAAGAAAAGCAGTCGGGAGGCCAGGTGCCTCCGTATCCCACCAACTTCTCCAGGATTCGAGGACTGAAGGCACACCCTGCACACACCCAACAGGCTATAGCCAGCCGGGCATGCTTAGAGGCAGCTCTACTTCTCTTATCGCCAAGGTAGCGCTTTGAGGACCCTCTTGACTGAGTTTTTTTGGGACTCAGTGAGAGTCTCAGCATGGGACGACCCAGACTGCAGGGAGGTGGCTAAGGCAGGGGTGGCGGGGATTTGATTGTGCCCACTGCCAAGCTGAGCCCTGCTGCCCCTTCGCGCGCTCAACTCACCAGCTCTGGGCAGCTTCCTCGGAGTCCCCAGGAGCTTCTCCTGCTTTCCTACCGCCGCGTTCTTCATCCTCCTGCAGCTCATGGCGCGGCGCCCCGGGCCCGGCATCCGGGAGCAGAGGCGGCCACCGGGGCACTAGGGTGCCCCAGAAGGCGCACAGCTGCACCACCAAGTCACGCCGAGGTCAGGGCGGGCAGGGAGCAGAGGCTGTGGAGCGAGGGGTGCGCGGCGCGGCAGAGGGAGGCAGCCTCTGCCCCCACCGGCCGCTGAGCTGATAGCTCTGCAAGTCCAGAGTCCGAGCCGCCCCAGGTGCAGCCCCAATCGGAGGTGCGAACCCGCTGAGCTCCAGGAGCACTGTGCAGAGCGACCAGATGCCCAGACTGAAACCAAGCTGGGACTAGCGCACGCCCAGCCAACGGATATTAAGCCTGACCCGCAAGCACCAGGCAGAGAAATCCATCAGGCATAAGAGAAGACACTCCAGGGAACAGCTTCTAAGGACAATCCTGTGCCCAGATCCTTCGCGCCCCTGCTTTAGGTGCAGCATCTTAACACCCCACCCCGCTCAGCTTCAATACCACTCCCATCAGCCTTGTACAGCACAGAGGGAGACACTGAGTGAAGCCACTGCCAGGACATACAAGCTTCACAGCTACAGGACCTCCTGTTTCGCCTGGCTTTCCTGATCTCCCCTGCACTCTCTAGCCATACTGTTCTAGGGCTTACAAGTGTGCTTTTCCACACTAACTGTTCTCAGGACTCATTCTGGGATCTTATTTAAGTTCAGGTGGGATAGCACAGCTAGGGAGGGGAGGGGCCTTCTGAGCTTCTGCTGCTTTAAAGGCTTGGCAGAGGTTCTGATCCAAGAATCACGTTTTGATTTTGTAAAAGACAAAGAAGCAATCAAAACATAAATACATACATACACATATACGCTCATGTGCACATTAATGTACATATATACATACACTAGTAAATAAATAAGTTAATTAGTATTAAAACATGAAAAAAGGGCTGTTCAGAGGCTCGCCAGCTGTGCCTCCGTTATCCCAGCAGCCTCTCCAGGGTTCTCAGAAGGGAGCAGGGCTACTTGTTGTCTAATACCAGCTGAGACAGTTATAATCTAAACTTAACTATAGCAGGCTGGTTTTCATGATGTTCAGGATGCTGTGGAGAAAGAGGGACAACCCATAGCCATGAACCAAGTGCCTGGGCAAATACGTGCTAAGCTTTCATTACTGTTAGCAATCACTCTTGGTACAACTCTGAGGACGACTAATGCTGATCAATGGGTGGAAGTATCGGGGAAACTGTGTGCATGTTGTCAAGAGACGCTCGTGTAAAAAGCAGCCTCCCAGCTGTCATTTGGAAAGAAAAATTGTTTTACAGAGCCTGCTGCTTTTTTTTTTTAACCAAGGACCCAAGTTCAAATCCTAGTACCTACAAATGGCTCACCTGGAAACTGGGGAACCGAGTTCCAGGAGAGCAGTGCTTTCTTATGACATCTACACACACACACACACACAGAGAGAGAGAGAGAGAGAGAGAGAGAGAGAGAGAGAGAGAGAGAGGAGAGAGAGAATAACTCTTTTCAAGACAATGTAAATAATAACCTCAAAGTTGCAATCTGTTATTCCTCCAAACAGCTGTGGGTTGTCCAAGATATCCATTGTTGTTCAATTGTTGCATTAAGCACTCAAATCACTTATCAAAAACTAAAAAAAGAAAAGAACCAAGAGCAACTGGCAAGAAGAAAAAAAAAATAAGGAAACCAAAGATACACTGTGGCTTGACTAGGCCTGACTGCTAGGATTAGCATGCCTCATGCTCCCCAGCCCATGCTTTGATTGGGATTGAATCTAATGCACACGTGATTCAATTTAGCAAGTGCACACTAAGAAATCATCATGCTGAGGACCTTTGCTGGGGTGAACGCAGTTCATGTTTTGGAAATAAAATTGATGATATACTAAAGAATGCCCCATTTGGCAGCCTATGATGCCAAAAGGGAACCTGGAGCACATTACCACGATGTCCCAAATGTGCTAGACCTCCTAAGAGAAACCACATTAAAAATAAGCCTTATTGTATAACATGATATGGTGTGCTAGACAGGGAAGTGGAAGGTATGGAGATTGTCTGACCCTTTATCCAAATGGCTTGAAAAATCTGCAGAGGCCATTTCAAAATGAGTTATGATTGCTCCCTTAAAATGTATTCAATTAGAGCATATTATCCTCTGAAATATACCAAGAAGATTAGTCGGAGAGAAGAGGTTGCTAGGGTGATCCAGAACCTGAAAAGGCACAACTACAGAAGATTTAGGAGGAGCAAGACCTGTAGGGAAACGACTGTGAATATAGGCACAACAGTAGCATTTGTAGGGGATGGAATATGAAGATGCTCACAAAGCAATATCTCTGGGATGTAACCAAGAGTAGTAACTCCCTGGAAGGGATGAATTCTTTCCAGATATCCAAAAGGTTGTGCCCAGGGGCTAGTGAGTTCATGTTAGAATAGAACAGAAGTTGACGGGGTCCATATTCAAAAGGATATAGATGAAACATGAAGATAAGTGATTGACAGGGGTCATCTGTTGAAATTCGAAGCAGCGTGGTTGTGTCCTCCCCGCACCCGGCCGCCGGCATGGCTTAGCTTACGCCCCGAAATAATTACACGAAAACTGTAATCTTTTAATCACTGCCTGGCCCATTATTGGCTAGCTCTTACATATTGACCTAACCCATTTCTGATAATCTGTGTTAGCACCCCAAGGTGCGCTTACCGGGGAGATTCTAGCCTACGTCCATCTTGGGTCGGTCGGAGCTTCATTGCCAGTGTGCCTCAGAGAGCTGGGCCATCCTGTCTGCCCGCTAGACAGGAGGCTGCTGTCTCTGAGCGGAGCTGCGTGCGTTCTCTGAGCTCACTTCCTCTTCCTGTCCGCATACTATTCTGTTTACTCCTCCCACCTATGTTCTAACCAATTGGGACCAGCCAAGCAGTGTCTTTATTTTAACCAATGAAATCAACAGATTGATAAACAGATTGATATATGACACTCCCACATCACTTCCCCTTTTTCTGTTTAAACAAAAAGGAAAGGCTTTAACTTTAACATAGCAAAATTACATAAAACAGTTATCAAGTAAAAAT
This sequence comes from Microtus obscurus, assembly GCA_963919715.1. NCBI lineage: Eukaryota > Metazoa > Chordata > Mammalia > Rodentia > Cricetidae > Microtus > Microtus obscurus. The sequence goes on along the minus strand of CAWTZC010000355.1, from coordinate 21,117,300 downwards.
TACAATAATCTTTATCATAACTAAGGAAAGAAAAGTATAACTATAACTAACTATTCTTAATTCCATCAAAGACAGAAAGATACAATATTACCTCAGCAAACAAGAAAAAAGCAACCTTTAAACTCTAGAAATGACAGAGACATCTCACTGCCTGTACAGTCACCCAAAGTTCCTCTGTACCGTTGGGGCATCCATCTTCGGCCTACAGGCCCATAGTTTTCAGCAGACATTCCATAAAGCAGGAAATTTCAAAGGCAGTCACTATCTGCTTGTCCTGAAGAATGTCTTGCAGACTCTTTCATGAATCAGGAACCCCGAAAGATCATCTCACCTTTAGGCAAGTTCAGTAGTCCTCTCTCTGCGGGTTCTCTATGTCCAGTTTATGCAATAGTCCAGGCAAGAGCAGTTTTCTTGCCCAAATGGCTATCAGACTCCATAAGGATCCTCTTCGATGCCCATCTTCCTCTTGAAGTAGATTGGTGCTGCCAGGAGCAGCATGTCTCATTGTCATGAAAAGTCCTAAGTTATTAAAACATTAAATGTCCTATTCTGTAATCTTCGAAAGATATGAAGAATGTCTATCTAAAATTTATCTATGTACATCTAGAAAATCTTAACTAACATGACTACAAACTTGACTATTATGATTATCTATTAACAACCTATATACATTACATTTTTAAGTGAACTATACAATCACTACACCTAATCAAGATCAGAAATACATATACATATAACAAAATTGACCTTAAATTTAAATCACTAAAGCAAAATCCATATCAATGCAAATTATTCATACCTATACCATTTCCCCCTTTAAATGTAAAAGAACACTTAGAAACCATATTTGGGAACATGGGCGCAGTTCTTTCTCTCCAAACTGCTTCCTGCTGAATGGGGACGTCGTTAATTAGGTCTTTCATGGTATTATAACCTGTGTGCTGGTTTCATCTTAGTTGGCAGTTGAGCGAGGCAATTTTCTGAAGGCGTTTCACAGCAACCCTTCAGGAGGGCGTGGTCCATCATACCATATCGGAATAGAAGAAACAAACAGGGTCTCATCCTCTGTGAAAAACAAAACAAGAAACTCCTTTCCGAAGTATCATGTCCTTAAATCCAAATTCCAAAGTCAAGGCATTTCCACAATGTCTATGTTGGGTTAGTTCAGCAGCATTTATAGACAAATATCTTTTAGCAGCTCTTGCTCCTTCCTCAGCATTCAAATGATTCAAAAAGAGCATAATAGCATACAGTATCAAGATTCTTTGTGTATTTTCCATCTTTGTGCGCTTTGTTTTAACCTCTATTTCATTTATTTCATTTATTTTTACTTTTAACTTCTTGCTTTTTTGACCTGGACACTGTAGACCAGGCTGTTCTTGAACTCTCAGAGACCCGCCTTGTCTCTGCCTCCCAGGCACTGGGTTTAAAGGCGTGTGCTACCACACTTTGAAGTCACAGAGGTGAATCTCCCTCTGCATCCCAAGTGTTGGGATTAAAGGCGTGTACTACCACAACCAACTTCTCTTTTTTTTTTTCCATTTTTTTTAACTCTTAAGAACTTACTTTTAGCTTGCATATATTTTTAACACACTGTAAATCATTTAAAAATTTTCTTTATCTTTGAATCTCTTTTTACTGTATCTCTCTCTGTTTTTCTGACCACATAAGTCTTTAATTTACCAAGCAATCTCAGTAGGACTAAAGGCGTGGCTTTGCCAGCTAGATCCAGTCCATTCCTTAACTTTCTGCCATTCCAACCTTGTAGCTGAGGTACCGGCTGAGGTACGCGTTCAGTGCCACAAGTCTACAGTGTTTCAAGGTCCCTGCCAGCAATTAAGCTGCAACAGACAACACTCAAGTCCTTTCTCTGTAGTCTGCCCTCCTGCCTCAAACAGTCAGAGTTTGCCCTGGCAGGATGGCCCAGAAAGCCGGCATTTTTAAACGGCGCAGCTTTTTTCCTGCTACGGCTGAAAACCGAAAAGCATGCGATCAGCTTTTCGTCAACAACGTTTAAGTGTTTCGTGGCAGGACCTCTTAATGAGCTGCAGGGTTTTGCAGCTAAAGCTGAGTCAGGAAAGCCTCTCTTAGATGAGAGCACATGCTTGCCTCTAGCAAACAGAGCATACCCGAGAAAGTGCTGCTACCAAGAAAACATGCTTTACTCTTTCCCAAGCTTTCTCAGACTTTCTGTGGATTCAGTTGTCCACACGTTGGGCAGCCATCTGTTGAAATTCGAAGCAGCGTGGTTGTGTGTCCTCCCCGCACCCGGCCGCCGGCATGGCTTAGCTTACGCCCCGAAATAATTACACGAAAACTGTAATCTTTTAATCACTGCCTGGCCCATTATTGGCTAGCTCTTACATATTGACCTAACCCATTTCTGATAATCTGTGTTAGCACCCCAAGGTGTGCTTACCGGGGAGATTCTAGCCTACGTCCATCTTGGGTCGGTCGGAGCTTCATTGCCAGTGTGCCTCAGAGAGCTGGGCCATCCTGTCTGCCCGCTAGACAGGAGGCTGCTGTCTCTGAGCGGAGCTGCGTGCGTTCTCTGAGCTCACTTCCTCTTCCTGTCCGCATACTATTCTGTTTACTCCTCCCACCTATGTTCTAACCAATTGGGACCAGCCAAGCAGTGTCTTTATTTTAACCAATGAAATCAACAGATTGATAAACAGATTGATATATGACACTCCCACATCAGTCATCATTGGATATCAGAGGCTGGGATTCTGATGGTCATATTTAGTATGAGAAGATGTGGACAATTAATCATCATCACGAGTTTGGGGTCAGTGAAAAAACTCAAGATCTCAGAGTCATGGAGATATGTGTTTGCTTTTTCTAGTATTTCTTAAAATGGTGGTTAATAGTAAATACCAGGAGTATAATAAAGAATACAGTTCATGAGAAGAGATGAAGGGGCCAGGGGATGAACATAAGTCATGTCAGCAAAGATGTTCACTACAATGGCTGGGTGTGAATACAGAGCCAGGGCTTGTCCTTGGCAGGCATAAAGAGCCAGAAAGCAGACAACATGGCTTAGCCGTCACTGTGCAAGGGGAAGATCTGTAACTCCCAGGCTCTCAGGTTGGAAAAGTGACCCTCGCACACTTTGAGCAGCATCTGTCTAGAAGTCGCTGGGGAGCATGGAGCTCGTGTGGCTTTGTGAAGGAGAAAACCTCAATGCAAGTGAGTGCACGGTACTTCAGCACAAGGATGATAAAAGCGCATCTGGGAAAGCCTAGGAAGGGCGCTAACAGTGAATCTCCTAGAGACTGAACTTCACCTGCCAGAGGCCTCACTGCACTGAGCATCTGTGTTTTGTTATATACCATAGTAATGCTTTATGTATGACACGGATGGACCCTGGTAAGATTCCTTTTCTGAGATAGCAAAGAAAGACTTAGAGAAATCAAGGCAGTTCTCTGAGATCATAACTGACCAGCTTCCACTTCTCTGAGGCATATATCAATTCCACTCAAAATACTTTCTCTAAAAAAGTTAATGAATATGGTCCCTCCATCCCTTGGATCTTGGGTTCTTTAGGGAATGGATTCTGGACAAGTGAAAATGAGTGCACAGGAAAACCACTGGAGAGAGCTCATGAGGTCAAGACCCATGAGAGCAAAAACACAGGCTGTATAAGGGGAAATTGATTGACCGATGAGTAAAGGAGTTCTGTGCCAGTCCTAGGAGAATCTTGGGTTGAGTCATACTTCACAGCTGTCCTGAGCCCAAGAGGGAAATAAGTCATCATACCACTGCAATAATTTGCCATTTCTAATTACCAGGGGTCGCTTCATGCAGAAGCCTGCAGATCCAACCTACTTCAGTATTCAAATATTATGTCGCTGCTTCCTAGGAAATCAAAAAATATTCATTTTTAACACACAGTATCATGTGGAAGTCATTGAGATGGATAAATCTGGGCAATATCAATGTATTGTTAGAGCGCACATTTGGGGTCATGCAACTTAGAAGTAAATGAAATATAAAGAAGACAATCACCTGCAAAATGAAAAAAACTCCCTCACAGAAAGATATGAATATTAAATAGCCTAGCACAAAATAATTCTGAGTGTTTTCTGTCTTTCTTACTACAGTAGATGAAGAACTCTCTAACAGGACCTGAGCATGGCAGACATGGCACTGGCAAGTTTTGTCCTTTCCCCTTCCTGCTCCCTACTAAAAAAAAAAATCACTAAATTACATTCCTCAAGCTAACCCTCTATCCCCCTATATAGCCACTGCCTCATTCCTGAGACCAAACACCAGTGTCCAACAACAAAAACTCATTATTTGGCTACACTGGCTAACCTGTCCAATCAGGACTAAGTAACTTACCCTAGACAGACTTCCCCTTTCCTTGCTAAAACCACTTTTGTAGAGATGCCTTCTGAGTGCTGTCTGCCTTTGTCTCATCTAGCTTCCCTGGGGTAGTAAATCTATATGTTGAGAACTTGGTGTCTGAGTATGTTCTAAGTCGACTCTGAGCAGCTTTTGCACCTCTTTCTCCTGCTGATTTCTTCCTTGCCCTCAAAAGTCCCCCTTCTGCTTTCATCTCTCTCTCTCTCTCTCTCTCTCTCTCTCTCTCAACACACACACACACACACACACACACATACACACAAAAATTGCACATATGAGAGAAAACATACAGGGTTTATCTTTCTTATTTCATTTAAAATGAAGAATTATGGTTTTATCCAATTACCTTCAAATAACACTTTATGTAGAGAGAAAGAGATCACATGTTCTTTAGCTCTTCATTTGTTTGTGGACATCTGGGATAGTTTCATACCTTGGCTATTGTGAATAGTTATTTAGCAAATGTGGGTATGCAAGAATCTCTATGGTGTGCTGACACATACATGTGGAGGTATGTCTGTAGTATGCTGGCATGAATTCCTTCATGGATGTACAAGTATCTCTGTGGTATGATGACACAGATTTCTTACATGTGGAGATATAACTATGGCATGCTGACATTCCTTCATCATATGTACGAGTTTCTGTGATAAACTGACATAGGTTCTTTTAGGTGTATGCCCACGAACAAGAGGGCTTTTAAAGCTTTTTTTTTTAGAATAAATCTTTAATACAAAGTTCATTCTATTTGCTTTGGATACAAGACATGATATCATTGATTTGCCTATTTTACTAGAAGTAGCAAAGCAGGAGACATCCTCAGAGAGTTTGCAGGGCATTTAGAGAGAAGTGCTGAACAGCACACTTTCCTTATCAAAAACAACCAGATGAAAAGCACTTCCCATTATTGGTAAGATTCTTGAAGGGCTAATGAAAATACACACAAAAGTGTAGCAAATTTAAACGGCTCAAAATAATTCCAGCTTACATACTGAGGTGGCGGCTCATCAATAGATGTGGGCTTGAGCACATGCAAACTAAAGCCAAGGGAAGACATGGGGATCCTCTTGGGAGATCCTTCTGGATAAATGGGCAAGAAGGTAAAAGAATGAATTGGTGAGGCATGGGGCAGGGATGGACAGTAGCCCCAGAGTTACAAACAGTGTATTGTTAAGTCCAAGACTGGCTTTTCTTACAAATGCCAGTTTTTTTGCACTAGTGGCCCAGGGATCACCATTGCAGAACCACGGCCTAGCAAGCTCTTTCTCACCATTACTATTCTAGGCTTACTGCAGTCCCTCTGCAATTGTACACCCCGCTTTGTACCTTTGTAAAACCTTTCTGAACAACCCCCCTTGCAATGACAGCATTCACCTCTGATGCTCTTTTAACATATTATTAACACAACTGAGTCTACATTTGGCAAATCCACATTGTTCTATTATAGACTCCTCGAAGCACCTTAGGGTTGACAGTGTGTGTGGAGATGATATTTAAGAAATTGTCTGAGAAAAATCAGTTAGTGTGGTACAAATAGGAAAGGCAAAGGACGAAAATCAAGCCAGTGTGTGGGTGACTTCCCACAGAGGGTAGCTTCATCCTCATTCTGTGCCAAGAGTCTTGGATCACGGAGCTGGGCTTTCCTGTTCTATCATTATTAATGCTTCCCAAGAGGAGACATATTGATAGACAGGAGATTCCAAGTTTGAGTAGTGGGGCAAAAAGGGTCCCTTGATCCAAGAAAAGTGTCTGAGAATGAAACACTGTTCCAAGTAAAAAAAAAAATAGTATTTTTAAAAGTGAGGGATGTTCTCAGAGAATGCTGGAGAATGTTGGTGGAATCACAGAGTTCACTCGCTTGTAAGGGTAAACAGTTATTAAGAAAAAGAGTTTGAGAAAACATTGAATAATATTGTCGGAACATCGCCATACATCTTCACTAGTATTTGGGAAGACTTCATGAGAACTCATCCTTGCTTCTAACGAGATTCCAAACTCATGGGGAATCACAGATTTTGTGGTTTTCCTTAGGTGGATCCATAAGAAATTGCCATCTTTGAGGAACAAACCTGGTAAGTACACGCAGCTCCACTGAGCTCCTGGGTCTGACCTGAGCACCTTCAACAAAGGGAAGGATGAATTTCAGAGGAAAGATTCATAAGGGTCTCCGTTCTGTAGAACCCCTCTCTACAAACGCTGCAACAGCTGAAGGTCACTTTTGCAGTGCCTGCAATTGCTGCTCTTATAAATTGGCCAAATTTGTTTTACTTTTATAATTTTAGTCATACTTATTAATTTAAACTTGCATAAACTAATGAAATGTGAATATGAACATCAGGTCTCAACTTTACAAATTAAATTTAATGCTTTTCAGATTTTTGAAATATAAGCTGCTTAAAAATAAACACACTCTTCTAGAATAGATGTATCAGCAAGTGAGCGGTGAAACCACAGAAAGTCTTAACAATTGGGAAGGTTTGATCACATGGAACATCTCAGTAAGTACCCTTACTGTCTAACTATAGATCAAAGAAACTCAACCTAAGAATTGTGGTGTTTTAATTAGATTTTTTTCACATGAAATATGAGAAATTTTTCTTAAAAGGCTTATGAAGAATAATAGTCTGTCATTTCTTCTGTTCAAAAGTTCTGGGGTAGAAGATCTCCAGGCCTATTAAATAGAATGACTACCATTTTCTCATATTGATATATTTATTTGTGGAGTCAAAATAGCTGAAGCTATACAAGAAATAGTTTCTGGGTAAACAGTTGCCAAAGAGACAGGGGGAACTTCACGGTCTATCTGTGCATTCTTATTAAAAAGCAAAGTGTTATTTAAAAGAAGCCTCCAAGTTTCCTTTGGGTCTCCTGGGGGCAAGAATGGGTAGATGCCAACATCATTAACTGGCAAGGTAGAACTTAAGAGCTCACTTGGCATGAGAAAGTAACTAAAAAGAAGCCAAACTCTTGGCATCAGGAGAGCAGGAAAATAGCTGGGCAGACAACACAGTGAGCTGAAAGAAAACTCCGCATCCTGAAAGGAGCACGAAAATTGATGATAAACACCCAAGCCAAAGGATGATCTTTGTCCATTTAAGAAGCAGTGAAGGGAGGCTGAGCAAATGATTCCAGCCACAAAGTGTTTGCTGTTCAAACCAGAAGGCTCATGTTACTCATCTGCAGCATTTGAGTTAAATGCTTAGGTTGGTGGTACTTGCCTGCAAACCCAGGACTGGAAAGGCAGAGATGGGAGAATCCCTGGAACACACTGGGCAGATATTCTTGCTGAATCAGTGGTCTTAAAGCTCAGGGAGATACCCTGTCTAAAAGCATAATATTGTGAGAAATGGAGCGTTCAATGTCAACCTATGGCTTCCACACATGTGTGTACACAGATGAGCACAGAAATGTGCATACACCATACAGAGAGAAAAAAAAGTATTAAGTACATGTACAATCATATATATTTAAAAAGCCAAAAAGATTTCAGCTATAATACCTCATTATTTTAAAACTTTGGCACAGTCACTGGTCTTGATCATGCCAGATAAGTAGTTAAATTATATTGTATAAAATTATTTTTAATGAAAGAAAAAAAGAAATTTCCTAGTGTATATACTTAGCCATTCTAGAAGCTAGACAGTACAGGTTCTGGCATACAGTATCAGGCCCATGCGTGACAGCGACAGTGATGACTGACTTTTAGTAGGTAGATCAGGAACAGAGAACGATAGGAGAAGATATTGACAGGACTATTAAGTATCTTGTCTTTACCCTAGAAACCATGACTTCGGCCAAGACAATGGGTCCTCTATTTAAAATATTGTGGGCTTCTTACCACTAAGATTATCCACATTAATACTTTTAAAAGCCTCTAGAAGCAGAAAAAATATTATGTGTTGATTAAATTATCTGTACCCCCTCTTAGAGCACCAGAAACTCTCCAGCAAACTTCCAAGCATCTAGAGTGAAACGCTGACTGCAAACACTGTCCCCAAAGAGGCATCATATCTTCCAGGAGTTTTGAGCTCTTTCTTTGCCCCTGACCCCTGCTGACCCAGCACTTTTAAACCTAAAATAGAGAATAAGGAGATGCTAGGTCCCAGAATCTGAGAGAGACATACTGCTAAGCATCCTGTTGGAATGAATCCTCCCTTCTCTTCCACTCCCAAGACTATACCCACACTACATCAGAGAGCCTTGCCATGGGTAAGGTGTAACTGCTGCAAGCATCCTGAAACCAGGGATAGCAGTGGTCCTTAATGAATGTCTCCCCAGTGTGGTTCACTAGAAAATGTACCTCTCCTAGATTTTAATTTTTTATGTGCACTTCACTCTAAACAGTTACACACATTTGTGTTGTTCTCCTAAGAGGAAAAAGAGAGAGAAAGAGAAATTCATCACAACATGCCTTGTTATAAAGGATGCAATTTGTTGCACTTTTCCAGCTTCATTTGCATTTTAAAGGGACTACTGAAGGACCACAATGCTTACACCTAAAGAATAAACTCACTAACGATTGAATTCCAATCATCAGAAAGAGGAAAAGTATTATTATGCAGATTAGACCATATAGGCAATAGACTGCTTCACTGCAAGTCCTAACACTAAAGAGAAATTAAGTTTACATTTTTTTTCTAAAATAATATACTAAAATACAGCAATGGCTCTATTTACATTTCTTTCTCTACATAGATCTCAATCCACTCTTATTTAGATCCGACTAAACCAGTCTTTTTAAACTAGAAGTTTTTTAATTGTATGTATTGCCTTAACTCGTGAATTTTAAAATGTCTAAAATTAAAAAGATAATTAAGGAAAAGATTGCATCAAATTTAATTGTGAAAATGAACAATATTCACTAACTGTGTAATGGTCTCTGAATTGTTTCCACATATTTAGAAACATTATTTTTATGTTAGTTTTCTCAATTTTAGACCAAAAGCAGTCCCAGGCCAGAAAGTATAACTTACTTTATTTGGACATATATGGAGAACTCCAAAAAAAAAATTTCTAGTGTTGGGATTGTCTTTTACTCCTTGAAATGGGAGAGAAATTTTGCATTTATGGTGTGGCATGAATTTACAATCTACAATTAAAATGTATTTTGAATAAACAAAGAAAGAATCACAAAGTAACCCATCTATTTCCTGAACACTATGCCTTCCTTTCTTGATGATGGATAGTGTAAGACAGGCAGAAAAGAAAAGGGATTTTATGTGACTCACTTTTGAAATCAAAACTAATTCTATCTATCCTAGTTTTGTTGCTAAAGATTTTACTGTAAATGTCTGGACCTCATTTGTTCCAACAATTTAGGCTGAGTAGCCATTTCCCAATATAGTCACTGAGGAGACAACAGGGGCTGGGAGGTAGTTATCTATTGGTGAACGCTTTCTCATGAAGCATGAGGATCTGCATTTAGACCCTCAGCACCCACATAAAAGCCAGGTGTAGAGATCTAGGCCTGTAACTCCAGTGCTGGGGAGGAAGACACAGAAAGATCCCTGGAGATTGTTGACTAATCAAGCAAAATCAAACTTAGGGAGCTTGATTGTCAGTAAGAGACCCTTAGTCAGAAAATGAAGTAGAGAATGAATGGCGAAGGAAGAAGCTTGACATGAACCCCTAGTCCCAACATGCTTGTATACATCCATGAGACACACACACAGGAAGACAGAGAGGGACAATAAAACATGCAGAAAGGAGACTTACAATGTATTCAATGAGGCCACACTCAGAAGAATCTTTGGAGACACAGAGGACAAGAAATTAAGCATTTCTGCTCAGGGTACAGTCCTGCTCATCATCCACCCACCATTGCCTCAGCTGTTCTGTACTGTAAATCGTAAGACTGTGTGAAACTTTTTCCTGGCAATTAAGTCCTCAGCATTCTCCTTCCCCTAGAAATGGGGTGCTCTCTGGGAAGCTCTAACTCTACAGGGTCCTTTGTTTTAAGAGACTCACAGCTGAAGAGAACGGACAGGTGTGTCTTTAGAACAGTTTCTCCCTTAGCCAGGTGGTGGTGACACACACCTTTAATTCCAGAACTCAGGAGGCAGAGGCAGGTGGATCTCTATGAGTCTGAAATCAACCTGGTCTACAAGAGCTAGTTCTATGACAGGCTACAAAGCTATAGAGAAACCCTGTCTCAAAAACAAAACAAAAAAAGAACATCTCCTGATAAGCAGGTACATACTCAGTTTGTCTCTTCTGAGAAGATATATATATGACCACCTGAACATTTGATTTCTTTCAAGTTCTTTCTTTTGTCAGAGATTCACCCTACTTCATATTTATTCCAAATGACTCGATGCTCTGGAGAGAGGCTTGCTCTACTCATAAGTGACTCACTGGTGGATGCTGGCCTCTCTCTCTCTCTCTCTCTCTCTCTCTCTCTCTCTCTCTCTCTCTCTCTCTCTCTCTCTCTTCTCTCTCTCTCTCTCTCTGCTTTGAAGTGCTGAATTATGCCCCTTTCTGCCAAGTAAGTGCAACTCCTTACAGAACACATGGTTGTGACATCCTTCAGTCTCCTGTTGCCATCTAAATTATTCCATATGGCACAAATATACCCAAAAAGTATTCAGAATTCCTGAGAACATTTTACTGGTTGAAAAATTGCTGCCATTTTGTCTTGTTGATCGTGTCCTTTGCTTTATAGAAGCTTCAGAGGGGATAATTCTTACAAGAGCCAGCTGTCATTCAACCTATTTAAGTGACAAACTATAACCAAAAGCTATTAATAAAATGATAAAAACTAACGTCAATATTATTCTGAAAAGGTAAGAGGTAAAAATATTTGCCTCACATGTGCCTTGAATCAGAAATTTATATTTTAGATCTTGCTTTATTAGATCCTATTCTATTTATGATGTCATACTTCTGTCTCAGGTTGCTTTCTGTTGCTGTGACTAAAAGCAACTTAGGGAAGAAAAGGGATTATTGTATCTTACAACTTCTGAGTCTTAGTCTATCCTCAGGCAAGGTAGGACCATTTGCAAGAACTGAAGCACAGACCATGTAGACACTCATTACTCACTTGCTTCATGGTTTACTCTGCTTGGATTTTTTTTTAAATACAATGCAGGACCAACTGCTCAGGGCTGGCAATAACCCTAGTAGTCTGGGTCCTCTCACATTAATCACTAACAAGGAAAAAAATGCTCACCCATTCTTGTCTATTGGCCTATCTGGAGATATTTTCTCAGTTGAGGTTCTCTATTTCCAAATGACTTTAACTTGTTTCAATTGGAAAAAAGAAGAAGAAGAATTTGACTATTTGGCTTCCTATTTAACCAATTAAACCAGATTTTTTTCCATAAAATGGCTATTGGTTATTACAAGATTTATCCTATCAATTTTATAACATCTTGAGTTTTGAATATGTTAACACATTTGGAAACATTTAGGAAATGGGAATCTCTGACACAAAAAGAAAATGGTCTCTTGATCTTTGTGGGTCAATTCATTTTGTGTCCTCAACTCTTTGGAAAGAATACAATTAACTGTCCCTGAATCCTCGCAATGTCCTGCATGTAATAAAATTTCAATAAATGTCTCCTATTTGATTAATGATTGGCAAAGGGAAATTCAGATGGCAGTGCTGACTGGTACGGATGTCCAGTGTCTGCATTGGCATTCCCTGGTAGTTAAAGAATTTGAAAAGTCCTTTTTGACTGCTGATGGAACATTGTGAGAGAGCAGGTCAAAATCAAATAAGGTCAATTTTGCAGATATTGTGAAAAAGATGTCAGACATCAAATAAAGTTCGGGTTAATTATTGATTGAAATAATTCCCAGAATGCCCTCCTACACACACCTTCACCACATCAGCACCACTTGGGAAATAAGAACCAGAGAGTCCCAAACCTCTTTCTCAGCCTCCAGCATCAGAACAAAACAAAACAAAAGCAAAATATACAAAATCTCGAGTAGTGGACAGAAAGTGTTTTCTTTCCTCAGATCTTCACAATCTCCGGGAATGATGGAGATAATTCCGGCACGTACTAACCCTGCTGCAGACCACAGTCCAGACTGGCCTTAATGTCCTTCTCCCAATCTTAGCATCTTAAGTTTGAGAAATGGCTTCTGTGTTTCCAGTGGTCACGTTCTCAATAATGGCAGGAAGAGAAGCAATGAACAACAGTGTCAGGTCATATGGAACCAATGCTTTACTACAAAATTCAGGGCTCTCTCAAGAAGCCTCCATTCTTAGTTTCCCACACATGTTATTGACTAGAAATGAATTTCTTTGCGATTTCTGTTCTCATGTAAATACACAGATTTCTCAAATTCTATATAGATGTCAAGGAGAAAAGGAGGTAAAAAGAGAATATTTGGTTATCCAAATGGACAGTGTTTTCCAATCAATGGGGATTATATTGTAATCCCAGCACTTTAGAAGATTTGTCCTGGAAATGTAAATACATGGAAAATGAAATATGCAGCAAACAACTGAAAAATTTTCATGACTTTAGAAATGAAATACAAATTATATATGTATATATATATATATATATATATAATATATATATATATATATATATATATATATATATATATGCTGTGTGTGTGACATATTTCTCACAACCGTTTACCCCATCCACCTTCTAGAACCTAAAAAGCATCCATGAAAACATGCCTAGTGGGCAACTTCTCAATATTTTTCTTTGAAAAAAGTTGTCCCCCAGGTGTGACTGTCATTCACTCTTTCTATATATCTTTGAGTTAAAACTCCTACTTACCTTGATTCAGTTTTATTGTCGACTTGACAGAACCAAATGTTGCCTAAAAGGCTCACAATTGAGGAATCACCCAGATCAGATCAGGTTGTTGGCCTTGTTTGTAGCGAATTGTTTGAATTTTTATTGCTTTGCTGGACCTAGCCCAATGTAGGTGTTGTTACTCCTGAGCAAACCAGACTAGACAAAAAGATTTTTTGAGCAGGAGTCACACTTTGCAAGTTAGAAAGCAAAGTTATAACAGGCTTTCTGCTTCATGTCCTGTCCTGACATCCCTCAATGAGGAACTCTGAGCTGGAAGTGTAAACCAAATACACTTTTTTCTCCCATTTTTTTTTCATCAGGATGTTGATGACAGCAGTGACATGCAAACTACAAGAGTGTCACCAAAACATCAAAAGAATACATCATTATTTTTAGCTCTTGGGCTAAACCTGATAAGAGTTTTGGCAATTCATTTACTCATATTCCTAGTGTCTACATTCTCATACATATCTGACAAAGTAGATAAGAAATAAAAAAAATGGTTGAATGCAATAATGAATTTATGGCTCTCAATCTCAAAATCCCTTGTGCAACAATATGTAATTCGATTCATATTAATCTTCTGGTCATTTCTCTGTGGGTGTACATTATTCTCCACTTGATAAAAGCAAAGCAAAATTAAACAAAAATCATTTGTTTTCAAACACTATGGCTAATTACATATTGACAGTTTCATGCTAAGAATTGCCATATTGGCATCCACAGAGCAAAACATAGCAATGGAAAACTGTAGAGTAGAATACTGTTCCCACTTCAAAGTTAGGTTTGTGATGCAGAAGCACACTACAAAAATCTTGAGAAGCAAATATAGTCCACTAACTTCAAAATGGAAGTCTAATATTAAAATGAAAACCCATGGGTCAGTGAGCTGCCCAGTACGTACAGGCATTTATCATCAAGCCTGACGACCTAAGTTTAAAACCAGGGATCTACCTGCCAGAAAGAATGAACTGAATCTAACGAGTTGCATTTTGACCTCATCTACATGCACTTTGTGTATCTTGGCTAATTTTTACTGCCAATGATACAACCTGAGAAGATGTAACATTAATTTAAGAATTGCTTCCATCAGACTGGCTTCTGACCGTGCCATGTCTCTGAGAGATGGATGGTTTTGATCAACTATTGCTATGAGAGAGCCCAGCCTGTTATGTCAGCACCATCTCTGGACAGGTTAGTCCTGGGCTATATTGAAAAGCAAGTTGAGCATGACCCTGGGAACCAGCCAATAAGCAGCCTCCCCCATGGCTCCTGCTTGAGCTCACGCTTCTCTCTACTTTAACGATGGACTGTTTGCAAGAAGTCTAAACTAGAAATCAACTCTTTGCTCCTCAAGCTGCTTTTGGTCTTCGTATGTGTTATAGTAACAGAAAGGAAACTAGAATTCTGTGAAACATGGACACACACATAAAAAGGTGTACACACAGGTAAAGAAATGAAAGTGCAATACAAATGAAGACAACAAGAGACAAGATTGCTATAGAAAACTGACTGTCCCAAGGGTACAGGTGTTAAATAGCCCCTTAAGAGGAGCAATTTCCTCAGCATACCTGCTAGAAATGCTTCATTATTGTTGTGTTTTATAAAAATATGTAAAGCAGTACATTTACCATTTTAACCTGAGCAAATGATAATTCAGTGACATTACATTTATTTAAACTGCTGTGTAACCACCAATACCATATGTCCCCAAACCTGTTTCATAAATTCAACAGTATCTGGTGCTAACGATAGTCCTTCTTTAACTCTGATGCTACAAGCATCCCCATGAGGACCACACCCTTCACTGTTAATAAGAATAATTCTGAAAATAAAGACACTGGAAAAAGAAATATGTTTTAGCTAGATAAACTTAATCCTGATGACTTATAGAAATACCTATAGTGACAGATCATGTACTAAAGATAGCTACACTAAAAATCACATGCATTGTTATTTAGAAATTAATACCAATGTTGACTCTCAATTACAGTTATGTATCATTTGGGGTTTTGGCAGTGTGTAAGACCACAAAGTAAAAGGGGAATATAAGTCATTCTTTCAAGGCTTCAGTAAAATACTCATTAAAAACAAATTTTTCTACATAATGTGATATAATAGCCAATGCTTGAATAACAGGTATAATTAAAAGTCAAGGCTCTTAAATAAGCACCATGTGTCTTCTGTTACTGCAAACAATGCACAGGTTCCAGGCAATGCCTGTAAAAGGCACAGAGTCGTAAGTCAAAGTTCAAGTCAACAGAGATAAAATCATGGCAGGTCTATCCCTTTGAGTAACAGTAATCAGAAATCTAGTGTTTCAAGAAGAATAAAAATTCTCTGCTCTCAGATATGTAAACAAGGCAGACAATAACTTGGAATTTCATGCACAGAGATTGACTGTGATCTGGTTGCCATGTGATTAAGCCATCATTCCAAGGATATCATCCGCCTAAAATCTAAGGACAGCAAGGGAACTCCAGGTCCAACCTCTTTCGTCATCAATTATGGAAGTTGATTATCTATAGTGCCCAAGAGGAAGGCAGTTCTAAATATTTTTGCGCAAGTGATAGCATACCATGTGTGCACTCCGAAAATAAACATATTTCATGATTCAGCTGTTTAGAAAGCACTATAACTCATCTACTTTCTTTCCTTCACAAAGTAATATTTCTTGTTCTTCCAAGTAGCTTCTGGCTGTTTTTAGTACTATAAACACTGTTATCTTAAAGAAATCTTGCTGAAACTCTATAAAGACTTAGTATAGGCCAAGCAGTACAATTAATAGAAAGAAGACAGAGGAATTAGTGTATTGTTATCTTAAAAAATAAATCTAAGGTAAGACAAAAGACAGGGAGAATTATGGGGACATTGGAAGGCAATGGAGTCCTTACATAAGAGTCTGGTTGAGGCCTCTTTGCCAACTGAGAATCATGAATTCCAGAATAGTTAACAAAATTCATTTTAAGATTGCTTGCATGGAGAGAATGTTTCTTCTATGTAAAGATATGTCATTCAATAATGTTAAAAAAAAACAATTGTATGACCTAAGTGCATGTTTCTTTTAAGAATGCTCTTAACCTTTCCAAGATGGGAACCGGCAATATTCTAGGAATTATGCACACAAACCCATAGCCTTTGTTTACAAGAAAGACATATTTTAATTCCATTGTGCAATTCTTGTGACACATAATTTTATCCTATCAGATGTAATCCTATCTAATAAACATAGGTAACCACTATATGACCTCAATACATTCTTCAGAAACCCCTTGCAATGTAGTTTCCAAGTCATCATAAGTATATATAGGTTATCCTAACAATATTTAAGCACTAGGCTATTTTGAGAAGACCATACTCATGCTCTTGAGTGAGCAGATACTTTTTCCAATTAACCTCTCTTTCTATTAGCTTGTATTCTCAAACCTCCATTGATACTCCCTTCTTAGGCTGGAAAGAGATCTCAAGGCAGGAAGTTTCTGCCAGGTAAGTATAAAGACCTGAGTTTGAATCACTAGAATGCGCATAATGCTAGGCACAAAGGGAAACATCTTTAATCAGAGTGTTCCTGTGGCACATGTGGGGTGGGAATGAAAGAGTCCCTGGAAACTTTCCAGCCAGCAGGTTTGAGCACACAGCAGGAAACAGAGCAAGAGTGCCTGCTTTTAATAGGTGAATGGTGAGGACCAATATCTAAAGTTGTCATCTAATATACGCATGCCCCTGAATACACACACCTAATTGTGCACATCTTAAACAAAAAACCATTCAAGATGTTTTTAAAGTATTCCCAATAAACTACAACTGATTTCATATTGACACTTTATGAAATTATTTTTTCTGTTGTGACATGAAAACCCCCTTTGCTAGATGGATTGATGTCTCTGAAAATAAGTTCCCAGGTTAGGCAGCATTTAGGCAGCATCATAGAGCTTTGTCCTTGGTCCCTGTCTCCCTGAGGCTGACTGACATGATGTTTTCCTCAGTTATTCTACCCAGGAATTCTATCAGAGTCAGTGAGAGGTTTTTTTTTTCCCCCCTTTGGAATTATTAGCCCTGTATGTATCAATGAATTTTAAGACTTTCTAAAATCTGTTTAATCTTGGTTTCATCACAGGGGTGTTTAAACTTGTGTTTCCATATTTAACAATTCTGAGCACAAAAAAAATCTCATCAGTCATTCAGGCTTTACCCTCTCTAAAAGGTAAGTTCAAGTCCTGTGGTCATTTGTATTCTTGACTGTTTCTCACCTGGTATTAATTTGTAGTATAGTTATTTTCAAAACCACTATGTGAGTGATAATCTCCACTTGCTGTAAGGAAAATCTCCTTCAAGGAATGGTGGTAGTGATAATTTTCCATGGGTATAAGAATAAGATTTAGTATATAGTAAGGAATTACTCTGTTCTAGCAAAGTGGCAGTAGTAGATTCTTTCCTAAGATCCATGACCTGACTAATCCTGGGAAGCTGGCTAGGTTTCCAGTACCACAAATGACTTCCCTCTCGTTGACTGGACCTTAACTCCCATTAGACTTCTGTTGGTTGCTTCTGACATGTGAGTGCCACTTATTTTACATTTATGCATACCTTGCCATGATGAAAATTATCATAGTTCACATGTGTTGCATCTGGGTAGACCTGTTTAATTGTTTTTCTCCAGTGGCAGCACTGATATCGGATTTCCTTCTGTATGCTGTGATTACCATTGGTTAATAAAGGAACTGCTTTGGCCTATAGCAGAGCTATAGGGGAACAGAGCTAGGTAGGGAAAACTAAACAGAATGCTGGGAGAAAGAAGGCAGAGTCAGAGAGAAGCCATGGAACTACCAGAAGAAACAGACTCTGGGAATTTTAGCCGGTAAGCCACTGTCATCTGGTGATACACAGATTAATAGAAATGGGTTAAATTAATATGTAAGAGATTAACCAATAAGAAGCTAGAGCTGTGGGCTAAGCAATGATTTAATTAATACGGTTTCTGTGTGATTATTTCAGGTCTAAGCTAGCCAGGCAGTGGGAACCAACAAGCGGCCAAGAGGCCTCCTCCAACAGCAGCACAGATAGTATTTTCTGGAATTATGGAAGCTAGATCAGATTCAACTTGAATTATCTGAGTCCTGTATGGAGTGTTTACAGCAATAAGAGCCCACTATCAATGTCTGATAAGCAAACAAGGGCTATCTCAATAATCCATATTGTTTTGGAAGTCATTTGGACTATCATGACTATATTAGATAGGGTTTTTATTGATGTGAAGAGACATCATGACCATGGCAACTCTTAAAATGGAAAATATTTAATTAGAACTACCTTACAGATTCAGAGATTTAGTACATTGATATGCCAGGATATGGCAGTATACAGACAGATATGGTGCTGGAGAAGGACCTGAGAGTTCTACATCATGATCTGCAGGCAGAAGAAAACTATCACACTAGGCCTAGTTTGAGCATATAAGACCTCAAAGCCCACATCCAAAGTGACACACTTCCTCCAACAAGGCCACATCCATTCCAATAAGGCCACAGGTACTCATAGTGCCATTCCTTATAGGTCAAGTGTTCAAACAGACAAGTTTATTGGGGGTTACCCATTTCAAACCACCACAATGACCGACCATTCAGTAGGAGTGTTTCTCATGCCTGGTTTAGAGTTTTGTTAGTCTATTCTTTTGTGATGAGCATTTCAGCCCAAGTGACATCACAGAAAAACTAAACCTAGAAACAAGGCAAAAATTAACAGATCATGAGGAACCCATCCCCAATATATATGTATGTATGTATATATACATACACACACATATATATACACATACGTACACACACACATGTGTTTGTGTGTGTGTGTGCGTGTGTATGTGTGTTTTCCTGGATCTACTGCTATAGAAACATCAAAAACAAAGAGTAGAAAGCCATAACACCAGAAAGTTTCCTTTGAAATGGTGTCTTTTGATAAAGCTATGTAAATAAGATCAGAACAATGGAATTATCAGCAGATAAGTTAAAATGGAAGGGGAATATTTCTCATGGTCTTGGCTCTAGACAAAGAACTGCAAGTAACTTATAACTACTGATAGAAGAACTAATCTCTCCTGGGGATGAGACACCTTATAGGTTTTCAAATGCAGAGTGGCCATCCTTGAAACTATATACACACAATAAATATATATTCAAATGCATATATATATATATATATATATATATCACACACATACATGTACAACTATGTACTTAATAATAATCAAAAAAAGCTATCAATCTGAGAGTGAAAGACTACGTGGGGAGAGTTAAAGGGAGGGTCTGGATGTAGGAAAAGAAGGTGGAAGGTATATAACTTTTTCCTTAAAAACATATTTTAAATAATTACTGTTTTCGTAGTTGGTTATTAGTGTTGAAAATACTTCCTCCCAGATGCTACCTGCACTTTAGTTGCTTTCCTTGTCTTTGGTTTAAAGAGGCATTGAAGCTTAGTTTATTTATCAACTTTTTTCTTGTGATTAGTGACTTTATATGTTATTTATGAAATTCTTATCTACTATTGATTTTCAACAAGTGTGACTAACACATCATCCAGTTCCAAATACAATTAAAATCCTCCTAAAGTGTCTCTCTTACCTCAATCTTGCTGTGAAACCTTTCCGAGTTTGTGTGGGGGGGTTCTTTCCCAGTTCCCCCATGCTACCTGTCTGCTCAGACCAGGTCCCTCCTTTGCATGATCTTCATGGGAAGTGGAGGAATGAGCCTCATGCAGCATTTTCTAGGCATGGATTATTTTTCCTTTTGGAGGCACAGGTTAGAGAAAAGACTACTGCTTCTTCAATCCCCACCCTAATGACTCTGAAGCATCTCTCAGGAAATCAAAGAGATTGCCTCTGAGAAGGACATGCAGGAGATGCTCCATCTACACAGCCTTCCCTCCACAGAAAAAGCTTAAAATCACCATTTACAAAATAGGTACCAGTTTCTGGTTTGAGAGGTTTTGTTTTGTTCTGTTTATAGTTCTATTATATATATTATATAGTTCTATTATATATATGACAGGAAATGCTGTCATTAAGGAGTGAGAAACGGTAGCTGCTCACATCTCTCACGCAAATCTAGGGCTGAGATGAGCTCTTCAAGGTGGGCAGGTGATGCATTTGGCATTGATGTTAAGGAAGGTCCCCAAAAGATTGAGCAAAGCAAGAGCCATCTAGACCACACCACAGCCCAAGTCTGCTGAACAGCAAGTCGCTTAGCATTTTACAAGTTTATCTAGATTTAGAGTTACTGAAAACTGGATCACCACTAGTGATGACTTCATCTATTTTATTACAAATGGAAGTGCTATATCTTTCCTAAAATCTTTGAGGCAATAACAGCATCTGTCCTAATTTTGTAACAAAATACCAGGTTTAACAGTATGGGGTTGGGGCTTAGATAAGATCTTAATTAAACTTACATACACAAGATTTGACACTTTGACTTTTCCTATGGGAGATGTATGAGAAATCTAACCTTTTATTTCCTCACCAGAACCTTCAGGTTTCTTCTCTAACACAGAGCTCTATCTGAAAGGTGATGGGGGATTTCCCTCTGTATGTTGTGATTACCATTAATGAATACAGAAACTGCTTTGGATCTATAGGAGGGCAGAACTTAGCTAGGCAGTGAAAACTAAGTGGAATTCTGGGAGGAAAAATGCAGAGTCGGGGAGAACTCATGTAGCCCTGTTAGAGACAGACGCTTTAGCCGTTAAGCTACAGCCATGTGGCCATACACAGATTAATAGAAATTGGTTAAATTAAGATGTAAGAGATAGCCAATAAGAAGCTAGAGCTAATGGGCCAAGCAGTCATTTAATTAATACAGTTTCTGTGTGTTTATTTCAGGGCTAAGTGGCGGAAACCAACAAGTGGCCTCCTTCTACTACAGAAAGGAGCTGCAAATGTCAAGATAATAAACTTACCAGCGTTGGAGGGATGCCTCAGCTCCTCTCTTTCAGGACCCAAGTGCGGCTTTCAACACCTATGTCAGCTGACTCACATCAGCCTGTAACTCTGGGTCCAGGATATTCGATGCTCTTTTCTATCCTCTGCAGATACCTGCATACAGGTCAAACACAGACACACATACATTGGGAAGAAATTTAACCTGATTTGAGCAACATCAAAAACAAAACAAAACAAACAAACAAACAAAAAAACAGAGTATTGGAAACTGTAGCTAACTGGAATCAAGAGCATTTGCTGCTCTACCAGAGGACCAGTGTTCGATTCACAACACGAACTCGACAGCTTACAATTGCTGGATAACTCCAGTTTCAGGAGATTTGATGCCTTCTTCTGTCCTTAGCTGGTACCAGGTTCATTCATGGTGCACATATATACAATTAGGGAAACACTCGTATACATAAATTAACGTCAATAAATTTAAAACTAGAATATTTTCCTGGCACAAATCTTGCTAAAAACTACAAGATTAAGTATGAAAAGAAAAGCTCTGACCATTTTTTCCCTTAAAGCTTTTTACATCAAATGTGTTTTGTGGAATTAATCTTGATAAAATCCACTACAATTAAAAAGGAGAAATGTAAAAGTCAAGGCAGCATTAGGATTTATGCCAATATTACTGACCAGCAACTTTCCAAGCATCAGTAGACTTCTATGGAAAATTAATTTCATGCTTGTCTGCTCTGGTAAAACCCCTTACTGAGTTGTTATAAAGAGAGAAAATTGAGATCGCCCACAGGAATACCAAAAAGAGTTGGTGCAGCTAAAAAGAATTGTCAGGTTTACATGTCTTACAGCTTTAGGGTCCTATCTACCTAGAACCGTCCATAAATTGTCTTGTCTAATCTAAGAACCCAGAATGTCACATTCATGGATTCTCCCCAAAACTCCAGGAAGATACATGCATATCGACACTAAGTAAATAACAATAAGAAATGGGGTCTGGAGATACGGCTTAGCCGTTGAGACTGCTTGCTTCTCTTGCAGAGGACATGAGTTTGATTCAGAGCATGCATGTCAGGCAACTCACAGCCAATGCAACTCTAGCCCCTGGGATTTCAATGCCTTCTTCTGGCCTCTTTGGGCACTTGCCAGTATGTGGTACACACACACACACACACACACACACACGCACGCACGCACGCACGCACACACATACACATCCATACGTACATATTAAAATTAATCTAAAACAGAGAAATGATAAGGAGTCACTTATCAAGCAGGTGGGCAATACTTTCATATGGAAACATTGGCCATGCTTGCCATTCACAGTCCTTGCCTTTCAGTTGTAATACCTGGCGTTGGTACTCTTCATTGAACAGGACTAAGGGCTTTGTATTCTCATCTCAGTTAGGGAGCTGCCGCATCGTTGCCCGAATTCTGTAGGGAAATAGTCGAGAAGAAAATAAACATCTTCTTTTGTTTACCTTAGGAAGCAATTTGCTTCAGGGAGGAATTTCAAAGCCTCACCTCCAAATTGATTTCAATTTTTGCTGCTGTCCTGGGTCAGACATTTGAAGGCAGCTCAGGCATGACACGACACCCACCTTCTGCTCTTCTAAATCAGACCAAGGAACAGATGGCTGCTGACCTTTAGCTTCAGTCAGGTTCTGCCCGCTTGAATTTTATCTTATTTGTAAAAATAATTTTTATTACTTTCGAACATATTTCAGTTAGGCCATTTGCATAATTATTGAGACCTTGACACACATGCAATTTCTGCCTCAAATTCCTCTTTTGGAAAAGAGCTGCTTCAGACTTTAAACAATCCTAGCCCAGGTGGAGATCTAAGCCAATATAAACTATTGTATCCACTCACAATCATCTGGTACATTTATTAGGCAAGTGGACAAATACTTCAAATAGCAATGGAAAAAGCCACTTCATGGTCTATATTGAATAGAAAGATGAACTCTCGAGAAGGAAAGGCATTAGCTTTATTTGAGAGCATGTGATCAATTACCAAAAAGACCTTTGATGAGTAAAAATCTTTAGTGATATAGTCTATTTCTTTACCAATTAAACACAAGTTCTACAAAGATAAAGTTGATCGATTATATAGGAAAAATACCTAGATTCTTGACATTTATGTGAGTATGTCTGTAAAGCACACAGTGGCCAAAATATTCACATGATTATTATATATATCACAAACTCCTTCACATAGAGTTCCTCACTTCATCTTCACATATGAAGTGGTGCAGACAACATTCTGTTAGTTGGACATCTAGAAAACTGTAGAGCAATAAACTTTATCTTTCAGAAGATGCTTATGTAATATCTTAAACTTCATGAAATTGTGTTTTGATAATGAAGGTCCAGAAAAATTATAGTCTAGTCCAAGGGTGATCAAAATAACAATATAAACTTTGGAGAGAATGACTGTTTAAGAGTTGTGTGATTTGGGGCTAGCAAGATGACTCAGCAGTTAAGAGCTCTTGCTGCTCTTGTGGGTGATCAGGGAATCAGTTCCCAGCACTCACACCAGGCAACTCACTTTCATCTGTAATTCCAACTCTAGAGGATCTGTACCTTCTTTAGAGGATCTAAAGGCATTGCATAAACATGAACTTAAAGTAATAAATAAATAAAAATAAATAATGCAAAGATGAGCAAATAAATAAACATAAAGTTAAAAAGGAACGGTGGGAGAGTTTAACACAAGTTGTGTGTTCAGAAAAGAGTCTTTCCAATCATTTCTTGAGAAATGCCTGAAAAATTTCTCCTTATATGCAAACACGTGTTTTGTCAAATAAGTGATCCAGACTAAAAGCCTTACTGGTTTAGAAATGCTAGCTATTGTGCTATTTGACTATATGATCCTGCGTACGAGTCTCAGGCTTTTTATTATATATGAGTTGTTTCCAGCACCATTATTAATATCCTGATATTTTTTATTCGAAAAGAAAGCAAGCTGTTTGTTCCTTTTACATTGGATATTTAATCTTTGATCATAATCACTAGAGATTCAACCCAGTTTGATGACTTACAAACAGCACACACCACAGTTCACTAACTGGATAGTCTATTAGAGCTTTTTCTTCCATCTCAAAAGTAATTAAAATAATAGACTGACAAAAATCAGAGTTCAAAATGCCTCCTGATTACATTTTTTCTGAGAATTAAGTAGAAACAATGAAAAGGTAGTTATCATTGTTCCTTCTCCTGCTTTCTTTTTAGCTAAAAGCCAAACTCACCAACTGAAGCTTTCATTATAAAAGGAAAGTAATGATCTTCCTGCTTCCTTATGCATGACTAGAGAGTAATAGTTTATCATTAAAAAGACAGTGATCCAGCTCACATAATTGATATTTTATGAGTAAAATTTAATTGGACTTTTAAAATCTTATATAAAACGGTGGAACTTAAGAAATCATATAACCAATTTTTAACAAACGTTGTTTGTTATCTAGAAGAACAAAATGAGAATGAATAATATAATGGCAAATCTTGATTAACATGGAATCACCTACAACACAAGATGCTAGAGATACCTGTGAGTGATTTTCTTAAGTTAATTACTTGTGACAAGAGACCCTCCTTAAGTCTGGGCTTCTGGTTGGCAGCTCACATAGAAGAACATGGAAGAAAGAAATTTTTGTTTTGCCTGCTTGGTCTCAATCTCTTTGGTAAGTGCATATAATTCCATTGCTGTTGGCATTCAATCACTCTTTTCAGGATTTAACATAGACTGGAGTGCAGCAGCTCTACAGGAATCCTCCAGGACTCCATGCTAGACAGGGGCTGCTGAAATGTCCAGCCTTGTGGACTGAACAACTACTAGATTCCCAGAACTTCCTATTGTGCTGTAGCCTTTGCTGGACTAGCCTGACCACAGCATGCAAGCCAGTCTAATGTATCCTCTCTTAACATACACTCACACACACACACACACACACACACACACACACACAAGACACAGAAGGGGAGAGAACACACACAGACACACACAGACAGACACATAGGTACATTCTTGCTCTTTTCTCTCTCTCAATCTATCTGTTCTGCTCCTTTAGAGAACCATGGCTAATATAAATAATACATCCAAAATATTTATTTTTTATTTTATTTTACAAGGATATTTATCCTAAACCACTTTACAAAAGAGTATAGCTTTACAAATGACAACTAACATTTCACTGATTCTCTGAGAGTCAGGAATCATGAGAGAATGGCATTATTAAAAATGCATAAAGTCAGGTAGTTATCAAAACAGGCATTGTAAAATCCAGGAATCATAGCTTATCAGGCTCAGAACTATTCAAATATATCAAGTATATTTTCAAACACATCTCAAGGTCTAGAATTTACTTCAGAGCAGAGGAGGAATGAATTCAAAGGAACAAAGGCATTAATTTCAAATACCTTTGAAGTCATTGTTGTTGCTTTAAAATCTAATAAAATATATCCTGTTATTTTTCAGAATTTTTTCCTACAGTCTTTGAGAAAAAAAATAAATCCTGAATTACCCATATGTTGAAAACTTCAGTTGGCTAGAAACTGACCAATACAAGCAGCTACATGATGGTTGCTCTAAGATAAGACCTCATTTCTTAGCTTGTAGTCCGTGCCTTGGATCATAAAGATTATCACATTGTACACTGCATGCTCTTTTGTCCAAACCTTGCCATTCGCTACCATAAAGTGGTCAACAAGAAGTCATAGGTATTTTCGGGAAAGATGCAGAAGGATGGAAAGGAGGAAGAAAAAACACAGACATAGGATGGAGTTGGAGAGTTAGACTGAAGTGCTACAGGTCAAAACTCTAAGCCATAGGTTTAAAGTTTATTTGAAACTTCTACTTTAAAAGGGCTATCAACAATCTTAGGGTTTTATCTTTAATTTTTTAAAATTATTTTCAGTGTCTCATTTTCAGAACCCCAAAATTAAGAACACACATTCTGCTCTTGCAACACAAACTTTTCCACTGTAAACAAAGCAATCCAACATGAGTAGATACCTTTATAAATTCAGTGGTTACAGTGAGAACATTCTAGACAAGTTGCTTTCTTCTGCAAATTTTGAGTCTTATAGTTTACATCAGCACCTGCAAACAAGTATTCTGTTTAGTATTTGCGAATTATTGCATCTATGTTTCATAATTATCTTTACGATTTTATTTTTAGTCATGTATGTGTGTATGCGTACATGCACATGTGAACACATGAGCACAGCACGCATGCAGCCAAGAAGAGAGTGACAGATCCCCTGGAACTTGAGTGACAGACAGTTGCGAGCTGCATGTGTACTGGCAGTTGAACTCAGGTCATCTGGAAGAGCAGAAGCATTTTTAACTGCTGAATTGTCTCTCCAGGGCTGTGTGCCATTATTTAAATGACAACTATACTGTTGGAAAAAAATAAATCAGGATTCTCAGAAAGAACAAGTTGGAAGGGAGTCTTGTAAACAAGAGTATCAGAAGTTCCTGATCACTGAAGACAGTAACAGAGATGAAAGATTCAGAAATGGTCCCCAGTGATCATGGCTGGTGGAAGATAAGAAGTAGTTAGTCTAGTCATAAAGAGAGTTGACATCAGAGTCTGCATCAGGTCCCCTAGAAACATTAGTGACAGTGCCTAGAACTATGTCTCAGAAGTTGAAAACTGAAGCATTTGGGTTACATCCTTCCAGAGGACATATTTTATAAGGAATAGAAAAGTGTACCCCACAAATATATATGTGTGTGCATGTAGACATAGGAATCATATGTGTGGTCATAAGAATGTCAGAAAGAGAGCATAAAGTTCCTATGTCCATGTCAATGTCATAATGATGTTCTGAAATATATATATATTTCAATATTGTTCCTAATATTCATGTTCTGGTTCTAACAAGACAATGGGAAACTCTGACTGCTTGCCAGAGCCCATTCTCAAGTTCATTTATGTGCATTTTCTGTCAGTATCTCTGCCAAAAAATATATTCCTTGCAGAACCTTAAGAGCCTAATACTTTTGCTGGCTACACGTCTATGCACAACATTATCCTACAATATTGAATCACTGGCCCTTCTGATTTGTTTACATTTTTCAGGAACCATCCAACGGGGAATTTATATCCCTAATTCTTTCTTCTGTCATACATTTATCTACACTTACTAAATATCTGTTCATGATATTAAGGCACTATCTGAAATCCACATTGTTGTTCTATAAAGCCTAATATTTGTATTTCTAACTTCCATATCACAATATTCTCTCTCATCTGTGGTTCTTAACCCCATGACTTCAGATGTTAGTATATGCACTAGAATAACTCTTTCTGACCTTTGTTTGCTATGGGTTAGACTCATATCATAACCAGCCAACACTACTCATATCTCTCCTAATTTTCTCTCACATAAGTGATCTACTTAATATTTTTTTCATATTTTAATACAATGGTTGCTTCTCCTTTTCAGTGTATCTGGAAAAACATATTATCTTTTTCATCTTATGTAAGTCCTTTTGACCTTTTTCCCCTAAGTGGGCCCTAAATCTAATTCCATTATCTTTGATATAGCAGATCAGTATTGGCCCTGTTGTTTGTTAATGTGAAAGTTCTATTGAGACACACATAACATATCATTTTACTCAGTGACAGGCTGTAATAACATCACATTTTTAGAGTATTTTCCCCTCAAGAAAGAAACTTCACACTCAGTAGTCACTGTTATCCCTTCATTCTCTGGGGCGTTCTCTTGGAAATCTTTAACATGCTTTATTTGTCTATTGACATTCCCAGCACATGTCTAGTTTTAAGTGAAATCACAGAACATGCACCTTTGGGACCTTTCATTAAAGGTTTTCAGGTTCATGTACTTTGTAGCATGTTTCAGTGCCATATTCTTTGTTGCTGATAGATACATCTTCATCATGGACATTTTACTTATCTACTCATAAATTGATGCATTTTAAGGGTTTGTGAAGTTTCTTTTTGTCAGTACTATGAGTAATTTTGCTGTGAATATTTATGTTTAAGTTTTGAGGGCACACATTTTATTTCTCACGAATAATAATGAGAAAGAAACTATAAACATCACATGATAATTCTGCTGGGAGTACCAGATTTTTATAGTGGCTCAAAGATGAGACATCTCCAGTGTGTAAAGGTTCCAATCCTCACCAACAGTAGTTAATGATTGTCCTTTTGATGATAACCATCTTTTTTATTTGAATTCTCCTAACAATTAACTGTTATCTAGCACCTTTTTCTGTGCTGTTTAGTAATTGGTAGTATATGCTTTGGAACAATATCTATTAGGACCCCTTTCTTATTCTTTTCAATTGTTTATTTATTTACTTACTTATCCATGTGTGGGTAGGGGCCATATTTGTCTCAGTCCTTGCAGGTGGACATCAGTAGACTACTTGCAGGAATTGTCTGATTCTCTCCTTTAGTCATGGGTGTGCCAGGGATAGAACCCAGGCCATCAATCTTGCAGCCAGAAACTTGACATGTTGGGACATTACAGCACACCTCTCTTCCTTTTTAATCATATTTTGCTTGATTTTATTGAATTGTCAGCCATTTTAATACATCCTAGACACAATAAATCATGTATAAATATTTGCAATATTTTCTTTTATTCTGTGATGTTTTTTCTCTTAGTTGAAGTTGTCCTTTGACTCACAAAGTGTTAAATGCCATTTTCTTCTTTTTCCTGGGGACTTAGTGTCACATCAGAAATGCATTGCTACTCCACGTTGACAAAAATGAACACATTACTATGTTTTATTTGGAAAATTTTATAGTTTTACCTATTACGTTTAATCTTTAATTCATTGTGATTTTCAAATACAGAGTGAGGAGCATAACCAACATCCTTGTTTTAAGTGCGGATATCCAGTAATTGAGTTACATAAAAGATTATTCATTCTCCCTCTGAATTGTATTAGCATTCTCACTGAAACTCAGGAAATCACAAATGTGGGAGTTTATTTCCAAATCTTCTATATTATTTTATTAACATACATGTCTGTCCTATATTACTTTTAAAAGTCTTGGATAATGTGAGGTTTGTATTAAGTTATGAAAACAGAAAATAAAATCTCCTAATTAGTTAAATTTTGAAGATTGATTTTCATATGACTTTTGTATCAGTTAAGTCAGCAGAGATTGAGGACTGTGTTGAATCCACACATTCATCTGAGGGCTATTGTTAGACCTTCCACTTGTTAAACCCTCTACTCTTTTCACCAATATTCTACATGTTTGTGGGTTTAGTTTTTATAATTATCTCATTAAGTTCCTTCCTAAATATTTAATGTCTTGAGATGTTGCTGCAGGGGAATTTTAAATTTTGTTACCTAATTCGTTATTAAAATAAAAACATTTGCCTTCTGTGCATTAATATCATATTCTGTGACTTTATTTATTATACTAGCTTTTAAAAGTGTATTTGTCAGCCATGCAATGGTGGTACATGCCTTTAATTCTAGGACAGGACTTGGGAGGCAGAGACAGGTGGATCTCTGTGAGTTCAAGACCAGCCTGTTCTACAAAAGCTAGTACCAGGACAGGCTCCAAAGCCACAGAGTGTGTGTGTGTGTGTGTGTGTGTGTGTGTGTGTGTGTGTGTGTGTGTAATCATTGTAAAACCTAAAACCTCATGCATAGTTTAAATAGTTAATACTATAAACTCTCCAAATAAAATTCATTGTTCCAAATTCACCCATTGGAAATATGTCTAAATTTACTGGGCTACTGTTTAGAAGTCCTTCGCCAGTCTTTGTTGATCTTAAGATAAAATCTAAATATCTCAATTCATTTCTAAGACTGCCTCTAAACATGATTGGTAATACAGTTTTTGTTATACCGCCTCACCTTTATCTCCTAAGCTAATCTAATTACATGCTCTTTCTTGACTCTTCCTTGTCTTCTTATTAGAGAATCACACAGGATGCTGCTTTCTAATATGCACTACCTTATATTTAGGGAACCTGTAATATTCTCCTAATTTGAGCAATTTATATGAGTTAGTTTTGCACAGCTGTAACCAAAACAAAAAGATCAATATAAGAAATGAAGATCTGATTCTGGTTTATACTTTCACAAGTTTCAATCAGTTTCTTTGAGCCATGTGTTGGGCAAAGCATCATGACGGAGGGATCACATGACAGAGGAAAGACGTTGGACATCAGGAAAGGGCCAGAGTAAGGTAGTGCTCATAATGACTTTTTCCAAGAAACCTGCTTCCTCAAACTAGGCCTCACCTCCTCTTTTCCACCTTCTCTCAGTAAGACCACCCATGTACTGATTACATCATAGGTCCCAAGATGCAGCTGCCCCCCCAAATCCCATAATCAAGTTCTCAGCACATGAGCCAGTGAGGGATAGTTCACATTTAAACTATAAGAAGGCCCGTTTTCAACATAATTTCCACAAAATTCTCTATTGTGTCATCAGTGTTCCAAAAGAGCCCTTACTCCTCCTTGTCTGCCTTTATATAGCTGAATATCTTCCACCAAAAGTTTTATATCTGTTTTTTAACATTTACTCCACTATCATTATTAATTATTAAACAAATATTGTTGATATATATATGAATTTGTAGAATGTAGATCCATGACATCTATAATTCGGCATTTTTTACAATGAAACGATTATTAATCCTAGCATATAGTATACAAAGGTAGGCAAATCTCTTAGTTTGAGTCTACATAGCAAGTTCCAAACCAACCTAGGACACAGAGTGAGTCCTTGTCTCAAGAAAAACTAATCAGTATGGTGGAGTTTTATAATTCCATGTACTTTCACTATTATCCCAACAAAGGGGTTTGTGTCTCTTCTAAAGCACAGGTCTCAATGTTTCAAAACAAGAGCTAATCTTGTTTTGAAAACAAAACAAAAACATCAAAACTAAACCAAACCTAGAAACAAGAAACAATTAAACTATTAAAATGGATCGTTGATAGTTTTAATTAAAGCTCCAAAGAAAACTATTCATTAGAATAAAAAACACTCAGGCTCACTGTCATGTGTTCTTAACACATAAGACAGACCAATTATTGGAGTTCAATATCTCTTTACTAATTCAATTGTATGGAACACGAACAGAAGAATACTGGGGTAGACAGATACTGAGAGCATGCGGAGAGACACAACAGTTAGCAATGTTAGAGGAGAGACTGGGGAAAACATGTTAAGGGATGAGGCATGTAGTCTGAGAACTCAATGAGATTAGAAACTGTCAAAAACAATAACAACAAATTGAAAGGACACAGTATTCTAAGCAAATACATTAATAAGAGTAAGTTCCCTATAGAGGATAGACTCATCCAGACAGGCTCTGCCTTGTAATAATGACCCGCAGGTGATTGGTTGGCCCTTAGCTTCAACAAGGTTCTTTGAGATCACACAACTCAAGTTAGACTGATGGAGGAGGATATCAGACTCCTGGTCTACCTCTATATGTCCAAATTTTTCTTTTTGTACCTCATGCCTAGTGATTCCCTGTTTTTTGTTTTGTTTTGTTTTGTTTTGTTTGGTTTTGTTTTGTGTGTGTGCGTGTGTGTGCGCACGCGCGCGTGCACGCGTGCGCACGCACACACATGCGCACACACACACCCACATCTGTTCACTTCATGAAGGGACCAGAATCTAGAACCTGGATCATATACTACCTTCTTTTTTGCCCATGGATTTAATTTTTTAATTGCTTATTTTAAAGTTTTTTTTTTCTTTTTATACACTAACTGCAATTCCCCTTCCCTCCCATCCTCCCTCCCATCCCCCTACCTAACCACCCATTCACTCATCAGGAAGGATAAGGCCTCCTCCCATGGGGAGTCAACAAAGTCTGGCATATCAAGTTTGCTCATGGATTTAAGTAGTTAGTGTCTCCTTCTGTGGTGACCCACTCATCAGATAATTTTTAATAATAACCCATAATGGAACTTTGTCCCACTAAACTTATCTTTTAAAAATATGTATTTAGTATTGTTGTATATGTGTGTCTATGTGTATAAGTTTATGTATGCCATGTGCATCCTAGAGCCCATGGAAGCCGGACGAAGGAATGTGGAACTGGAATAACTAGCAGTTGTAATTCACCCAAACTGGGTACTGTGGACAAAACGTGGGTCCTCCATATGGGCAATGAGTGATCTCAACTGCTCAAATATCCCTCTATCCCCAATAAATTAATCTTAATTTGAAAACGTAACTCAATGCATTTAGTACATCGAACTCACCAATGCAAACTCTCAAACAACTTCAAATGTGCTCAAAACGTGTGCATGAACTGACAACTATAGACAATATAAAGGTAAATATAATGCACAGCACTGAACAGAGGATATCCTATGATTCCAAGCTGATCAGAAGCAGTGACTCACTGCCACTGCCCGGGATTGAGAGACAGGATCATTATATTGTATATCATTATCCTGGGAAGACACAAACATTCAAAATCACCGGTGTGTTTCTACTGAGTGTAGCTTGCTATTATACTATCATAAAACAGTAATGTGTTCTGTTGAACTAGCCACGTTTTAACTTACACATCCCCTGCAACACCTTAGCGTCACCTGGTCATTGTCATAAGTTCAGAGCCAGCATCCTCGCCCCTCCCCGTCATAGGAGGACACTTCCAGGGGCTTGTACACACAGTAAGGCATGAGAAGCTCTGTTCTATCTTCTCCACTTAACCTCCACTTCTATTCCTAGCCAACAACTTTATTCTTCACATTGGCATTTCTATAACCAATTCCCTTTTATCATTTTAGGAATAACATGTGTTGTCATGGTTGTTAGCCTTGGGGAAGAATTTAAATTAATAAAGACAAAAACTGAAAGCACAGTATTGATGAAGACTTGAGTTGTCCTTATTACTCTAGTTGGTAATATAACCCACTTGTAATGCAAGTTAAGGAAGGAGACACTACAGGGTTAATTTTATAAAGCTTTCTCTATATCTATTATGGGATCTTGTTGTCATTGTTTCAATGTTTGGGCCATGTTAAGGTTTTGGGACTTACCTATGTGCTTGGAGGAATAACTATTAAAAATGTTGCCACATATTCCAATCATGTCTGCATCCCAATGCCTTCACCACCCTGCCCTCAATGAAAAATAGTTCTTTGATAGATGCATATATTTACTTAGAAGCTGTCACCACCACCATCCATTTATACGTTCTAAAGGAGAAGTTTACTGCTTTCTAGGACAGAGATAGTTCCAGGACTGTCATCAGTTTCCATCAGCAGACTTCCATATCTCATCATTCACACCAAGATCACCATGGAATGCAGGAGCAAACTACAGAACACAGGCAACCCACAGAAACACATTTCTCATGCACACATTGTCTTGCAGTGGTGTGCAGTCAAACACAGGCCTGGAAAAAGGCCAACTAAAAGAAGGCATCGATAATTTCACAATCTTATTCTTTCATGCCCCTATCTTATCCTTTCATCTCCATAAATTATGCCACCAAGGAAATAAGCAAGTTTAAATCCCAAGTCCGATGTAACATGGATACGATTACACACTAGCTGATAATAGCTCACATTTTTTTTCTTGTTCATAGTATGTTAAAGCTTGTTCCAGGACATAATCTTAATAATCTTTATAATCACTGTATTTGCTTTCAATTAAAAATTTAAATATGCTATCTTATCTTCAGTTTAAATATATCTTTTTAAGCTGAGATTTAAAATATTGCTATTTTATTTGTAAACTTGGTAATATGGAAGTTAAATTTTTTAAATAGTTTTTTGCCTTTTCTTTCATTACATTACAATTATACAGTCCTATGTATAGTTCTATATTCCTCAACATTTATAAGTGTTTTAAATTTAGTTGCTAAATTTAAGAAATAATGATCAGCCCAGGTCTGATGACACATACTTGTAATGCCAAAACTCAAAGACCAGCTAGGATGACACGGCATGTCTAAAAGTCTAAGTGCATCCTAGGCTATATAGCAAATAATTAGAAAGTACTAGATTAAGAAAGGCAATTGCTGCTGTGAAGACCAGCCTTCGGTATCTTGGGAATTGAGGAGCACCCAAAGAATAAGCGAACTTGTCACTCAATTTGACTTTTCTATCTGAGGAAAAAAATTAATTCTCTAGGGCCAATGAGTAAGGCAAAGCTTAGCTCTCTAGATGGAAAAGTCTCACACACACACACACACACACACACACACACACACAAACTTTTAGGGCATTTCTATCATCTCTCCCTCATATCTTTAACTCTTTTCTTACCTCTATCCAGATGTTTCCTTTCTGTGCATTCTTAATTTTTTACAACTATATACCCCAGCAAAATCTTTCAAGCAGTATAAAAATTACAATGTTCTTACATTCTGTTTTTTAAGTGAGTGATTACAATAAATACAAATAAGAAACATCATCGTTTCCATATTTCTTACAAGATTAAACATGTTACATATTGCAGGTGAAAACCAAATTATCTCTAAGAACCCATATGCATTCATGTCCAGCAACTTGTTGTAGATTAACAGAGTATAAGCAAGCAAGCAAGGCATTTTCTCAGCCATTTCTTTTACTGGCAGGTTGAATTTTTCTGTTACAAAGAAACTTTATTATTTATCTGAAAAAGTAATCTTATAAAAAATTTAAAAGAGTCACAAATCTAAACTTTTATATATGAAAAATCTACCATCTCTATCCTAAATCCTTGGGGTGCATACCTGGTCATCAACGGTCTGTTATGTCAGGAAGCTGAGGACAGAAATGAGTACAAGGAATCGATCATCACCTTTGATCACCAACCCATCTTAGCAAGAAAGGCACATCGGCTAATAATAACCAGGCTGCCTTTGTTCTTGTTTCTTAACTGCAGCGAGCCCCTCAGTCAACTATGTGCCTTTCTACATTAAATTGTTCCCCAAGATTTTCTACCTCAAAGTCATTAGAAAACTTAACCTAACCTTAAGTCATGATTTGAATAAAGCTTTGTGTTAGCTATGATGCACGCTGAAACCTGTGAACATATCTCCCAACATAAAGATTGAAAGAACTCGAGCTAGTCTAGCTTCTGGGACATAACTGTTTTTCTTAATCACTAATGTAAACTACACTGTCTACGGGTCTTCAAGAGAAACTCTTAAGTCCTAGCGGCATGTTGCTTTCTTGTTCTTATTTTCTATCCTCTGCAACCCAGAATTTATCAGGGCCAGGGACAACATTACATCTTGCCTTTACCTGTATTAATTTTCCCACTAAACTAACCTCTATTATAATTCCTTATTATATTTTTAAAAACTTTTTATCATCAAAATTCTATTCAAATTAACACTTTTATTATATTAAATCATTACTTCAGTCAAACAGTACCATTTAAGAGAAAATCATCTTTATAATAATCCATAGGGAAAAATGTCCAGAATAACAGGATATTTCCTTGAGATAATCACCTATATTAAAGGCAGTGGGGTTACCCCTCATATCCATTCATGCCCATGCCAGATACCAGAGAAAAATGGCAGTGGCAACCATGTAAAGGCACAGCAGTAACAAGACACAAGCAGAAGCTGAAGCCCTTGTGGCCTTGCCCATCAGAGATTCAACCGTAAGTGTTTTGCTCTCTTGGTGGGTTGATCTCCTGAAGTTCAATTGCTACTTGCTGCTCCTCTAGCATGCTCACTGTCAGGAAGCCAACATGTTGCCACTGAGGCTGTACTAATAAGGATGGCCTGTACTGCTACCCAGGTCCATGGTAAAGTCTGGGACCAAGCTGAAGCTGAGGGCCATGCCTGGTGTATAGCCCTGTACCAGCTGGTGTCTGAGTTAATGTTCATGGTTCTTGTTACCACAGAGCTTCTCCTCATCTTGTTTGGCGTGTCCATTGGTATCATGCTTGTCCCTCTCATGTTAGGCAGTCACGTTGGTAAGAATTTGTAGTGTAGCTTCTGATTTTAGATACGAGGATACACAAGCTCATATCAAACTCTCTGTTCCTCTGTCTCTAACCTTGAGCCTTAGGTGGGGAAGTATTTTGTAGATGTATCCATGAGACTGGGTTCTACAACTCTATATTTTGTCTGAGGTTAAAAATACTAAGTATAAAATAATCTATATAAATCATAAGTTTTTTAGTTATTAGTATTATCATATATGAACCAAATGAGTTAAGCTCATATATTTATTATGTTCAACCTTAATGTCATGATGACTGTGAGCTTATCCCAATTTCATGGAGAACAAAATTGACAGTCTCCAAGAAAACAAAGTCTGGTCAGCATAAAACAACCCATTAATTACAGCTGCATAACCAGAACTTTCCGGGATTGTTGGATAATGGCCAGCTTACAGCTAGTGCTTTCACGGACTTCTCCTTCTAGCCTGGTTCCTCTCCTCAGACACTTCCTGAATTATCCTCAGGTCATTGTTGTATGGAATTACCGCTTTGTCTTCAATAACATTTTCACGGTTTGATTCTTTTACTTTTATCAGAGCATACGATTCTTTACCTTGGCTTTCTAAGACGTTACTACTCTAAACCTTGGCTACACTAGTTTACAGTCTAAAACACACACCACTAGTTAACTATTACCATCCATTCAACCTCCCTTGTCCCAAGAAAAATTCAGGTTTGTTCTGGAATTCCACAAAGTGGGCAATCAGAAGAAATTGTCCCACTCTTGGATCTAAGTGCGTTTCCTAATGAGTTGCAGTCAATGAAGGCAAAGGCAGACACCTGAGAGCATTGCTTTGCATCACACCAAGGAACTAAATGTATCAAAGTTGAGTGGGGGAGATTCTGCTTCTTCCAACCACCAATAGCCCATCACTTCTCATCAGGAACTAATCAATATTGTTGAGCAACACAGACTGTGAGTGGCTCAATGAATACAAAAGGGCATGAGCATCTGGACATGAGGTAATAGTATTTCCTTATGTAAACACCATATGCTTCCCCAAATACTAAGGGTGCCATAGAAAGCTCTACCATTTTGCAGGGTGATTCACCTGAGACACTTGTCATAATGTGAAGGTAGAATGCACCTGCTTCAAACACATAAATATAAAGCTTCTTCACAATGATTCATTGGAAATTTATGTGTTCCTTCCCTTTAGCATTATTATTTGCATATTTTTAATATTATTCAGAGCTTATGGCTTTTAGAAAATATTGGTTTCTATGTGAATCTCAAATTATAGCAGTTGAGTCTGTGGGAAACTCTTTACCTTGACTCCTTTATTATTTCAAGAATGTTCCCCAATTTCTACTAATAGTATTTCTGTCTGGAAAGAGTAAGAACATAAGAACATAATCATGCATTCCCTATTATATGAAGCCCCAATTCCCTTAGGTAAAGGTCAGAATAAGACAATCAAAATCTGAGTGTGAATATAGTTATTCATATGTGATTAATGATGATTTAAAGAAAAAAACACATGACACCTATTGTAAATCTGCTTACAAAGAAAATATTTTAATGGTGATAAATTCACATTGACATTTATGATTTCTTTATTGACAAACTCCATCAGTTAAACAACAGCAGCAACAGCAACAAAGCCTTGTTGTGCCACTCAGCCTGACCCTGAACTTACCAGGATGGCCTCAAACTCATAATCTTCCAGCTTCATATTCCTGAGTATTGAGATTGTTAAAAACAAAACATCAGCCATGTCTGGCTCAACTGAAAACGTCTTAAGGAGTTTATTTCAAAACAAAACTATTTGGACCTGGGTAGGCGCTAAGAAAAAATCCTCATTTAAATTGTACAGAGGACACTTTTGCAAACGTTTCATCATCCTCTGAAACATGCATTTATAGAAACTCTAAAAGCAGATAATCTAGAGTGGTGATTTACAGGAGAAGATAGGAAAGGAAAACTGGGAAGGAAAAAAAAATTAAGCACAGTGTTATAGACTCATCTGTAATCCTAGTGCTAAAGAGGCAAAGAAAGGCAGATGGGGGGGGGGTTATGCTGGCTAGTAACCACTGCCAAATTGATGAGTTTCAGTTTTATGTAGAGACCATATCTCAAAAGATTAAGTGTACATTGATAAGGGGAGAAACCTAATATAAACCTTTGACCTCCACACACACTTACACACACACACACACACACACACACACACACACATTCATATATGCATGCATGTACACACACACACACACACACACACAACACACACAGCTTTTATAAAACTATATTTTAGGGGCCTGAAGAGAAGACGTGGCAGTTAAATATTCATCTTACTCTTGTAGAGGATCTGTTTCTAACTCCCAGATCTGGTAGGTTACAACTCCATTAGTAACTATAGCTCTGAGGGATCTGACGCCCTCTTCTGGTCTCTACAGGCACCCGTACTCATACCTGCACACAGGCATACACATATGCACAGAATTCAAAATAAAATGTCATCTTAGCTGTTTTAGAAGAAATAATATTTTTAACTTTGGAAAACATCAGAGAATAGAAAGAAAGCTGTGCAACTTTGTTGACTAAGTTCATCCTAGTGTTCCTGATAAGCTTAAATATACAGATCTTCAATGATTAATATTGGCTTAATATATTTAATTCTCAACCTACTAGACTTCATCCATACTACATGAATAAACACTGGAAACTGGAGGAACTCTAGTGATGAAAGGAAAGCTCTTGTGGAATTAAAATGCAGCTTGCAGCATAGTTCTCTCTGATATTTATAATGTCCCATAAAAATCACCAGACAGAAAGGCTGTATCTTAATGTGCCAGAAAAAAATTTAGAAGTGGCCTATACCACAACTGTGCAATAAACAAGCTTGCAAACAGCTAATCTATGATGGTACTTGTATTTACAGGAAATTGAAAATCTGGATATTAAGGGCTGTTCTGCAGAGCATTTGTCTAGTACAACATTTCTCTCATTCTTTAGTTTCCGAAGGAAAACATGTAGACTTGTGCATGGAAGAGATGATTTAAGATACTAGACCTGTGTGACTGCATTTGAAAAAAATACCTTACAAAGTGGGAGTTTTGTGACACTTTGTAGAATACTGTTTACATTGTAAACACGGGGATTCTATGATTTCTGAAAGTATAAAATACTCAGAATGCATACATACACATATATATGTATATATACATACATATATATGTATATATACATACATATATATATATATATATATAAAGTACTCAGAATACATTAGACAGCTAATTTAACAGAGATACTGTTCCTTTTTTTTAAGGACTCCATCAACATGAATTCACATAGTACCAATTCTTGGCCACATCTGATACCAACATGAAGCTGTTGCTGGGCCCTGTCTTGGAATACAGGTAGAGTGTTTTCACAGTGTAAATTTCACCTATCACAGCAAAGGCATTCGTAGATATCTTTATAGATAAAAATATTAGTCTAAAACAAGAATAAAAATCAAATTACAAGGCATTTTGTAATTTGCCAGCCTTGACTAAAAGAAACCCTCAAATGGATATCAGAAGCTCCAAGGACTCAAAGTGGTCAAGGAATCAAGTCCACATTCATATGTGTTGTACTCTGAAAGAAATTTATATGAACTCAAAGAACATATGTGATTTTTTTTCTTTTCTTTTCTTTTTGGTGGTGGGAGGTGTTGAGACAGGGTTTCTCTGTAGCTTTGGGGCTTGTCCTGGAACTCACTCTATAAACCAGGTTGGCCTCTAACTCACGAATATCCACCTGCATCTGCCTACTGAGTGCTGAAATGAAAGGCATGTGCCACTACTGCCCAGAGATTCTTTTCTTAAAGAATGCTTTCTGTTTAATTTATATTCACTCCCAATACCATGTGTGTGTGAAGGGGCGGGGAGGAGAGGTGGGGAGAGGAGAGAGAGAGAGAGAAAGAGAGAGAGTTTGGTTTCCATTCTGTGGTAAACACCATAAACAAATCAACCTTATGAGGAAAGGATTTATTACATGTTACAACTCTCAGTTCGCAGTTCATAATTAAGGGAATTCAGGCAAGGAGTTTAAGCAGAAACCTGGAGGCAGGAATGGGAGAAGAGACCATGAAGGGATACTGATTACTGGCTTGATCCTCATTTGTGGTGGCATTTCAATTATATTTTAATAAATAAAGACTTCCTGAAGAGCTGAGATTAAAACAGTCCCATTGGTAAACCTTACAGACCAGATTATGGTAAAAACACACCTTTAATCTCAGTAGCCATGATGACACACATCTTTAATCCCAGTAACCACACTAGTTGCCATAGAAACTGGATGGTGCATGCCTTTAATAATGGTGGTGCATGCTTTTAATCCCAACCCTAGAGAGGAATATAAAACAAGGAAAGACAGCTCTCAGGCACAGTCTCCTACTGAGATTCCTGGAGGTAGGATCACCATTTTTAGACTGAGGTTGAGGTAAGAGCCAGTGGCTGACTGTTTTGCTTTTCGGATCTTCAGGATGAACCCCAATTTCTCTCCCTGAGTTTTTATTAATCGTGCATCACCCATTGCTTTCCCAGTTTGCTTTATTATATATGCCAAGACCACCTATGCAACAGTGGCACA
This sequence comes from Microtus obscurus, assembly GCA_963919715.1. Classification (NCBI taxonomy): domain Eukaryota; kingdom Metazoa; phylum Chordata; class Mammalia; order Rodentia; family Cricetidae; genus Microtus; species Microtus obscurus. The sequence goes on along the minus strand of CAWTZC010000355.1, from coordinate 21,076,720 downwards.
GCCTACAGTAGGCTAAGCTCTTCCACACCAATCATCAATCAAGAAAATGTCCCAATTGTTTGATTAAAAGTCAATCTAATTAGGGCATTTTCTTAACTGTGTCTCCCTATTCTCATAACTCTAGCTTGCATCAACTTGATAAAAATATAACCAACACAGTGTGTATGCCAAATGATTGCAAGAGCCTACAGCTTCCAGAAGAGGGCACATGATACCCTGGAGCTGGAGTCCCTGCTAAAGTGTCAATGGTAAATTACCTACATGGATACTGGAAAGTAAACATCTGTAAAAACAGGATGTATTCTTAACTCCCCAACTATTCCAGCCCCACCTATGAGGTTCTTGAAGGAAGAAAAGTGAAGACTACTTTGAGCCTCAAATCAAGCAGGGGACCTTTTGAATAAGTTATCCTTGGAAACCGTAAGCACCTTTCCTAGGAATTCTGTCTCAGGTGCTGCATCTCGGAACATTTAGCTAATATGGGCTTTCGGGAGGCTACAAAAAGAAAGAGCAAGTCCTTAAGAAGCATACAGTTTCATGGGGCTTTCTGTGTTCAAACCTTTCTATTAATACTTCTTTTTATAGTATCCTTTTTATTTATTTATGTCTTATTCTTTGGAAACATAATATGGTGTATTTTATCATATCTGTCACCCTCCATCTATTTCCCCCAGGTCCATCTCCCCTCCCTTACTCACATAACTTTGTCTTCCTCTCTTTTTAAGTCAATCAAGTACAGTGCCCTGTCTCTATAGTCTTGGATGTGTTAAGCTTCCACAGGAGCATGGTCTACCACCAGGAGTCACACTGTGAAGAAAACTATTACTAGATTTGCCACCAGATGTTAACAGCTAAGAGCTCCTTAGCAGGGGTTGGCATCTCACACCCATCCCTCTTTCTGTGTTGGGGTTTTGTCTAACTTGAGACTGTTTAGGCCTTCTTCATGCTACCACAACTGCTGTGAATTTTATGCAGAGTTGACTCATTGTTTCTGGAAAATGCTATTTTTGTGTTCTAATAACACATTAAAAAGATTTATTCTTATTATTTTTAAAACTATTTGTATGTATGTGTTCTCAAATGGGTAGGTCCCTGCGAACGCAGGTGCCTTCAGAGGCCAGAGATTCTTATCCCCTGGATCCTGAGTACTGAATTACAGATAGTTGTGCACTGCCTGCTGTGGGTGGAGGTGACCAAATTCAGGTCTTCTTAAAGCAGCAAGTGCTCTTAATCTCTTGCTCCATCTACAAACACTTTTAAACTGTATATGTGATGAGAGCTGTAAGTGTCTGAAATTAATTTCCATGCCTAAGTAAGCATGATGACACTGCTTAATAGCATGGTGTGAAGAAACTAGAGCTAAGGATACGATACACAGAGGCAAATGTCACAGCACTTGAAGAATTCAGGCTATTAATAAAACTAGCACAATTTGCCCATCCAAAAAAGTTCTGTAAAAATAGACATGCTTCCTTGTGGACTATTCACCCTTGTGCTATAGCCATATAGGAGGGAGTTCACCTGAATTTTTTTTTGTTTTTTTTTTTGTTTTTTTTTTCATTCTTTATTGATTTTATTGAGCTATACATTTTCCCCTCCAATTCAACCCTTTCCCATGGTCCTAATGCTCCCAATTTACTCAGGAGATCTTGTCTTTTTCTACTTCTCATGTAGATTAGATCCATGTATGTCTCTCTTAGGGTCATCATTGTTCTCTAGGTTCTCTGGGATTATGATTTGTAGGCTGGTTTTCTTTGTTTTATGTTTAAAAACCTCTTATTAGTGAGTACATATGATAATTATCATTCTGAATCTGGATTACCTTACTCAATATGATGTTTTCTAGCTCCATCCATTTGCCTTCAAATTTCAAGGTGTCATTTTTCTCTGCTGTGTAGTACTCCATTGTGTAAATGTATCATATTTTCTTTATCCATTCTTCAGTCAAGGGGCATTTAGGTTGTTTCTAGGTTCTGGCTATGACAAACAATGCTGCTGTGAACATAGTTGAGCAAATGTTCTTGTGGTATGATTGAGCATCCTTTGGGTATATACCCAAAAGTGGTATTGCTGGGTCTTAAGAAAGGTTGTTTGCTAATTTTCTAAGAAATCACCATACTGATATCAAAAGGGGCTGTACCAGCTTGCGCTCCCAACAGCAATGCAGAAGTGTTCCCTTTACCACACACCTCTCCAGCATAAGTCATCAGTGTCTTTGATCTTGGCCATTCTTCATGTGTAAGATGGAATCTCAGAATTGTTTTGATTTGCATTTCTCTGATGACTAAGGATGTTGAGCACTTCCTTAAGTGTCTTTAAGCCATTTTAGACTTCTCTGTTAAGAGTTTTCTTTTTAGGTCTATAATCCATTTTTTATTGGATTATTTGTTCTTTTGATAACCAATTTCTTGAGTTCTTTGTATATTTTAGAGATCAGACCTCTGTCTGATGTGGGGTTGGTGAAGATCTTTTCCCATTCTGTAGGCTGGAGTTTTGTCTTATGACCATGTCCTTTGCTTTATAAAAGCTTTACAATTTCAGGAGGTCCCATTTATTAATTGTTGCTCTCAGTATCTGTGCTACTGGAGTTATATTTAGGAAGAGATCTTCTATGTTAATGGGTTCAAGTGTATTTCCCACTTTCTCTTCTATGAAGTTCAATGTGGTTGACGTTTTTTTGAGGTCTTTGATCAATTTAGACTTGAGTTTTGTGCACAATGATAGATCTATTTTCATTCTTCTGCATGTTGATATCCAGTTATGCCAGCACAATTTTTTAAATATGCTTCCTTTTTTTCTATTTGATATTTTTGTCTTCTTTGTCAAAAATCAGATGTTTGAAGGTGTGTGGATTAATATTTGGGTCTTTGATTCTGTTCCATTGGTCCTCTTGTCTTTTTTTATGCCAATACCAGCCTGTTTTCAGTACTGTAGCTCTGTAGTAGAATTTGAAGTCAGGGATTGTGATGCCTCCAGAAGTTCTTTTATTGTACAAGATTGTTTTGGCTATCCTGGGTTTTACATATGAGGTTGTCCTTGTTTTAGTGATCTTAGCCTTTCTGACAGATGTTAAATGAAATTCTCAAAGTAGTGTTAATTTGCGATTCCCTGACTCAGGGGTGGTTCAGTACTTGACTGTTCAGCTACAAACTTGCCTTCTCATTTTTTAAATTTATTTTATTTATTTTTAAAAAGAATACAAACCATATGTTTTCATTTTACATACCAACCCCCAATCCCCACTCCCACTCCTCCTCCCATTTCCCCCACCTACTCCCACCCAACCCTCCATCCACTCCTCAGAGAGGGTAAGGCACATTGATTTGAGGAAGGTCTAAGGCCCTCCCTTCTATATCTAGACTGAGCAAGGTATCCATCCAAAAAAAAGTAGGTCCCTCAGTCTTTCCCAGCCAAGTAACTGTCAACCACATTCAGAGGGACTAGTTTGGACCTATGCTGGTTCTTTCCCTATCTGGATGGAGTTGGTGAGCTTCCATTAGTTCAGGTAAATCTTTTCAATGGATAGCCCCATCATGGTCTTGACCTCTTTAGTCATATTCTCACTCCTTCCACTATTCAAATGGACTTTGGCAACTCAGCTCAGTGCTCTGCTGTGGATTTCTGCCTCTGTTTTCATCAGTTGCTTGATGAAGGTTCTATGGTGATATTTCAGATATTCACCAATCTGACTACAGGGAAAGGCCAGTTCAGACATGCTCTCCTTTATTGTGTAAGTTCTTAACTGGAATCATCCTGGTGGATTCCTGGAAATTTCTCTAGTGCCAGGTCTTGCTAGCCCCATAATGGCTCCCTCAATCAGAATATCTCTTTCTCTTCGAGCTGACGAGGGAGGGGAACTTGATTGGGGGAGGGAAATGGGAGGCCGTGGCAGGGAGGAGGCAGAAAACTTTAATAAATAAATAAATATAAATAATTAAATACATCTCTTTCCTTGCTTTCATCTCTGTCCTTCCTCCATCTTGACTATCCTGTTTCCCCAAGTTCTCTTTCCCTCTCCCCTTTGTTCAATAGCCTTCATTATGTCTGGTATGTTTGGTTATGTTGTGCACTCATTTTCTTTCAATTTTATTCATTTCTGTCATGACCCAGTTTTAATTCAGTAGAGAGTTGTTTGATTTTCATGAGTTTGTAAGTTTTCTGTTGCTTCTGTTGTTGTTGATAACCAGCCTTGCTCTTCAGTGGCTAGATAGGATGTAGGGTTTTATTTCAATTGTCTTGTATCTATTGAGAATTTATTGTGTGTGTGTGTCTGAATATTGTCAGTTTTAGAGAAACTTCAGTGAGCTACTGAGCAGAAGCTATATTCTTTTGTGTTTAGGTGAATGTTTTGTAGACATTTGTTTTATAACTTCAGTAATCTCCAGCACTTCTATATTTTAATTTTTTTGGATGATCTGCCTATTAGCAAGAGCAGGGTACAGAAGTCACCTGATATCAGTGTATTGGGATCAATATGTGATTTACCTGATATGTTTTGGTTTGAAGTCTATTTTGTCAGATGTTTAAATGGCTGCATCAGCTTGTTTCTTAGGTCTCTTTGCTTTGAATACATTCTCCCAGCTCTATTCTGACGTAATGCCTGTTTTTGCATGTAGCAAAAAGAAGAATCCCATTTTGCATCTGTTCTATTAAAAAAATAGAAATAACAACAAAACAATATAAAGGATCAAAGTAAGAAGTGTTGTTGTTGGCAGTGGTGGGGTCATGGTGTGTGTGTGTGTGTGTGTGTGTGTGTGTGTTATGGTGTGCTTCCCTTCTTTTGACTTTTCTGGTCTGCAATTATTTCTTCCATGCGTTTTCTTGGATGTTGTTAACCTCTTTGGGTTGGAGTTCTAGAACCTCCTTCTATATCTATGTTGTAGACAGATCTTGCTTAAATTTGGCTTTATTATAGAATGTCTTATTTTCTGCATTACAGTGATTTTAAGTTGTGCTGTGTGTAGTAGTCTAGTCTAGCACCTGTGGTCTCTTAGAGTTTGCAGCGTATCTGTCCAGGCCCTTCTGTATTTTAGAGGGTCCATTGAGAAATCAGATATGATTTTAATAGACTTTCATATGTTACCTAGTTTTTTTCCCTTGAAGCTATTAATATGACTTCTTCGTTTTATTGCCTTAGTTATTATTATATGCTGAGGAATCTTTCTTTTCTGCACCAATCTATTTGGTGCTCTGTATGCTTCATATACCTTCATAGGCATCTACTTCTTTAAGTTAGGGAAATTTTCTTCAATGATTTTGTTGAAAATATTTTCTGCGCCTGGACCTGTGTTTCTTCTTCCTCTATTCCTATTATTTGTTTATTCATTTTTTCCGACTGTCCCAGATTTCCCTGGATGTCTTGTACCAGTAATTCTTTAGATTTAATATTTACTTTGGCTTAAGTATCCACTTCTTCAATCAATATCTTAGTTTGTCTTCAATATTTTATAAACTACTGGTAAGAAGTCCCTCTGAGATTCCTGTTCATGTTCCTAAATTTTTCATTTACAGATTTCCCTCCATTTGAGTTTTCTTTATTGATTCTATTTCAACTTTCAGAACTTCAATTGTTTTATTTATTCCCACTGTTGTGTTTTCATATATTTCCTAAGAAGATTTATTCATTTCCTCTTTAAGTACCTCTTATGTATTTATAAAGGCTTTTTAAAAGTCCTTTCCTTGTGCTTCAGTTACGTTAGAAAATTCAGGGCCTGCTGTGGTAGTGTTGCTGGGGTCTAGTGGGAACATACTGTCCTGGCTGTTACTGACTGTGTTTTTCACTGGCATATAAGCATCTGGGATTGGAAAGACTGTAATTCTAGATGCTGATATCTGGTCCTGTCTTGTTGGGTGGGTGTTTTGTTCATTGGTTTCTATTTTTTCTCTTATTTTTAAGAGAGGATGTTGCCTGTGTTCTCTTGATAGAAAAAAAAATATTCTGGGGTCCTGACTGATGTCAGCACTGGAGGTTCCATGTATAATGGTTTCTGGGTGTTGGATCCTGACTCTTCAGAGTAGGGATAAACTGGGGATAGTGGACAGGCTTCACAAAATGGAGGAAAGCAGGGTGCTCCACCTGAATCTCCTTAGTTAATCCCCTGGGAAAGGGAACACAGAGGATGGAACTGGGGCGTTGGACTTGGGGAGGTGGAGAACTGGTGGAGGGGTGAAGATTTACAGTTAGCCTGCTTTTTTCTCAGGTTGGGTTGGTCTGTGGGTTCTGAGGGGATGGCCACTCACATTGGGAGCTGAAAAAAAGCAACGGGTGTAGAGATGGAAGTTTCAACTGGAAGATCCGTGTGGTCCACTAGAGATGACTGCAAAACTGTAGATGAGACCGGACAATCAGATTTGGAGGAGCAGAGGGATAGGTGAAAATCTGCACTTAACCTACCTGTTTCTCTGCACAGCATGGCCTGTGGATTCGCGGGAAGTGTCTGCTCGGGCTGGGGTTAGTATAAAGCAATAAGCTTGGGAAAGGATGTTAGAAGGGGGGAGATCTGTGGGGCCCATTAGAGATGGGGTTGGGCAGGAGGAGGAGGCAGGCTGCAGTCTGTGTTCTGCTACAGACCTGGGGATGAGACGGGGCATTTGATTTGGAGCAACTGAGGGAGAGGTGGAGCTCTGGTGTTAGCATACCTGTTTTCTGTACTTAACTAGCCTGTATGTTCCCAGGGAATACCTGCTGGAGTTAAGGGTTAGGATAACGCCATGAGTGTCTATGGGGGTGGTGGGTTAAGTGGAGAAGATCTTTGGGATCCACTAGAGATAGGGGGTGAGACCGGTACAGATTTTCTGTTGCAGAGCTGGGGGGGGGGTAGTATCTGGAAGAGCCAAGGGAAAAGGAAAGGTCTGTAGTCAGCCTACCTGCTTCCCTCCTCCTTTATTTCTTCTTAAAGCAATTTGTCTCTCCTTTGAGCAGGCATATTTTTCATGAGGCATAGACCGCCATCTTTTTGTGCTTGTACAATTCACACCTTAAAGAACACTATTTTCATTTTACTGACTAATTGGCTGGAAGAGTTTGAATTATTGTGCCAGGTTTTCTTGTTCAGAAATTACAGTTTGATAGTAAGTTGACCCATTCATAAGCTGTATCAAGTTGAGTAGGCCACCAGAAGCTCATCCGGAAAATTACTGTTTAAATTTATGTAGCTCCCACAATGCCTAATTAATTCTCAAGATGTAATTTATTCTTTGGAAGAAGGTATCTTATTAAATTTATGCTCCTTCAAATTAAAAGATTATTTTAAAATAAAGGCTACTGCATGCTCAATATCTCTATTCTCCAGATGAAATGTCCTGAAGGTGGCTGTAATTACCTTAATAAGCTTTTCTGCAGTACTTTCTATCTTCCAAAGAACTTCCACACTTGGCCCACAATACAAGTCCTATGAGGCAGCCAGACTCAGTATTGACTTTGCCTGCAGTGTGAAGCAAGTACTTGAGAGAGTAAAATGTGCCTATGACCGACCAGAAGCAACGTTGGCACTGGTCCCAACTCATTCTTCATTTCCCTTTTCCATCAATATTCTTGCGCTTTTGCAGACCCCACAGGAGCTTACGGCTCTCGCAGCTTAGCTACTGTTCACAGAATGCCAGTATTCTGAGGCTCTCCTTTGTAGAGGAGAGAAACCACTTGTCTTTACCAAGTACCAAGGTGTTGACTCCAATAATGATGCTCAGACAACAGGCCCTGAAGGCAGTGGAGGAGCCTTAGAAGACAGGTGCTCTTCCAGCCTGCCTTCAGGGATCAGCATCAGCAGCTACATTATCACCAGCCGCCAGCAATCAAATATGACACACCTGCCCTGCTGGCCCTACTAGTCTGGGCTGGTGCTGCCACCTGGGGCCATAGAGGCATCTGGGCCCAGTCCAATTCCTAAGGCTATATCTGGGTTCATGGCCTTGCAGCAGCCAGGATCTAGGGTGAATTTTTGCTCCTCTTACCACTGAGGGCTCTGCACATGCCAAGCATCTGGTCAGCAACCTGAGACCATGTTGACGCCCTAGGGCCATACCGCCACTAGGGTCATACTGATCCAGGTGGCCTGTGCTAGCTCCAGGGACACGCCAATGCCCGAGCTGAGCTGTTGCTGAGGGACATGTCTAGGTCCACAGTCCTACTGCATCTGGGGTCTGTTTTGATGTCCATGGCCCGTGTTAGCACAGGGACTCATTGGAACCACATTGTACTGAGCTATCCCAGAGCTTCACGGGTCCTGGGGTAGCTGGTCCTACCCTCCTCACTTGATGCTGCTGCAGGAGAGCTGGCCCCTCCCTTCAGGGGAGAACTGGACTGCCACACTCAAAAGAGATACCCCCACCCCTCTCCACAGGCAGGCATGAGCTTCACCAGTATACTAGAGCTGACCCTGTGGTTGGGGGTGCAGGTGAGCTGACACTGAGGGCATCAGAGCAGGAGAGCTGACCCCATAAACCCCTCATCTGCCATATCGTGGCATGGGTGAGAGAAAGATGTCCTATCCCCCTTTGTTCATTACCACCTGCAGCAGGTAAGAAAGCTGGCCAGGGTCCCAAAAAGTCAGAAAGCTAGCCCTGCCCCTCACTGGATGCAGCACACAAGAGAGCGGGAATGAGCACTGCAGAAGGTCGTGGCATCACACTAGAGCTTACCTTGTTGTCAGGGACACAGGTAAGCCAGCCCTGAGGGCATGAGAGCATTAGAATTGACCCTACCCCCCTCTCTGCCATGTAGTGGCAGGAATGAGGGAAAGATGCCCTCCTCCCTCCAGCCATTGCTACCTGTGGCAGGTAAGAGAGCTGGTCCCTGGTCGGAAGAATGAGAGAACTATCCTTGCCCCTCACCAGCTGTAACACACAAGAGAGTGGGCCCTGGACGGCACACTAGAGCTGACCTGGTTGTAGAGGGGGAAAGGGCAGCAAGCAGGTGAGCTGCACTCCCCTCCACCACCTTGTAAGTCCTCTACAGCAATTGGGAAAACAGACTCAGCATGAAACTAGAGTTGGCCTTAATAGTGTGAGTGTGGGTGACCTGTGTCTGAGGGCCTGACCTTACTCTTGGCTGTGGGTTTCCTGGGGTGCGCTGCCTGAGGCAGTTCTGGAGAGCTAACCCAGGGGGTGATAATGGGGGAAGTTAGTGAGCTGGCTACCCGGGGCCCAGAACCAGGGATATGAGTTGGCCCACCACAACACCCACCTCATCTGTGGATTGTTGGATGTTGGAGCAGGTAAAGTGACGAACCTACAAATCAAAAAATAAAAAATAAAAAAAAATAAGATCTTCACAACACAGGACAATAGGATATCCAAGAGGAGCCCAGTGAGAGCCCATTATTAGTGATGTCCCCCAAGTCAGACCTTGAATCAGAACAATGACTTATCCTCGGAAAGAAAGAGAAAACTGTGCGACTCAACAGAACACGTCACAGCTTCCAGGACAAGATTCTTCTCTCTTTTCTTTTCTGTTTGTTTTGTTTCTTTCTTTTGTTTTGTTTTAAATTTGTTATTGGTAGGGGAGGGTTGGAAGGGCAGAGGGTGGGTTTGAGGGAACAGGGAGATAAGTGGGATCTAAATGCATGACGTGAACTCCTCAGAAAAATCACAAACTTCTCTCTTGCCCCCTCTCTCTCTCTGTGTCTCCCTGCCTGCCTGTCTGTCTGTTTGTCTGTCTCTCTTACTACTGCTCTGAGGAAGCCTTTCACTCTCCCTGAAAATCTCTTGTATGAGATCTGTTTCATGGTGTGATTTTTGCAGCATACCCTGACCCTGACCCACCAAGTTACTTCCACAAACCCTAACGGGGAGGAAGATTCCGCTGCCATTTTGATGGACACCCTCCTCTGACTCTTGCTTCCTTCCAGGAGATACACCCTGCAGACTGAGAAAACGCACCAGAACAGGACACCATTCACATTGTGTTTGAAAATTAGCCAAAGCCAAGTTGGGAACGATTTGTTGCCCCCCTGTGCTGTGTGCTGAGGACTCAGTTAGGAAGGGGCACAGACAATTCAGCAGAGCTTAATCTGAATTTGCATCTTGTCCTCACCATAGACACTTTTTCCTCAATGAGATGAACAATCAGGGCAGGAATGGGGGTGCAAACAACTTATCCCAGCACAGCCAGGTTTAACTCTGTGGACTGGGGGCCATAGCCATCTAGTAGTTTCCCTCTCATGAAACCCAACACTCAGGACTGATTCCCACCCATATGTGACCCTGGCCAGCAAAACACAGAAAGGGGAAGTAAAGCAAAGACTCAGATAACAGCAAAGTCCATTCAACTGCCTTTTTGACGGGCTACATGGCATAGTGCTATGATGCTATGTTACAGACACCTTAATATTTTTTTTAATAGAGTATTCTTTGCTATGGAAGACAAGATGTTCTTCAAAAGGGCCAGAAGTGTAGCAGCTGGAGGAAGATAATGGCAGCAACAAACACCAAGCTATGATCAAAGTAGGCTAGCCTCCAAATTTTCGCAGGTTGCCGGGGATACAAGAGCATTAACAATAGCCTATGTACAGAGCTTGACACTTGGGAGCTGACCAACAATGGGTGTACCGTGGATAAAGCCAGCACAATGAGGAGCCTAATGTAAGACAGATCCTAGCTGCATTTCAAGGGCTTAGCAGACATGTGGCTAGCACTACCACTTGGACATCTGTTGTAGGAAGCTCTACTGGACGGCTCTCATTTAGAAATGACCTTACCTAGCAAAAATAAGCTCCCCCTCTGATGGACACTTTTAAAAACTATTTATTCAATTTCATGTACATGAATGTTTTGTTTTACATGTATGAATGTGCACCCCATGCCCAGAAAAGGTCATTAGATCTCATGGAACAAGAGTCAAACACTATTGTTGATCACTTTGATGGGATCAGAACCTGGGTCCTCTGCAAGAGCAGCAAGTGCCATAAACCACTGAGGCAGCCATCTTGCCAGCCCCCAGTGGGCACTTTTGTACAACAAGGAATTCCAGGGAGAAAGTAGATACCCTGCACTTCTTAGAATCCAGATAGATGAGAGAAGAGTGAGGTGGTATTTGAGAAGTTGCTAGGAACACGGTAGAAACAGCATCCCAACGACTGCACAACACATCACAATAGTAACTACTAGTGCAATCTAAAACTGTAGGCCCATCTACACAGTTCCATTTCCATAGCTAGAATGACTCACTACTACATCTCTATTTTTGGTTATTTATTTATATTTTATGTGTATGAGATTTTTGCCTGCATGCATGTCTTTATATCATACGCATGCAGCACCAGATGAGTCCAGAAAACAGTGTGTGATAGCTGGAATTACAGACAGCTGTGAGACACCGTGGGGATGCAGGGACCTGATCTTAGTTTCTAGAGAAGAGCACCAAGTGCTCTTATCTACTGAGCCATCTCCTCCTCAGCCCGATATCTGGATGTCTTTTAAAATTACTTGCATTTACAAATGTGTACATGGCTGTGCACTACAGTCATGTGATATTTTGGAATGGAAAAAAATCAAAACATTTTTTTAAAAAAGCTAGAGTCCAGAGCATCTTAGCCATCAATCACTTCCAGTCCTCAAACTTCCTACCCACGTGTGTAAATGTTCCAATGCCATAGTATTCCCAATAAATAAAGCTTTGAGACTCCCTTCTCCTTGACAGATTTCTAACAGCATTTAAGTAGCTTAAATAACAATGTGAGTAAAATTTTATATTTTGCTTTAAAATTATTTGCCTAAGGACTTTTTTTATAACCTCTAAAACTATTTTCTGGAAGCAGAGTCATTTTCTTTGTTATATGTTAAAAGGAATATGGAGTCATTTCTTTTATGCGACAGAAAGCAATGCAATTAAATAATAGTCAGAGAAGGCTTTGGAGTGCTCTCAACTACTGTCGATTCTCATGCATGAACTAAAAGGACGTGTTAGTAGTACAGTATATAAATCTACTTCCTTTTTCTTTGGATCTATTGCGTTTGACATGTCAACACAAAAAAAGTAGTTATTAAGGCTTTGTGATAGCAAGAATCTCCAGGGCTTGTCTAGAACTGGCAGGACCTTTGGTCAGAATTTCACACATCCTAAATGGAGTCCTCATGCTGAACCAAGGGAAACAAACCATGCATGCCTTTTATTGTCAAGGTGTGTAGCATGTCCTTCTCTCCAGTGCTCCACACCCATCCCTATGCTTACACATTGCACGCACAATCTGATTTAAGATGCACAACAAAGCATTACTGATTTATGAAATTATTTATTTAAATGCTCCTAATATAGCAAAATTAAAGGGGTTTATATTGCAAATATGTAACAGAAAGAAAATTCCATAGTACACCCATATAATAAATGCTCTGTCCTGCTTCTTTGAGAGACACATATTAATATATTGGCCTAATTCAAAAACTATGAATTAAGTATTTGTTATTTACTATAACAGATGCAAAAGAAGAAATAGTGCAGAACCTAATAATGCTGTAGAGGGAAAAGAGGGGAAAAATTTAAATACAATGGCCAAAGTGACCTTCTTGGGGTTGGTATTTTCAGCAAAGCCTCAAATGTAGAAGGTGAGGGAGGTACTACGTAGGTATTGGGAAATGAGTGTCCCAGAAACAAGGCAAATCCAGAGTAGACACTTCTTAATGGATGCAATTGCAGTGTGTAAAGGAAGAGGAGACTGGCCTAGCTAGTGTTCACTGGTGGTGGGAAGCAGATTTTACAAGGACAATAGGTGGCTACCTCATAGGCAGCTCTTAGGTGATTTGAGATCTTCTTTACTTTTAGGAAGAGATGAAATGTGTTAAGTGTTGCCTGTTTTAGCAGAATGAAAGCTACTAGATACACCTTTTAAAATGACCAATGTGGCTATTTTGCTGAGAGGAGCCTAAAACGAGACAGAGGAGAAAGCAGAGTGCCCAGCCAGACTACTACAGGGATGGCTGATGGAAATAGTAGATAAAAAACAGAAGCCAGATTGCCAATCTACTTTGAAAATAACATTGTTGGGATTTTCTGATGGCAAGGAGTTTGACAAAAATATGTATTCAGGATGGACACTGACATCTCATTCCAGATGGAAGATTTGGAGGAGGAGATTTTTCTCTTCTTCTTAGTCCATAAAAACAGTCTTTCATTCAGAAGAGAGGACAGGGTATAAATAAATCAGGAAAACTTATGCAAAGGTTGACATCTCATTGTAGGTTTTTCAGATATTCCATGTGGATCAGAGAAAGAGAGTACTTACCTTTATACTCCAGCTGCAGTTGGTCCTGGAGTATTATAACAGTAAGAGAAATTATTTCTCATCTTTCATCATCTTCATCCAAGAATATTAATAGCTATGCCTCAGTATTTTTTTAACTGAAGCATTTCTTGTTCTAAAGATGCAATGGTTTCCCAGCTGACCATTTTTCAGTTTGTGCACTTCTTTCCACTTTGATATTTGTTAATAGCTGAAACTGTTCAACATTTAACTCTGAATCTCCCTTCCATGAAAATGTCTAGTAATCTTCTGGAGATCTTAATCCTGAAAAGCAATATAAAACCATTAAAGAACTGTCAGGTATAGACCCAAAGGGTGCTCATTCATACCACAAGGACATGTGCTCAACTATGTTCATAGCAGCATTATTTGTCATAGTCAGAGCCTGGAAACAACCTAAATTCCCCTCAACTGAAGAATAAACAAAGAAAATGTGGTACATTTACACAATGGAGTACTATACAGAGGAAAAAATTATGGCATCTTGAAGTTTAAAGACAAATGGATTGATCTGGGAAACATCATACTGAGTGAGGTAACCCAGACCCAGAAAGTCAAATATAATATGTACTCACTCATTAGTAGCTTTCTGATATAAAGCAAAGAAAAACTAGCCTATAAGTCACAAACCCAGAGAACCTAGGCAACAAAGAGGACCCTAAGAGAGACATATATGAATCTAATCTACATGGGAAGTAGAAAAAGTCAAGACCTCCTGAGTAAATTGGGAGCGTAGAGATTATGGGAAAAGGTAGAAGAAGAGGAGGGAAGAAGGGGGGGAGAAAAATATATAGCTAAATAAAAACAATAAAAGAATTGTCTATGCAGTAAAGAACAGTTGCTTTAAGGTCTATTATTTATATAAGCTCTTGTATAATAAAAACTTTAAAAAAACTATTTTAAACTAATAAAATTGGGAAAAAATGTCTATATATGCACCGTAATCACAGTTGTTTCAGAATGAAATTGATAGCTATATAAGATGCCCACTTGAAAGCAAAGAAAATACAAAATATGTTTTATGACTAAAGTTATGAGTACCTAAAGAAATAGCTCCTTTGGTTGATAAAGTAGTAGAACCCACATAAAAAGCCAAGAGTGATAGTCAATACCTGTAATCCCAGTACTGGGGGAGTAGAGGCAGATGGAGCCCTGAGGCTGCTGGCTATCCAGCCCAGGAGAACTGGTGAGGCACAGATCAAGAAGAGATGTTGGATAAAACAACAAGTTAGAAAGCACCTAGGGAATTACACCTGGCATTTTCCATGCCTACACACACATATTCAAGTACCCCTCAAACACATACACACATATGCACACACTCATGCGTGTAAGAGATGAGCTAACATATAATGTGTTGAATTTAGTATAAATTTTGGAGAACTTTTAAAGAAGATACAAAGAAAGTAAAAGTCTGTGCAAATGACTTTCTCCACAAAGATAAGAGTAAATCAAATAGCTCATATAACAAGAAATGAAACTGTCGGGGCTGGAGAGATAGAGCACTCACTGCCTGCTCTTCCAAAGGTCCTGAGTTCAATTCCCAGCAACCACATGGTGGCTCACAACCATCTGTAATGAGATCTGGCGCCCTCTTTTAGCCTGCAGGCATACATGCAGACAGAATACTGAGAATACTGTACAAGAAAGAAAGAAAGAAAGAAAGAAAGAAAGAAAGAAAGAAAGGAAGAAGGAAGGAAGGAAGGAAGGAAGGAAGGAAACTGTCTACATTAAGAATTAATAATAGAGAAACAATCAAAATAAATAGCCTCAAGAATTAAGGTATTTCAAGACCTCACATATAATTGGAAGCAGTTTATATCTTGGATGAATTAAGGTAATAGAGGGAAAGAGCATGACCCTGCTGCCTACTTACATTCGTGTACTGTATTCAACAGAAGCAGAGAGGTCAATATCCCAAAATGATGAAAAGGGAGTAATAAGCTAAGTACCACAGTTAGAAATTTGCAGCAACATAATAAGAGCAAAGATGATTTCAATGTCCTCAGAATTGTTTTCTTTGCTAATTAACTGGTGTTATGTTGCTTAACTAATGTTAATTAAAAAGCAAATGTGGTAAGAGTAGATCAAGGTTACTACTCTCTGCCTGGGATTTTAAATAAAAAAAAAAATCGCAGCTCATCAATGCATTAACGCCTGAAGGCTTTGTGCTTGTAGCACACAATAAACTCAGGTAACAGATCAAGGGCCACCAGACATTCTCCTGTTTCAGAGGACACAAGTTCAGGTTAAAGCAAAGACGTCAAGAAAACAAAATGCTGAGGACTGGCACTGTATACTATAGCAGCCAGACATCCATGTGCACAATGTTTTTATTTAATTCTCAGTGTGTGTTCTGGATAGCTGCTAAAATGCAGCTATGGAATAGTTTCTCCCCTATGAGACCCATACAATACACTAATATTTATTATTCCTGGGTAATAAAGAATTTATCAAAATAGCTCATCGGTAGATGTACAGCATAGATGAGAAAACAGAGCACTCCCCATGCTAAAAGTACTTCAGTAATTAATTATCATCCGATAAATGAAGTCAGCCCAAATGTTTTTGCTGTCCTTGCTACCTGCAGAAAACCATCATTTCCACTCTAGCATCCTGAGTCTCAGCTTGATCCTAAACTCCACTGTATATTCATCTCATTGTCTCGCAAAAGCAAAACAAACAAAAATGCCCTCCTCTGAATAGATGCCTCTTCTTCCTTAGAAGATAGCTTACGACTGAATAAGCTTGCCCCGGAGAAGTTTCACCTCCTCCCTCAAATTCTGAGGCTTTTCTTGAAAGAAGTCTGCTAAATGACGTATGCTTTATCTCATTATGTGTAATGGGAAAATGAACAAGCAACCTAATGTGTTACTTATATGGGTGCCCAGTGGTGTTTATGTGGGGGCTCCACATGGGTTGTAACATCTTAACTGTCCTGCTGTACATTTTTCAGGCGCGACTCTAGTATTCAGAAAGTGTGAAGATCAGAAGACTTCAGTGAGAGGGGAAAATGGTAATGTCAAAATAAATGACACCCATTTGTGAGGTCATAGCAAAATTGTTTTTTGCAATGAATATATACTTGTTAAAAACAAGAAAGTACAAGGTGATGCTTCTCTGATTTCCCTCTCCGCTTCCATATCCGTTGTGTATAGGAGGGCGACTGATTTTTTGGAGTTGATCTTGTATCCGGCCACATTACTAAAGGTGTTTATCAGCTGTAGAAGTTCTTTGGTGGAGTTTTTGGGGTCGCTTATGTACACTATCATATCATCTGCAAATAACGAAAGTTTAACTTCTTCCTTTCCAATTCGAATCCCCTTGATCCCCTTATGTTGTCTTATTGCTATTGCTAAAACTTCAAGTACTATATTGAAGAGGTATGGAGAGAGTGGACAGCCTTTCGTGTTCCTGATTTAAGTGGGATGGCTTTGAGTTTCTCTCCATTTAGTTTGATGTTAGCTGTCGGTTTGCTGTAAATAGCTTTTATTATATTTAGGTATGACCCTTGTATCCCTAATCTCTCCAAGACTTTTATCATAAAGGGATGTTGAATTTTGTCAAAAGCTTTTTCAGCATCTAATGAAATGATCATATGGTTTTTTTCTTTCAGTTTATTTATATGATGGATTACATTGATAGATTTTCGTATGTTGAACCAGCCTTGCATCTCTGGGATGAAGCCTACTTGATCATAATGGATAATTTTTCTAATGTGTTCTTGGATACGGTTTGCCAGTATTTTGTTGAGGATTTTTGCGTCGATGTTCATGAGTGAGATTGGCCTGTAATTCTCTTTCTTGGTTGAGTCTTTGTGTGGCTTTGGTATCAGAGTGACTGTAGCTTCATAAAAGGAATTTGGCAATGACTCTTCTGTTTCTATATTGTGAAATACCTTAAGGAGTATAGGTATTAGGTCTTCTTGGAAATTCTGGTAGAATTCCGCATTGAAACCGTCTGGTCCTGGGCTTTTTTTGGTAGGGAGGTTTTTGATAACAGCTTCTAATTCTTCGCGACTGACAGGAAGTTCAAATGGCCAAAAGGCACTTAAGGTCATGCTCAGCCTCCTTAGCGATCAGGGAAATGCAAATCAAAACAACATTGAGATATCATCTTACACCTGTCAGAATGGCTAAAATCAAAAACACCAATGATAGCCTTTGCTGGAGAGGCTGTGGAGAGCGGGGTACCCTCATCCATTGCTGGTGGGAATGCAAACCTGTGCAACCACTTTGGAAAGCAGTGTGGCGGTTTCTCAGGAAATTTGGGATCAACCTACCCATGGACCCAGCAATGCCACTCTTGGGAATATACCCACGAGATGCCCGATCATATGACAAGGACATTTGTTCAACTATGTTCATAGCAGCATTATTTGTAATAGCCAGATCCTGGAAACAACCTAGATGCCCTTCGATGGAAGAATGGATGAAGAAAGTGTGGAATATATACACATTAGAATACTACTCAGCGGTAAAAAACAATGACTTCGTGAATTTTGCATACAAATGGATGGAAATAGAAAACACTATCCTGAGTGAGGTAACCCAGACCCAAAAGGATGAACATGGGATGTACTCACTCATAATTGGTTTCTAGAGATAAATAAAGGTCAGTGAGTCTATAATATGATATCCTAAAGAAACTAAATAAGAAAGTAAACCCAAAGAAAATCATATAGCTATCCGCCTGGTTATGGGAAGTAGACTAGATTGCCGGGCAAATAATTGGGATCTTGGGGTGTTGTGGGAGGGGGGTAAGGGGAGAAGGGGAGAGAAATGTGAGAAGGGGAGGGTGGGGGAATCTTGGGGAAACGGGATGATTGGGATAAAGGAAGGTTGGTTAGGGGAGCAGAGAAGCACATATCTTAATTAAGGGAGCCATCTTAGGGTTGGCAAGAGACTTGGATCTAGAGGGGATCCCAGGTGCCCAGAGCGATGTCCCCAGTTAGTTCCTGGGGCAGCTGAGGATAGGAAACATGAAATGACCCTAACCTATAGCCATACTGATGAATATCTTGCATATCACCATAGAAACTTCATCTGGCGATGGATGGAGATAGAGTCAGAGACCCACACTGGAGCACTGGACTGAGCTCCCAATGTCCCAATGAGGAGCAGAAGGAGGGAGAATATGAACAAAGAAGTCAGGACCACAAGGGGTGCGCCCACCCATGGAGACAGTGGGGCTGATTCTTTGGGAGCTCACCAAGGCCAGCTGGACTGTGACTGAAAAAAGCATGGGATAAAACCGGACTCTCCGAATTTGGCGGACAATGAGGGCTGCTGAGAAGCCAAGGACCATGGCACCGGGTTTTGATCCTGCTTCATGTTCTGGCTTTGGGGAGCCTACCCAGTTTGGATGTTCACCTGCCTAGACCAGGATTGAGGGGGGAGGACTTTTGGACTTTCCACAGGGCAGGGAAACCTGACTGCTCTGCAGGCTGGAGAGGGAGGGGGAGAAGTGGGGGAGGGGAGGAGGAGAGGGAGGAGTGGGAGGGAAATGGGAGGCGGGGAGGAGGCAGAAATTTCTTTTTTTTTTCTTCTTTCCAATAAAAAAATGAAAAAAAAAAACAAGAAAGTACAAATTTAAAGAAAAATACTGCAAGTTAAGAATCCAAGTGTATCTATTAGTGGTTTATATGAGATTGGTGGCTAACATAATCTTATTTTAATTTATTATGTTTTTAAAAAATACCAATTCAAGTTTCCACTCCCTTCTCTCCTCCCATTCACTGCACAAACCCTACCACCCACCCCCATCATATCCTCAGAGAGGGTAAGGCACATTGCTTTGGTTAAGGTCCAAGGCCCTCCCTACTTTATCTAGGCTGAGCAAAAAATACATCCAAATAGAATAGGATCCCAAAATGCCAGGACATGCAGCAGAGATAAATCCTGGTGCCACTCACTGCCAGTGGCCCTTCAGTCTGCCCCAGCCATGCAACTGTCAACCACATTCAGAGAGACTAGTTTGGTCCTATTCTTGTTCCTTCCCAGTCTGGCTGTAGTTGGTGAGCTCCCTCCCATTAGCTCAGGTAAACTGTTTTAGTGGGTGAAACCATCATGGTCTTGATCTCTTTTCATTTCTCCCACTCTTCCACTGGACTTTGGGATCTCTCAGTCTCCAATATGGGTCTCTGCCTCTGTTTCCATCAGTTGCTGGATAAAGGTTCTATGGTGATACTTAAGATGTTCATCAGTCTGACTACAAGGCAAGTCAAGATCGGGCAATGTAATCCATCATATAAATAAACTGAAAGAAAAAACATATGATCATTTCATTAGATGTTGAAAAAGCAGCATTTGACAAAATCCAACACCCCTTCATGGTAAAGGTCTTGGAAAGGTCAGAGAAGCAAGGAACATATCTAAATATAATAAAAGCAGTATACATCAAATTAAATGGAGAGAAACTTAAAGCAATTCCTCTAAAATCAGGAACACGACAAGGTTGTCCACTCTCTCCATATCTCTTCAGCATAGTTCTTGAAGTTTTGGCAATAGCAATAAGACAACAAAAGGAGATCAAGAGAATTCAAGTTGGAAAGGAAGAAGTCAAGCTTTCATTATTTGCAGATGACATGATAGTATACATAAGTGACTCCAAAAGCTCTACCAAAGAACTCCTACAGCTGATAAATACGTTCATGTGGCAAGATACAAGATCAACTCAAAAACATCAATAGCTCTCCTATACACAAATGATAAAGAAGCTGAGACAGAAATCAGAGAAACATCACCTTTCACAATAGCCACAAATAATATAAAATATCTTGGGGTAACACTAACCAAAGAAGTGAAAGACCTATTTTACAAGAATTTTAAGTCTTTGAAGAAAGAAATTGAAGATACCAGAAAATGGAAACATCTCCCATGCTATTTGATAGGTAGGATCAACATAGTAAAAATGGCAATCCTACCAAAAGCAATCTATAGATTGAATGCAATCCCCATCAAAATCACAACACAATTCTTCCCACATCTTGAAAGAACAATAATCAACTTCATATGGAAAAACAAAAAGCCCAGGATAACCAATAAAGAAACATCCAGAGGCATCACCATCCCTGACATCAAGCTCTATTACAGAACTACAGTAATAAAAACAACTCTGTATAGGCATAAAAACAGAGAGATTGACTAATGGAACTGAATTGAAGACCCAGATATTAATCCACATACCCATGAACACCTGTTTTTTGACAATGTGTCTAGCATAATCTTTACCACCCAGCTGCCAGTGATAGCCTGCATTCTCAACTTTAGTTATGTTTCACCAAATCCTGATGCCAGGAGACTGCCAAACTGAGCACACCAAGCATGACACTGTATCTTTTAGAATAGGGTCATGATTAAGATAACTCATAGAATGAATGAAATTTCTGCTTTTTGATACTGTTGTGCCCAGACTCTTGCCCCACAGAGATACCACCAGGGATCTGGGACTTGGATGCAAAAGCAAGGTTTATTCCAAAGCATAGTACGAGCTAGGCAAGGAACTTGTCCAGAATACTCAATGCAGTGATGGTGAGAAGAGCTCCCTTCCGGAGATTACAGGACATTTTATAGACAATCTTGCAGAACTACCAGTTCTCACCTAATTTGCATACCTGGACCTAATTGAGGACAGCAAATGATTACAAAAGGGTGCTAAATTCAATAAGCATGTTATCATTATGCAAATGAAGTATGGACATAAGTATGTTCTCAGTTGACCCATTCCTATCTATCCTTGGGGTATGTAGATGAAGTATACTATAGACACATTTTTAATTGATCAGTTCTTGGCTATCCTTGAAGCAATGCTCTCCTACTTGTTATTGGCTCCTGACCCTTGTCACATATGAAATGTTTTAGTCTAGCCTAAATAGCATGATTCAGGCAGAAAACAATTAGGTCACTCTGACCAGTTTTTCATTTCTCTCAATACAAATTATAGAGTGAAAGAAGAAAATTTAGAAGATTTCAAATTCTTGTGGAGTTCATGTATTTCTGCCTTTTAAAGCACTTCTTCACTTTGCTCATTATGTGTTTCTCAAACAGAACCCAATTAAGGACAAATTCACTTTATCAAAAATTAAGTGGTTAATACACAAGGCTTTCCTATTTAGAGCCGCATGAAAGAAATCCCTTGTGTCAAAGGACAGACTCCTCCCTAACTGTGAGCTGCATTTGGTGTGTATTTTCCAGACCAAAGAAAATCAGTCCCTCTTAAGATAGCTTTAACAAAAAAATGGTGAAAGCAAAATTTGTAAGGAAGAGAAAGTAGATGTAACTTAAAATTCACATCAAAATTAACTGCCTAACAAAGACTTTATTCCATCTTAATTGTATAACATTTCTATGATTCAAAAGAGGAAAGACTTTATTTAGTTGCATGATTGCATATCTCTATACGATTCATTAAAGGAAATTTTAGCAAATCAAAATATTGTAGTAACTGCATGTTTCTTTAGTTGAAAATTTCACAGCAGCTGTTACAGAAAGAGGATTGTTGCTTCTCAAACAAATTGTTTAGATAATAATTGCTATCATTTAATTTCATCATTTGATTCTTTCATCAGACAGAGAATGTTTGTGTCTTATGCAATATTGGAAATGTAGCCTCTTTGATCAAATTGAGTTTGGAGGTCCCGATGTCAGAAACTGCGTTGTGTTCAGTCAACTCATTCATTCAATTATTTATTGACAATATTCACACAAGCATTAACTTAGCAAATTGACATTGTTAATCTCAGTCACTGAGGGAAAACCAATATCATCACTGTCAAATTACTTGGCAGCATGGTGTCTGGTCAAATTAAGTAAGTTTTCTGTTTCATAATAAATCAAGTTAATGGCTTGCTTTGCAAATCTAAGTGTTAAAATTAATCTTTCCAAAGATATAAAACCATCATATGAGATCATTAGAAATGACATGGTTTAATGACAAAAAAAAAAAACATTAAGTTTTACCTAGACCTCTATGTGGATAAGTATACAGAGGCAATGAGGAATCATGATATTTAACCTAAAAAATTATACATTCGAGTTTTCTAAACCAACATTTTCAGACTGGGTATCATGTGTGTACATATGCATACGTATATGTGTATACATGCCTCTGTGTGTATGTGTTTGTATGTGTGTGAGAGAGCAAGAGCAAAAGAAAAAGAAAGAGAGAGAGAAAGAGCAAAGGAATAAATATAAATTAGATGTGTACTCATGAGATGGCGGGCATGCATTGCTGTAGCAACTGCACACTTCCTATACTTTTAGCACTGAAATGATGAGCTTAATCTGGTGTTAGAGATGGTAGGGGCTTGAAGAGTGCTGCAAGAGGACATTTTTGTTGCTGTTGTTGTTGTTGTTGTTGTTTTACATAGTCTAACAATCACGGTGAGAGATAGAGCATAGCAGGGAAGGCTTCCGGGAAGTTTTCCTCAAGAAACAATGGAGCTGAGTCCCCAGCAAAATTAAGTATAGGTGGATAACAGTGAATTCTGAGAAATGTTGCCTTAGTGACTGTCTGGGATGACCAAGTTAAGGCAGATGAAAGCTTATCTCCAATCTCCAAGGTAAATTTAATCAATTTCAATATGAAAAAGTGCATCGCCCCTGCCCAGCAGAGCTCAGGGAATCTTGTGGAAGTGGGAGAGGAAGGATTGTAGGAACCAGATGGATCAATGACACAACAAGAAAACCCACCCACATATCCGGCTAACCTAGGCTCATGGGAGCTCACAGAGACTGAACCAACAAATAGGGAGGTTAGGGGCAGGTCTAGGCCTGGGGCATGTACGGTATAGTTCTGTGTCTTGTTCTTCTTGTGGGACTCCTAACAGAGGGTGTGGGGGCTGACTCTGATTCTTTTGACTGTTTTTGGAACTCTTGTCCTCCTGCTGGGTTACTTTATACAAGGGAAACTTGATATGCTATGTTTTGTTGGTAGCGATGGGAGCCCTGCCCTATTCTGAAATGAGGAAGAGGAGGAAGGGAGAAACTGAGATGGGAAAAGGGAAGTAAAACTGCAGTCAGGATATAATATATGAGAGAATAATAAAAAATTAAAAATAAATGAATAATTTTTTGTAATAAAAATAAAGACAAATAAATATAAAACTATGGAAATTGATTTGAATGTGATGTGAAAGAGGCAGGAAATAAAGACAAAGCTGGGGCCAGTTTGTAACCTTTACAGTTATTTTCCATAATCTCCACAGCAATACTAACTTGAGCCTAAAATGAAATGAATTCTATGATCACAGGTCCTCAGCCATAGTCATCTGTCTTCTGGGTGGATGGTTATGGTCTAATAGATTCTTTGAGAAAGCCTGAAACTCTCCAAATTAATTACTGTTTTTACTTAGCAATCTATTTGTTTTAAACATAAAAAGCCTCAGGGTATTTTTAATTTTTTTAAAAGATGTTAAAGGGTTCTCAGCACCATTTTCTCGCTTAGAGAAGCAAAGGTCACATGAATTTGCATTGCTTAACATGGCTATTTTATTTAAATTTGTAAAAAAAAAAAGTGTCCATCTTAGGAAATTCTGCCATTCTAGAAGTCTCAAAAATTAGGTCTGTAAATACAATGGGTAAAACTTTAAGATTACCAAGAAAAATATAACAGTCAAAAGTGATTTTTTAATAAGGGCCACACTAGAAGATAATACCAGAAATGTCAATTGAGTTAGTAGGAAATAAGTCTCAGAACAGGAGAAAATCTTTACCAGATATACATCTGATGAGAGGAATATTTTCTAAAATATACAAAAAAAAAAGACCCTAAAATTTAAACATCAAAAATCAAAGCAGCCAAGCCTGACAAGGTGGTACAAACATTAGGAGGTAGAGGCAGGCCAATCTCTCTGAGATTTCAGCCAACCTGATATATAAATTACATTCCGGGCTGCATAGAGAGAAAACACAACTTAAAAACTTGTCTATGGAACTGAGCAGAAAGTTCTCAAAAGAAGAAATACAAATGGCTAGTAAATAATTCAAAAAGTTCTCAATATCCTTATCCATCAGGAAAATGCAGATGAAAACAACTTTAAGACTCCACCCCAGCTTACTTCGTCAGCACTGCCAACTTCAGGAGTACAAAGAACAACAAACACTAGTGTGGCTGTGATAGGAAGGGACTCTTAAACATTCCTGGGGGGAGTGTAAGCTGGAGGTGACCTCTGTGGCGATTAATCTGGAATTTCTTAAAGTGCTAGGAACTGAGCTGACTCTTCCTAGCTATAGACCCAAAGGACTTTATAACTGTCTGCAGAAATTGTATAAAATTAAATATTACTGAGATGTAATGAAAAATCCACATGTAGATCTGTGAATCTAGCTATTTTACTTAAGTTGTCATGCAGGCCCCAAAACAAAACCTGTATTTTTTTAATCTGTGGGTCATAATTCATAATTTTTTGTTTTCTATGTAAATATTGAATGTGTAATTCACGGAGAGTCTGAATTATGTATTATTATTGTGTTTTCTTTGAGTTTTTTTGACTATGAAGGAGCTAAGTACAGAGAGACATTTCCTTGTATGGACTGCTAAATTAAACCAACATAAAGGGATCTTGATTCCAAAATTTGAGTTTAAGGATATGTTCCTTTGGAAAAGAGTTTCTTCTCTTGTTTCCACAGAGGATGAGAACCTGTGGATTGCTTCCAGGTTGGTGTGGTATGATAGAACAAGAGCCTCTGAAAGGTCACCATAAACACTCCTCAAAAAATTACTTTGCCCAACTGCTGACTGAGATGAACTTAGCACACAGGATATACCATAAAATACCTGATTAACAGCCCCTCAAACAGTAGGAAGCAGTATGGACATTTAAAGGAGGGGTATGCTATAGAGATGGATAATTTGCATTGGTATGGATCTTGGTTTATTAATACAAATTTAATGTCAATTTTGTTATATGTATATGTATTTCTGCTCTTGATTAAGGTATTGTGTTTGTGTAGTTCATTTAAAAATGTAATGTATAATTAAGAAATATAGGTTAGTAGATAATCTATAGTAGTCAAGCTTGTAGTCATGTTAGGTTTTCTAGATATAGAAAGATATATTTCAGTTACTTAGGGATTCTTCAAATCATTCAGAGACCTTCAAAATATGACATTTAAAATGTTTAAGAAGTTAGGTCTTTTCATGACAATGGGACACATCTGCTCCTGGCAGCACCAATTACTTCAAGAGGAAGATGGGCATTGAAGAGGCTCCTTATGGAGTTGATTAGCCATTTGGGAAAGAAACTGCTATTGCCTGGACTGCTGAACAGGACATGCAGTACCTACAGAGAAATGACTGCTAAACTTGCCTAAAAGTGAGATGATCCTTCAGGGTTCCTGCTTCATGTAAGTGTCTGAGAGACATTTGGCAGGATACAAAAGAAAGTGACTGAACCATCTTTGAAATTTCCTGCTTCATGAAAAAGTCTGCAAGATACTATGGGCCTGTAGGCTAAACATGAATGCCCCAATGGTACAGAGAACTTAGGGTAACTGTCGAAGCAGCAAGACGTCTCTGTCAATTCTAGAGTTTTGGAAGTTGCTTACAATGCACTTCCTGTTAACTTAGGTAATATTATATCCTTCTGGAGTCTTTGATGTAGTTGAAAAATTTGTAGTTATAGTTTTAGTTTTCCTTAGTTATGATAAAAGATAAAATATGAATATTGTAACTGTAATTTTGCTTGATATGTTTTGTTATATGTAATTTTACAATGTCAAAGTTAAAGCCTTCCTTTTTGTTTAAAAAGAAAAGGAGAAATGGTGTAGGAGATCTTTCTGTCTATGTGTTGCTTTCACTGGTTAATAAAGGAACTGCTTTGGGCATACAGCAGAGCTATAGAGGAACAGAGCTAGGAGGGGAAAAATAAACAAAATGCTGGGAAGAAGAGGTGGGGAGGGATGCCACTGATCTGCCACCAGAGACATGCTGAAACTTTGCTGGTAAGCCATGACCTAGTGGTGATATACAGATTAATAGAAATGGGTTAAATTAAGATGTAAGATTTAGCCAATAAGAAGCTAGAGCTAATGGACCAAGCAGTGATTTAATTAATCCAGTTTCTGTGTGGTTATTTCGGGGCTAAGATAGCTAGGCAGCTGGAACAAACAAGCATGCCCTCTTCCAATGTGTTTGGAAGCCAGAAAATTAGAAACAGATCTTTGGAAAGGGAGATGCTTTTATAGAATGGAATAATAGAAAAATAAAATAAAATAGAAAGAAGAAAAATGGGAGCAGAAAGATGCAAGCAGGTAGTGTCATGAGGGAGATAAGGAATGAGGAAAAGCACTAATCAAAATCAAATGTGGACAAAAATGATGTATAGAAGCCCATAATCATGGTAGCTAAGTGCAAATACAATATTATGTAAAAAAATCATTTTATATGAAAGTACAGAGATAAAGAAGATATTGAATACTAAAATTTTAGACTTGGAGCAGGAGAATGCGTGCAAAAAAGAAGGTAGGGTGGGATAAAGAAAGTTAAAGATATATGAAGAGTTCTTATAAAAGCCCACTCTTTTGTAATTAAAAATATAATTTAAAGCAAGGAATTTGAGCAGTAGTATCATAACAAGTGAACAATGCTGCTTCCTGAAGACATGGGCTATTAAATAAATCCAAGTATCAGACATGTGATATTCCTCAAGGGGCACCTAAAACAGAATGGGCTAATGCCATTGCAATTGGCTAAGCACAATACATAGGAAGACCCCCTTGATGAAGATACATCACACTTTGGTTTCAGGACACAGAAACATCAATCTTGAACTAACAAAAAAAAAAAAAAAAAACCCTCTATGCTGGCTAGTTTCCACAGTCTGGTAGGTTGCTGTGCAAGCTTCCATGACAAAAAAAATACATTAATGATCTTAATGTCCCAGTGCAGGTACCCTTTAGACCATAACATAAACAAACTAGGCAAAATGTGTCTCCTAGTGCAATAGTGGTAAGATTATTTATGAAATAACTAGTTGTTCTCTTGATTATATTTGAGGCCTTCTCCAGAGAAAAAGTCCAATGGTTCTTTTGCAAGCATAGGAAACAAAATAACAAGAAGAACAAGAACAACAAAACAATAATCAAAACAAAGAGAAAAACATGCCTTGGAGCATGTAGGCTCTGGGGAAGAATTTACTGATGTCATTTGCTCTAAATGTTTCTGTTGACAAGCCATCTTCTAAATATTTATGTTTATATCCACATATTTGTGATGCTCTTAACCTTAGTTAGAGAAGTTTCTTATTGCAGCGGGTCACTGTTAATAGGGAGACTCTCAACTATTAAAGTATAAAAATTAGTGACTGTGAGGGCTCAGGTAAATATTAGCCATCTATATCAATCTCACTCTTTTCCCCAAGGCCTAAACATACCATGGAAGAATGTGCAGAAAGAATATAAATCCCACAGCATGGAGGAGAAGAGCATGGTGAAACACTGCCTTCTGAACCTGACTTGGCTGTTACCTCATTTGAACTCCCAACAGCAGTGGTTACCTGACCCCTACCCTGCACAAGATAAAGCCAACTGAAAATTCCAGCGTGTAAGGAAGATGGAATACATGAGGCTTAACTCCTAGCTGAAGAGCTATTGATAGTTTCTGGTGGCTGGGAGAAAGAGAGCCAGTTTTCTTTTAAAGTTGGCCACCAGTAAGGTGCCCAGGCTCCAGTGGATGTGTCCACACCCATTTACAAAGGGAAAGCACTAATTGGATTCAATGGATTTAAAGTAAACAAACAAACAAGAACAATGAGTTAGGAGGGAAATGCCTTAGAGGAGTCTTTGGCATAGTTGGGGTTGTGTTTGGAAGTAGAAGAACAATATGGTATAGCTATATTCTGTTTATGAGTTTATCATATGATATAATGTATTTATGAAATTTTCAAAAAATAAATAAAATGTTATTTTAAAATTGAAAAGGCATAAAACAAATAACAGATGCTGGTGTAGATATTGTAATAGAGGAACACATATGTCTGCTTTTTGAAAATCTTAATTCAGCTTCTATGAAAATTATTATGGAGGAAATATATGTCCTATATCACTCCTGGATATATGCCTGAATGAATCTAACTCACCATATATTAGAAACAGCAGCACATTTTTGTTTATTGCAGCATTATTCATAATAATAGAGTGTAGAACCATTCTAGGAGCTCAACAATAGATGAGTGGATAAAGAAAATGTGTGTGTGTGTGTGTGTGTGTGTGTGTGTGTGTGCAAGCATGCGTGCATACACATGCACATGAGCACATGTGCATGCACACATATATTTACATATGGACACAAAATGTATTTTTATTTATTTCTAAAGAATAAAAGTATGTTTTCTAGTGAAAATGGATGCAGAAAGCAAGCATGATATTACACAAAATAAATCATACTCT
This sequence comes from Microtus obscurus, assembly GCA_963919715.1. Classification (NCBI taxonomy): domain Eukaryota; kingdom Metazoa; phylum Chordata; class Mammalia; order Rodentia; family Cricetidae; genus Microtus; species Microtus obscurus. Next base: position 21,048,099 of record CAWTZC010000355.1, on the reverse strand, counting down.
AAATTTTTTTAGATATCATAACTCAAGTTCCAAATGTCTATCTATATATGACTACATAACAGAATTGAAAATTTAATATGTTATATTCAGAGGGAAGGTATATTCAGACGAATTATTTATCTTTTCATAACCAATATTATTATCTCTCAGCTCTTTATTATATGAGCTTTCCCAGCTTCCATGAAAAACATCCATGACACTCAAAAAGAAAAAGAAAAGGCAGAATTCCTATTCTTAGTGTGAACTCTTTCACTGCAACATGCTCTCAAGGTTGAGAAAGAAGCTGAGTTTGTGCATTGTCTTCCTAGGACTAATTCCTAAGAACAATGCCTGCGTGTGTAGCATGTGTGTGTCTGAGTGCTTCAGTCACAGAAAAACAGTGCATAGCCCAGAATGAAACCTTGACATTCCTTACAATTTGTGGAATAAGATAAACAATGCAACTAAAAGCAACTATTACTGGAGCAGTGAGAAAGACACAGCACAGGTACTAAACCCACTAAAATCCTCAATGCTGGTGATGCCTATACTGGCAAAGATTGAAAACAAAGGAAAGTTGTACCAATTCTTGACCATGTTGGAAGACAGTTTCACAGTTTCTTATAAACTAAACAGTGGCCAGGCAGTTATGCTCCTTGATATTGAATCATGTGCTTGGAAAATTAATATTCATCTAAAAGCTGGCACCTGAGCATCAATGGTAGCTTTATTCATTATTCAAAATTTTGGTGGTCATGGAAGCACACATCATGAGCCCAGCACTCAGAAGGTAAATTCAGACAAATCACATGTTAAAACCAGTAAATTTATGGAAAATCTGTTCTTTAAGGAAACATATAGTCTATACTCAGGGTGTGAACAAAATGTTTCTTGAGAAAAGAGTGAATTCAAATGTCCATGGCACCAAGCTATGAAAATTTAGAGAGAGAATAAATGCATACTGCTGCTGTGGAAGGGCCTTCTGCTCCTTCAGCCATTAGCCTTTAAGATACCAGCCAACCTGGGCGTGGTCTCTTTCACTTTAAAAAGCAGCAGTAGCCCTGCTCTCTCTCCTTTGCTTCCGACTCCACTTCCAGCTGCTAGACTTCTTTCCTGGTCATGCAGAGGGCTGTTGCCTAGGAGGTGATCTGTAAGTTTTTCCCTTTAAATAAGTAACCCTTTTATTAATTATAATTCCAAACTGGTGTGGGATTGTTTTGTGACTTATACCTTCATACTGCTAAATAAAAGAAGCCACAAGGAAAGACTATAGACTATGTTATTTCCACTTTATGACAGTCTGGAAAATACAAAACTATGAAGATAGAAAATCATAGTCATAATCACTAAGCACTTAGGAATAGGAAGAAAAAGAGAGTTGGGCAGAATGTGGGATGGATCTAGACTATAGGATGTTCTAATGGTAACTACATGGTACTTGTTAAACTTCATAGACTGGAGAAGGGACAAGTTCACTCTTCTTTCTTATTGAATTATTGAGTTATTTATTTATGCTGGATCTGACCTCCTTGTCAGTGTATAGTTTACAAAATATTTCCCTTAATTTTCTGTTAAAGAAGCCAACTTTGTGAAGTTTTCTTACAATGAAGACATAAGAAAAAGAACGTGATGTCTCTGGTAATACCAGTAACAGGATTTCACTCATATTAATGCTGTTCTCTATTTCATTCAGTGAGCACTGCTAGACATAGAAATAGAATGTTGATGAGGACAGTAACGGGTGCATAGATAGATAGAGATATATGCTACATCTTGTGGTGGTTTGAATGAGAAAGAACCCCAGAGGAGGCCCATGTCCATCTCACTCACTCTCTCTCTCTTTCTATCTCTCTCTCTCTCTCTTTCTCTCTGTCTCTCTTTCTCTCTCTCTTTCTGCCTACTGCCTGCAGATTAGGAAATAATGCCCTCAACTACTGCTCCATTGCATGCCTGTTTACAACCTCCCATAAAGATCATGGCCTTAGCGCCTAAAACTGTAAGCAAGCTATGGTAATATTTTATTTGTGCTTTAATAAATAAAGCTGGCCTGAATATGAGAGTGCAGAGGTAGCCACACTAGCCACAAAGACCAGACGGTGGTGGCACGTGCCTTTATTTCTAGTACTCAAGAGATAGAGGCAGATGAATCTCTGAGTTCAAGGTCCTTATAGGCTACACAAGATCTCTAAAAGAGAAACATAGCCAAGTGGTGGTGGCTCACACCTTTAATCCCAGCACTAGGGAGGTGGAGATGGGAAGTAATACGGCTGGACAGAGAGAGGAATATAAGGTAGGAGGAGACAGAAGCTCATATCCAGTCTAAGGTTTTGTAGAGATGGCAGACAATCTGAAGACTTGTAGAGACAGGATATCATCTGATCATCAGGCAAGCTTTATTTGTAAAACCAAGCAAACTATCACTACAGCAGACCAATTAAATGTTTTATTTAGAGGTGTTGCCTTAGTCATAGTATCTCTTCACAGCAATAGTATAGTAACTAAGATAGGTTCATGCATGACTAATAGAACAGTATTAAAAATGGTCAATTTTCACAAGAAACCTATGATGATGGATTAAAAGAATAAAAGAAATATGAAAAATGCACTAATTTGCTGAGGTTACATATTCCATGATTTCTGCCAGGTTTCTAACTCTGTGTTAGAATTAGTCCATGCAGCTTCTTCTGAGGATGGGGACAGGCAGACAGACTCTCTACATTGCCCAGGGTGATTTTGAGGTTTTGAACATGAGAGTCTCCTCCCTCAGTCTCTTTAGAACTTGAATTATGGGCAGACATCACAGCATCTGAACAAATCAAATGCTGTCTACACTAAAATCTGTTGAGATTCTTTTTACTTTTAACCAAGATACAGGTAAAAGGATTAGGTAACAGGTTGTTGGTGAAAGGCTGTTTATTTATTCCCAGTTGCCCAGACCTGAAATAATCACACAGAAACTACATTATTTGAAATACTGATTGGCCAATAGCTTAAACGTATTTTTAGCTAGCTCTTATATTGTAAACTAATCCATCTCCATTAATCTACATATCATATGAGGTCGTGGCCTACGGGCCAAGTTCTGGCAGGCTCAGGTGGGGGTATCTGTCTCCTGCAGTGGATACATGGCTTCTCCCCAACTCCACCTACTCTTTCTCTACATCTCTGTCTGGATTTTCTACCTGGCTTTACTCTGTTAAGCCATTGGTCAAAAGCAGCTTTAGTCATTAACCAATAAAAGCAGCACATATACAGAAGGACCTTCCACACCAACAGGTCCATAAAATAAATGTATGCCTTAAATTCTCCTGCTTAAAGAAGCCATAGAGTTCTAAATAAGTATGTATAGGCACTCATAGATGCTGGATCCTTATGAGTACCCTAATGCAAGCTGGAGACTTACCTAGGAGTGAGGATGTAGGACTGGGGAACAAGCTTGGAGATGGTTAAAGTAAACAAAAGCACAGGGAATTAACATATGTCCAGACTGAACTTCTGTTTCATGCCAAGAATGGATATTGAATCATGATAGATGTAACAAGAGACACTCAGTATCTAATCTCAGTATCTTCAGTTATTAAGGGATCAGGGCTATAGGCCATGACAGGAAGTACGAACAGAGGCATTTGTAAATGGTATAAATGTCCTTAGATCTTTGAGCATCTCTTGTAAGCTGGCACACATGGTGTAGGATGGTTTTAACTTCTTAATTCTCAACTGGCACTGATTTAAGTCTCTTGGTTATTCAAACTTTTGAGAAAGGGATGATACATGCAGGCAGTGAGTGAAGGCCAGGCTGCTACTCACTCTACTACAGGGTACAGGCACCCTTCAAAACAGTTTTTAGGGGCTGGAGAGATGTCTCAGAGGTTAAGAGCATTGCCTACTCTACCAAAGGTCCTGAGTTCAATTCCCAGCAACAACATGGTGGCTCACAACCATCTGTAATGGGGTCTGGTGCCCTCTTCTGGCCAGCAGGCATACACACAGACAGAATATTGTATACATAATAAATAAATAAATAAATATTTTTAAAAAAAAACAGTTTTCAACCACAGATGTCAATGATGTAACTATCCAGAAATCTTGCATTTGGGGATCAAGTATCTGTGATTTTTAGACTGGCCATTCATAGGGAAAGTGGAACCAAATGGGATGAAATGATGACCATTCACTCTTCAGTGTTTCAGGTACATTTCCAAGTACTTAGAAAAAAAATCTAGCAATAGAAGCTGACAGAGCTGATTTTAAAATAAGCATTAGAAGTTTGAGAACAATAGTTCTGTTGCCTCAATTTCAGGGAACAAAGTTCAACTGAGGACAAAGGAAAGGGTGTTTTCCTCACTTCAGCTAAGATTTAGATATGGATCTCGTTTTACAATGATGTCTCTTCAATCAGCGTTTTGATTATGGCAGCCATCAAAGTACAAAGCTCCTTCAGCATGTCACAGGAGGACTGCTGAAGTCAAATGGAGCACCACAGAAGTATTGGGTAAATAAGCTGTCCATAGTCCTGTCTGTACATGTGGGTAGCTCAGTTCCATACTCATGTCTGGTAGATAAGAGAGCTGTGTTGGGTGACTGAAGGACATATATGGCATGCAAGTGATAGAAAGAACCTTGATTTGTATGTAATTTTGAGACCAAAATGTTAGTACATGCTAAGGGAGTGTTAAAGTGTTTTTATTACATGGTATACTAAAATAAGATGCATACATACCTGAAAACCCCCATGTAAGACTTCCTTTGGATAGTCAGACAGATCTAGATCTCTTCCTCCACCTATTCCCATTCAGGCTAATTGTAAGTTGTTATTAGTGGACACTTAGATTTTTATGACATAGCTTCACTATCATTCAGAAAACTTTCTGGAGAAAGATTGAAAGAGCATGAAGGGCTCAAATACTGATGAGGGCTTGTCAAAAATACCCCAAGTCATCTTGAAGGATCTGTTGACTAAACAGAGAAATATAAAAATCACAAAGATATTGGGGCAAATGAACATTTATTGGAATGAAATTATCCAGAAGGACACACTGTTATAAATAAATATGAAAATCCCCTTTCAAATAGTTCAGCTGCCAATTAATAAGTACAGATTAAAGATGGGAATTAGGGAATTGTAATTTTGTGAGCAACATCTTTTTAAAGAATTTCAATGAAGAATTATCAATGTATTCTTAAGCTAATGGGCAAAGGTTGAAAGACAAGGATCTTTGAAATATGTAAAATTGCGGCTCTGAAACAATAATTACCAAGGTATGTTAATGTGGCTAGGATCCTAGCACTGAGAAGCATGGCTACTTCTAGAAAGAGCTACATGTACTTTTAAAGGATGGTGATGTACCAAACAGTACAATACCTAGACTTGTAGATGCTATCATCAAACAACAGTCACTGCTTGGGAAATAGCTGCTGTGCTCTGAGCACAGAGTTCTCCATCTTCACAATGAAGACAAACAGCACCATTGCTGAGAGAAGGCAAGAAGAGCAGCAAGTCCAGTGCCTGGCATGTGAGTATCCATTATTATTTTATTTCCTCAAACATCTATTTATGCACTTTCTCAGAATTAACACAGCTTAAAGAAAGAAAACAATGATCTTAAAAGAAGAAGGCAATGGGAGAAAACACTTACTCATGAACTTACTCATGAGGTGACTTCTTGGGAAGACTTTAAAATTTCATCAGCAGACACAGTAGAGTATGCAACACATGATGGGACCTGGTAGTGCAAAGCTTCACTGCTTCCCAGGAATCCAGGGGACAAACTTAACTTGTCATGTTGGCCTTACTGTTTCTAAAAGTCCATATGGAGATACTAAAGTAATGGCATAATAATAACAGGACAGTCCTTCCCGCTTATGGAGCACCCTACCCAGGACTGGAAGTTTTGCTTATCTTACATACATTAGCTTCTTATGAAACCTCATTGAGGTGACTATTAAAATCCTATTTCTCAGAAAGAACAGTTGGACTTTGCCTCTTAGTAAGATTTGATAGGCTTTCCTCATAACCACTGTGCTACATTACCACTTTGATTATGTTCCCTGTGAACAACCAGAGAAGACTCATGCAACTGCCATGCAGGAAAGATAAAGTTCCAAGATATTACAAGCCAATAGCAAACATCAAATTAAATGGAGAGAAACTTAAAGCAATCCCACTGAGATCAGGGACAAGACAAGGCTGTCCACTCTCTGTATGTCTATTCAATACAGCACTTGAAGTTTTAGCAATAACAATAAAAAACAAAAAGAGATAATGGGAATACAAATTGAAGGGAGGAAATGAAAGTATTACTATTTGCAGATTGTATAATAGTGTACATAAGAAACCCCACAAATATGATCAGGGAACCCCTACAGCTGACAAACACCTTCAGTGAGATGGCTGGATATAAAATAAACTAAAAAAAAGCAATAGCTTTTCAACATACAAACAATATTTGGGCTGAATAATAAATTGGGGAAACACCTTTTACAATAGCAATAATATCTTGGTATGACTCTAACAAAGCAAGTGAAAGTTTGGCAAGAACTTCAAGTCTTCATAGAAAGAAATTGAAAAAGATAACAGAACATGGAAAGATCTCCCATGTTCTTGGGTAAATAAAATTAATATAGTAAAAACGGCAATCTTACCAAAAGCAATCCACAGATTCAATGCAATGCCCATTAAAATCCTAGCAAAATTCTTCACAGACCTCAAAAGAATGGTACTCAACTTCATATGGAAAAGCAAAACACCCAGGATAACCAAAATAATATTGTACAATAAAGGAACTTCTGGAGGCATCAGAATCCCTGACTTCAAACCCTACAACAGAGATAAAGTACTGAAAACAACATGGTATTGCCATAAAAATAGATAGAAGGACCAATGGAAGAGAGTTGAAGACAGATATTAGTCCACATACCTATGAACACCTGATTTTTGACCAAAAGGCAAAGAAATATCAAGTGGAAAAAAGAAAGAATATTTAACAAATGGTGCTGGCATAACTGGATATCAACATGTAAAAGAATGATATCACCATGCACAGAACTCAAATCCAAATGGATCAAAGACCTCAACATAAAGCCAACCAAATTGAACCTCATAGAAGAGAAAGTGGGAAGTACATTTGAAAACATTGCCACAGGAGACCACTTCCTAAATATAACCCCAGTAACACAGACACTGGGAGAAACAATTAAAAATGGGACCTCCTGAAACTGAAAAGCTTCTGTAAAGCAAAGGATATGGTCAACAAGACAAAATGGCAGCCTACAGAAAAAAAGAAGATCTTCACCAACTCTACATCAGAAAGAAGACTGATCTCCAAAATATACAAAGAACTCAAGAAATTGGTCATCAAGAGAACAAAGAATCAAAAAAAAAAGTACAGACCTAAACAGACAACACTCAACAGAGGAATTGGAAATGGCTGAAAGACACTTAAGGAAATGCTTAACATCCTTAGTCAACAGAGAAATGCAAATCAAAACAACTCTGAGATTCCATCTTACACCTGTAAGAATGGCCAAGATCAAAAACACTGATGACAACTTATGCTGGAGAGGTGTGGAGTAAAGGGAACACTCCTGCATTGCTGGTGGGAGTGCAAATGGTACAACCTCTCTGGATATCAGTGTGGTGATTTCTCAGAAAATTAGGAAACAACCTACCTCAAGACCCAGTAATACCACTTTTGTGTATATTCCCAAAGGATGTTAAATTATACCACAAAGACTTGTTCTCAAATATGTTCATAGCAGCATTGTTGTCATAGCCAGAACCTGAAAACAACCTAAATGTTCCACAACCGAAGAATGAATAAGAAAAATGTGGTACATTTACACAATGGAGTACTACACAGCAAAGAAAAATAATGAGATCTTGAAATTTGGAAGCAAATGGATGGAGCTAGAAAACATATTGAGTGAGGTAACCCACACCCAGAATGACAATTATCATATGTACTCACTCATAAGTGGCTTTTAGGCGTAAAGCAAAGAAAACCATCCTACAATTTACAATCCCAGAGGACCTAGACAACAATGAGGACACTAAGAGATACATACATAGATCTAATTTACATAGGAAGTAGAAAAGGACAAGATCCCCTTAGTAAACTGGAACATGGGGACCATGTAATACAGTTGAAGGGGAGAGGAAAGAAGGGAGTGGAGCAGAGAAAAAAATGTACAGCTCAATAAAATCAATTTTAAAAAAGTCTAATTGCATCTTTGTGTATTCTGCGTTGAAACTGGTTTATTTATGTGGACTGAAAATAGAGTTGAAAATATATTAAAATGTTCATTACCTTCCCAGAAAAAAAGAAAATGTGATGTACATCTATATTGGGAAAAAAATTCAACAAAAAAGATGATTTAAATTACATCATTTCAGGAAAATAGATGGACTAGAGTTATTAAGCAAATATAGTCACTATTAGAAAGACAAATTTTATGTTTTTTCTGATTTGTTGTTCCTAGATTTAATAGACACATAAAATGTGTATGAAATTATGACTATATGACATGAAGATAGAATTAAAACTCTCTATGAAAACAAAGGAACAAATCAATGGGGACATTTGAGAACAGAAATAGTAGGGGAATATGTGTAGCATAAAATATATACTGGTATGAGAACTTTAAAAATAATACTCTGAAAGAAAAAAGGAAATTAAAAAATAAAGACCCCACTTACTGCCCAATACTATAGCAGGTCCTTGAAGAAAAGCAGTGCTAGGTAAACATGGGCATCAGAGCAGCCAAAAAACAATATTCACACAGACACAAAAACTATTTATACAGGAACAAAACTTATAAATGGGTAGAGACTGATGGAGTTGTTGGACAATCAAAAAATCTCTAAGAAATGCTCATCTCTTTTTAGTAAATAGTTGAAAATATCTCAAAAATAAAAGACTGTTTAAACATGAGAGAAAGAGACATCTATAAAACAAAAACCTTGACACAGGAGAGAAACAAAGCCACTTGATAAGAGCCTGTGGGGCAGAGCCCAGAAAGAAAGGGTATGTGGTACAGAGAGAAAACATTCTGGACTAGAGACAGAGTACTATGGGAATGTCTACTCTGAGAAAAAAAAATTTAAGAATTACTCAAGGTGAGGACCAATGAAGATGAATTTGAAACAAGTAGGCAAAATTTCCAAGCAAATCCTTAAACCTTGGCAAAACCAAAGTCAGGTTATTATTAGTCCTTGTGGGAAAGATTGGTCAAAAGAAAGAAATCATTTCCTACAACGTATCTTATCTGAATAACATTTGCATAGTCATAAACAATTGCTATTGACCCACATAAAATATGATACCAAATACTTTAGTATGGTCTATAAACAGGAAGAGTCTCTACGGGTGCTGTAGAAGAAGGACATGAACCTCAACTCAGTCTTATTTGCCACAGCAGGAAGGCAATATTGTTGTCACCAGCAGAGGAAGAAATGTGAGTATTTTCTTGGAGTCCTGTGAACAAAAGCACCAAACTAAGAATGGAAGTCACTGTAGAGTAGGGAACACATTGGGAGAGGAAACATAGGGCAGTGCTTTTCTTCATTTTTGTCAGCTCTGACTTAACAAAACACATGTTCATGCTGGGACTAGAAAGCTCTATTAAGACATATAACGATGTTGGCTGTTGGCTTGCTTTATACTGCCTTTATTATGTTTCGGTACCTTCCTTGCATCCCTGCTCTCCCCAAGACCTTTATCATGAAGGGGTATTATAGTTTGTCAAAGGCTTTTTCAGCATCTAATAAGATGATCATATGTTTTTTTTTTTCAGATTGTTTATATGGTAGATTACATTGACAGACTTTTGTATGTTGAACCATCCCTGCGTCACCGGGATGATGTCTATTTGGTCATAGTGGATGATTTTTCTGATGTGTTCTTAGATTCAGTTTGGCACTATTTTATTGAGTATTTTGGCATCAGTGTTCATGAGTGAGATTGGTCTGTAATTCTCTTTCTTAGTAATGTCTTTGTGTAGTATTTGTAAGTAATTGTAGCCTAGTAAAAAGAGATTTTTTTCTGTTTCTATTGTGTGGAATGTTATTGGTATTAGTTCCTCTTTGAAAATCTTGTAGAATTCTGTGCTGAAACAATCTGGTCCTGGATTTTATTTGGTTGGAAGATTTTTGATGACTGTTTCTATTTCTTTCGCAGTTATAAGTCTACATAATTTGCTTCTCTGGTCTTGATTTAATTTTAGTAAGTGATATTTATCCAGAAAAATGCCCATTTCCTTTTGTTCTCCAATTTTGTGGAGTACATGTTTTCAAAGTATGACCTGATAATTCTCCGGATTTCCTTCACAAGAGTCACAAATAGTATAAAATATCTTGGAGTAACTCTAACCAAACAAGTGGAAAACCTGTATGACAAGAACTTTAAATCTTTGAAGAAAAAAATGAAGAAGACACCAGAAAATGGAAAGATCTCCCATGCCCTTGGGTAGGTAGAATTAGCATAGTAAAAATGGCAGTCTTACCTAAAAGAGTCTACAGATTTAATGCAGTGCCCAGCAGTGCCCATCAGAATTCCAGCAGGTCTGTTCCCAGACTGTGAAAGAATAATACTCAACTTCATAAAGAAAATCAAAAAAAAAAAAAAAACAGCATATCCAAAACAATCCTGGACAATGCAGGAATTTCTGGATGCATAACAATCCCTGACTTCAAACTCTACTACAGAGCTACAGTACTGAAAAGAGCCTAAAAACAGACCGGGGACTAATGAATTCTAATCAGAGACCCAGATGTTAGTCCACATACCTATGAACTCCTGATTTTTTACAAAAAGCAAAAAATATAAAATGGAAAAAGGAAAGTATATTCAACAAAATATGTTGGTGTACAAAAAAAGTTCCACAATAGCCCAGAATGGAGCATAATAAAGATTTATTTATTTATTTATTTGGGGTTAAATTCACAGAAAGGGTAGTGATCCACAAACCTCTGTATATACTGGGAACTGGAACAGAATCCAGCAGCCAAAGGCCCACACAGAATTTTCATCTACATTTATAGTACATGAGATCATGCCCAAAGTGACTGATTCTTAAAGGCTATTGACTGAAGGAGTTTCCACAACACCTCCAACTTTGTCTAAATAAGAGAGGTCTAAAGCCTAATACAAAACTATATACAGTAAGAACACTTGATATTTGTCTCAAGTATTGTCCAGGGAAAAGAACTGGCAAAAACATACATAAAAATTAGAAATACAACGAGCATGAACAACATCAAGCAAGAAACCTGTGCTAAATGTTTCAATAGTTATTCTATCCTAAGTCGTCTAAGTTTTACATTAAAATATCTTGCCTAAGTCTTGAGAGGAAAGTAACTATCTAGTCTTCAAGCCCATCAAAAACCTGAGAAGGGAAGTAATATTACTTGAGTAAACTGAGTACCTGGGAAATTACCCAAAGTCTCATTTGCAACATTTGGGAAACCAACTTTGGCTAAGGCTTAAAGTATCTGACAGACCATTTTCAGAGGCAGGAAAATTTGAAAAAATGGTCTTACCTTGTCTTAGCAAGGTTTGGCAGTCTTTTTGCTCCTGTCGTGCTTGTCCAGACTGGACACCATGCATTTTGTCAGTAGCCAAGTCAGAGGCAGTTCTTTGCCCAAAGGTCAGTTTTGCCAGGAAGAAAACAAGCTCCAAGAGGAGTGTCTTTGGTGCTCAACATCCTCTTGGGAACAGATCAGTGCTGCCAGGAACAATTGTGTCTTACATCAACAGAATCCTAAGTTATTTAAATGTCATACTCTACAGTTCTTTGAAGTGTTTTAAGATTATCTATCTATGTGAAACACAATCTCTATGCACCTAAAGAACCTGATTAGTCTAAATATAAGTATGATAAACATGGATGACTGTTGACTTTTAATTCTTGATATCTATATAGCTTAAAGACTAAGGCTTTGTATTAAAAAGTTAAACAAATGTGCAGCAAGTGAGGATAATGACCTCAAAATGTAAACAATGTTAAAGTATATTGATCAGAGGTAGAAATGTATAGTGCAATAATAAATATATCCTAAAATTCCATCAATATACAAAATATCTTAGGCAGAGGTGAAAATGTGCATGCATACAATATGACAAAATAATTTTGCATATGTGCACAATTATAGTAAACAGAAATAGAAACATATTTAATATAACAAATATAATTTTAATTTGTATCAATATACAAGCATCTATGCTGATGTAAATTGTCTATAAATAATAACTCACCAAGTAATCTCACTATTACTCACTATTATAATTAGTGTAAGTTCACACCAATCTACCTATTATTCCACCCCATTCATTTCCTGTTTTTATTGTTTTTTTTTAAGAGAAATCCATGAGCCTACTTAATTTCCACCCCCAACCCTATACCAGTCATAACCAACCGTTAATCATGTCCCTAGCCCTGAGGACAATCATTGTTGGAAGAGGGGATGTTGTTTTCCAGACTCGCTTCCAGCTGACATGGTGGCAATGTTATTCTCTGGGATCTGTAAAAAGTAAAATGAAGGTTAAGTTTCAAGATAACTATCTGGTATATTTGCAGATAGTTTCTGAGTAGTCAAAAGGTTTTTCTAAACATCTTATTTGAAGTTCTGGCCAGACAGTTGTAAGAAGGTGCACCATCTCAGCTAGTCAAGTTGGAATCATCTATCTTGAGAAGTTTATAATCCAAAACTGACTGTAAAGTGGTACTATTAGCATAATGGCATCAGATCAACCAGGTGGGATCATTGCTGTGGAGACCCATCTTCATTGGGAAACGCTACTTATTTATATTTAGCCACCTAGACTTGAAACAAACACACAGGAACTGTATTAACTAAATGATTAATTGGCCTATTAGTTCTAGTTTCTTATTGGCTAGTGCTTACAACTTAAATTAACCCATTTCCATTATTTTGTGTATTGATACATGGCTGTGGCTTGCCAGCATGGTTCCAACACATCTGTCTCCTGCAGCGGCTACATGGTGTATCTCTGATTCTGCCTTCTTTCTCCCAGCATTCACTTTAGTTTTTCTTCCTAGCTCTACTCTGCCCTATCACAGGCCAAAGAGGCTTCTTTATTCATTAGCCAATCAAGGCAACACATATATAGAAGGACGTTTCATGTCACATCTTTTTCCTGGAAACTTCAAAGATTACTGCAAGAAAATTTTTTGTTCATTGTGAAAAACTTAAAAATTTTTATATAGACATATATTTAACAAAAGGTACCAAAAAGACAATAATAGGTATGGGGAGAAGTCAAATATTTTAAAAGCAGGATTTTGATAATAGTAGCCCCCAAAATTTTATCTTCCTTCTTTCCCATACCAGGTGGCTCCTGATATGAGAGAGAAACCCTGAATTTTTCTTTTAACTACATGCTTAGATTGTGAGTATAGCCATTGTCCTACTCCAAAGACAGCTTTGAGTTTTTTTGATAAAAAAAAATCTTACTTACTCTGCAGATGATACTGACATCATAAATCAGATTTTTCTTTGCTTGATGATTCTTTTTGGATAGCTATCTTTTCTTCTTTAAGCATTTAGATGTCCAAGGCCCCTTGACTTTTCAAAGATGGGTAATTTCCTGCAAAGACAAGAACAGAACACTGCCCCAACCCTTATGAGATTCCCTTACAACCTGGAGGATTTTCACCTTTATGGATGAACTATCATTTCTCTTTATCAAGAGGTTGCTCTTTTTCAAACTGAGTCTTTATTAATTTTGATGCTATCCATAGTTTTTCTTCTCCTGTGGAAACAGGAGCAAAATCCCTTCCCAATGTAGCACGTCTCCTGATTTCCATTCTGAGGTCAACACATCCTTGAAATACACTGAGCCTATAGTACCCTGCATTAGAGAAGCTAAGTAACAAGGTGAACCCTAAGTAAAACATATATAGATACTCCTGCGACAGGGAAATGAACAAGATCTCCAACAAAATTGGGAGAATGGGGTGAGTGGAGAAGGGAGAGCAGAAGAGGAGGAGGAAGAAAGAAGGGGAAGGGGAGGAGAACTTGAGGGAATGTGATCGAACTAGAGGAGAGATGGAGAGCAAAGAAAGAGCTATTTTGATTGAGAGAGCAATAGTGGAGAGGGTGCCCGAGCTGGTCTTGTCCTGTAGTCAGATGGATAACTATCTAAAAGTGTCACCCTAGAACCTCTATCCAGCATCCGATGGAAACACCAGGCAGAGATCAACAGCAGAGCACTGGGCTGGCTTCCTCTGTACCTGGGTGATGACTGCAGATTGAAACTTTCCTCTTCCCAGAGTTCTCATTGCCCTGCCTCTACTTCCTGCCTGGTCACCCTACCTAAACTTCCTGCCTGGCTACTGACAAATCAACATTTATATGAAATATAAGTTGGAGGATAGAGACCATTGTCTCACAACACTCCCCCCTTTTTTTAAAACAAGGACTCTGAATGGCATCTCCTTTGTTTAGCTTTTCTACTGACCATTATTGATAATAACTTTTAACCAACATTCTAAACAAGGGCAAACATTCATAATCCCCTCCCTCCCTACATGCATGTATCCATATCTATGCATCTCTACTTTTGTCTGTATGTGTGCTGGTATGTATACATATGTGCATGCATGTGTGACTCTGTGTGTATGTGTGTGTGTGTGTGTGTGTGTGTGTGTGTGTGTGTGTGTGTTGAGGCAAGTTCTCTTTATGTAGCACTGGCAGGCTTGGAATTCATCATTTGGATCATGCTGTTCTTAAACTTAAACAGTAATCTCCTTGTCTTTTCCGGCAGGGATGTAGGACCACACCTGGTTTGACCTCAGCTTCTTTATATCATGTAACCAAATGTGGAAGAATCACAGAAACCCGGCAAAGCCAAAGTTTACTGAATGTGTGACAATAAGATCTTAATTCAAATTTAAACAAGCTACTGAATGTGAGCTGTTGCAGCAAGCACCAAGGATGTGTCTGTCACACGACTTCGCTGTGGTCTTGGCTCTGAACATGCATCAGTATATTGCTCTGGTGCATTCCAACATGCCACACATACTAACAAAACCTGTTGAAACTCTTTGAGACTATTGTGTGCTGTGAATTGCAGGATTTTTATTCAACGTACAGAGCTTATTCTCTTATAGAAACGTATTGTGTTAATTACAGACAGAAAGAGTTTAAATATTTTTCTGTCTTCATTCCTTAGCATGTATCATTTATCAAATTAGTTTACCTCTGGATCTTAGTGTCTAATTTTAAAAAGTGCCATCTTATTCACTGATTTGATTTTCATTAAAAGTTATTAAATGAATTTTGGGTTGGGAGGAGGACAGACTTTTCCATCACTACTGAAATGGCCATAAACATGACTCTGTCATTTTGTGCCGTGTTTATTTGAAGTGACAGGCTCAGCAATGATGAGTTGCTATGCCAATCAACATTGAGAAACATGAGAAATGCTATGTCCTGCAGCACCAAATAGTGAGTTGGGGGTTAATTGTATGAAAATATACAGTACATCTACTTCATTATTTTGCAAATATGCTTTCTCTTCAATAAATTGCAAAATTATATGTACAGTAAACTTTACTTTGAAATACATTTGTTTATAATTTTTGTCAATATTAGATTGATTTTTATACTTATGCCTATACATGTGGGGTTATATATAAAAATCTCTCAGACCAAAGGCATTCACCGATTGAAAAATCTATAACTAATCTTGTTCAAAACTACCTTTACATTTTCTGCAAGTCATAGCTCAATTAAACCCTAAATAAGATCACATCTGTGTTGAGGTTTTTTGATGCAAGGACTCCAAAGAATAACATGTCCCATTCCCTTTTTCATTTCTGATAGCAGAGCATGGAGCTCTGTTTCCTTCCAGAATGTGCACAGTTTTAATGTCTTCAAGCATAGGGAGAGTTTCAATGTTATCATCCAAAAGAAGAATTACCACAATTCTGAATTCATTTGACTACCACCCTCCTGTGTCACTGCAAGGCTGCAAGCAAAAAAGAACAATCAATATTTAGAAGAGAACAATAGCAAGAATAAAAGACAAAGGAAAATTGTTGAGTAAGCAGGGCTCCAGGCTCCTCTTATGGCATACTGCTGCATATTGGATGGAGTCAAAACCACTCATTTGAAACAGCAGCCAATATCCTTAGAATTGCCATGGGCTGAGAAGCAAGCACCAAAGTACAAATGTGAGATCTGGGCCATTCACGACGGGAGCATTTTCCCACCTAAACATAAAAGGGGAAAATGTAATTTCTAATTACTCTAAGAAAACTCACTGATCACAACCTATTCAGTTCATTGTTATTTACCACACGCTTTCCTTCCCCTTTTCTGAGAACTGGTCCGAAGAATGTTTCCTATCCACTTGTTCTGCAGCATATACATTCTGCTAGTTCAACGTGTGTTTCTATTTAAACAGTTCACTGGGCATTTTGTGTGAACTACTTCGTTTCCAAAACAACTACTTCTTTTCTGACAGGGCTGACTTTGGGTGCTTAACGCTGTTTACACACTTTGCTGTGCATTCTGTATTTAGAAGCCATCTTCAGTCACAATTGACAAAGTGCCTGGCGTTTAATCGCTTCTTAAATACTGGCGCTGCTATGTGAAGGGACTGCTGGTTATTATTCTGAGCATCAGGCAAGAAGGGAGGAAACCTGTTCAGGGAGCCACACACTGAGTGATTCTCTTCCAGGTGTGTGGAGGCTGGCCTTGGGAAGAATGCAAACTAGAAGAGAACTTAATTTATTAGCTCGGTGAGTCCACAGCTGCGGGAGCAATGGACTTAAAACCTGGCTTCTGCACACAGCAGTCGCGTCAGCTGGCAACAGCACACAGAGCAGTGGAAGAAAAGGGAAAGATTATCTTGGAAAGAAAATCATGTGGCATTTTGCCAGGTGCGACTAGCTGGTCATAGCTGTCCATGCTAGTTCTCATCACGTACAGAGAGAATTAAGTATGGAGCAGCAGATCATTTCTGGTGATGGCAAGACAATAAAATAGCAAACAAGGTAGGTGTTATATTTAGATTTAAAAAAAAAAACAGAGATAAGGTGTACTTAAGGTAGCACTGGAAATTATAACATTCTGCGATAACATGGCAATCCACTGAACATGGCATTCTTCCTCCACCTCATTTCTCCAGTCACCTTATTTTAACCCTTGAGAGAGCTTAGGGATCAAGGCTGCTTGTTCCCCACAGAACCTTGATCCAAGGGAATGCTACTTGCATTTATGCCACACTCAAATCAAATACAAGAGATTTAACAATATATTTCCTTATTAAATTGGTGTTCTGTGTGACGGTACACCGGAGACTATTTATAGAGACACAGTGTGCCAGTTAATCTTCATGGTTGATATGATTGGTTCTGGAATCACCTAGGAAGCAAACTTCTGGACACACCTTTGAGATAGTTTCTAGAGATTTAACTGAGGCAGGAAGACACAATGTGATGTTTTCCAGCTGCGTATCACTGCATCCATGAATCTGCCATGCCTTCAAGGCTGCGATGGACTATACCCTCTCAAACTAGGAACTCAAGTAAATCCCTCAAGTTGCTTTTGGTCAGGCATTTTGCCGAAACCACAATAATAGTAACAAATCCAGATAAAAAAGTCTGAGTGTCTGTTGTGTGCTAGGGTACGTCTCAAACGCAAGCTCAGCAGCAGCACCCCATCCCAACCTGGTACTGGTTTGCCTGCCTTGAAAAGAATGCTCCATTTGTCATTTGAGTCTTGACAGTTTGGCGTGCCAACATGGGGCTGACCAAATCCACTTAAAATCCTGAGAGAGCTTGGGGAGTTATTCCAGATAGAAAAGAATAGAGTTAAGCACAGCTTCTTGATAGCAGAACTTTCTCGGGTGAGATCTGCTTGCTAGATGCAAGTGCTCTCACTTAAGAGAAGCTTCCTAACTCAGCTTTAGCTGCAAAACCTTGCAGCTCTTTTAAGAAGTCCTGCCATGAAACACTTAGATGGCATTGATAAAAAGCTCACTGTATACTTTTCGGTGGTGGCAGGGACCTTGAAATGCCTTAGAGTTGTGGCAATAAACACGGCTCTGGCCAGTACCTCTGCCATGAGGCTATACTCTCAGAAAAAAACTAAAGAAGGGGCTGGATCCAGTCGTCAAAGCCACGGCTTTAATCCTAGTCATCTCGCTGAGTAAATAAAAGACTCATGTGAGGCTGGGCAGCGGTGGCACACGCCTTTAATCCCAGCACTCGGGAGGCAGAGGCAGGCGGATCTCTGTGAGTTCTAGGCCAGCCTGGTCTACAAGAGATAGTTCCAGGACAGGAACCAAAAAGCTACGAAGAAACCCTGTCTCAGAAAAAAAAAAAAAAGACTCATGTGGTCAGAAAAAGAGAGATACACAGTAAAGATAGAGTCAAAGATGAAGAAAACCTCTAAACAGTTTACTGTATGTTTAAAAATATATGTAAGCTTGGGATAAAAAAAAAAGATGAAGTCCTTAAAAGAAAAAAAGAGAATAGTTGGGTGTGGTGGCACACACCTTTAATCCCAACACTTGGGAGGCAGAAGTAGGTGAATCTCTGTAAACTATAGAGTGAATTCCAGGACAGCCAAAGATACACAGAGAAACCCTGTTTCAAAAAGCCAAACATTAAAAATAAAAATAAAATAAAAGAAGTTAAAATAAAGTCACAGAAAGTTGGAAAATACACAGAGAGTCTGGCTACCGTATGTTACTGTGTAGTCTTTAAATTGATGACTGAGCAAGGAGCAAAAGCTGCTAAAAGACGTGATTATAAATGCTGCTGGATTAATCAAATATATATACTTTGAAAATGCTTGACTTTAAGATTTTAGTCAGAAGATATGTTACTTTTGAGAAGAGGTTTTGCTTTTATTTCCACAGGAAATGAGGGATTGTGGGTTCATTCTGTGTTAAGAAAAACCATGTTTGACCAAGGAAGACCCCCCCCTTTGATAGGAAGAATGTTCCAGCTGTCTGAGTTCTACATCCAAAACAGTTCAGAGACTGCTGCCTGAGATGATCAAGCCACACAGGATACTCCAGTCAGGACTTAATCATAATTCTAAATTTTCTCTAGGTCCCCATAAGATTATCAGCACCCCCAATCAGCAGGAAGTAGCCTGGAAAACTACATCCCCATTCCCCCCAAAAAATGGATTATGGATGTTTGCCTTTGTTTAGAATGTTGGTTAAAAGTTGTTATCAATAATGGTCAGTAGAAAAGCTAAACAACCACAAAGAGAGCTAGGAACTGACTGACATTCTAAAAGGAGCATTGAGAGAAATCATAAAGAAAAATCAACCCTAGGGAGAAGGTTCCTTCTTTCTTTCCTTCTTTTCTTCTTTCGTTAAGAAACCCTAAGACTCAGGGGACATTGTGGAAGAGGTAGCAGAAACATTGTTAGAGGCAGAGGATCGGGGAGTTTGCTGTGATTTTTGTCTCCTAGTAATGTCAGAAGTTGCATCAATAAAATCTCACAAGCATGACTACTTAAATGTGAACTAAATAAGGATAACATCAGTGGACATGAGAAAGCAGACAAAAGCCCGGGGGGGCCTCAATCCTACACAAAGAACTGTAGGCAACTGAGAAATGTTGGGAATTAGAGAGGGAGCCCTTACTTCCTTGACTGGTTGTCCAGTGCCAAATTTTCAACCCTGTAAACCTACATATAGAAAGTACTATACAGACTGAACAGGTTCTATTTAAGAATACATATACACATTCAATAGCAATTAATAAAAATATGAGAGCATGAATTTGAAGTAGAGCAGGAAGGGAAATATGGGAGGACTAGGAAGAAGAAAAGGGAGTGGATAATGTTGTAATTAAATTATAATCTTAGAAACAAACAGTTTAAACTAAGAATGGCTTGAGCGTGTGAGCTGAAAGTGTCCTGAGCTGTCACAACAAGGCCCATGGGGGATGTGCTCACTGAGTTCCTCTGGAGATGGATCCTCTTCCTTCCTTCCTCTTGCCCTTTTTTTTATTTCTTTTGACTTTCAGCAGGCCTTGAGCTTGTTTAGAATGACAAAAATGAACATGTCAGCTTTCATTGCGAATCACTGCCCTGCTAAAATGGAATTCTGAAAAGATGTGCTGCCCGCTTCGTTAGTAATCACATCAAATTCCTTTTTCTTGGTTTGTTTTATGACTTCACCCTTCTCAGTCCCACAAATCATTTCTTTATGTGATTGGAGGTTTGTTTTTTTTAAAAACACTGAATTTTCTTCATCTGTTACTATGAATTTCATAAATATAAGATGGAGAAGTCTTTCTGCTTTAAATACCAAGAAATCTATTCTAAAAAGGAAAGAAGGAGATGTAAGAAGAAAGCAAGGAGGCGAAAACCCTACATCTCTGAAAGAAGTATTAGAAACAAGAATATCCAGTAATGGACTTAATTATCAGAACCAATAAATTATTAATTTAATCTAATAGTTTATGCACAGGCCACTTTTGTAGTTCATAATGTATGAATCAGAAGACAGAATAATACAGAAACTCCTTGGGTTATGCTTTTGAATAATCTGCTACTGTAGAAATTCAGTGGCCTGCAGCACTTACAAGGCACAGATGGGATTAGCCACCATCTCCCCAACAGCAATTAGTTCCTTTATGATGTGTGAGCTGCGGTTATTGTGGGTTCCATTCTTGCTTCTCATCAGCATTTGTCTGCTGTTCTCATGACCAAACTAACATGTAGCCTTTGTATTTCGCGGGCATAGCTATCAGACTGCCACTTCAGCCTCTAGGCAAACATATCGCAGCAACTGTTTTTATTTTTTAAATGATTTCCATGCTGGCATGCCAAACTTATAAAATGTCTGGAAATAAAATTTTGGTCCAGTGGTTTGACATTTTTTTTTAGTCTTTGCTCTCAAAGGCAAAGCAATGCCTAAGCAGTCCAGTCAGCCTCCATTGTAGCTGCAAGGGATGCAGTAGGAGCTCTGGGGAAGGTTCTAGAAGCTTTCACTTCAGTGAAGGAGTCATGTGCAGACTTTACATTCTGCTAAAATGCAGTGTTTCAGACTGAGCTCAGCTGTGCCCCATCAAAAGTTACTGTTCTAGCCATTACCAGGGAATCATTGGGGCATACATCTTAAACAACTTCCTGTAGAAGTTGTCCCCAAAGGATAAAGGATATTCCGGCAACTAGCAGGCTCTCAAAGGCTGTGACCAGCCTGAATCCTAGATGTTTCCTTTGCTTCCTGAACCAATGGATTAAATATCTTTGACAAAAACCATGGGAGTTTTAGAACTATGCTGTTCAGTAATTCCACAGTTGGGTTTTCTTAAAAGTCCCCAGTCAGTAAAGCTTGTTCTGAGTATCAGTTCATTTGCTGATGTGATAGTTTTTTATATGAAGCTATTAACTTCATCTTTGAGGTATATTTTGAATTATCTGTCTTTATTTAGGCATAAATGGCAAATAATAACTGGATTTTGAGACATATAGTACAGCTTTTTAATAGATGTATGCTTTATATTGTGATTACTGTAATCATACTAATTAGTATATTCACGGCTTTATATAGTAAATATTTGGGATGGGTGGGTAAGGAACATACTCTAATCTCATTCTAAATTTTAAGTTAATATCACATGGTTAACTACAATTATATGTTTTATACTAAACCTTAAGAATATATTCATCTTATAGCAAATATTATATCATTTGACAAAATCTGTATTTTCTTGGCCAGTGACTTTTTCTTATGTTTTTGTTAATTTTCCTTCTACTTCATGATCTCACTGATCTGTGAACTTGAAAGAAGGAAAATATTGGCTGTTCAGATTTTATTGGACCAATCAGGTGCCTTTGGCAGCAAGATGAAACAAGTGCAGCACATCCTTACATAATTAAACAAATGCAGCATCAACAAAAGAAACACACCTTTACATCCTTAACAAAGGCCACAGGAGGAAATATAACACACATTTACACAGTCAGTGTAATGTCCACAGCATCAATAAATATAACACACTTTACATAGTTAAAAAAATTACACAATAGCATACTCACATGGAAAAGAATGAAATTGAATTTATGCCTTACACAACCCAAAAATAAATACAAAATGGATTGAATGCTTAAATATGATATCTGAAATCACAAAAGACCTATAAGAAAATATGTAATAATATCTCTTGCTTTAGTTAGTTTGTTCCTGAATATTAGTCTAAATACAAATGGCACAAATAAGAATAATTAAAAGGGACACCGTATTGAACAGTTTGACATTCTGCCCAGAAAAGGGAAAAATAGGAATGAGAGACAGTAACTTAAAACTATTTTTATATGCTGGGGGCTAATATCCAAGATGCATCAGGTATTTACTCAATTCAAAGCCAAATGAAAGCAAAGCCAATAACCTAATTTCTATAAGGGGTAAAAGAAAAATATTTACCCAAAGAAAGTAGAGAAATGCCCAACAGCCATGTGGGAAAAAGTCCAAAATCATTATTCACAAGGAAGTGGAAATTAAAATCACAGTGAGATACTTCATCAGATTTGCTAGGATGGCTATTTTAAATATTAAATAATTTTACAAGCATTGGCAAGGATGTGAAGGAAAAGAGAAGACTTACAAAGTGAAGATGGGGGTGTGACCTGGTACAGCCATGATGGGAAACAGTATGGAGGCTCTTCAAGACACGAAAGAACTGCCATGACCTGGGAATCTAACCTTGAGCTATATACAGAAAAGTTCTACACTAAGAACCTTTGCTTTCATGTTCACTGAAGCAGTGAGTGTTACAACTGAGATTTGAAAACAACTTGAACATCATCCCCAAATAAGTAAGTGTGCTACATACGTAAGAACAATGGTAAGTTTTAAGCCCCCCAAAAGACAAAAAGCCATTCCTTTTCCAAATATGCACGTGTCTAGGAGACAATCTTCTAAGTAAATCATCCATACCCAGTTGGATATTGGTTTTTAAACTCTTTGGAATAATAGATAAGGAGAAAAATATATATATATATGAAGTAAATCTAATGAGCCAGCATATTAACTCAAACTAATTAAGTATGCTTTAATGTCACTTAAATGTATTACTATTAATTAATTATGCATGAAAATTACATAAGGAGTGTAAAATTTTTCTTCATAGGGACAGATACAAGTTATTTGATGCTCTTGGGACCCAGGTACAAAGCTGTCTAAGATAATCAAATGTGGTATTCCCCTGCATCAAAATGTGAAAATTTTCTTAGCTCCCAGTAGGGTAGTAATAGGAAATAGACAAGATCTGGCTATAATCTGAGGTTTTCATGTCTCTGATTTATTTCAAAAATCTCAACAACTTAAAGAATGGCAATCTGGGCAGTAGGAGATGCCCCGTGGTGGAAAAATCAGGGACATTGCTGTTCCTACTCTTGTTGTAGCACTTGACGTCACCAGCTGGGGCTTTTGGGTGGTCAAAAAGCAGTGTTTCTGTGAATAGCCATAGAAAATATAAGAATAATATGGTCTGGACTATCATGTTTCATTGCATTTGAAAGGAGTGCACACGACCTTGACCCTCAAAGAAAGCAAGTCTCAGCATACAAAAGAAAATGTTTCCTCTAAGATAGAATGCAAACTCCTTAGACACTTGACAGCATGAAGTGCTGAGGTTATTTAGAAACCACTTGAAATGGTGAATAGGAAAAAAACTGTTGAATACCAGTGATTCAAATTCTGAGTGCCAGAGTTGAGCAACGTATACCTTTTAAAGTTTTTCCTTTGGCCAAGAAATATTATGCAATTTGCTTAATGGGAAGCTGCATACAGGCTATGTTTAAGGTCAGACGGGATGTCCCGCAGTTATTATTAACTGCATATTAGTGTTAGGGGCCATGGCCTACATTATTACCCACATCCTTAGCTAAGTCAAGACTTCACATAACCTGTGAGCCAAAGCTGACATGGGTTAACTATCTACTATCTAAGAAGAATTCTCTCTCCATCCTTGAGCTGTTAGTTGCGAAAATAAGATACTATGTCATTAGGCCTGTAGCAAAGAAGGCTGGCCTACTATATTGGAACTGGAGGAACATCATAGAGCACTGGGCATCTCAATAATCCAGAACACCAACCTGGCTCTATAGAAGTCCTGCCATATGACACTACTTCCAGTACAGTTCATCAACAATTTTTTTCTGTTTTTTTTTTTCCTGAGCAGATTGATGTAACAATGTTCTTAAATCTAAACTAAGAAGTATCTACCTTCATATCATTCCTTGCTCCTCAACCCAATCAATAGTAAGAAGCAAAAGTTATAAATGCTCATCAGACTCTTGACACAGACTGTGAAGTTCAGCACCACCTCCATGTGGCCCAGAGGTCCATACACATTATCTACAACACGAAGGAGGTTTACAGGTTTATCTTGTTGCAGGGATACCCAGAGGATCCCAGAATCAAATACACAGTTCCTTTTACAACACTGTTAGCACGGGGGAACTCTGTCAGGCTGAAGGCTGAAGAGAAGTCCCAGGCAGTCTCTGGTTCATTGCTCAGCTGCACATTCTTCAGTGAAAAGCCACACACCTTGTCTAATCTCATTCAGAAGAAGTCTAGTGAAAGACAGTGACTCTTAACTGGAAGCCAAGGCTAGGGAAAAAATGATGTGCCAAGCGGTCACGGACATCTGTTACTCAAAAAACAAAATGGGAAGACAAAGCAAAAGAGAAAATTCCCTAATCTTTCTTATTTTCCTAATAATGGGACACTTATTCAAAGACTAAGTCACATAAAGCGACACAGAACCTTTTGTTTTTCTATTCTCTGGGAGAAGGACATTATCACCAGATGTCTCCATCACTAGTCAGTGAAAAGTGAGTTACTTTGGGTAAAGTCCTAATTGTTTTTGTACTTACACCCACTTGTGGGGGTTAAATGGAAGGCTCATTGAGAAATGCAGAGATATACACTCCTGAGAAAATACAGCTTCGTGGGTATTTATAGAGCTCTGACCACATGTTGGGAATTGTTCTAGTCAGTATCCATTAGGAGTAAAACAATGCCCCTTGCCTGCATGCAGCTTACATTCCAACCAGAGGGAGAAAGACTGAATAGCAGCAGAGACAAACTGGAATGGGTAGAAATTACAAAATTAGTAAATAATTTAATATACCAGAATAAAATAGAGCAGAATTAAGGGCAAAGAACAAGCGAGAACAGAAGGACCATAAGAGGGCCAAGGTGAAAGGAGCTGTGGTTATTATTGGTATCCACCTTGTCTTTTAAAGTTTTCTTAACAAAATTTTTATTGAAGCAGTTTATCATGGTAACTAGAAGCCTTCATTTAGAGCATTAATTAGGATCCGGTCCTTTGCCCACTAAGTCTTAGCTGTAAATTTTAGCTGTAAACGATGTAAGGCATAGTATTCAATATTTCTATGTCCTTTTGAAGAGTAAAGAAATTTTTACATCACCTATGCACACACATTTTAAGAAGCAAATAGCTCGTAAATAGCATTGGCTTTTGCACACAAAGTAATAGCTTTGCTAATGTATTGGTGCACATGTTTTTCCATTTTCAGGAAGAAGAGCAAAGTGCAGAGCCTCATCTGTAGTGGAATCCAGTAGTGTGTGTGATACCACAGCACATCCAGTGCACACAGACAAACACAGAAAGACATGCACATATACACACACACGTACATGCACAAAGATGGACACACATACACACAATACATATAGACACAGACATATATAAACACATTTATGCATACATAAATACTTTATATGAGAGAGAGGGGGTGTGTGTGTATGTGTCTGTGAGTGTGTGTGTGTGTGTGTGTGTGTGTGTGTGTGTGTGTAGAGAGAGAGAGAGAGAGAGAGAGAGAGAGAGAGAGAGAGAGAGAGAGAGAGAGAGAGAGTTGCCTTGTAACTTTCTATAATGGGAAGTATGATGGCTAATCTTGGTTGCCAAGTTGATTGCATCTGAAATCAACTAAAACACAAAATTCTGGGCACCACCATGAGGGATGAGGGATTGTCTCAATCAGATTACTTAAAACAGGAAAAACAACTCTAAATCTGGGCCACACCTTCTCAATACAGCCAAGATAAAAGGACATGGAAAATGGAAGCTTTGCTCTCTTCCTGCTTCCTCCTCGTCTCTCTGGTGAGTGTGCCTATCCTGTTGCTGTTGGAATTCCATCAGTCTTTTCAGTATTCAACATAGACTGAAGAGCAGCAGCTCTACAGGAATCCTCCAGGACTTCAGTGCCAGACAGGGCTGCTGAAACAGCCAGCCTTGTGGACTGAACAAATGCCGAATCCTTGGGGCTTTCTATTGTGGCTCTATTGTACTAGCCTGCAGCCTCGCTGCCTGTAGTATGTAAGCCAGTCATATATATATATTCTGTTCTTTAGAGAACCTCAACTAACCAACTAATACAGGAAGTAAAACAGGATGGATGGCTTCAACCAAGTGCTTTTTCCCTAAACCAGAGTTGCATATCAAGAAAATGTGTGCAGGTTTGCGAAACAGTTTATGTACAGTTGTGTTCTTGATAATATCATAAAATAAGGTGGGCTTTCCTGAGAAATGAAAAATTTCCTTATATGATGGATGTCTCTTTTATTTCTCCATACTCAGCAGCACATGTTTCATCTTGCCTGAAGCCCAGGTGTTGCCTCAAGGCCTGCCAAGTATTTGATTGTCTCCAGATGGACATCCATGGTCCTTACAGTTGTGATTGCTATTATGGGATTGTTGCTGCTGGCAATTCTAGTAGAAAATAAAGACAGGTGATGGAAGTAAAGAATAGTCTGTTATCTTCACAGTGAGCACAGCTGTTCATGGCCAACAATGGTCCAAAACTTAGAGCAGAAATAGATACATCATCATGTAATTGAAGGGGTCCAATGTACTATTGAAAAAAATAACTGTAGGGTATGTCATAATTGGAAAATTCAATCTCTTTTCTACAAAAGACATTACAATTTTTATAATAGCCTTCCACTATTAAAGTCTTATGTGTAGTCATATTATTTTCTGTGCTGAATAGCTTTAATCATTCATATATATATAATATATATATAATATATATTATATATATATATATATATAATTTGTGTGTATATGTGAGTGTGAGGGAGGCACACATGCCACAATGTGTGTGTGAGGAAGGGTAGGTGAAATTTTCTTTTCTGTCAGCTAGTTCCCAAATATCTGACAAGGAGACTTAATATTAATTATAAATGTTTGGCTGATAGCTCAGGCTTATTACTAACCAGCTCAAATTAACCCATACTTCTTATCTAAGTTCTACCATATGGTTCTGGGAATCAAATTCAAGTCATCAGGCCTCCATCTGGTGTCTCTCTGTGCATCTCTCTGGCCCTGCCATGAGTGTCTTGAAGCATCAAAGTATCTGCTTATCTGTGATGGACTCTGAATGCCTTCTAGAGCTAATCAGACCTTCTCTGAATCATCTTCCTCCAGACACTTGGGAGTATTGTTCTTCTGTGTCTTTTGAAGTAAGCTATGGCCGTGGGAATTTCCTAGTACCCACCCAGTAACTTACAGTCACCCCAGTTCATTGAGAGCCTGATGTCCTCTTCTGACCTCTGGAGTTACAGACAGGTATGTGGGACATATACATACATACACATAAAACACTTGCATACATCAAGTAAAACATTTAAGGAGGCAAATGCTCTAATGCAGTAGTAACAGGAACTTTGTCCCACTAATTTAATAATAAGGAGTTCTTTAACAGAGTACATGACTTGCTGACACACACTGCCAGGTGACCATAGGGGGATGAACTCCCTAGCAGACTGTAATTGAAAGGGCCAATCACAATTGTAATGGCTGACTTAGTAGAGCATTCTCATAAAATGATAGTGACAAGAATAATAAAGCCCTTCAATGTGATGATTAAAAAGATCCCATGAAATAAGGTTCAAGTATCATTCCTAAACACTTGCTTAGCTCTAGGGAAATGAAGTCTAGGTGAACGATTTGAGATTTTAAAACTTCCTTGCACTGATTATTGCTAGCACTGTGCGGGATTTTACATTTTCTGAAGCACTAGATTGAATTTCACCTAATCATATCCTTGCACTATCCTCGCTAAGTAGCTACAGGGGAATAGCAATGCACATTTCCTACTGAAGAGACATTTCAAAGAGATTATTAAAGAACTCGCTCATGGCCAAGCAAACTGGTGGGGGAAGTTGGCCGTGAAGATCCTTTTATGCAATCCCAGACCCAGCTAGCAGGCCCACTCCAGCAGGCAGCTTTGTCTCCAGCTAAGGAAAAGTCCGGCTGGCAAGGAAGACTGTGTTCTATCCAGGCAGCCACAGCTTAATTAAGAAGTGGGAAATTTAGTTTTTATTTAGAGGAAAATAATAATCAATGATCCTTGTGTGAGAAATATATCCTAAGAAGATAATAACCAATCCCATTTGTCAGGAAAATGTAGGATGCAAAAGTTCAGGCAGAGACACTCCAACATGAGCCCTCAGAAGGAGTTGGCACAAGTGTTTTTCCATTTAAAATGTTAGAAGAGATATGAATTTTTATGACATAGGTGGGGTTGTGTTAAATTGTTAAGGATATACTGGAATATGAATTTCCAGATGCTTATGTTCCTGGATGACTCAAGCCAGTCTTTTTATGAAAGATCTTAAAGACTGGTACCGTCTGCATCATATTTGTATATGAGACTCCAAATGAAAAGGATGCTTTAGACTCTCAGTGATGCCGATTCACCCATTATCTCTAGAAGAAGCTTCTGCTTGGATTTATTCATTCATTCTACATTGCATACCAAAATGCTCATTCAGAATTTCAAAAAGTCTGGAAACCATGCCAAAGTTAGCATGCTGGTACAATCAGTACAAATTTTTATCCTTTTCAGAAAACTTCTGAATGCATATATAGATGGGATAAATATGCAATGATCAAGTTCCCCATTTTTGTAGGTGACGTGGCAGTACTGTGGAACATCTGAGCACACACATCAGCCACTAGCTCTAAGTGTTTGTAACCAGGGTGACTAACATCTCCATGAACTGAATTTGTTGGAAGAGACTTTTTTCAAAGATGTTGACATCATCTTCTAAAGATCTAGAATAGTTTGGAAGCAAAAACTAGTGGTGAGTGTGATGGATTTGCTGTCTATCACCACTCGGCTTCAGCAGTTTTCATATTCTAGATCAATAGTGGGGGGTATATTTAATCTGGTTAGAAAATGTTTGTAATATTTTCCACTCTCAGATGTTACCAATGATGAAATTCACTGGGTGTTTTCAATTATTAAAGCAAATTGTTAGCAGTTTAAATTTGTATCAACTGACATGTGTAACCATATCACACAACTTAAGAATCTCCAAGCTGTTTCAAGACAGAAAACCATTGTAACTTCTGTGGAGAATCAAAGGCTGACAAGATGGCTCAGCAGCTAAGAGTGCATAGTGACCTTGCAAAGGAAATGTGTTCAGTTCCAACCACCATGACAGCTGACTCACTACTCTTGCAATTCTAGTTCCAGAGGATCTGGGCCCTTCTGGCCTCCATTGGTATGGGACTCATGTGCACATGCCCATACACAGACATGCATATACACACAATTAAATATAAAAAACCTAAACTGTAAAAAATTATAAAATGATTTTAAGAAATAGTTGAGTGAAAAATACTGTGTTGCATGTCATTATTTCCTAAACTTATATAAGAATGCAGATGCTCATCCCTTTCAACACAGAACATTGTAATCACTGCACAGAGAAAATATGAATGCAGGCACAATTGTTGAAATATCTGAACAACTTTTCCCAATATATCACAGAGTTCCCTTCTTGTTTTTGCATATCTGCTTCTTTTCTAAAGCAAGTTTTATCCAGAATATACTGGTCATGAGGCACAGATATAACAGAAATATCGTTATTTCATTGGAAACAATTGCATCAATTTATTCACAGTCAAATTATTATGCTTGCCCTACAGGACCCGTGTGAAGGTCAGGTGAAACTATACAGTGTGTGCTCTATTCTAGTTTCTTTTCTGTTGTTGTTGACAAACACCATGGTCAAAAGCAACTTGGGAAGGAAAGATATTGTTTGACTTATAACAATCCATCACCATTGAGGGAAGTAGTGGCAGAACTTAAAGACACAAACCATAAAGAAGCATTATTTGCTGACTCCTCTCTCTCTCTTGGGTTTGTGCTCAGGTAGCTTTATTATACAGCTCTGACTACCTGTTGAGGAAAAGGCACTAAACATAGCTGGGTGGTCCCTCCTACATCAATTAAGATAATCAAGATTATCTTTCCCAGAAATATTTGCAAACCATTCTGATGAAGAAATACTCATCTAAGATTCTTTTCAAAGAATTCTGTGCTGTGTCAAGATGAGGTCAAGTAAGACACAGTAAGTTAGATGTTTGGCAAAGCGTCTGTCAGTTAGTGAAACTATTACTTTCCCCACAACTCACATCAGACACAGAAGCGGGAGGCAGGAATGAAGGGAGGGAGAGAGCGAGAGACTTCAAGACTAGAGAGGATTGAAAGTGAACTCTCAGTTTTAAAACCTTCTTTGATGATGGGGGAAAGAAGAATGGAGATACTCAAAACTCCCATCTTCTCTTTGTTCCACCCCTAGGAGTGCCGTACTGAGGGTGAATGAGACAACAGTCAATATCTCTCGCATCCCAGACTGAGATTCCCATGGCAGGAAACAAAACTGCATCTGTCTATGTTTGATCAAGGAAGTAAAATGAGAATGTGGCTCTTGAAAGCTATCATGAGCAATATCCATGTGACAATTTGAGAGAAATTAGGATTGAGTGGTGAGGTGCAGATACACAAATAAATGTTTCCAGATCAGACCTAACAGTATGAATAAGACACAGTGAGTAGATGGTTGAGGTAATTCAACTGAAGCAGAAAGAAGGACCTATATCATGGAAGGAATTGCAAGCAAGGATATGTGGAAGCATCTAATACACTGTGATTGTGGTTTACACAAATATTTTTTAAAGCTATTTTTTACATTTGCATATTTATTCTGAGTTGGGGCCTGCGGATGGCATTTGTGTGGAAGTCAGAGGACACATTGTGGGAGTCAGTTCTCTTCTTCCAACAGGTGGATTCTTATGATCACACTCAGGTTATCATAGTTCATGGGAAGAACCTTTACCAACTGAAACGTCCTGTTACTAACACCCCACCACACGCAGAGACATACTTCTTTTGTTTTTATTGTTTGGGTTTGGTTTCTTATTTTGTTTTCTTTCTTTTCACAAATATTTATCTCCTTAGCCATAGATGTAAGAAATAATATCCCTCACATAGGATGCATTGACCGAGGAGCCCCTTAGAGGATGATTTTGGATCTAAGTCCCTAAGTCTATAAATCACTTCTGTCCATTGGCTATTTGCTCCAAGGGAGACTAGCTTCAGGTTTCATCCCATCAAACATCACAGCAGTTCTTATCATGAGCAGTGATTCAAGCAAGTGAGGAGGACAGGAGATGTAGCAATTCCTGAAGTCGCTAATGCCACATGAAGTACAGTCTGCAAAAAATACAGAGAAAAGTGTATTTATTGTGAGGGAGAAGATAAGTCAAATACGCACAATATTTGACAATGAACAAAGCACATTGATGTATATACAGTATTTGATTGTTCTTTCTGGTTTTGTGTATCTGAAAATATAATGAGGAAGACTTTAGTAATCTCGGGTGCACCATTTGTAAGTAATCTTTCATAGATTATTTAGTACTTCTAAATCATACTTTCTTGATTTTTTTATGAGAAACATACCCATCATATATTTCATGTGAATGTGAATTGAAAAGATAAGAAAAACAATTGGGCAGAGGGGTGAGGTCAAAAAAAAAAAAGAGCTCTGTAGGCAATAGATTCTGTCATTTTAAGGATCAACATAGTAAAAACCTTATTTAAGTATCAGCATGGGGCAAACATTGGCCTTCTTGTCTTAGCCTGGAATCCTGGACCATCTCTCTCACTTTAATCAGCAAATGGAACATCTAGAAGCATTGTTAAGATACAATTTCTCATTGAGTTTATCTTGTGGAGTCCCAGGGTTCAACCTTACTAACAAGTCTCCAGGTGATGCAGAAGCAGTGGCCCACGAACCACACAGAAGCAAGCCCTGACTTCTGTTTGACTCCTGAGTTTAAATTTCCAGTGATATATGCCTTGGTTGTTAGATTTATATCTTATCCTCCAGCTGTGACTGATACTTGGCTAGATAGCTCTTGCATAACTCCAGTCCCTTCAAGGACTGCCTGAGCATATATCCATTCATAGATAACTTTCTTAATGATCTAAGTAAGTTCTTGTTCCTGAACGTCAGTGTGGAGTAGCCAAAGAGTGCTGTGAACTCACTTCTGGTTTGGATCCCCACAAATCCTATGGTTCCAGATATTTGGCTACTGTGTTGCCTCTATTTTATCTTCTATGTACAGTTCTCTTATAAGAAAAGAGGAAATTGTTACTTACTTGGAGCAAAAAAAAATGTGAATTCTTCAGATTGGGTAGACCTACCCACTGACTTATCTTCCAACTACTTGCGTTGAAATTTTACCCTTTCGTGTTTTTCAAAGCTTGCTTCAAATTTAGCCTTTTTTTTTTACATCTCCCACATTGGGTCTTTGCATTTTGCCTTAAATCTAGTTCATAACCTCCCCCCATCACAATCACTTTCCCACAAATATCATGTACATATCCATCTATGGCAGAGAAAATAGTTCTTCACTGGGTGAAGGAAAACGAACACTACTCAATAACAGAGCAAGCAAGCAGCTGCCTTATTTGAAAGCAATCTAACCATATGCTCCTGAAGTTTAACAAAAAGCACTGCACTTACAACTCTAGAAACAGGGCTTAGAATTATGTTTTGTTTATCTTAATCAGAATCATCTTTACAGCTTCTAGGTGAGTGGGATACATGAATTCTGAAACCCACCTAGGAAGACAAATCTATCAACATTTTATCTGTAAATAGATTGTGAAATTATATTCTAGAAAGATTAATGAAATCATATAATATGTAATATGTGTACAAACATATTCTATATATTTATATATGTACATCAATGCATACCTAATCACACACTCACACATACACACATTTTCCATTCCTCCAGGAACAAACACAAATATAAAAACCAGCACAAAAGCAAACACTGAGCTGCTCATGTTTAAACATGATGACCACTTGACAGAAAAGGCCTTGACAAGCTGCCACCCTCTACATGTTCTAAACTGATGGGATACTTCACATCTTTCTGGCGGGACTGAAAGACAATTTGCAGAATTAACAGTTCACACTGCACTTGAAAGGAAGTGCCTTGCGCTAATGCAAACAGAATCTCTGGAAATGCATTGAAACTCAGCACTCAAAACTGTCCACAGTGCCTCCTTGCAACTCTCAGAAGCCTACTTCTGTGAATAACGTTTCCTCTTGAATGAAGCCTCATGATGCTGTTGGACAGCTTCTTCCTTGTTTTCTGCTTCTTGTATTCTCTATGCTTAATTGTCAGTCCAGATCCCAGTGCCTATGGCAAATGACTTGATACAGGTTCGGATTTGTTATGTACTACCTTCTAAGAAGCAATCTTTACAGAGTAAGAAGCAGTGGTAGATATTTGTTGGTTTTGTCGGTGCAATGTTCCATTCTTCACATTTATTTCTGGAAAATTTCTACTTATACTCCAGAGAACAGACGGTCCTAATCTTATCCACAGAGACATCTAGTGACCAAGGGTGCTGCTGACTCCACTTTCAGCTCTAGGAGCAAGCATTTAGCTCAGGATAGACCTGATCACAGTGAGTAGTCTAGTGGATTTAAGAAGAAAAGAGGTGGTCTCCTGAGAAAAAGGCAGGAATTTTTCTTGATTTGAACAGTAGATGGTTCAGGCTGGAGCCTTGTTGCCGTGTTGTTACTGAAGAAATAGTAAATCTGGAAAAACAGTCAAAGCAAAGGGAAAGAGTGGGGACAGGAGGGTTTCATGAGCTCTTCACCCAGGGCTACTGCCTACTACAGACTTGCTAATTATTTGGCTCCATAAGGAATTCCATTTTTGCTTAAGAAACTTTGATTGGTGTTTTTGCCACATGCAGTCAAGAGACTGCTAACAAATGCTAAGTTGGGCTAAGCTCAGAGTGGGGTGGGGGGCTGAGAGAGTTCCTAGAAACAGTTTTTACAATGATGCACAAAATTCTGAAATTCTCAGTTATCAGTTTGTAGAAAACATAGGAATAATGCAATTATCTTTGAATATTGTTCTTCATTATAGTTTGATTCTTGTGAATAATGAGTCTTTTAAACTACTATTATTTTTGTTGTAATATTTAATATTTATAGCATATAAAATGAGCTATAACATAAAATTGTGTGACAGTAATATCAACACAGAATATATTAAAATACTTCTTGTTGAAAATGTAAAAGTTAAAATTCTATTTAATTAAAGATTTTATTCACAATCTAAAGATATATCCAGCTAGTTTAAAATCTTAACCCTCCACTTGCCAAAATTTTTTATTTAATAAGAATACTTGATGTCTGTGAGACATTTGTAACTAATAAAATATTTTACATTTGTTACAGTGTTTCGGATTTATTTTGCAAAGGTTCATTACTTTTTGGCTATGTGTATGTTTGTGGGTCTCTGTGTGGCTATGTGACACTAGTACATTGTTGGGCCTCATGAGGCCCTGGGTGTGAAGCCCAGTGTAATTTCCTGAGTCTAACTGGAGTTGATATGAGGCCTAGTGTAACTAGTGTAACTTCCTAAGCCTAGCTAGAGTTTGGAGAACTGTCTCTGGCTACCTGACCTAGACCTGCCTCTGCCCAGCCACAGCTAGCGTGGCAGAATATTACCCATCCCAAGCTTCTCCACCCCCATCACAACCCTATGTAAATCCCTGATTGATACCATTAAACGAGATCCTGCTTTGACAAACTCCAAACTAGTGGGTATGTTCCCCCACTACGGTGGCCAAGTGAGGGGTGGGGAGGGGGGAGGCAGCTGGGTCATTGGGCACTCATCACTATGCTCAGTCCCAGGGAGAGTCCTAAGGTTCCATCTCTGCCCCTGCTCTTTCTGCCAGAAAACCTGGCAGTACAGGTGCCTGCAGAATCCAGAGGAAGACATCAGATTACTCTGGAACTGTAGTGGTGAAGCCAACCAGGGTGGGTTCTGGGACTGAAAGCCAGACTCTCTGCAAAAGCAGCGTATACTGTTACCTGCTGAGCGGTCTCTCCAGCCCTTCAGGCCTATTGTTTAGAATCAAGATGATCATAGCATAGATTTGCTACTTCCATCTGAGTAGCACTGCCCTAACTGCACTGATCTTCTCAGGTTACTGGGCTTCAATAGAAGAATGATGTGCTAGCCAAGTGTGCACACGACTAAATGTCTCAGGTTGTATAACTTAATTTGAAATATAGGACCACAGCTTGGTATAACTGATATGCTACTTTATTTCAGATCCTTCATAGAAAAAGTTACTTAAAGACAATGAGTTTATATCCACAATGGTAATAACATTGCTATGGTAACGGCATGAACGTGAAACTAAGCTTTCAAACTAGTTCAAGATCAGAGAACAAATTCAGGTTGACTTGAACTGTAGCATATCCTAGACTTTCGGCAGAGGGTGCTGAGAACAGACAAGCAAACAGCCACCTGATTCTGTGTGACCTTGAGGATGCTAACTCTGTAAGCACCTCTCTCCCCGTAGAAGTGATAGGATAACCCTAACCATCTATCTGCCCTTTCTCTAATTACATAAAATAGGCCAAGTTACTAGATGTCTCACATCTGACTGTGCCTCCTTCCTCTAAGACTAGCTACGGGACTCTCTGGGACTTGCTCTACCCAAAGACTTCTTCCTAGAGGTACCCAACTGTCTGGTCAACAAGAGTAGCCACGGTCCTCTGGGTTAATTTGCTCAAGGTTGACTGGTCAACTTTAAAATTACACAAGGGAGAAATGAAGGTCTACCTTATGTTTGCCTTTCCTAGTCTTAGCTTCAACACTTTCCTCAAAGGTTGGTCATTTTCCAATAAGCTTTCTGTACACCAGTCCTCACTTCATTAATTCATATGTGATTCATATCAGCGGCAGCGGTGGTGGTGGTGGTAATGAAGCTGACATGAGGAGGAGAAACAGAAACTCCATTGCTTCATTTTGTTGAACGCCAACTTAAACATGTGTAGAAACCTTCCTTAAATCATGTTCTTCGACAATAGAAGGCTTATCTCATGTGCAGAGGCACAGCTACTCTGCACCCGCAATCAACTGTCAGTATATGATGTGGGAGTGTCATATATCAATCTGTTGATTTCATTGGTTCAATAAAGAAACTGCCTGGGCCCTGATAGGACAGAAAATTAGGTAGGTGGAGTAGAAGAGAGGATTCTGGGAGAAGGAAGCTGAGTCAGGAGTCGCCATGATGTTCTCACTCCAGAGAGATGCAGGCT
Source organism: Microtus obscurus (assembly GCA_963919715.1). NCBI lineage: Eukaryota > Metazoa > Chordata > Mammalia > Rodentia > Cricetidae > Microtus > Microtus obscurus. Next base: position 21,011,641 of record CAWTZC010000355.1, on the reverse strand, counting down.
AGAATCTCCCCGGTAAGCACACCATGGGGTGCTAAACAGATTATCAAAAATGGGCTAGTCCAGGTGCAAGAGCTAGCCAATAAGAGGCTGGAACTGATGGGCCAGGCAGTGTTTAAATGAATACAGTTTGTGTGTTGTTATTTCGGGGCTTAAGCTAAGCCATGCAGGCGGCCGGGTGATGGGGACACAGCCGCGCTGCTCCCTCTTTCAACAGAGTGGCACCCAACATGCTAATGAATTCCACGTAAAACCTGAGAGGGCTTAAAAATAAGGGAGAGAGAATTTAACACAGCTTTTTGCTGTTTCTGGGTTGCGTGCCGCAAAGAAATTGTCCTGACTCAGCAACAGGAAAAAACTGGCTGTTTTAAAATGCCGGCTTTCTGGGCTGTGCCGCCATTATGATCTCTGTCTGGCTCCTGGGGGAGACAGAGCTTTTGAATGGAGCATTTGGACTAAAGCTCTATGGCTTGCTTGATGGCAATGTGGACTGCTGTATGCCTGGAATTGTGCTCAGCTCAGGGGCACCAAATGGCTCTGAGGCAGGAGCGGCTCAGCTCTGCCATGATGAACTGAGCTGGTCTCAAGCAGGAACTACCGTAATTACTGTGATAACAGCGCACTTAAGGTTTAGACTTTACAGGACACAGGCAGTACCGTATTACCCCTACATGGTGCAACTTAAGTTTTTAAGAAGTGCTTAACATTTTAAGAAATGCTCCTGGATAGTAAAAAAATTACAGATTCACAATAAAACAGATTCAGACAGACCACTAAATGGATCACATTGTTGGATGAATGTACATAGGCTTGAGAAAGAAATAAATATATATAGAGAGAAAATAAAGCTAATGCCTTTAAAAATAAAAAGGTAAAGTCTTTAAAGAGACAGAGTACAGATAGTTATAGATTAAGAGAAATAACGTAAAAATAAGCCACGTAAAAATGGAAAATTCACAGAGAGTCTGGATTATGTACATTGTGTTTTCTTTAAAATTTTTGACTGTGAAGGAGCTAAGTACAGAAAGACATTTCATTATATGGGCTGCCAAATGGAACCAGAATGGATATCATGAGGGTATGACTTCAAAATTTGGGTCTAAGGATATGATGCTTTGCAGAGAGTCTTCTTTTGTTTTCACAGAGGATGAGACCCTATGGATTTCTTCTATTCCGATTTGGTATGATAGACCACGCCCTCCTGAAAGGTTGCTGTGAACATCCTCAAAAAATTACTTCACTCAACTGCCAACTGAGATGACCCTGGCACACAGGTTATACCATGAAAGACCTAATTAACGACGCCCCCATTCAGCAGGAAGCAGTTTGGAGAGAAAAACTGCGCCCATGTTCCCAAAATATTGTTTATAGATGTTCTTTTACATTTAAAGGGGGATATGATATAGATATAAATAATTTGTATTGGTGTAGATTTTAAGGTCAATTTTGTTATATGTATATGTATTTCTGATCTTGATCAAGGTATTGTGATTGTGTAGTTCATTTTTAAAATGTAATGTATAATTAGGAAATATAGGTTGTTGTTAAATAATCATAAATAATAGTCAAACTTGTAGTCATGTTAGATTTTCTAGATATATGGAGATATATTTCAATTAGATAGGCATTCTTCATATCTTTCAAGGACTGCAGAATATGGCATTTAATGTTTTAATAATTTAGGGCTTTTCATGACAATGAGACACGTCTGCTCCTGGCAGCACCAATCTACTTCAAGAGGAAGATGGGCATCGAAGAGGATCCTTATGGAGTTTGATAGCCAGCCATTGGGCAAGAGACTGTTCTTGCCTGGACTATTGCATAAACTGGACACAAAGAACCCGCAGAGAGAGGACTGCTGAACTTGCCTAAAGGTGAGATGATCTTTCAGGGTTCCTGATTCATAAAAGAGTCTACAAGACATTCTGCAGGACGCAGGACACAGCAGAAAGTGACTGAACTGTCTTTGAAATTTCCTGCTTCATGGAACTGTCTGCTGGATACTGTGGGCCTGAAAGCCAAAGATAGATGCCCCAATGGTACAGAGGAACTTTGGGTGACTGTCCAGGCAGCGAGATGTCTCTGTCATTTCTAGAGTTTGGATTTCTTGTTTGTTTAAATAATTTTATATCCTTCTGGAGTCTTTGATGGAGTTGAAGAATGGTTAGTTATAGTTATAGTTTTCCTTAGTTATGATAAAAGATAAAGTAGATATAAATATTGTAACTGTAATTCTTACTTGATAACTGTTTTGTTATATGTGATTTTACTATGTTAAATTTAAAGCTTTTCTTTTTTGTTTAAACAGAAAAAGGGGAAGTGATGTGGGAGTGTCATATATCAATCTGTTGATTTCATTGGTTCAATAAAGAAACTGCCTGGGCCCTGATAGTTCAGAAAATTAGGTAGGTGGAGTAGACAGAGAGGATTCTGGAAAAGAGAAGCTGAGAAGGAGTCGCCATGATGTTCCCAGTCCCTGCAGACGCAGGCTAGAATCTCCCCGGTAAGCACACCTTGGGGTGCTACACAGATTATCAGAAATGGGTTAGGTCGATATGTAAGAGCTAGCCAATAATTGGCCAGTCAGTGTTTAAAAGAACACAGTTTTCGTGTAATTATTTCGGGGCATAAGCTGGGCCATGGGGGCGGCCGGGTACAGGGGCACAGCCGCGCTGCCCCTACTACTACAAGTATATGCTATCTAAAGTCTCACTTCCATTTTCATTTCAGCAAAATTTGTTTAGCTATTCTGTTTTGCAGCTTTTATCACATTCGAATAAGTGTTAATCAATTATTTTTAAGTAGCTCTAGAGAACAGTTTTCTCTAAGGGCTCTTTATACTTTAATATTCCATGATTCTGTAATTTTGATAATGGCAATATTTAAATAATACATTCCCTGGAATATAAGGTCATTTAAGTACTCAAATTGTCCTGTAAAATAACACTTTATAAATTATGCAAAGCAGAGATAGTGTGAAAAAATAATTCTACTGGCAATATGCAATCTACCTCTGCGGAAGCACAAGGGTGTGAGCCTTTGTTCTAACAGAATCACAGTCATATCTATGGGACACATAGCTTTACTCTGAGTATTGGACAGTGTCTGGTAATGCAAAAAGCCTTATAAGACAAGGTACTATAATGGACACTGGAAATCACCATATAGAATCATCTGTCTTCCTCGGGCACTAAGCAACATGTACATGTGCTTTCATGATCATGCTAGAGACAGGACAAAGACCCAAAGAGACACGCTCAAACCGACTCTTCCCATTCCTCCCTCAGTCCATTGTTTCACAAGTTTCTCTTTTGAAGGTCTTGTCCCAGCCCAGGCAAGCGCCTTTTCTCTTGTTCACGCACGTCAGTCATTCCATGTTCTCCGCCTGAGCCAAGGCAGGTCTTCTTTTCTATAACATCCTCAAAGATTTTCTGTACAGAATTTGTCCAAGACATACATATATGTCTTCAGCAAATTTTCAGTTGCTTCAGTTAATAGTAATATAGGTCATAATACACACATTTGTTTGCTTCTAATGAACCCATTTGCTCTCTATCAGATCTTCATGAATAGTGACAAAGTTTAAATTAATGTGATAAAGTTAAAACAATAACTTCACTTGGTTTTTAACATAGTTTTTAAAAGTATAGAACAAAGAGTAAGTAAAGAATAAAGAATGTTTTTCCTGATTCACCAAATACTATTTTAATGTAATTGATTCTTTACCTGTTACAACCATTATGATAACAGATTTGTGGGACACATTTTCTAAGCTTTATACAAAGGTTGATAAGCCTCAATTTCAAATTTGGATCAAAATAGTTCTCATGACCAGTTGGTAGAGAAATTTATATAAATATTCAATTTTAAAATAATTATATTTAAAACATCTAATTAAAATTGGTTTAATTGTGGAAGGAATTTTAAACACAGATTTAGAAAGATGATAATAAATTGAAATGGAGCCATTACCCTTGAACAGTATGTTTTTTCTTCACAATTGAAATATATGATACGTTTTCAACAAACCCATACATGTATAGCTTGTCTATAACAAAGGCATCCTCTAAAGCACAAACAAACTCTGTAAGAAGTTTCAGCAGCCTGTGTTTCTTAATGGGTTGTCTCATAATAGAATCGTGGCATATGGAAACCACTCTGCACAGTGAAGATCCCACCTCTGTGTAAGCACCTTGAGCAGCTCATCAGCTACATTGTTTGGGTGTCTTATGCCCACACGTGTTTGATGATTGAAAACGCATTCAGCCTGCAATTAAAAACATCTCCTATTTCTGCATACTCCTGGGGAGAACCCACCCACCACCCTTTGTCAATCACCTGACTCTGTCAATTTGCCACTTCAATTTTGTTCTGCTTTGGTAGAAGCAAATGCTCCATCTGTTCCCTTTCCAGCTCTGGACTCACATTCGTGTGTGTTCACCTCTCTTACCCATGCTGTTTCTGACTACGAATTTCTACATATGTGTCAGGAAAATGAGTACTTCTTACAGCCACTTTTGAAGCTGGTATTTTTATAGGTCTGTCCTTCTGTGCCCAGGTGATCATAAGAACGTTTGTATTGTGTCAAGGCTGAATGGGCAAGGACCCCTTACTGATACTTATTTGATGAGTCACCATTGCTCATCAAATAAGGAATTTTAAATCCATTGCTTCAGTGTTGAAGGGTGACAGTTACATTTAAATAAAATTGATATAATTTGTTGTTTTTTACTATTCATTTTAGTAAATATCATTGATCTGATATACCACAATGTAATAAGTTTAAATAGATAATATATGTTTCCATTCATATTAATGTTATTAAGTACTCGTATCTGTTTCAATCATTGAAGTACATAGTAACATTATAGTATAGAAACTCAAATGGTTTCATGTGTATCTAAACCAAGAACTGGTAAAGGAAAAGAAATGTTACAAAGACAAAGGCTTAGAAAGTGCTGAGCTGAATCTAACGTCCTTAGACAGCCAGCTCCTAAGCCTCAGAGCTAGGCAATCTTCATTCCATCCTAATGACCTTCTCTACGTGTAGTATGTGAGGCTCACAACAGGAGGGTAAAGACACATCCATGTGAGATCTGCCCTTCCTGCACCTAGCTGGAGATGGAGAGAATGGAGGTAAAAGTTGAGTGTGTGTGTACATACACACACACACACACACACACACACACACACACGCACATGCATACATACACACATGCACGCACACACATGCACACACATGCACAATGAGCACACACACATGTACATTTTAATCTCCAGAGGACTGTGATATGACCACTTTCTAAACACAGCGTCCACAATATACCCTAAATGGTATTGTAGATACTAAGCCCTTCAGTGTCAATTTTCCAATAGGTATAGCCAAAAGTATGGCATATCTTTTCCTTAAGCAGCAGTCATAAATCCTGTAATATTTAATTTTGTGTAAGTTTGTTGGACTCATAAAGAACCCAACTATTCTGTTAGATATTAGTTCTGGTTATACCTGCAAGTATATTTCTGGGGTGATGCTCTACCCTAGTTTCTGCATTCCTGCTTGTCCAATTCGCCATTTCTAACTTGTGGGGTTTTCAGGCTCCATAACCAGAGTCTCTAATTCTTTACATGATGTATAAACAAAACAAACATACACATATGCATACTATTCTGGGAAATAAATATTCTCTGTTGGTTCTATTTTTTCTGTGAAATCATAACTGTAGGGTAAAAAAGGCCAACCAAAGAAACCAACCAATCCCTGATCATGAAATCTAGCGTCCTGACCCTAAAAGAATGAGTGAAAGAAACACACCCTGGATTTGAGACCTGAACCAGGGAAAAAAAAAAAACACTTGATCCCTGAACCCAAATCCAAAGAAACAGGCCCTGACTCTGAAACCAGTGCCAAAAAAAAAAAAAAAGAAAAGAAAAGAAAAAAAAAATCTCACTGGCCTTAGAATCAGAGCCAGTGAAAGAAATAAAAATTAAAAAAAAAAAAATTCGTCCCTGAAATCAGAGTTTCCTCTTTAGCAGAGCATTAGCAGAAGAAGTAACATATTGGGCAGCAACAGAAGAAGCAGATAGCTCTGCTAGGACATTCTCTTAAGAGCAGAGCTCAGATGGAGCAGCTCTCAAGGAGAGAAATGGAATTGCTATATCCTATGGGGAGTTCATCCTCCACTGCACCCCAACTTCAGGCAGCCTGGCTTCTCAACAAGTCAGGACACCTCACCCTCTAGGGCTGAGCAATCCTGATGTGGCTCCAACCTCCAGATTGTCCTCCTGAGCCTCTACCCCTCCAGAACTGCCTTGTTGTGTCTCTGAGAATAAGCCTGGCTTTCCAACAAATCAGGATATCTTTGCAGCTCCAGGGCTGTAACACTCACACTCGCTAACACTGACAACTCCTTGAACAACACTGAGGCTCAAGCTACTCTCAGTTCTTATGCTGCAAAACAGAATCATTCTTGGCATTCAACCCTCTTAAATCATGGAAAAACTTAAAACTCTTCCAGGGATGTGCAGAACATTAGGGAGCTATAACCAAAATGCAAGGCTTTCCCAAATCCTCAGGCATTGTCAGAAGCAAGAAGAGAAACAGTATCAGAGGTGGTCATAGCACTGCCCATTTGATCACATCTGATGACTTAGGCTGGTTACTCCTGGAGCAACTGTGGCCAGGTGACACCTCTATCAGAGTACTGATGATTGTGCCATAGGATGACTGGCATACACATGTTACCTACGTGTATCACAAGACCCGTTTGCCTCTTGTTGATGGTCTTAGGTGTCTGTGTTTCTGGTTTCCACAATCTGTTTGTGACACTGATCACAGGGCTTCAATGAAGAGCAATGGAAAGCAAAAACAGGTGCCCAGTCTACGCTGGCCACACACAGTACCAGGATGAGAAAAACATACCTCTTATAAGCATATGCTATGCCCAAAGCTTATTCATTAAAACATAGGCTGAATATGCAAAGCTGAAATTAATCACTCCCAATGACTGGCTGAGGTTGAATAAAATATAGGCCCATTAGCATCCAACAATGCTGTTAGCAAGACCAGGAAGAATGGAGAAGAGGGGAAGAACACATGCATGTTCAGTATTTTCTTTTCAGTATGACATAATACATTCCTTTTTAAATTTCAAATAATTTTTCCTTAATATTTAACTATCTGTGAAGAAAAAAACACTAAAGTGATGTAATCCTCTCAAACTGCAGACTTTCTAGTCCTACTTTGGAAAAATCGCATCACTTCAAGTCTGCTTCTTCCTTTGTAAAGTGAAGACATTGATGACAAAATGACTTAAAATTCGCAAAAATTACTTAAACAGTGCTCAGGGAACTATATGCGAATTACAGCAGCAGTTCATCAGACAGCCACCCTGCCACTGCCACGGGGGAGGGAAGCTGCATCCCTTATCCCTAGACTTCCTGCTACATCTAGCAGGTTGCGGGGTTTTGTTTTCAGAAGTCATTCATTCGTTCATCCAAGTATTCCTGTTGCAGATACTCCTCTAAGAACTGGAAGATATTCTTTTGAATAAAACATTAGAGTACATTTTAAAAACCATGAAATGGTGTTGAAGTATAAGCAGTAAGTAAGGAAAGTAGGCACACTGTTACATGAGTTATTATTTTTGCTTAAATCACAATAATGAAAAGTCGCTATCTGTTTAGCCAAATGAGAGTCGTCAGGTGTTACTGTATTTAAATGAGCCATCCCTGGGGACAAACTATGTTGTCTCCCTGAGCAAATATAGAGTCCGGTTATCGCCATTTCTGCTTTCCAGTGAATAGCTTATGTTTCAAAAGAAACATTTAATGAAATGCTTCACCCGCTTTGCTTCAGCTAATAGCAAGGCTGACATGTAGGTCAAGAGCCTGGGACTCATTTCGGGTCCATTTTGTGAACAATATTTGTCCATTTACTGCCAAAATTGCAGGTGATTGTAGCTCAAGATTCTGGGTAGAAACAAAGCAACGAATGAGAGCTGCAGGGTGGCTCCAAGGATGAGAGACCATTACTCACGGTGACTTATGTCTACATTTGGCCAATGCGTCATTAGGGCCCTATACCAAAATACCAAGGCACATTTATCTTGTCCTCAGACACTAACACTTCTCTTGGAAATCAAGCTCACCTTGTTGCTGAAAAGCCTTCAAAATACAATTTTTAAATCATAAACACTGTGAGGCACAGTGTTGTGGAATATTAGTTTAAGATGTGTTACATTCAGTTTTGCTGCGGAATATTTGTTAAATGATGCAGAGCTGTGTTACATTCTTTTATGTTGTATTTGTTTACCTCTGTAAGCTGTGTGACTTTCTCCATCTAAAACACCTGATTGGTCTACTAAAGAGCTGAACAGCCAATACCAAGGCAGGAGAGAGATAGAATAAATAGGAAGAAAAACCTAGGCTCAAGAAAAGAGCAAGGGTGAGGAGCAAGAAGAAAAGGAGGAGAAGAGGACTCCAGGGGCCAGCCACCTAGCTACATAGCAAGCCACAGAGCAAGACGGAAAGAAAGACATGCAGAATAAAGAAAGGTAAAAAGTCCAGAGACAAAACGCAGTTAATGAAAAATGGGGTGATTTAAATTAGAAACAACTACAGTACAGTGTCAAGTTCTCTCAGTTTGAAGACTCCCAAATTCATGAACCTCACAACGTGAAGTAGGTCAGCCCTCCTCATGTACTCTTCATGATACACGTCCCCATGCATGGAGGCCCTTCATCCCAGTGGCCCTCACTGAAACAACCTGTGTATGCTTCCCGATTGGCCTATAACACAAAATGAAACACAAAGCCACCGATTTTGTATTTAAAATCTTCTTATAGGGCTGGGGGTCGGCTCAGTTGGCAAAGCATTGGTCATACAAGTGTGATTATCAGTGTTCTACCCCAGGAAGAATGTGTGTTAAAACGCCAGGGGTGGATGAGCCCTTGTAATTCCTGTGCTGGAGAGGCAGAGCCAGTAGGATACCTGGGGACGCTGGTGAACCAGTCTAGTATAACTGGGTGTGTGCTCCAAGCCAGCCTCTGCTTCCAGGGAGGTAGCTGGAATTCCTGAAAATGAAACATCAGGTAGTCCTCCAGCCCCCACAAACACAACCCCCCAACACACACACATGTGCACCACACCCTCACATATGCACATATTAAAAACTTACGTAAAGAACAAAAAATGTTATCAGACAAATACCTGTCATGGCCCTAAGGAGAATTGTAGATATTTTTGCTGTTACTCTTAAACAAATAATATGCCACACACAAAATAGTGATTTCGTAATGAACTTAACGAAGAATAAACCACAATGGGGGTATTATCCACATTACTCTCCCAGAAGAGGACTGCATGCTCTCAAGTGGCAGCATCATTGCTTACACTGGCTTCAATTGGATTGAGCAATAACTCAGGGCCTTAGGGCAGGACAGCTGAGGTAATTAGCACTTGAAAAGGTTCCAGGTCTCACAGAGGTACAATCACAGCCCTTCTTCTCCATCCCACACCTTCCTAATAGCAGATTATAAACCACGGCTTCTGAACTGTCTGCCTTGCCTTCTCAAAGTGATTGCACTTTATAGGGGTGCTGACAGGTGCAGTCCATAAACTAACATAAGAAGCTTTACTAAGGGAACAGCCTTAGGTAAAAGGCCTTGCAGAGGCTCTGTCGATGAACAAGGGGGCTTCCCATTCTTGCTTTAATTTCCTTTTTAATCCGTTTTAATTAAAATATAATTATATCACTTCCTCCTTTGCTTTTCTTTCCTCCCTCCAAATAATTCCATGACCCCCACTTTCAAATTCATAGTCTCTTCTTTTCTGTTTATTTTATTACATATATTTGTGTGTGTGCGTATTTTGTGTGTATACGTATATGTGCACATAACTACATAATACAACTGACAGAGTCTGTTTTTGTTGTGTGTGTGTGTGTGTGTGTGTGTGTGTGTGTGTGTGTGTGTGTGTAGTTTCAGCCAAAACCACTTTGGACTGTATAGCCAACTAGGGTCTCATGTCGGGAATATTCTAACTTTCTCCCTCTCAATGGTCCTCATGTGCCTGTTGTTCCATGTCCAAGAGTGTGACTCCATGAGATTGTTCCCCTTCAACATTAGCATGCCTATGGATATCTCCCCCATTCTGAACTTATTCATGTAGCCACGTCTATCAAGGACTGTTTCACACCAGAACTACTGGTGTTTTGACTCTTATAATCTCCCCCTCTTTCATGATGCACCCTGAACTACAGATACAAGAACTGTGATGTAGATGTTTCCACTGGGTCTGAGCTTCCCCACAATGCATTGATCTCTGCATCCTGCCCAGTTGTGGTTTTCTCCGATGGTCTCATTTTCTGTAAAGAGACACTTCTTTAATGAGGGGTGATAGCTACACTCGTCGGGGTGACAGGGTAAGATTTAGACTGTAGTGAAGAACTGAGCTGGTCTAGCAAAACCATGCTAATAAATTTTTTTTCTACTATCCATGACCTCACCATTTCTGGAAAGCTGTCGAGTGGTCCCTACGCCCAGTTGAACAGCTATGAATGTCATTTATTGCATTGCATCATTATGGATATCTTGCCATTGTGTGGTTCACAGGTGTCAAATCTGGACAAAACATATGAGAAAAGATGTAACACCCGATTTTGGTGTTACACCCTCGGTACAGTTCACGCGCAGCTGTACTGAATGCGAGTCCGGGCAAGGCCTGGAGGTTGAACAAAAGAGACAGAGACCATGGGTCATTCCGTTTATTCAGATTTGGGGGAGCGTATTTCTAACTAACTGCAAGCACTAGGACCCCCGCCCAGGAAGGTGGGAAATTACCATATCAGCAAAGGAATGAATGCCCTGTGGTTAATCACCAGGGGGGGGGGGCAGGAGGAAAACAGGAACTTAACCAGGTGGGGCAGGAGGAAAACAGGAACTAACAGAATGCTAGTCATCTGACTAGAAACTGCATGTGTCCCAGAAATAAGGGCTAAATGCTTAGTCATGGTGACCAGAAATTGTCCTCGAGATGCACCCCAGGAATAAGGGAGGCCAGGGCCCTACAGGTCCCCCCTAAATATAAATTATGACTAGGCCTGTCTTGGGTGGCCTTGGACGTCAGGCAATACCCCTTACCCGTCATGGGAAAGCATCCAGGTCAAAATACATTCCTGTCTTAGGTTGAGGCAGCCCCCCAAAAGCCTTTCCCGTCATTGGCTCACTAGTCATCCAATACCGAGTTCAGCCAGATCTGTGCTGAAAGATTCTCTGGGGCAATGGCTAAGAGGACTTGCCATGTGGCAACATTGACCTGAGTTAGCCTTTGGCTCTGGCATGACCATGAAGATGATACTCCAGCACATGTAAGCATCCCTTAAGGAGACTGTGCCTGCTCAATATTTAATAATTCTGCCCAAAATTGGAGCCTTTTAAGTAAGGTCTCAGCGCTGGTGAAAGGAACCCTGGTATAGCTAACTAAAACAATTTTAGGAGCCAATTTGTAAATTGTACACCTCAGGGTTCAAGAATAACAACAATAAGCTCATTACTGTAACATCTAGCAGTGGTCTTTAACCACAAAATTAACTGCAATATTCTTATGTAAATTTAGCTCAAATTTAGCTATGGCATTTGCAACCTGCCCTGGGAAGGTATCCTTGTGCTAGCAGGAAGCAACTGACTGACTAAAAAGAATCATGGGAAAGGTAGATGGGTAGATGGGCAATCCTTGGCACTCGGACCACCGCAGTCAGCTCCTCAGGAAACCCGCAACTCTACAGTTGACAAGCCAGAATCTCCTTGATCTCTTGGCTCTGTCCTGTCTTCAGGCTTCTGGACAGGAAAATCCACAGCACGCACCAGCCGCTCAGGTACCCAAATTGGATTGTCAGCATCCTGCGGGAAAACACAAACAGCCCCTCTTACCCACACCAGTACGGGATTTGGACCATACCAGGTGCCATCTGATAGATTCTTCCATTTTACATGAGGCTTACCGGAAGAATCTGGCCGCCAATGCCTGTCAGCGGCGGTATGAGATTGAGCATCCACAGTCAAAAAATTTAAAATGTATAAAATAAAAGATAAATGCTCTCGGGGGGTAGAAGCATATTCCCCCCTTTTTGGTTTTATGCAAATAGGCTTTGAGCGTGCGATGCGCTCGCTCAACTATAGCTTTTCCTTGAGGATTATAAGGTATTCCTGTTTTATGAGAAATTGAAAACTCAGAGCAAAATTTAGCAAAGCCAGTGCTAGTATAGGCAGGTCCATTATCAGTCTTTATAGTTTTAGGAACTCCCATATAGGCAAAAGCCTGGAGACAATGACTTTTAACATCTCGTAATCTTTCTCCTGTGTGAGCCGAGGCAAAAATGAGATGAGAATATGTATCCACGGTTACGTGAACATATTGCATGCGCCCAAAAGAAGGAACATGGGTGACATCCATTTGCCATAAATGATTAGGCGCAAGCCCACGAGGATTAACTCCCAAATGTGGAACAGTTAAAAGTTCTGTACACAGAGAGCATTTTTTAACAATATTAATGGCTTGCTCTCGAGATATCTTAAAATGAAATCTTAAGGAACTAGCATTGAGATGAAAACGACTATGAGCTTTTTCTGCAGCTTCATAAGATTCCTGACTCACTACATAAATTTGACGAGTAAGCTGATCAGCCAAAGCGTTTCCTTCACTCAAAGGACCAGGGAGGTCAGTATGAGCTCGCAAATGCCCTACATAAATGGGTACAGATCGGGCCCAAAGCAAAGCTTGAATAGCCAATAACTGCATCTGGACTCGAGATACAGAGGCAATACAAGCTGCAGTTTCCAACGGTGCAAGAATTTTGCTTATATACTGACTGTCAGTAAACAGATTAAATGGAATATCAGCATATTTCTCTAGGGCTATCTGAACAGCAACCAATTCAGCCACCTGAGCAGAATTAGTATTAACAGATTGAATTTTAAAATCAGGAGGAGAGGCTACTACAGCTCTCCCGGTAGAAGATCCATCAGTGAACACATTACGTGCCCCTGTCAGAGGCTGCAAAGAAATAACTTTAGGGAAACATACCGGATGATTTTTAAAGAAGGTGACTAACTTGTCAGAAGGATAATGATTGTCTAACTTGCAGGGATTAGTGCATAAAAATAAAGTCCAATCATCAGCAAAATTTGCAACCAAGCTATTTCTGCCTGGGTATATGGTGTAATAACCTTATCAGGTAACATTCCAAAAGTTTGTAAACTAAGCTTATACCCTTTTTGAATAACACGTAGCACAGCTGACGGATATGAGGTAACAATTTTTACAGGTGACACATGTTCATGTACCCACAGGATGGGTCCTTGCTGCCAAAAAACTCCAGTAGGACTATGCTTGGAGGGGAAAATTATCAACAGCAGTGGCTGACTATAGTCAATATAATGAAGATGAGCAGAGGCAAGCTTTTCTTCAATTAAAGTAATACATTGCCTTGCCTGAGGTGTTAACTCACGAAAGGAAGTTGGGTCTGGATTCCCTTGTAGAATGTCAAAAAGTGGTTTTAAGTCTCCAGTAGAAATTCCCAGACTGGGCCGGACCCAATTTAGGTCTCCAAGCAACTTTTGAAAATCATTCAAAGTTTGTAGTTTATCTAGGTGAAGAGTAACTTTCTGCGGTTTTACTCCTGTCTGCAACAGCTGATGCCCTAAGTGTTGATATGGAAACTGTAGTTGTACCTTTTCAGAAGCAATAACTAACCCAGCATGTGCTAGGCATTCTTGCAAGTCAACAAAAGCCTCTAGGACTATTTCTGGGTCCTGTCCAGCTAATAGGATGTCATCTAAATAATGACTTAAATACAGTTGAGAATATTTATGCCTTATAGGGGCAATAACCCGTGCCACAAACATTTGGCGAATTACAGAACTATTGGCCATACCCTGGGGCAATGTTACCCATTGGTAGCGCTTGTATGGTTCTTTGAAATTTACAGATGGTACACTGAAAGCAAATTTATCAGAGTCTTTTGGATGCAAGGGAATGGTGAAAAAACAATCTTTCAGGTCAATTACTAAAAGATGATATCCTGCAGGAATACCCACAGGCTGAGGCAACCCAGGTTGAGTTGTCCCCACAATTTCCATGCAATCATTTACTGCTCTAAGATCTTGTAGCAACCTCCATTTACCAGACTTTTTCTTAATAACAAAGATAGGGGTATTCCAGGGAGAAGTGGATGGCACTATGTGCCCTGCTTCTAGCTGTTCCTGAACTAGAGTACGAGCAGCCTGTAATTTCTCTTTACTCAGGGGCCATTGCTCAATCCAAACGGGCTTTTCAGTTTTCCACTTTATAGGAATGCTTTCTGGCTGCTCTGCAATGACCCCTAGGAAAAATTTCCTAACCCTGCATGCTGTCCAGGAGACTGTATATATTTTTAACACAGTGTAAACTATTTAGAGGTTTTCTTACTCTTTGAATCTCTCTTTACTGTATCTCTCTCTCTCTCTCTCTCTCTCTCTCTCTCTCTCTCTCTCTCTCTTTGGACCACATGGGTCTTTAATTTACTAAGGAATAAATAACAGTCAAAAGCTCCCATGGCGTTTTCTTGCCAGGAAGCAAGCTGCAACAATGTATCCATAGCTCCAAAGTCCAGACTGCCTGCTTGAAACAGAGTTTTCCCTGGCAGGAAGGCCCAGAAAGCCGGCATTTTAAAACAGCCAGCTTTTTTCCTGGTAAGGCTGAAAACAAAAATGCTTTACTCTAGTCTTTTCAAGCTTTATCCATCTCCATAAATTTCTATGTCCTGAGGCAAGTCCCGGTGTTTGCAGCTTTGCAGACCCTCAGTGCTGCTTGGCTGTGGAGCTACCTAGAGCTCCTTGGCCTTGGAGCTGCAGCTGCTCACACTCCATTGCAAACTCCGGAGGCCTTGGTAACTCAAACCAAATGAATATCACTCCCTTCCTTAGCATAAGATTGCCAGGAGGCTGCGAACCAAGGTGCAGTGGTATCACACTCCTCCAGGAACCTCTCTAAAGTGCTCCCTTTTATCTTTAAGTTTCCAGAACAAAGCAGCTCATTGAGAGCCAAAAAATATTGGGTGCGAAGATGAAGCGCCCATTTGACAATCCGTTTGACATTTACAACCCGTTTGACATTTTAAGACCCATTTGACGTTTAAGGTTTCCCTTCGACCTGTCCGCTGTGGTTGCGGCTCTACTACCCCACTCTCCCTTCTTCTACTGGTGAGAGTGGAAAACCCACTTTTGTCGTGGATCCCCAGCCTTACCTGGGGGCTGTCTTGAGTTTCTTTTTTTTTAGGTATACCTTTTATCTTTTTACTATCCTTTTTTATGTTTATTCTTTTCAGTCTAGACCTGCCTAAGTCCATAGGGGCAGAAGCAGTAGTACCAGGATTATGCGGAGGAGGTCTCATGGAGACATCTCCCTTTGCTTCCTTTCTCTCCTCTTTTTCTAACTTCTTTTTTATCAGTGCGATCTCCTTTTCTAAAATTTCTTCTTCTTCTTCCATATCCTTTCTAATGCTACCTGTTCCTAAAACTTCCTGTTCCTCAAAACTCTTAATAGAACTTACAGATTCTACTTCCTGAATCTCCTCAAGGGTTTTGTTTAAGCTCTGTAATTGCTCTTTGACTCTAACGTCATCACTGAGAAGAGCATCTCTGACCAAGTGCCATAGTGAAAATATCGCCATGTGGATTTCTTGTGGCCCTCACTCTTTCATAGCATTTTGAAGATCAGCCTTCACCTGATCCCAATCAGTAATATTAAACCTCCTGCATGTAGGAACCAGGGACTAAACTTTAAAACTGTCTTAATGGTCTCTTGTGCTGTCTCAACTTTAATACCGGTGCCTCTATTTTCCAAAAGACCTAACAACTGGCCTGTTAACTGGCCCTCCAACATAGGAACAGAATAACTTGCACCCATAACCAATTCACCCTCGCCACACAATTTCTTACCTTGCTGGCCAGTCTTCCCGAGGGCGACCTCTCAGGGATTCCTACTTCCCGATCTCGCAGATGGGTCTAGATGCCGATGATGTGTCCCAGTGGGGCCTCCAATTGTAACACCCGATTTTGGTGTTACACCCTGGAAGATGGGAAATTACCATATCAGCAAAGGAATGAATGCCCTGTGGTTAATCACCGGGGGGGGGGGGGGGCAGGAGGAAAACAGGAACTTAACCAGGTGGGGCAGGAGGAAAACAGGAACTTAACCAGGTGGGGCAGGAGGAAAACAGGAACTAACAGAATGCTAGTCATCTGACTAGAAACTGCATGTGTCCCAAAAATAAGGGCTAAATGCTTAGTCATGGTGACCAGAAATTGTCCTCGAGATGCACCCCAGGAATAAGGGAGGCCAGGGCCCTACAAAAAAACTCATTCTCAAGAGTGCTGAGAAATTGGTGTTCACAAGAATGAAATAAGGCAATGTCATTAACCCTGTGCAAAAAAAAAAAAAAATAGCTCCAGGTGGATCAAAGACCTCAGTGTGGGGCTTTGTGCCTACATCCTCTGATCAGTGCTGGGACACAGTCTATAGTTCCTGTGCATACTGCCACACTGTCTCTGAGTTCATATGTACTTAATTCCTCTTGGGTCTGGATCTTAGAATCTTTGTGTCTCCTCTTCTACATGGATCCCGGAGCCTTAGTGCAGGGATTTGGTGAAGACTTCGAATTTAGGACTGAGTGCTGTTAAATATCTAACTCTGCACACTTCCCAGTTGTGTGTCTGTGTTAATTCCCATCTGCTGCCAAATAAGCTTCTCTAATGAGAGTTCAGTAAGGCACTGATCTATGAGGACAACAATGTGTCATTAGGAGTCATTCTTAGATAAGATTCAAGTATTATAAACCTGCTCCTTCTCTGAATTAAAGAAGTATATTCAAAGAAGTCAATATTCAAGACAGTTTCCATTGAAAATTTGAAGATTGAAATGTTAATGATTAAAGATTTCATCCATGATGAAAAGAAGAAAGATTTCAGGGTCTTTTCTTAGGTAAAATTCAAGCTCACCTAATCTAGCCTCTATTCTTTAAATCATGTATATTTTCAAGAAGAGATAAGGTCAAAAAATTGAGAAACTGTATATCTTAGTTGGGGTGATTATTGCTATGATGAAACACTATGACAAAAAGTTCCTTGTGGGGGAAAGGGTTTATTTAGTTGACACTTTCATATAATAGCTTATAACTGAAAGCAATGAGGGAAGGAATGCAAACAAGAAGGGCAGGACCTTGGAGTCAGGAGCTGATGCATAGGCCATGGAGGAGAGCAGTTGATTGGCTTGTTCCCAATGGCCAGCTCACTGCTCAGCCTGCCTTCTTATAGACCTAGGACCTATAGACCTAGGTCTGCAGACAGAGGTTCAGTGATGGCACCTCCTGTAATGGGGTAGGACCTTCCTTATTAATAACGAATAAAAAAAAATTCCCTAGAGGACCTGCAACCTGGTCTTCTGGGGGCATTTTCACATTTAAATTTCCCTCCTCTAAGATGATATAGCTTGTATCAAGTTAACATAAAACTAGCCTATTCTTTCAGATTATTTTCAACACACAGAAAATCTTTATTTCCAATGCTGGTTGTTAATCATAGTCATCTGTGAATGTATCATCAGTATTCCATAGAATTGCTGATTTTAGGTACCTGGAATACACAAAGTTACTAAGTGGACACGCTGTAGTATTTCAATCCACAGCCATTCAAAGTCTCAAATGGCCATGGAATTCTAAATTTTGTCTTTCTGTATCTGTTGATTTAAACATGAAGGAATATGTGAGTCGTTATTATATAAAAGTTTTGAGTCAAGTAATGGTTAATCCTTGCCTAGATGGCAGGATTAACAATCAGCTGAGAGGCAGATCTCTGGGCTTGTCTTTGGGGACATTACTAGACCAGTTTAAGTGAGAAGGGAAGCTCTGCCCTGCAGGTCTGAGGCATATCGTGTGGACTGGTGCTTGAGACGGGATGAAAAGAAGAACTCAAACATTGGAACTTGTCTCTCTCTGCTTCCTGGCGGCTGCATAGGTGACCAGGTACCTCATACTCCTGCAGTCAGAGCAACAGCTGACTTTGGTGCCTCCCCTCTCTGCCATGATGGACGCTGCGTCCCAATAAGCCCTTTCTTCCTTAGCTAGTTTTATTTACATATTTTGACACAGCAAGAAGAAAAAGAGCAAACACCAGAATGAGATTTTCCAAATATCACATCTATCCAGAAACACAGAACTAAGACATTTACAGTGACACACAGCTTTACAAAGGATAAGTCCCTGAGGGTCTGTTCACTTACTGTTACTTAGAAATTCCTCTAATTATACAGCAAAGACACATTTCAGAAGTGCTTGGTTTGTTCATAAGCAGCAGCATCTGCTGTTTCCTTTGAACTCGCAAGACACGGCGCTTAGACTTCTTGCTCCTGTCTTATAAATAAACACTCTAGGACTGAGTAATCTCCAGCTGCAACTCTATACCAATAAAAACAAATTTACTTCTTACAAATTCACGGTCCAGTTAATCCATTTCTATTATACTCTGACTCGGCTATTTCTTTGTCTCTCTGCTAGGTTCATAATCTATTCAGCTCAAAGCAAACATTCTCTCTTATGTTGTTTTTATTCATTTTCCTTAATCAACTATCCCCGAGAGAGAGGTGAGAACTTGGAAAACATTTGGAGCTCACGAATCTTAGAGATATGTATAATGTACAAATGCTGGCCTTGTTTTGTTATTAGTTAAGGTAAACCAGAAACCATCCTATCAAACCGTAAAGGATCAGAGCTTGTGCATAAGAAATATGTTAAATTATGCTATAGAGCTGGCCCCAAGCACCTAGTAAGTTAGTTTTCTTCATCTGAGTAGTGGCAGCCTACGACCAGTGATCTGAATACACCATCATGGCTAACCCACAGGTGACCAGCCAAGAAGATATGAGATCACACCAACACATTGATTCAGTCTGTGTTCAGGCCTAATCCAGAAAACAACCTGTAGGCAACCCATACCTCAGGGCTCTAAACTACAGGTTAGAGCAAAGTGCTGGTTGTCTAACCATTCTCTGAATATTAATTTCCTTCTCTGGAGGAAAATATCTGATCTCTCCATTGGTTGTTTAAATTAAAGATAAAAGTATAACTTTCCTTGAATCGGTTATGACTGTTATGTCTGTCTTTACCTGGCTTCTCTTCAACAGCGGCAGTCTGTTGTCTATCCTCCCATAGGACACAATCAGCCGAAACCAGCAATTTCCTCCCACCTCTCTTGCTCTGATAATAGTTAGGAAGCAAAGCCTGCTTCACCCTCTCCAGATATCACTGTCTGATTAAACTGTCTGTACTCCCTCCTCTGGACAGAAAAGACCTTTGGTTCCTTGCTTCTGGCTGCTGGCCCATCCTACTCCAGTTTTTTTCCACAAATGGCTGCCCAAATCATTTCCCCAAATACTTTTCCATTTCATTACTTTCATCAAATATTACACAGGAATTTCTAGCTAGATTTGTAACATTTTATATATGTACTATTCTCCAGTACTTCCTGAAAACTCATTCCCATGGCAGTAAAGGTATTTCCAAAAATATGTAACTGACAAGGATATTGAAAATCAGGAGGTAACAGAATCAAAGATTCATGTCTCCCAGGTTGGGGAACTTGGGGCAGCAGTAGGAGGGGCACCTGCCCTAATAGATCACCCATCTTGACCACCCGGTTTAGTGTGAGGCAGAAACCGGGCAGAATCTCAAGTCTCGGTTGTTTGCCCACTAGGAAGAGAAAAGGAGAACAAATAATAGGGTTGAAAATAAGAACACTTTCAAAAATCATCATCAACAACAAGAATACAGTTTGGGTCATTGTAGAGAGAGAGAGAGAGAGAGAGAGAGAGAGAGAGAGAGAGAGAGAGAAGAGAGGAGACATAAGTGCCTCTTCAAACTGTCTTCATTTCTACCTGACTTATTACAAAGTGGCAAAGTGAAAGGAAGATGGGCAATCAGGAAGTTGTAGAGCTTCAATAATATGAGAGCAAATTTACACATCAACAATTTTAAGTCATTGAAGAAGACAAGATCTCCTGAGTAAATTGGGAGCATGGGGGAGGGCTAAAGGGGAGGGGAGAGTCGGGGGAGAAGCAGAGAAAAATGTAGAACTGAATAAAAATCAATAGAAAAATAAAAAATAAGAACACACCATCTACTCCACCACTGATGTGTACCCACGGAGGCTCAAGGTATTGATCTAAGCACTAGCAACAATGACTGTGAAACATGGACCCCTTGATTCCCAAAGCAGTGCATTCAAGTGGCTTCGTGACTGTGAATGACTAAATTAAAAACTGATAAAATATGTCACAGCAAGGATAGACTCTTGGTTTCAGAAAGCACAGTAGAGAGAAAGAATGAATGGGTGCTGTCCCCTATGCCCTTTACACAGATGGTGTTAGAGTTACAACAGCAATTTGTGAACTGACTATCACTGGAGATGGCACCCACTCTCCTCGATGGATTTAATGTTCAGGGAGAAAATACATGCTTCATTTGATCTCCTGACTAGAAATGGCTTCAATGACAGCCTTCTGCTGCAACTTCTAGAGCTCTTTCATCCCCACCAGGCCATCCCAGGCCTTGGGTGTAGCGATTTCCTTTTGCAAAATGACTTTTGTTTATGAGACATCCTTTTATTTGTTTGGTATGAATCGGCTTGCAGAAGATGACTGGTTACATAGGCTTGAATGCTTTCTGCTTTTAACCTGGATAACAGACACAGGAGCCCAACAGCAGCCGATGAACAGCCTGAGGGAGTGCAGAGCTCATGATTTGACCACCACCTCACACCAACTGTATCCTGCATCCGGCCTGGACTTGAAAAATAAATAGCCCCAGTTTTCCGTAGTTGTTTCTTTTTTTTTTCTCTCTCTCTCTCTCTTTTTACTTTTTGCTTTTTGCTCTTTTGAGGGGTCTACTACCCAGTTCCAAAATAAATGATGCACGAGTCTTATTCCTTCTTATAAATGTCTGGCCTTAGCTTGCTTCTAGACAGGTTTTCTTAAATTATCCCATCTACATTTTGCCTCTGGGCTTCTATCTTTCTCTATTTTATATACCTTTTCTTTCCTTCTATTTCCATGGGTGGCTGTGTGGTTGTGCGGCTGGCCCCTTCTTGTCTTGCTCCTTCTCTAGATCCTTGTTTCCCAATCCCACATTTCTCTCGCCCATTTATTCTCTCCCTGCCAGCCCCTCATCCTTTCCTGCAAAGCCACTGGCTGTTTAGACCAATAGCTTTATTAAGTCAATCAGGTGTTTTAGATAGGTACAGTAACACAGCTTCACAGAGTTAAACAAATGCAAAAATACAACACATCTTTGCGTCACTAAAGAAATATACCATAGCATAAATATATATAATACATCTTAAAATAATATCTCACAATAGACTCCTTTCTAATTCCCAGGCTACTTTTCAATAACTACACCCATTTATTTGCACCTCAAATCTCACTGGATTGTCTGAATTGCTATATTTTCATTAAAGCCATCCTGAAAGTTGTTGATGCTAAATTAAAATGCCCTTGTAGAAATATCAATGTCTGTTCACTCTGGTCATTTATTTGTGTGATGTTTCCATGGCATGGAATCTTCCATCCTATGTCCAGCTCTGCAACTGGTCGACTTTGAGCAATCCACTCCATCTCTTTGAAACTCAGTTCCCTTGTCTATGCAAGAGGAGCAAACCCTTATATGTTGGGAGGGACATAGACTAGTGACAGTAAATGGAAAGTCCTCCACAGGGCACCTCACTAGCAAACATGGGCTCTTAGCTAGAGCACAGCCATGGAAAGAATCAGGACAAACTACATGGAACTTACAGTTTCCAGAACAGGAAGCCTTTCCTAGATGAATGATTTAAGGTGATTTGATTCCTCTGAACTTCATGTCTCTCACCAGAGAAATCAATTTAAGCATTTCTCATGTCTTCTCTGAGGCAGGCAGAAGTCGGTAGGCTTGGGAAATATTAATAAACAGAGCAGGCTGGGATCACCGCCATGGAGGTGGAAGTGACTGTGAGTCTTATCTCTCAGCATTATTGAAGACACAGAGAGACGGGCACAGGGAACACTTTGCAGGTATACCCAGGTTCAACCATTGCTTTAGTCACTTGTAGAATCCTGAACAGAGGTGCTGCACATGAGAGTCAATCAGACCGTCTCATTCCAGAGACATCTGTGAATACACAGCCAGAGAGCTGGTGTGAAAATGTGAGTTTCTTGGGCTAGTGAGATGGCTCAGCAGATAACGGCGTTAGCCCTCAAAACCTGATAATCTGAGTTTTACCTCTAGACTCATAAGACAGGAAAGAAATGACTCTCTGACTTCCACATGTGTGCACTGGTGTGTCTCTCTCACACACATACACATTGACAAATTACAAATTAATGTAATTTTTAAAATTAAATGTGAATCTCCTTCCTACTATACAGCCCTCTTTTCCATGTGCCAATACACTGAAGTAGCAAGTATAGGGTAATGAACAGGTAAAAACAATGAGGTATTATGGTCAAGGAAATCCCAACCAAGCAGGTTGACTCAGTTATGCATTTCCATTTGAGCTCTTGGTGGACTGTAATATGTGGTTGTGATTTAAAATGAAATAAAACAGTGCATATGATGAAACATTTTTGTTAGATAAGTGCAATTTTCATATATATATATATATATATATATATATACATATATATATTTTTTTATTATTACAGAAAATCTGTGGAAATGCTGCTGTGTGATAGTGGCAAAAGCTGGTGTGCTACAGATATTAAATATGTGAAATGTCTTCATAGATGCCTAATAAACGAATAATAAACAAGCAATGTTGGCAAAACAACACGGTCCTTACTAGAGGCAAATATATCTTCTACTTCAGAAGGAAATTACCCTAATGTATTCAGATTTTATCACATCAGATGATAGGATCTCTGCAGTTGTAAGAATCAATGTCACACAAAAGAAAGGGATTTCATTTCACTGATAAATCACTCCCATTAACCAGGTAATGGATGTCCGGACTGTCAGCCATGTTTGAGCTCTCTTCCATGTCTCTATACACATATGAAGCACACATAAATCTCTCTCTCTCTCTCTCTCTCTCTCTCCAACTGTCTTTCTGACAACAGACTGTTTCAATGTCTATTTGCTTTCTATCTCTATGATAAGTGACAAGTCTGTTTACCTGTGTCCTGAAAGGGCAGGTCTACTTCTGTGTATAAGAAAGATGACAATTTGGCCTTCATAGATAGATTTGTTAGACTTTGAATCATAGGCTGCCTCATAAACATGCTCCGAGACAAGCTTCGCTAGGTAGAAGCATTCTGTAAAGCAAATGCCCTCTTTCATTTCATCTTGAATCATTTGGTATAGGAATGTTTATTGATTTTCCACCTTCTCTGGGCCTACTGCAGAGGTGATCGTTGACTGTATACAGACCTCTTAATTTACAAGGTCAGCTCTCTTCCTGCATTTCCTTGAATAGCTATTATTTTCATGCAAGGAGGAGCTCACAGTTAAAAAGGCCTTCTACCCAGAGACCATGCAACATCTCTCAGCCATTACTATGTCATACTAAGGAACCAAAAGTCTGTTCACCACCTCCATAAACACTATCTGAAGCTACAGGAGAGAAGTAGCCAAGCCCAAACTCAGCCTTACTGAGCCCAGGACTGATTTAGAGAACCATGTGTTCAGTAGGGTTTGCTTAGACTTGGAGGGATTCTTCAATTGGTAACCCACTGAGATCCAAATGCTGAATTACAGAAGGGTTTGTTTCTTTTGGATCTCTTTTATTGTGCAAGAAACACAATGACACATTTTTATATAAAAGTAAATGTACTCTCAGTACTCCCAGGACCATTTAAGTATGTTTACATTATTTCCTCCAGACATTCACAGAGAGTAAAGTGATTTGCCCAGCATGAGTTTCTTTCTTTATTGACATAAAATTAACTTTGCTGACTTGATAAATCCAAACTAAAACCAAAATTGTATTAATTTTGTTTTTGTTTTTTTAATAGCTGCTTCAGCTAAGATAGCCTTAGTGAAAACTTTCATTTTATGCTTTATTTAATTCCATGGAATTTCACTTAAGTCTGAGCTTTAAGCATCTATGTGCTGGCTCTTTTGCTTTGCTATAGTTTAGGAAGGAAATTTTTGGTTTACACTTATTGTTTCTGTCTTATGATATCATACCTTCCTAAATGTAATAGAAATGGAGTTCTAAGCTTTTCTATTTCCTTTTGGAGGAAAAGACTTCTCCTAATAAATATGTTGCCAACTGTGGAAATAAGCAACATCCTTTTTCCTTGTAAAGTTTTTCTGTAAAAACCCACCATAGAAACTTCTCCCATGGTTCAACATTGTAACTACTCTAGCAGGAGATTTTATTCATTGCTGTTTAACTGGTTAAATTTTTTTCTTTCTTTCTTTCTTTCTTCATTTCTTTATTCCTTTCTTTTCACAACTTTACAGAAGCTAGAGTCATCTCAGAAAAACCTCACTTGAGAAAATAACTATTATATTGTCCTGTAGGCAAGCCTATGGGGCATTTTATTGGGTAATGATTGATATGGGAGAGCCTGGTACACTGGGGGCATGGCATACCTGGCCTGGTAGTCCCACCAAGTAAATAAAAGCTACCAAGACTGAAGAGAAAGGCAATAAGCAGTGATCTTCTGGTTCAGTTCCTGTCTTCAGGACCTGCTTTGAGTTCCCACCTGGATTTCCTCCATGATGAATTATGACCTTTAAGCCAAATAAACCTTTCCTTCCCTGAGTTGCTTTTAGTAGCAGTGTTTTTATCATAGCAGTAGAGATCTATAAGATGCCACTCTAAGACAGAGTTCCATACCAAAACCATAATAGATCTCTGAAGATATCTCTTGCCATCCTTGGCACCCATTTCTGACACGCAAAAGTACAGCATGACTTATAAGAACAAAACAACAAATGTATATTACCATGGAAGATTGCTCCTGCATCTAAAAGCAATTAGCTGGACACCATTGCTGTTCTGGCCTGGGGATAGTCATATATCTTAGAGTTGGATACCTGAGGATGCATGTAGGCTGTCCTGGGCTCCGTTCTGCTATGGGATGGCACAGGGTTGTCTATCACTGCCTTTGCATACCAGCTTACATGTAGCAGATTGGAACAGACAGCATTACCCCAGGACTCTGAAGCGCAGAAGTGGAGAGTCTTTGTCGGGTGTTTTGCTCCAGGTTTTACCCAACTGAAGTCAAGTTGCTGGCCATCTGGGATTACTGCACAATCTAAGGGACCTACTTCTGAACACTTTCTAGTTGCCGGCAGAAATATTTCTTTCCGACGTTTAGCTTAGAGCTTCAGGTAGAATCATACATCTTCTGCACAGCACAAATCACTTAACCCATTCTCTTGCACCAGTGGCATTCTCTGCCACTCCTTCTGCACATCTTCTGACTCCAGCACTGGGGACCCTCAGTAATAGGCAGCCAGGAGCCAGGTTTATCAACAGCTGACCTTATCTAACATACTACTCAGTGGTTACTGCAGTAACTGCCAACTGTGGGTCAAAATAGGAAACTTTCTATTTGATTTCCCCTACCCCCTAATTAAAATGTATAAGAAGGGACTCACACTGCCACATGGGCTGAGTTTTCCTCAGAGACTCTGCATGCTGTCTATCTCTCCCTCTATGGTTTTACTAAATCTTTTACCCAAATGGCAAATTGCCTCAGAGTCCTTCTTCAACCTTGAGCACAAGACCTTTCAGTATTTCCCTGCCTTATTAAGGTGGCTACCTTCTTTCGGTTCAAGAAATGTGGGTAGGAATGGCTTTGGAGCCCCTAGGACAAAATGTTTGAGAACTGAGCCAGGCAGTGGTGATACATGCCTGTTCATTTGTTTCCCAGCCTCCCAGCTCTGAATAATCACACAGAAACTATATTAATTACAACACCACTTGGCTAATGCATCAGGCTTATTTCTAGCTAGCTCTTTCATCTTGAATTAACCCATTTTTATTAATCTGTGTATCACCCATGAGGCTGTGACTTACTGGGTGAGGTTCTGTCATCTTCCTCCTTTGGCAGCTACATGGTTTCTCCTTTGGCAGCTACATGGCATTTTTCTGGCTCTGCCTACTCTCTATATATATTTCTTCCAGCCTAGCTATATTCTGCCCCACCCACCATAGGCCTAAGTAGCTTTATTAATTAACCTATAAAAACAACACATATACAGAAGGACAATCTATATCACACACCTTTAATTCCAGCCCTCAGGAGACAGACACAAGCAGATCTCCGTGAGTTTGAGGCCAGTCTGGTCTACAAGAGCTAGTTCTAGGACAGCTAGAACTGTTACACAGAGAAACCCTGTCTCAAAAACAAACAAAAAAAATGTTTGAGAACTGATAGGAATGCCTGGAGCTGGCTCTCCTCATGTTTATTGCTTGCACAGAAACAAAAAAGCCTGGAATGAATACTAAGACCTCCTCACACACACACACACACACACACACACACACACACACACGAAGCTGCCTTAGAGAGACACTCAAATGCCTGATAAGCACAGTGTGCTATGCTTAACCACTTTAGAGGTTGAGGGATGGAGAGAACATACAGTTTCTCCACAGAACTTTTGCTTGTCCGCTGGCAGAAGCATTATCAGGAATTACTTTCCTAACTGACAGTGTGCTCAGGAAACTAAACCCCACCTCCCCGCTACTGGCAGCCGGCCCCCAGAAGGGCTCAGTCACTTCCTCTGGCTCCTCATAAAGTTGAAAGAATGTTGACCTGCAGTGCCCCAAAGGAAATAAACCTTTATTGACAACTGACATTTTAGCTTAGAGTGTGTTTCTCCCAGAGCTTGCTTTTTAGGTAAAGCAGCCCTTAAACAATCCAACGGTCAGCACCAGCATATGGAGGGAGAGCAGGGCAGCTTCTTCAAACTTCCAGAATTGCACCTCATAGCTTTTATTCTGTACTGGACTTTCCTGTTGGTAGTTCTTGAGCTAAGTTCTTTGAGATTTAAGAGGGGTCAACGGTCTGGATGACTTTATAAGGGTTCAATTGTCTATCTAGTGAAATTCAGTAGCAAAGTCATTTTTAAACTCCTTCTGGGAGAAGACAATGAGAAAGCCAATAGAGCACACAAAGATCCCTATGCAACCTTTCCAAGCATCTTTACAGGCAGTTTCTTGGTATTTTTCTGATTCTCTGTAGGTGCTAAATGGTTTTCATTTCAGTATATTATACCACACACTGTGTGGAGAACTAGGCAATGCTTGGCATTGTACTGTAATATTAGTTTCTAAAAAACATCAACACATTCTCAAGTTATCAAAGGTCCAAAGAAATGACATAGTATACCAGCAAAGGTAAGGATAACACAAAGTACGGTGTTAAAATAAAGCTGGAAAGGTCATTATAGAATCTATTTTACTTAAAAACTCGGGTTTTTTTTTCTATTGTTAACATTTAATATGCATGTATATTTTAAGTCATAAGACCCATCAAAAGCTTGACAGGTAGGATTGCTTAGCTTATAGCCAGAGAATCACTGAAACAAAAATCCCAAGCAAATTACATTACAAATGCACATACACTCAGACCTGACTTAACTACCCCCTTTATGTCTCATTCTTCCCATGTATAGTACTCATTATTGATGCTTGTAAAAACATCAGGGGACTATCTTTGTCCTCTTTGGGGCTGGTTGACTGTGTCGGGTCTGACAGGAATTGTAAGGCTCCTTATGGTTTTCCAACACTGCTATTCCCATGAGGAACATGCTCCGTGGCAAGTAATTATACAAATATGGTTAAGCTATGAACATAGAATATCCTTTGGGAAGGAAGGAAAGCCCTTCTTAAATGTAGAAACCACGGAAGGTTATCCTAGCTGTCTCCAAATCAATGCAGATAGCTCCACTGACATACAGACTTCTGAAGGAGTTAGTTTCTGAATGAATACTCATGATCTTCGACTTGATGGCGATGGGTCTTGAGACACAAGAGCAACCCCAGTTGTATAATACAAATAAAGAGCCTGAAATGAGTGGATAAAGGCAGACTATTCAGTGTTCAGAATCGTGTTCCATGAGCTTAACAAGATTAACACCTGGAGCCTGTGTAAAGCACAGAATTGTGAGTTCTCCTAGATTTTAGTGGATTCCACCAGATAAGTGGAATCAGATTTTGGCTTTTTAGGAAGATCCCAGGTAACTTTTGGGACAATAAAATCTGAACAGCATTTAGTTATACAGAACTAGAATTTAAGAGTAGGACCTCCTCAAAGAAATCATGGTGCTTCTAAATATGATTTTGGACCAAGTAGTTATTAATGGCAAGGTATTAACTTGACTATCACTTTCCTCTAAGTGTGCCAAGGAAACCTGACTAAAATTGATCAGCATCTTCTGGATTTGAAGCCCTAATAATCGAGGTACTGATATGGTCACCCCCAAATCCTAGAGAGAACTCATCGGGAAGGCATAGCACAATAGGAACTGAGTTTCAGGCCTGAAGCCACCAATTGCAGTGAATCAGCACTCAAGCAGGCTCTGGTGTCAGAGGTCTGCATCACCAGGGCACAAGATTTAACTTGAAGAAGTCATCTCTACCCATTATCCATAGATGAAAGCTGTTTCGATGCTAAACTAATAAGTCCATACTCTCTCAACCAATTCCCCGAGTAATTACCCTAAGTGATCCTGTTTTCCTGTAAATGTGCGGTATTGACCAAGTCTGCCACTGCCTTCTCTCTGGCTTACCAACCTTTTGAGGGCTCAGTGGTTCTCCTGTAGTCACTCAGATGGAAAATGTGGAAAACACCTGAAGATTAATGGATTGGGAAATTTGGAGCACAAACTCCATTTGGCAGCACACATCCATCATTTCACACAAAAGCATAAAAGAAAATAAAAACCAACGAGGCTCTTTCATTTCAAGGTCCATATTTCAAGGTCTAAAAGAGCCAAGAAGTGGAAAATAGAAAGCCTTGTGGTGTGTGTGTGTGTGTGTGTGTGTGTGTGTGTGTGTACGCGCACTTGTCTGTGTGTGTGTGCGCACATGTGTGAACGCACGTGAGTGTGTGCCTGTGTGTGTTTCTCCAGAGAAGTATTTCAGCAATTCAGTTCCTTGTCTGTTGGTCCCTGGGATATCAAATACTTACCTGTACTCATTTTCCAAGTGAAGTGACATCTATTGCACTACTCTTTTTCTGTCCCTGAAACAGATCTATAGTGTCTTCCCCAGGCTTCCTCTGAATCAGCATCTTCTTGCTTACTTCATACAATGCCATAATGTGATTGCTCATTGGAAAGATTCTACACTTACCTCTGGAAGTTTTCTATCAAAATAACAAGTTCTGTTTTGTCTACAGAGCCTAGGAGGATATAAATAAAGTCTTTGAGATTGGCACAATAGTAATGGTACTCTATTCCACCTAGGATCACTGGGTTATTAAGAACTTAAAATATGAAAATCCACATGACTCCCCAAGTATTCAAATCGAAAGTTAAAGACTGTACATAACAGAACCATAGGCAATGCACTGTCTGACCACCCAGATGCCCTGAAGGGTTCCAGAACCCTCTTATTCTCAGATTAACAGCATGTAACCTTAAGGTCTGTGACACTGTGTCTGTTTCCCTCCATGTGGAACTCCAGATTATCACACCCACTTGTTCCTGGTCACCTAGTACACATTTGTAAAATGAAGGATTAATTAATGACTCCAAGAACATGGGTTTGTTTAACCCTCTTGTTAAAAATATGTCCTTCAAAGTGGATTTGGTAGTGAATTGGCATTCCTTTCATTGTTGGAAGGGGAAATGGGGGAAAATGAAGAACATGATCATAACAAAGCATAATTTGGGGAATTGTTAAGTTTCTGCAACAGAGAAATTGGCATATCTCTCCTGAAGTCAGGTTACCCAATCCCTACTTCCAGAGGCCCAGGCTAGAGCAGTCCTGATGTTTGAACTGCTATTCTCATCTGACCTTCATATTTGAATGCTGACTATATACATCTACATACCAGGATCAAGGACAAAAGCAAAGCAAAGCAAAACAAAACAAACAAAAAACCCACAAGGAAATATGGGTGAAAATTTATCACTTCATGTTTCAAATGTCTAAAGAACTCTAGCTCAGAAATGGATACAGCTACATCCACACACACCAGAAGCAGAAAGTTTTTCCCTGCTGTAAAATTTGATCTACAGATCTTTATGATACTTTCCAAAAAAAAAACTAACTTGAA
The DNA here is from genome assembly GCA_963919715.1 of Microtus obscurus. Lineage (NCBI taxonomy): Eukaryota > Metazoa > Chordata > Mammalia > Rodentia > Cricetidae > Microtus > Microtus obscurus. Next base: position 20,981,338 of record CAWTZC010000355.1, on the reverse strand, counting down.
AAGATTTGCAAGAAATCCAAAACTCCTCAACCCCTCTCCCATAGTGTCAATACATGAATGAGCAGTACTTTGTCCTCAGTTGATGTGCCTTGTGCACCACAGGAAGAACCCTTGATGACACACATGACTTAATTGACATCACCAGAAACATTTATAACCTCTAGCCATTCCGATTTTTTGGTTTATACAACACTCTTGGATGGGAAAGACACTTTACTTAACATTCAACTGAATGCTTAATTTCCAACTGGTTATCTTTTTGACAGAGACATGCCACTCTTTACAAGAGAGACATTCTACATAATCATTTGACTATGTCTAACACTACTTTAAATATAATTGATAGAAATTGAATCAACACATATAGTGATGTGGGAGTGTCATATATCAATCTGTTGATTTCATTGGTTAAAATAAAGAAACTGCTTGGCTTGTCCTATAGGTTAGAACATAGGTGGGTGGAGTAAACAGAACTGGGCGGAAGAGGAAGTGAGGTCAGAAATCATGCAGCTCAGCTCAGAGACGCTAGGCTCCTCTCTCACGGGCGGACAGGATAGCTCTGCGCTCTGAGGCACACACGTGATGAAGCTCCTACTCGGGATGGACATAGGCTAGAATCTTCCCGGTAAGCGCACCTTGGGGTGCTTACAAACCTGATTTGAAATGGGCTAGTCCAGGTGCGAGAGTTAGCCAAGAAGAGACTAGAAATAATGGGCCAAGCAGTGTTTAAATGAATACAGTTTGTGTGTTGTTATTTCGGGCATAAGCTAGTCAGGCAGCTGGGGTGTTGGGGACGCAACCCCGATGCCCCAATTTCAACAGATGGCTGCCCAACGTGTGGAAAACTGTATCCACTGAAAGCCCGAGAAAGCTTAGGAAAGAGTAAAGCATGTTTGTTTTCTTGGTAGCAGCAGTTTCTAGGGGCTGCTCTGCTTGCTAGAGGCAAGCAAGTGCTCTCAGCTAAGAGAGGCTTCCTGACTCAGCTTTAGCTGCAAAGCCTTGCAGCTCTTTTAAGAGGTCCTGTCACGAAACACTTAACCGTTGTTGACGACAAGCTGAAAGCATGGTTTTCGGTTTTCAGCCGTAGCAGGAAAAAAGCTGCGCTGTTTAAAAATGCTGGCTTTCTGGGCCATCCTGCCAGGGCAAACTCTGACTGTTTGAGGCAGGAGGGCAGACTACAGAGAAAGGACTTGAGTGTTGTCGGTTGCAGCTTAATTGCTGGCAGGGACCTTGAAACACTGCAGACTTGTGGCACTGAACGCGGCTTTGGCCGGTACCTCAGTCACAAGGTTGGAATGGCAGAAAGTTAAGGAATGAGCTACATCTAGCCGGCAAAGCCACGCCTTTAGTCCTACTGAGATTGCTTGGTAAATTAAAGACTTATGTGGTCAGAAAAACAGAGAGAGATACAGTAAAAAGAGATTCAAAGATAAAGAAAATTTTTAAATGGTTTACAGTGTGTTAAAAATATAAGCAAGCTAAAAGTAAGTTCTTAAGAATAAAAAAAAAAAAGAAAGAAAAAGAGAAGTTGGTTGTGGTAGTACATGCCTTTAATCCCAACACTTGGGATGCAGAGGGAAATTGACCTCTGTGACTTCAAGGTATGGTAGCACACGCCTTTAATCCCAGTGCCTAGAAGGCAGAGACAAACAGATCTCTGTGAGTTCAAGGTGTGGTAGCACACACTTTTAATCCCAATGCCTGGGAGGCAGAGACAGGCGGATCTCTGAGAGTTCAAGAACAGGCTGGTCTACAGTGTCCAGGTCAAAAAAGCAAAAATTAAAAGTAAAAATAAATGAAATAAATGAAATAGAGGTTAAAACAAAGCTGTACAAAGATGGAAAATACACAGAGAATGTTGATACTGTATGCTATTATGCTCTGTTTGAATCATTTGAATGCTGAGGAAGGAGCAACAGCTGCTAAAAGATATTTGTTTATAAATGCTGCTGAACTAACCCAACATATTGTGAAAATGCCTTGACTTTGAAATTTGGATCTAAGGACATGATACTTTGGAAAGGAGTTTCATTTTTTGTTTTCACAGAGGATGAGACCCTGTTCATTTCTTCTATTCCGATATGGTATGATGGACCATGCCCTCCTGAAGGGTTGCTGTGAATGCCTTCAGAAAATTGCTTCGCTCAACCGCCAACTGAGATGAAACTAGCACACAGGTTATACCGTGAAAGACCTAATTAACAACGCCCCCATTCAGCAGGAAGCAGGTTGGAGAGATAACTGCGCCCATGTTCCCAAATATGGTTTATAAGTGTTCTTTTACATTTAAAGGGGGAAATGGTATAGTTATGAATAATTTACATTGATATGGATTTTGCTTTAGTGATTTAAATTTAAGGTCAATTTCGTTATATGTATCTGTATTTCTGAGCTTGATTAAGGTATTGTGATTCTGTAGTTCACTTAAAAATGTAATGTATATAGGTTGTTAATGGATAATCATTGATAATGGTCAAGCTTGTAGTTATGTTAGTTAGATTTTCTAGATATATAGAGATGTATTTTAGTTAGATAGGCATTCTTCATATCTTTCAAAGATTACAAAATAGGACATTTAATGTTTTAATAACTTAGGACTTTTCATGACAATGAGACATGTCTGCTCCTGGCAGCACCAATCTACTTTAAGAGGAAGATGGGCATCGAAGAGGATCCTTATGGAGTTTGATAGCCATTTGCACAAGAAACTGCTCTTGCCTGGACTATTGCATAAACTGGACACAGAGAACCCGCAGAGAGAGGACTACTGAACTTGCCTAAAGGTGAGATGATCTTTCGGGGTTCCTGATTCATGAAAGAGTCTGCAAGACATTCTTCAGGACAAGCAGATAGTGACTGCCTTTGAAATTTCCTGCTTTGTGGAAATGTCTGCTGGAAACTATGGGCCTGTAGGCCGAAAATGGATGCCCCAACGGTACAGAGGAACTTTGGGTGACTGTACAGGCAGCAAGATGTCTCTGTCATTTCTAGAGTTTGAACGTTGCTTATTTCTTGTTTGCTTAGGTGATATTATATCTTTCTGGAGTCTTTGATGGAGTTAAGAATAGTTAGTTATAGTTATACTTTTTTTTCCTTAGTTATGATAAAGATTATTGTAATTTTTACTTGATAACTGTTTTATGTAATTTTGCTATGTTAAAGTTAAAGCCTTTCCTTTTTGTTTAAACAGAAAAAGGGGAAGTGATGTGGGAGTGTCATATATCAATCTGTTGATTTCATTGGTTAAAATAAAGAAACTGCTTGGCTGGTCCTATAGGTTAGAACATAGGTGAGTGGAGTAAACAGAACTGGGCGGAAGAGGAAGTGAGGTCAGAAATCATGCAGCTCGGCTCAGAGACATAGGCTCCTCTCTCATGGGCGGACAGGATAGCTCTGCGCTCTGAGGCACACACGTGATGAAGCTCCTACTCGGGATGGACATAGGCTAGAATCTTCCCGGTAAGCGCACCTTGGGGTGCTTACAAACCTGATTTGAAATGGGCTAGTCCAGGTGCGAGAGTTAGCCAAGAAGAGACTAGAAATAATGGGCCAAGCAGTGTTTAAATGAATACAGTTTGTGTGTTGTTATTTCGGACATAAGCTAGTCAGGCAGCTGGGGTGTTGGGGACGCAACCCCGACGCCCCAATTTCAACAATATAGAAAACATAAAATTTGATATTCCTATAGAACTGAGCATCATTATTTCTGAGACAAGAAATTTCAAAATTCCACAGTGGCCAAGATACAGAACAGGAGAAAGTGGAAGTGAGGATAGATGGTTTCCCAGCTGAAAAGGGACCAACAGAGCCACTGCTAGGAAGCTAGTCAGATTCTCACTTCCTACTATGCAGATCTAGTATTCCAACATGACTGGATATGTGTGACAAAGCAGGAAGGCTGACAGGCTGGAAACTCATTTGCATGGTGGACTGATATGGCCAGTTATTTATTTTTGTCAAGGCTTTGATAAAATATCTTATAAAGGCAACTGAAAGGAGGATGGTTTTATTTGGGTTCATAATGTGACAGTATAGTCATCATGATTTGAATGGTATTGGACCGACATGGCAGAAGGACCACTGAATTGTATTCATAGACAGGAAGCATGGGTGAATGCTTCTACTTTCTCCAACATCTTGCTTTTGTTATCTTGCTTTTGTTCAGCACAGGATCGCAGATCACAGAAAGGTGATGCTCACACTTCAGGTGAATCTTTCTACCAAAATGGAAACAGTGTGAAAACTCCCTCAGATGTTTTCCTGGAAGGTTCTTTTACTTTTTGAATCTTGACATTGACCACTGTGTATGGCTTCTAGATGGGAACCCTAGTAGGGAAATAATGGGCTAGCTGGTCTTCTTTCAAGAGGAGAGTTATGGATGGTGGCTATCTTCAAGAGGAGACATTCGTCCTCTAACTCCCCTTCATATACATGTATTTGAAAGCCAGGTAGAAAAGACACAAAAGGGAAGAATAATGAAGTAGGTAAAAGCTTAAAGAACATATACACTGAGAAACACCGGGACAGAATCAGCACTGCCCCAATTTCCCTATAAAAGAATAAGATCTGAGGAGAGAAGACAGAAAGCCTCCCCTGACTAACTGAAGAACACAGAACTCTCCTGCCTCCAAAGCCCGAGAAGCATCTGATATGAGGATCAACCACAAAGAGGCCCAGAGAGAGGACAAAACACTGAGAATTTTCCAAACGGGTATATCTCCAGAGAGAAGGCAGACTGCAAGAAAATAGAAAGTTTTTGTGAATAAGCAGAAGATTTATTTTGTGGATGATTAAGCTACTCTAAAATTAGGTTACAAAGACAGTCACATAAATCTGTAAATATTCTACAAGTTTTGAATTGTACATTAAATAATAAAGCTACAATATGTAAATTATGTCTTAAAACATTTCTAAAAACATGTTTTCCGTAAATAAAATAAAACTTCCAATTGAAGGGCTTTAGTGTTGTCATAATCATATTTACATACTCACTGCTACAATATTTAAGTTGAAAATACTGTGTCAAGAGGAAGGTTATTGAAAAGTAAAGTAAGGTGTTCAACATAATTCTGGAATCCATTTAATTTTCAGATATTTCTTTCCTTAAATTCTTATACTTCGCATATATTATTTTAAATGTAACAGTGTATAACATATAGTATGACTCTATATTTTCCTTCCTTGTTAAAGATTAGCTTCATGAAGAGGCAAGTAATAGAACATTTTTGTATGATGTAGTATCTAATAGGCACACGCATTTATAGCTATATTTAAATCAGTTAAAATTAAATAACAATGAAACCCCAGTTCCTAACACTGGGCATGGTCATAGTAGTCCCAGCACTAAAGAGGAGTGGCAAGGACATTATGAGTCAAAGGCTAGCCTAGGCTACATACTAACTTCAGGTCAGCCTGAATTGGATAGCACCTTTCTCAAGACATAAAAACTAGCAAAACTTATGAAGGAAAACCAAAAATTAAAACAGGCAAGCTCAAACAAATAAACTAACAAACTTATTTCCTGATCCATGCAGCCATATGAGACACATTAATAGACACAAAGGCAATGTTTAAATTGTTAAACAATACAGAAATAAAATATTTCTGTAAACCACAGACAATTCTGTTTCTCTCATTAGTGTTACTGATTGGTAGTCCTAGGATTTACACCATAAACCAGCTTTGAGATCCTCATGTTTGTGATTTATCTCTCAGATCACTGTAGTTATCATTATTTGGATTCTGCTACGCCTGTTTTTAACATTTTTATTATATTTATTTAAAATTATATTTATTATTTTAGTTTTGTAAATTAAGCCTTACATTATTCACTTCTTCTCTTTCTCCCTTTCAACTTCTTCTGTGCCTACCTTGCTTTCTCAGGAAATCATGGCCTCTCTTTTTAACTGATATTGGTGTGTGAGTGTGTGTGTATGTGTGTGTATGTGTGTGTGTGTGTGTATTAAAAATGTATAAATACAACCTGCTCGATCCATTTAGTACTACCTGTATGTATATGCTTTAGAGCTGACTACTTGATGTTGAAAATCCAGTTGGGAGGCTAAGCCCAGAGAAAGACTATTTCTTCTGCATCCAGCATTCCTTGCTTGCCTGTAGTTCTGTGTCTTCTATTACTTTTAAAACTTTCATCTCCAACAGTAAATCAGACTTGGGGCTCTTGACCTCCATAATCATCAGTTCACGAGACTGCTCTTCTGATCTTTGTCAGTTTTCAGATTTGTTATTCAAAAGGAACAGCTGGATCCTGCCCTGTGTGCCCTTAGACATCTTCCTGGTGTCTAAGATTGTCATTAGACACGGAAGTATAACACACTTTACAATGCACTTCACAGTGTCAAAGGGGTCCGTCCTTCCCAAGAGGTGGCTATGGAGAAAAGTCATTATGGAGTAGAGTAGAACCTATAGTGGGGAGAAGCAAAAGCTGGGAGCAATAAAATAAATACTGCTTAATTACAACTAGATCTACAATTGGAACTCATAGTATATACCATAAGAGTAGAAAGATGAATGTGTACTGGCTTCTGAATACCAAATTGACTTTCCAAAGTAATGAGAACCTCTGCCATCACATTTGCCAGGTGCACTAATAGACAATTTTTTTTTTTTAAAAAAAGGAGAATTTAGGTCTTGAGTCTTCCTGACTCTCCTCATTGATCGTGAGCAACTTCTAGTAAATATCTTTCTTCAGAGACAAGGCATCGGGCTCTTAGAAGGAAATAGCATTTTCCAAGGGTTCCAAGACTCCCTGAGGGGACTCTCTGCCCAGGTCTCTTTGACTTTTAAGACTCATGCTGATGCTGTGACTATACCTACTTCTCAACGATGCTAGCTTTGGTCTTGTCCTTTAAGGGCAGACAAACATGTTTCTCTTTGTGAATACCTTGCCAACACAATATGAGGAAAATCCCTGTGCTGTAATGAGACACTGTATTAGATAGATAGATGATAACCAGACTAATAGTTTATAGATAAATAATTATATGATAATAGGTAGATAGTTAAAAGATTTTTTTCACTTCTCAGTGTCTATAGAAACATAGCTGTGGACAATTGTGACCCTCCACCAATTATGTAAAACTTTCCAAATAGCCCCCTTTTCCCACTCAATTGGAATAAAGGGATTAGAAATTTCTTTCTCAGGCTAAAGTACATATGACACTTCTTAACAATTTTAACCCTCCACCCAAGACATCCAAAGCTAACAGAGAACTGCGTGGCACCCTCATATGGATTAGCTTTCTCTGGCGTCTGGAAAAATAGGACCATTCTTATGAACAAAGCTCCTAGATGCATCTATCATAAACATGGGACCAGATGCAGCTATTCAGCGGTGCTATCTGTCTCTTGCAAAGGATTTTCAGAAATAAGTCCCAATGGTTCAAATCATTATTACTGAGACTGGAAAATAATAACTTCAAATAAAAGTTACCTGCAACAAGTCGCTGAATGTAGTCAGACTAAACACTACCAGCTATACCAGGACATTAATGATGAAGCAAGGCATAGATAACACAAAGCCAAACACCGTAATTCACTTAGATAGCCCATCCTTGCCCAAACAAAATAGTGCACTTTTAGATTATTGTGTAAGTTCCATGTCTTGTAAAAACATGTTATTCCTTACAAAGGACATTATAAACTAGGCCATACTCTGTATCGTAGAAGAGGTAAAGTCATCTGTGTTCTAGCCATCTTATCTCATAGCGTGCCCAGTCAGTTGGAACTTCCTTCATAGTTATTTAAAGTTTTAACATTTTGTCTACAGCACCAGCGAACTCAATCTATCGCAATGATTTAAGCAGGATGAGAGGGTAAGCACATAGATTATTTGCTTTCTTTGTTGCTGGAACACACAAGGCCTTCCTTTCCCTTAACTAGCTTACAGAACATTTACCAGCAAGGATTGCCAAATTATAGTTTCATTTGAAACATATAATATACTTTGAAGCAATATATGTAATCTTTGGATTGATTCACAACCCTAGCTCAAGCTACAATTTAAGTGAGTTTATTATGGCCGTAAATAATGTGGTATTAATAGTCCAGTTCATCTATCCTTCTGTCAAGCCAAGCATAAAGAATGTAATCAACATTTTGAGGATTTCTAAAATTAAACTGAAAGTGTAAACAGAGACACTGAGCAAAAAAAAGACTGCCAAAGAAAACCTTGGAGCCCTGTCTGTTCCCATGGCTGCTTTTGGAAGGAACTGAAGGCAGATTTTCAAAGTCCATATAAGGCAGTTCCACAGTGACTCTGGTCACCCAGAGTACACTGGGGAGTCAGGGACTCTGGTCACCCTGTGAGCACTGGGGAGATAATGACTGGTCACCCTGTGTGTACTGTGAAGACAGCGACTATGATCACCCTGTGAGCACTATGGAGACAGTGACTCTGGTCACCCAGAGTACACTGAGGAGACAGTGACTGGTCACCCTGTGTGCACTAGAGAGACAGCAATTATGATCACTCTCCTGAGCCCCGGGGAGACAGAAAGTATAACAATAGGAACCTAGGAGCAGAAGACCGCAAAAAAAGCCAACCCTGGCTCAGTGGAGAAAGAGCAGCAGTTTGGGAAGGAACAGGAGATGCTTTGCTGAGAGATTCTACGCAACCTTCTCAGAGAAATACTGTGCCAGCCTGGATGAGCAGGGTCAGTTCCTGTTTTCAGAAATCAACAAGCCTTTCTTTCAAAAGGCAGAAGGCTGGGTGGTAGCTTTGTGTTAAGCTCTGACTCTGGCCCACACTGTTAATCTATCTTGTACAATACCCATTTTCTTTTTCTTTCTTTCTTTTTTTTTTATTTTTTGGTTTTTCGAGACAGGGTTTCTCTGTGGCTTTGGAGCCTGTCCTGGAACTAGCTCTGTAGACCAGGCTGGTCTCGAACTCAAAGAGATCCGCCTGCCTCTGCCTCCCGAGTACTGGGATTAAAGGTGTGCGCCACCACCGCCCGGCACAATACCCATTTTCTATATTTTCCATTTTACAAGTTGATTCTTGTAATCACTTTGAGGATTTGTGATGACGTTACATCTCAGATGTGGGAAGAGTACCATTTGTCCAGAAGCTCCCACAGAGCACAGACTAATCAATTATTCCAAGGGGTAGAAAAATGTCTTCTGATCATGTTAGCAGGGTGAATTGGGAATGGCAGGACACATGCATGCGGTAAAATTATATCAAGAAAACCAGGCCCTAGAATTCATCAGACATCCCAGATTAAGGAACGGGAGTCACTTCCTATCCCAGGCCCCATGAAAAGATGGGCAACCAAAATTGTGGTTGCCACAGCCCCATCTGAGAACCGATTGTGTGGGGCACAGTGCAGACAGCTTGAGGATTTCCTACCCCCTAGAGGTTTCAGCCAGGACTGATCTCTGCTGCTCATCTATTCTACTCATGCCATTTGTCCATCTTACATGGACCTGCTACCCATGCGTTTGCCAGTTCCTTCACTGGTGCCTGGTCCTATACTCTCTTTCTCTACAACTATATTCAACTTTGCACCTCAATCCTGGCTCAGCAGTCTGACTTTAAGACATCAGCCAGTAGCTCTCCGGCTTCCTCTGAGCTCAGTTTTCCCCTCATCTTATCAATACCTGCTTCCTCTGCACTCAGTTTCCTCCTCTTTTTCAATACAGACTATATTTATATTTCTATCAGCTTTGCTCCTCAAGATTTCTAAGATAAGACACTGGTGGTGGCACATGCCTTTAATCCCAACACTCAGCAGGCAGAGGCAGGAAGATCGCTGTGAGTTTGAGGCCAGCTTGGTCTACAAAGCTAGGTCCAGGATAGCTAGAGCTAAACAGAAATCTTGTCTCAAAAAAAGAAAAAAGAAAAAGAAAAATATTTCTGAGCTATCTGAAATACGCTATGACCCTTATCCATCTACAACCTTTCTTTAAGGTAGAGAATCAACCTGGGTGCCCAACATAGATGAATTAATAAATAAATTTATAATAAATAAAATATGATACATTCACAGTGGAGTTATTAATCATCACGATGATGAACGTAATTACGTCACCTATAGGGAGATATTTGTAATTGAAGATTATTATCAGCAAAACTCAGAAGGACAAATAACTACACATTTTCCCTCATCCATAGACTCAATAGTAGCATAAATATAGATACGCATATATAACATGAAAACAAGAAGCAGAAAAGAGACTGGAGCAAGAAGACAATGAAAGGAGTGAGGAGATGAGCACAGGGGATTGAAGTAGAAAACGGAAGTTAAATACTGCATGTATCCTCTCATATGCAGACCCTGGCTTATATAGAAAGGCATAGATATCTCTTTCAAAATAAAGATGGGTTATTAATAGTTATGCGTATTTACTATTAATCTTTTACAGAAGTACAGCATGCCCAATGAAAGGGGCTACTTTGACACATGAGGAAGTCAGCAAGCACCAAAGAGCTTGACAGCACCCAAAAGTACCCTCTGATACCAGAGAAAGGCTTTGTCTCCTTTTAAAACCGCGTATGAGTTATAACCATAACATTTTCATGGCCTATATTATTTAGCTTAAAGTTATGTAATGGGAATTTATTAAAAATCTTGTCTATGGTATCAGCTTGTTCAATGAAGTTCTTATACACACAGGATCAGGACACATAAATAAGACATTTCTGCCAAACCCCTATCCTCGGGCACCAGGACCTTCCTTGAAGGGGAATCTAGGTGGCCTATCTTGCTGTCACTAGAGAGTAAAATCTAGTTTGCTGAAAATTTCATGTGGAATGAAGAAAGTCCCTGGGTCCTATTTAATGTCACCAATGCACTAAATTATCCATGCCTCCAGTCTTCTTATTATAGAATACCAAAAAGGCCCAAATTTTGCTAAATTCTCCCTTATTTGTAGCAGACAGCACCTTACTTGAGACAGAAATTTGCATCAAGGTTTTGTACTTTTACAGAAATGAGAGACAAATCTTCACAGACTAACCTTGAAATCTTCAGGCATAATTTTGTTTTATTGCATCCTTTTCAACTCTACCTTCTGGAGTAATGAGTAATGGTGGCAAATTCCAACTTGTGATATGCACAGCATAAGGAAAATCCTGGTTTAATACAAATCATGCAGAGTAATTATTATTAGCCTTGTAATATCTTCATAATGAAGTATAGTGAGTGACCCAGCTCTCTATATTGAATTTAATTGTATTATATGTAGATTTATTCAAGATCTAACTCCTCCATTAACTCACTTTGTCAGTCTAGTGTCTTAATAAAACTTAATAAAACCCAGGTTTCTCATTTATAAAATGAGAATTTTGATTAGACTGTATCACACTACAGAGCATATATTTCTTTCTTTTCATAGTATTATTTTTCCTGCAGAGCACTTTCAATAATAGTACAAGTAATCGTTGCCGCAACACTTCTTCCTTAATGTCCCTTTTACCCATTGTCACCCTGAGTGTCTAGGAATAGCTCAGTGGATCAACCGAGGATGAGGGGAGCTATCTGAGCACTCCCTTCTGAGCTATTATCCACTGAAATGCCTCATAATATCTGCTGCATGCAGGCAGTTGGCCAGTCCCTGGCTCAAATCAAAGGAAAGCAATCCAGAGCGTTCCCCAAGGAGTGCCATGCTCCAGCAGGCTGTGCGAACAGGAACAGGTAATCACAAGATCTTGTGAAAAAAAAAACTGAAGGAGGCCCAGTGTGCATCTTAGAAGACACAGTTTTCTACAAACAATTAGTCTTGGTCTGGAAATAGAGGTTCATAAAGAAAGACTTCATTTTTTTTAAATGATTACTCTCAAGGAGCGCACTAATCTATTTTCAACCCAGAAGAGCAACACAATGTTCATTTGATTAAGTTTTCTTTTTTTTTTAATCTCTCAATAGGCACCATGCAAAGGTACACATCCCAGTAGCTCATAGGCCTATGAGATGCTGCCTCACTTTTTCCTCCAAATTGAAGCACATGCCTTTAATCTCAGTAGTTGGGAGGCAGAGGCAGGCAGATCTCTGTGAATTTGAGGCCAGCCTGGCCAGGACAGGCTCCAAAAGCTGCAGAGAAATCCTGTCTCCAAAAACAAACAAAAAAAGAAAGAATGAATGAAGGGAGGAAGGGAGGGAGGGAGAGAGGGAGAGAGGGAAGGAATAAGCAAGGAAGGAAAGAAGGAAGGAAGGAAGGAAGGAAGGAAGGAAGGAAGGAAGGAAGGAAGGAAGGAAGGAAGGAAGGAAAAAGAAAAAAACATTACAGGTCTCCGGTTGTTCCAAGGTTTTACCAGGCCTCTCCTCACTGCTTGAGAGGAAGAGGAGCTTCCTACAGCCACCTGAAGTTGTGAGGGTGAGCATCTCTGTGACACAGCTGCCTTTGAGTCATGATCCTGTAAGTAACCCTACTAAAAATCACCAGTTCCCTAAGAAAGGCTTGGTTGTCTCTAGTCTGTGATAGGTTCCCTCTCTGGGGTAAACAGTTTTCATCACACCAGTCCAGGAAAAGTCACACAAGTACTCCAGAACATACAGATTAAATGTACGAAGTGATGTCACCTTCAACACACAGCAATAGACACAAGCTAAGACTCACAATGTATAAGGGAGGGTGCAGCATGCTGGGACTTTTGTATACTGTGGTTGGGAATGGAACCATACAAAGTCTAGCAGATTCTAATAAAATAAAACATACTGATAAAATTAAATATATCTTTTATGTCTCAAATCCCAATCCTGGGTTACTCGAGAGAAATTACGGAACAAATTCACAAGGAGACTCACAAGTGAATTTTGCCAGAATATCAGTTCAAAATAGTCAATTGCCGCAATGTCTGTCAAGAGTCAGTGACGTTTTCACACATAGGTGGATCCCAAACATGTTATGTTGAGCAAAGGGAGTTAAAAGGAAATACTACGCAATTTGTTCTGGGAGATATTTGTGTGATTTTTCAGTAAAAGACAAAACTATTTGCATTTATAGAAACCAAAATAGTTGTTACCCGTAAGTGGAGTCAAGGATTCTGCTGGCAAACTGGCACAAAGTGTATCTCTCGGGTCTGATGTCATGTTACATTATTGTGGTGTGACTGCATACACACAAAGATACAGAAAAGTCGACTAGGTGTACATGACTTGTGCAATTTCTTCTGTGTAAATTATATCTACATAAAAATTAATTCCCTCAATAAAAGAAGACCAGATGTACTATTCCATAACCTGGCTTCTATCCTGGAAGTGATCCTTTTTGTCTTGAAGCAATCTCCCCATGGGAGCTGGAATGTGTTAGCACCCCACAATAAAGGACCATTCACATCCCAGGATGCTTGGCATTTAACGGAAGGGCAAGAGGCACCACCACTAATCTAAAGGGCATTTTAATCTAAAACTTTATATGCACAGAGCACTGCACACACCATGATTCTTTGTCCTCATGACAATTCTTGAAAACAAGGTAACATTAATTACATTTCCTGTATAACAAAACTGGTCCTCAGTTAAGTAACATTCCCAATATAACACATCCATTAAGAGGTGGACCTGGGAATCAGCTTGAATCTGGATTTAATGTAACTCCTGTATTTTTGAAATTCTTCCTGCCCCTTTTAATGGCAGAAGTGCTGAAGACTGCTTGCCCCACTGGGAACACTGCCTTTACACACTCCCTCCTGCCGTTCTGAGACTGGTCTCCGTGTCCCTAAATGAGCTCTGAGTGGGTCAGAGTGTAAGCACCTCAGGTGTGAGAGGAAGCTCTCTTGCATCAAGTGAGAAGATAGTAATGAATCACCCAGGCTCCCACTGCTAAAACATGGCCCTCACACCTGTTCAGCGGGAAAATGAGCAACAGACTCCACGGGGAGGGGAGGATAAACTTACACTATTTATGAATGTGTTAGGGGGGAGTTTTGCAGATGCATCTTTTTTTAATTTTAAAAATATGACAACTTTGTTTCCAATTACCGTCCTTATTTTCCCCCACACCAGGCTGTCAAACACTGGGATCAAGGAACTTTTATATCTGAAAGTGCTTCCTTTAGGGGATGGGTGGCTGTGATTAAACCTGGAAACCACTACATTCCACTGACAAGAAAGCTGAAATTAATGCCATTCCACGACCCGTCACTGCTACTCTATCCTTTTGTGTCTTTGAAATGACTTTTAAGAATTATTATTAAAATGTATTGGGGGCTGAGTGCAATTATAAACACAGAAAAAAATAATGAAAGCAAACCCCACTGAGCACCAGCAGTAATTCCCACTTGCCACTGCTGCTTCAACACGTGTGTTGGAAATGAAAAATAAAAGGCTTAACATTTTAAAGTCAGAATTTTAATCTCTTGGTCATTAGCGGATGTTTGACGAACCCCGTAATGCCTTATTAACAGCTGGAATTGAGTTCTTGCCGTATTTTGAGACTCAGAAAAGCACAGTAATAACAAAATTTACAAAAGTATGCCAAAGCTCCTAGAAAACAAGTAGGAATCATAATCCGTAGCCTGCGATGTTTCCCCTAAACGAAGGTGGTGACCATCAGCCTGTCTTGACCATTGTATGAGCTATAATAAAATACCACACTCGGTGGCCAATTAAACAACACAAGTTTATTTCCCAGCATCCAGGGTGCCAGAAAGTCCGAGATCAGGAAGTAGTATATTATCTCACGAGGGCCCAGTTTACTATAAATAGATGATTTCTCACTCTAAATAGCAGGATGACTGTCAAGTTCCTCCCATACCTTTGACAAGAGCAGTAACTCATGAAGATCAAGCCTGGATTGCCTAGCTATTGCCTCCCAAAATCTCAGTTCCTAATAATATCACCCTGGGGATGGGGGAGGTTCAGCATATCAGTTTAAGGGGAACTGGTGGAGTGTTCAGACTACAGACAATGGAGCCACACAGATCTAAAGAATTATGTAAACTAATAAATACTCCCACCAGGTAAGTTCACACAAATCACATTTTTTTTTATTGGAAAAAAAAAAAGAAATTTCTGCCTCCTCCCCACCTCCCATTTCCCTCCCACTCCTCCCTCTCCTCCTCCCCTCCCCCCACTCCTTCCCCTCCCTCTCCAGCCTAAAGAGCAGTCAGGGTTCCCTGCCCTGTGGAAAGTCCAAAGTCCTCCCCCCTCAATCCTGGTCTAGGAAGGTGAACATCCAAACTGGGTAGGCTCCCACAAAGCCAGAACATGAAGCAGGATCAAAACCCGGTGCCATGGTCCTTGGCTTCTCAACAGCCCTCATTGTCCGCCAAAGTTAGAGATTCTGGTTTTATCCCATGCTTTTTCAGTCACAGTTCAGCTGGCCTTGGTGAGCTCCCAAAGAATCAGCCCCACTGTCTCCACGGGTGGGCGCACCCCTTGTGGTCCTGACTTTTTTGCTCATATTCTCTCTCCTTCTGCTCCTCATTGGGACATTGGGAGCTCAGTCCAGTGCTCCAGTGTGGGTCTCTGTCTCTATCTCCATCCATCGCCAGATGAAGTTTCTATGGTGATATGCAAGATATTCATCAGTATGGCTATAGGGTAGGGTCATTTCGGGTTCCCTATCCTTAGCTGCCCCAGGAACTAACTGGGGACATCGCCCTGGGCACCTGGGAGCCCCTCTAGATCCAAGTCTCTTGCCAACCCTAAGATGGTTCCCTTAATTAAGATGTGTGCTTCTCTGCTCCCCTAACCAACATTCCTTTATCCCAATCATCCCGTTTCCCCAAGTTCCCCCCACCCTCCCCTTCTCACATTTCTCTCCCCTTCTCCCCTTACCCCCCCTCCCACCACACCCCCAAGATCCCAATTATTTGCCCGGCAGTCTAGTCTACTTCCCATAACCAGGAGGATAGCTATATGTTTTTCTTTGGGTTCACCTTCTTATTTAGTTTCTTTAGGATATCATATTATAGACTCACTGACCTTTATTTATCTCTAGAAACCAATTATGAGTGAGTACATCCCATGTTCATCCTTTTGGGTCTGGGTTACCTCACTCAGGATAGTGTTTTCTATTTCCATCCATTTGCATGCAAAATTCGCGAAGTCATTGTTTTTTACCGCTGAGTAGTATAGAAAATGCAACCACTTCTTGGAAATCATATATAACTAAACTCTACATGTATCTCCTTAAAAAGAAAAACATTTCCAAGGCGCTCCAATGCAGCCCTGGAGCACTGGGCCTTAGGATATATGGCCTCAGGTGAATCGCTTTTGTCTATTAAAGGCTTCAGTCTTTAATCTACTTGGCAGATCAATGGTGAAGCAGGAGGAAGTCAAAAGCAAGCAACGATGAACGCAAAGGACCTAGAAACATACTTTGGAGCACAAAACACAGAGGCCACAAAATACGGTAGCAGGTAAATTGAGACACCGGGGCATCTCCAGCAAATAACGACAAAGTATTTGCTCCCAAATCTACTTTATCTTTGAACTTCCAGGTACTAATCATATACAGAAAAGTTAAGCAAAACTGCCCACCAACTCTTAAAAACAAGCCAGTCAATTCGAAGAAATCGCAACCTTATCCCATACTGTGATCTTCCTCTCGGGGTTTTAATTGCATTTCTGTCCTGTGTTTGATGGGTACGTTATTTACAGCTGGACTCAGGGTGACTAGGCAGCATGCAATCTCCAAAAATCCTAGCAAAAGTTTATTCTTCCAGAACTCTGAAGCAAACTGGAATCTCTGACATGCCTAGTTAGAAACAAAAGTTGTGTCTAGTATCTTGAATACACATATTCCATCTTTAACATTCTTGTATTTTATCTTTAACATACAAAATAATGTTTAATTTTTATATTTCATACACACACGTGCTTCACTTGTTATCTTCTCATTTCCCACTCTTGCCCTTCATTGCTCATAATTGTGGTCTTCTTCTCCACAACTAGTCTCCATTATGATCAATTATTTATATATGTACATATATAATAGAGCTATACATATATGTAGCATTATTTATGTGTATATATAAGTGAATGTACATATGTGTGGGCATTGTACCACTGTATATGCATGAAAATCAGAGGACAACTTGGGGAATTCATTTTTTTCCTTCTGGCATGGGGGATTCACGGACTGAACTTTGGTCATCAGTCTTGGCCACAAACACCATAAACACTGCATCATTTTGCTGGACCATATTTACATTTTCCATGTAAATTCCACAGATGTCATATTTGTCGGAGTTTGCTCATATTAATGAACACAATGATCTCTAGTTACATCTAAAGCGGAAAAGGGTAGAGCGGACCAATGATTAGCTATTGATTTCTTTAGTGTTTGCTTTAATCACGGCTTGTCCTGCCTCTTTGCCAAGCATGACTTCACCTGCTACCTGGAACAGAGTGGCCTGGAGAAAGAGCTGAGATAATGAGTCACTGCCCTTAACAACCTGCTGACTGCCACATATGCTTCTGTAAGATCTCGCTTGCTTGCCCACGCCACCTTGTTTTTTTAGACTATAAAATGAGAGTACAAACTCAATCCAGCATCAAGGCCTTTCAGGAACTGTTCTTTCTTTGGTCTACCGGGGACATCTCCTCTCTTCCACTCCATTGATATTGAAATGGTTATTCCCTGGAGATTCCCACAATACATTAATTTTCCAGCAAGTGGTTCAATTTCATTTTTCTTCCTCATGACTATATAAAACTTCATTGTGTGTATGCTCCAGTTTCTTTTTTGTTATTGATGTTTATTGGGTTCTACATTTTTCTCTTCTCCCCTTCCTGCCTCTTCCCTCCCCTTCAACCCTCTCCCAGTGTCCCCAGTACTACATTTTCTTTGTCTAGTACAGGTGGATTTCAAAAGCTGTTTATAAAACTCAGGACAATTTAACTGTTAATACAGCACAGGGAAGGAGACAGGAATGTGTCTTGCCTGGCATGTGATGCTCACCCCTGGCCATCACACACATGTGCTTCCTCAGTCTTTGCTCTAAACTTTGTGAAACTCACTTTTTCTGCTCTTGTAGCCCTAAACAGTTACGGGCTCACATCCTGTGTTCCAGAACCAGGCAAGACAGTATGATGTCTTTCCATCTTCCCTTCATTCCAGTAAATGCACAGCTAGTGGGAAAGAAAGGCTGCGAAGATTCAGGGTTAAGAAGTGCATATGTTCTGAAGTGAAGGACGAATAGGAAACAGAAGCCAGGGTTCTGGCCCCAAACCTTCAGGACCATGGGTAGTCCCCATGGGACCTTTAAAGACCCTTATCTGAGTAGTTTCCTTGTCTTATCCTGCTGAAGAGGGTGAGTGATTTCAGAATGGACCTCATGCTGACAGTCAGGGTTAGGGTTACTATTGGGATTTTCAAGGCAAATTCCTTGTGGTTCCTGTAATGCTATATTAATTTGTTCTAATACGTATTGTTTGCTTTAGATGTTATACTAATCTTTCCATATGGTATAAATAGTAGTCTATTTTTATTCTTTTTTAAAATTTATTTATTTATTAAAGATTTCTGTCTCTTCCCCACTGCTGCCTCCACTTTCCCTCCCCCTCCTCCAACCAAGTCCCCCTCCTTCATCAGCCAAAAGAGCAATCAGGGTTCCCTGCCCTGTGGGAAGTCCAAGGACCACCCACCTCCACCCAGGTCTAGTAAGGTGAGCATCCAAACTGCCTAGGCTCCCACAAAGCCAAAACGTGCAGTAGGATTAAAAACCCATTGCCATTGTTCTTGAGTTCTCAGTAGTCCTCCTTATCTGCTATGTTCAGTGAGACCAGTTTTATCCCGGGCTTTTTTCAGGCCCAGGCCAGCTGGCCTTGGTGAGTTCCCCATAGAACATCCCCATTGTCTCAGTGTGTGGGTGCACCCCTCGTGGTCCTGAGTTCCTTGCTCGTGCTCTCTCTCCTTCTGCTCCTGATTTGGACCTTGAGATTTCAGTCCAGTGCTCCAATGTGGGTCTCTGTCTCTGTCTCCTTTCATCGCCTGATGAAGGTTAATAATCAGGAGGATGCCTATTTGTTTTTCTTTGGGTTCTCCTTCTTATTTAGCTTCTCTAATATCACGAATTATAGGCTCAATGCCCTTTATTTATGGATAGAAACCAAATATGAGTGAGTATATCCCATGTTCCTCTTTTTGGGACTGGCTTACCTCACTCAGGATAGTGTTCTCTATTTCCATCCATTTGCCTGCAAACTTCAAGAAGTCCTTGATTTTTACTGCTGAGTAGTACTCTAATATGTATATATTCCATACTTTCTTCATCCATTCTTCCATTGAAGGGCATCTAGGTTGTTTCCAGGTTCTGGCTATTACAAACAATGCTGCTATGAACATAGTAGAGCATATACTTTTGTTGTATGATAAGGCCTCTCTTGGGTATATGCAGGTAGGTATTGTGAAACCATACTTCCTAGACAAGTTTCCCAGTATCATTTTCCAAGACGCCTGTCTCTCTAGGGTTATGAATGTCACTTCCACTATCTGCAAATTCTGAAACATGGGTGGATATGCAACACAGTTTATATGTTTTAAAAAGTTGCCTGCCACTATTTTATTCTTGCATTTTCAAAAAACAAATGACTCATTTGTTTCTTTTTTGGGGGACTAGAGTTTGGTTTCCAGCAACCACACAGGTCCACTATGAACTGCCGGTAACTCTGGCTCCAGGGGATGGGGATGTCATGCCCTCTTCTAACTATGAGGTCATCTGCCCTAATGGGCACTGACGTGCACACATGCACATAATAAGTAATCAATTTTAAGGAAAAATGATTCTTCCGACTATTAATGGAATTTCCACCACATGCCTTGATTTTTGACTTATTTTTTCAGATGTTCTTACAAAAAGCAAACTAAAATTTCTCCTGGAATTACAGCACATCGATAGTCTAAGGTAAACTGATCACATTAAACATGACCAATGGCATGCAGTCTCTCAGCATAACTATGATGATATTGTTATATATGTATCTCTTCCTGAATAACTTGCAATAAAGTCTTAATAGATTTCTTCATCAAGGTATTTAAAATCTAATTTTAGGTCAGTCTCTTTGTATATTATCAGTTGGTTGCTGTCACTTTATTATTCCTGACCGTCTTCCTGTCCTCTTCCATTTCTTATCTATGTGAACAACTAATTATTTTATAAGCCGATTCTTCATTATATTACCTCCTCAATGGGAGTCTTTTCCATTGTTTCTGTTTTCTTTCTCGTTCTTCTTTCTACAGGCACATTGAACCTGTAGACTGAATTACTAAAAGACAGAGTCGGGTTGCTTTGTTTGCACTGTTTCTGATTCTGATTCAATCTTCTAGACCGCTTGCTTACAACTTACAATGTTGGTAGCTGAGACCATACATCTGATTAAAGAAAATACCTTCTATAACTGTTCAGAAAGTGATTTAAAGTCTGTCATTCCATCTCATCTAAAGCTTTCCATTATCTACTTAGTTAATTCTTTCCTATGTCTACATTTTCTTTAATATACATAAATTAATGGATCATATTGACTTTTCCTATGGATAATTCTCATAGTGAGAATAACTCTACCTGGTAGTAATTTTTAAATGTTACATTTTAATACCTATGGATCATTTAAGCTATTTGCAGCCATAATCATGAAGAAATTATCTTAAAAGATGTTCATTCTCTGTATAATCCTAGTGCTGGGATTTGATACTACAGTGCTTTGCTATCCTGAAAAGAATAGAATATATTTGACAAATATTTTGATAGTTTATCATTCCACGAAGACATGTGAGACTAGAAACCTCATTGGCCCTGCTTAATGCCCTTAGTTTTGTAGAGCGAGAGTAGAAGTGACTGGCATCTCAGTCGATGTCTCCCAGTACCATTGTTTGAATGTAAAGTGTCTCTAATGGCTCATGTGCTGAACAGTTCGTCCCTGGACAGTGGTACTGTTGTGGAAACTTGGAAATAGTAGGAGGTAAACTCTAAAATGGAGGACTTAGAGCCTAGAGACAGGCCTTGAAGACCATTGGTGCTGATGCTGCCCTGAGCACTGTGCTTCCTTATCTGCAACAGAGTGTCTGCAGCACTGGTGCACTGCTTCTTAAGACCACAATAAATCCTTCCTCCCATGATTCCTCCCATTGGGTAATTACTGTGACAAAAGAAGTCACTAACACTCTGGCACTGTGACTGAGGACCATAGGGACCCACACACTCTGAGGTCTTCTCTGTATGTGGCATTAGGGCTATATTTAGTAAGCATATTAATTCCAGAGAGTATCACTGAGAAGATATTGACTCTCTGGACTTGTGGCATTCTAACAGATAAGTATATGCAAGTTTAATAAATAGTGGAACATTATATATTGCCTGCTAATTGGGTGAAAGATCTTATTTATGTTTAGTGGTTTAACCTTATTAGTTTTACAGTTTCGTTATGTTAAAACTTTAAAACATTGCTATCTATTTCTGCTTGCTTAACATATGTCTAGGAGAACTATCTTAAGTTCTCTAAAAGAGTAGTTATTTGTATTTTATGTTCAAACTCTGGATAGAAATTTTAAAATAAATATACGTGTGTGTGTGTATGTGTGTGTCTTTAATAGTTCTTTGGGAATTTTGTTCAATGTATTTTTATCATTTCAACCCACTTATCTCCTCCCAGATACACTACATTTTTCTGTTCAACTGACTTTATGTCCTTTTTTTAAAAAAGTACATTGAGCTGTGCAGTGTTGGCATATGCTTTTAATCCCAGCACTCGGGAGTCAGAGGCAGGCAGGTCTCTGTGAGTTCGAGACCAGACTGATCTACAGAGCTAGTTCCAGGACAGGCTCTGAGGCTACATAGAAACCCTGTCTCAAAAATAAAAGAAAAAGAAAAAAAAAGGTGCATCAAATCCAGTTTCTAGCCCAAATATTCTTGGATGTGAAGGTTTTCACTGAAACACGGTCAGTTTATCAGGCATACTACTCTGATGGTGAGAGTTTCAGTTTCTCTAAGGATATGAGTTTAAAAATTCTCACCCAAATACTTGCAAAACAAATTCAAGAACACATCAAAAAGATTTTGTGCCATAAACAAGTCGGCTTCATCCTAGACATGTAGGAAAGGTCAGAATTTGTAAATCAATAAATGTACCTGTTTTATATGTTCAGATTCCATTGTACTTAATATTTAAAATTTAGGTTTTAATTTTTAATTCCCAACTTCAAATGTTATATGCCACTTTATTTATTGACTGTACTTACCTGGTTTTTTAAAATCTTACCTAAAGTTTTCTCTGTTTCTACACATGAAATTATGCATTTTATACTCTGACATCTATATATTTGATACTGACTATCTGCAAACAAGTCTCATGTAACAGTACATGTAGAGATGCAAAGATACCATTTCACAATGTAATATTTTCTCATTTACATGTATCATGCAATTACATCTCCTTCCCAATTTAGTGTCCTTTCTCACATTTATAAAGAATAAAACTACACTTATATCCACGTACCTCAGCACCATATTCATTCTGTGTGAAAACAAACCTAACGTATATTCTAAGTCCATCAGACAAACAGGTTCAGGAAGCATAAAGAGCCGCATCCTAGATGTCAGTGGAAATCCAGAAAGGCAGCCCTCGCCTCCCCTGCCTAGAGAATACCCGCAGTAGAGTGTGTCTATTGCACATAGCATTGCCTATCACTTCTGTAAGAGACTTTCAAAATGCTGAGTTTAGTTCCCAGCATTGGCCATCACACAACCACCTATAACTCCAGATCGAGATGATGCAAAAGCCTCTTCTCGGTCTTTTTATTTATATAAATTGGAAACAAGTCCAATAGCCATGGTGTTAGTAACATTGTGTTTACCGTGGAGGCACTCAGTAGGAAGGGGTACAGCCAGACTTCAGGGGTGGTGACTTCTGTATGTTTTCCATGATAGCCTAGTTTTATTCTCAAGATTAGAAACTGAAACAAAGACGTAGATTCAAAAGCACATCTAAGAGATTATCACCTCAAGTACAAATCTAAATGGGAAGAAGGCTGGGTGGTGGTGGCACATAGCTTTAATCTCAGCACTCACTCTGGAGGCAAAAGCAAGTGGATCTCTGTGAGTTCAAGGCCAGTCTGGTCTACAGAGTGAGTATCTGGACAGTCACAGAGGAACCCTGTCTCAAATACACACACACACACACACACACACACACAGAGAGAGAGAGAGAGAGAGAGAGAGAGAGAGAGAGAGAGAAGAGAGAAAAGTTAGGGAAGCTTACTTTCAGGGGTAGAACCCATAATAGGTGGAGAGGGCTCAATCCGACTTTGGGGAACTTCCTGGGGGTATATGGAATGAGCTGCTGTATGAGAGGTTATGGTGTCTAGGACCAAATTCTCACACTGTGCTGGAGAGTTGACCTGCAGTTGTTAACTATTCCCTGTTTCTCTCAACTGGTTTCCATGGTATCAGGAAAGCACCTCTATGGAAAGTAACATCTTCCCCACATACAGCTGAGTCCAGCTATGCTAAGGTGCTCAAAGGGAAACATGTACTATATCCTAGTGGCCTCTGTACTGCCCCTAGTGGCTCAGACCTGTGAAGACTCCTAACACCGTCCACTTACAACATGGAAACTGTTATCTGAACCCTACTCCTGTGACAATTGTCCTAGCTCCTCAGAATCAGCAGTCGTCTCTTCATGGATCTCAAATCCAAATGACCTGATCACTATTCAACTTCTTCCGATTATTCTATTTCAGCATGAGTCTTGGAGGAGGCATTCAAAGTACAGCAGACTCCCAAGTTTTATTGTCTCCTGCAAATTCCCAATGCCACACAACTCAAGGTTTTCTTTCAGATTATTAGAAATGCTGTCCTGCTTCAAATATGGTAACTCTCGGGTCTCAGGTCATGCTTTTGTCAATTTTAGATCTGAGCAATATTTGAACTAGAAGTGCTGAGAGCCATGTGTATGAGCCCGACAGGAGGCACCTAAACCTGAGAAATACTTGGTACCTCTATTGGCTTGTTGTTTGCAGAGTGGTGAACTCACATCTAGAGCAGACATAAATAAATAATGTAAACCAGCACTTTCAACTTCAAAGTATGATTTTATTTAGTGCTAAGCAGTAAGGACAGAGGGCTGTGAAAACTAGAAGAGATCAGTCATGGACCACAGGGCCCAGAGAGGTTTCCTGAGTGACTTCCAACACAGAGAGCCCCTAATTGCCTGTGGCCTCCCCACCCCTACATCTTCATCTCCTACACAGAATCTCTTCCTGTTAGCCTCAAAGAAAGAAGCAAAATGAGATTAAAATATGTTCATAAAATCAACTTGCAGTAAAGTACAATATGTTAATAAAAGCATTTAAACTTTTTGTATGAAAGTCATTATTCCACAATAAGTTTTTTAAATTATCCAGATTTATTGAAAATAAAATTCAATTTTCTAGGATTATTGGGTGTTTTATTGAATTATATCCCTGAGGGTAAAATGAATATAAATTGATATCTGTTAATTTTTAACCTATTTGTAGAAGTTACCATTCATAAATTGACAGGAACTTTATTAAATAAGAATTTACAAAGGTGTTAATAATGTTGCTGATTTTAGCAATATTCTTTTTAAAAGGGATAAAATAAGAATTATAAGAAATGTCTATCCATAAGTATTTATGGAATCAAACATTGTACAAGAGGGTCTGAGAAGCAACTAAGATCATAATTAGGCTGATATTTACTGAGGATTACATTTATATACCTACATTTACAAAGAATGATTCTGTTCACCTCAACAGATATTACTGTATATTTTCACCCGACTAAAATACCTGACAGGAAATACTAAGACACACTTTGCCCATCTGTCTAAAGTTTTGACATTATGTGGTGATGCTATCGACAAAGTTCACACTTGAGAACTGTTTAATCAACTCGCAAAAATAGACATAAAACTTATAACGGTGTTTTAAGTGAGTTCACAGCTCCGTGTAGGGGTTACATTTATAACACACAGTTAGTGAGCTACAGGCTGGACCTGCTTGCTTGGCATTGTTTCCACATAAGCTCCTGGGTTTCCTTTTTTGCTCATACATTCCTTTGTTATCTTTTATTAATATATAAATAGCCAGCTGAATTTTGTTATGAATAAAAGAACAATGAAGTTATATTAGTCTGCATAATCACATGATATGTTTAACTTACCTGTCCCAAATTAATATAGCATTACAGGAACCACAAGGAATTTGCCTTGAAAATCCCAATAGTAAACTGAGATTTTTACATTCATAATGCATGAAAAATATCAATGGATAAAGCAAGAAGGATTAATATACAACCTTGTGACCCAGTGAGACAAAGTTCATATCTTTCCTTTGTTTTCATATCTTCCTTGATTTCTTCATGTTTGATAAGAATAATGACACCATACACAATGTCAGTATCTGAATCCCCACAAAGTATTATGTTATTTTACACAACCAAAAAGAATTAAGAATACATTAGAATGAGAGTTGCAAAAAGGAAGATTTAATATAAAGATATTAACCTGTACCATCCCAGGGAGCTCCATATAATCACAAGGGTCTTTTAAGTGTAGAAATGGGAGATAGGAAGCCAAGGTCAGACTGATGCATTTTGGGAAAGACTAGGTCAGTCAATGCTAATTTTGAAGATGGGGGACACACATCCAGGAATGCCTACCAGTCAAAAGAATTGAGGCTGCCAAATACATTTTTTAAGATCTTTCAGAATGGATGTAACCTTGTCCGAATCTTGATTTCTATCTTACTGAGATCCATTTCAAAGTTTAAATCCCAAATACTGTGAGATAACAAATTTGTACTGCTTAAAACTGCCTAGTCAGTGGTAAGTTTTGGTGCCAGGATATATAAGCCTTAATATTTTCTTGAGCTTTTAAAGTTGAGTCTCTGCTCCTTCCTTAAAATCAATTAATGTTCCTGTGTTCTTCTCATAAAAATAAAATGTGTCCTTTGGCTAGTCCTTATTCAATTTGGTATTATTTTACTAGAAAGCTATGTTCACACACACACACACACATATGCACATCTCATTGATTCATTAATTTCTGGAATAAACTTTGCTGTCTTTTTTTTTTTCATCACAACAGTTTCCCCTCTTTCCCTTCCTCCCAATTGCTCTCCCCACCTCCACTCTGCCTCCTGCCCCCATCCACTCCTCCTCCATTTCTGTTTAGAAAAGGGCAGGCTTCTGATGGATATCGACAAAATGTGGCATATCAAGTTGTAGTAAGACTAAGAACCTCCCCTTGTAATAAGGATTGCAAGAAAACCCAGTCTGAGGAATGGGGTCCCAATAGCCTGTAAGAGAGTGAGAGACAGCCCCTGCTCCCACTCTTAGGAATCCCACAAAAAGATTAAGCTACACAACTGTCCCATATATGCAGAGGGCCTAGATCAGTCCCATGCAGGCTGCCTGGTTGCCAGTCCAGTCTCTGTGAGCCCCTCTGAGCCCAGGTCGGTTGATTCTGTGGGTTTTCTCATGAAGTCCTTGACCCCTCTGGCTCGTACAATCCTCCCTCTCTTCAGCAGGATTCCCCAAGCTCCTAATTAATTGTCTGTGCGTCTCTGCATCTGTTTCCATTAGTAACTGATGGCAATTGGGTTAGGTATCAAAACAGCAGAATATCATTCGGCATCATTATATTGACATTTTTTTCCCTAGTCATGTTTCGTTCTCTCCTAGGTCTCTGGATCATCCAACCTATGGGTGGTGGCGCCCCAGGCTGTGTCAGGGGTAGGCTCAATCTCATGAGATAGGTCTCAGGCAGGACCAGTCCTTCAACCTCTGTGCCTCTCGTACTTGAAGGTTATGTGGCTGGGTTGGTGTCCCAATCCCTCCACTAAATGTCTTACTTGGTCACCTGTTTATTGGCACCTCTTCTCTCTAATTTAAAAAGTCTATAAGTTCACAGAGCCTGGTCTGCAATCAATAGTGCTAAAACAAAAGAATCTTAACCTAGAGAATTAGTCTCAGTCTCAACTATGAACTAGAATACATATGTTCTGGCTTAGCTCTATTACTGTAATAGACACCATGACCAAAATAATTTGAGAAGTTAAGTGTTAATTTCAACTTGCACTTTATAATCCATCATCAAAGGAAGCCATGGCAGGAACCTGGAAGGAGAAGCTGAAGCAGGGATCACAAAAGAACACTGCTCTCAGACTTGCTTCTCCTGGCTTGCTCAGCTCCCTTTACTACTTAGCTGAGGTCTACCTGCTCAGGGGTAGATAACCCATATTGCTCTGAATCCCCTTTACATCACTTGTCAATCAACATGAAGATCAGAAAAGCAGTCAAGCCACTAGAGAGCTCTTACCTCTATTAAATCTTCAGACTAAAAGAGAGCAAGTTCCTGTCTCAGCCCATGTTACAGTCCTCTCTAGTGCTGAGATTAAAGGTGTGCACCACCACTGTCTAGCCTCTATGGCTAACTAGTTTGACTGATGGGATAAAAGGTGTGTGCCACCATTGTCTGATCTCTATGACTGACTAATGTGACTGTTTTTGCATTCTGGTCTTTAGGCAAGCTTTATTTATCAAAATACAAATGAAATATCACTACAAGGGTGTCAGAGACTAACTTCAACAAAAAGACCACTTACAAGGGTAGAGGCATAAGGTTCAGAAAAATAGTAGAGTACAAAGACATAAGTGAAAATAATAAAACAGAAACATAGAATAGTATAGCGAAGGAGTTCCAGTGAATACTGAAATCCACCTGCATTGAATTTTTTAGACAGTTTTATACCCGATTACAAAGGGGGGTGGGGAGAAGGCAACAAAACACTTCTTTAACATGATACAAAGGACAATTATAAGAGTTACTTCCTTTAATACTTTGAGACATCAAATCATTAGCATTTTGTTATTTAGGCAGTGAACCCACCCTAGACAACTATTCTGAAGGCAGCCACTTCCAAGGTCAAACCTCCTATTTTAAAAGAAAGAGTGTAGGTATCCTTGAATTTTCTGACCCTTGGTCAGGGTAGGCTGGATCTACCTGTACAGGCCATCTTAATGTCAAAAGAACCAAGTAGCAACATCCTGGGTCAGGATGTGTAATCCTGGCTGTTGTCAACAATTCTGAGCATCTTCAAACTCTGCAACTTTTAGACAAGGTAGAAATAGGTAGGCTCACATTTTTGGGCCTCCCCACAAGGGAGCCTTCATGGAATCGATCTAGGCCCTCCACAAATATGTACAAGTTGTGTAGGTTGGTCTACTTGTGGGACTCCTAATAATGGGAGCAGGGGCTGTCCCTAATGCTTTGACTGGCTCTTCAGATCCTGTTCCTTGTACTGGATTGCCTTGCCCAAATTTACTTAATGCAAGGGAGGTGCTTAGTTTTACTGAAACTTGATATACCAGGTTTTTTGTTGATGCCCATTGGAGGCCTGCCCCTTTCTGATCCACAGAGGAGGAGCAAGCAGATTGAGGGAAGGCTGAGGGGAGGTGGGGGAAGGGAATGGGAGGATTGAAGGGAGAGGAAACATGGTCAGGATGTCAAATAAATAGATAATTAATATGCATGGATTCCCCAGGACTAAAATAGATCAATTAATTAATTAATAATAAAAGTAAAATAATAAAAAAATTTGAAAGTGGGCAAAAATATCTGAATAAACTGTTTATTAAGGATGAGAGACAGCAAGCAGACATTTGAAGGTTCTCAATTTCATGTGTCACTGGAGAACTGCAAATTGAAAACACAATAAACTATCATGATGTGCCTGTAAAAAATGTTAAGTCTATATTCAACCCATCATCCAAGGACTTTGATAAAGGTCACTTTAACATAATAACTTGTCTATATTGGTCTGTATTCATGCCATGTATCCATGAAATTTTTGCTTGCAAATATAAACAAAAAAATATAATCTGTACACTCTCTATGTACACATAAAAGAATTCCTATCATCTGTTTGGCCATCACTTGGTAGGATGCTGTACTTCATAACATTATAGCACAAATATACACCAAACCAAACACATTATCTCGTGGGAATGAATCATGCTGTCAATAACAGTATAGAGCACAGTGTTAGAATACTTCTACCAAAGTGAGCTGAAGTTTTTGCAAAGGGGCACACTTTTTAATCATAGATTTGTGCTTTAGAAACACTACATGCTCTAATTGTAAATTAGGGCTCTGTGCTTATATACAGTCTGTGTTCCTTTTCATGACATAAGAAGTAAATATGTAGAATCATCATTAAAACTGCCCAGGCCTGATTTTGTGAGTTTAGTGTTTTGCAAATATGTTCTATGATTTAATAAACCAGTGATGTTTAAATGCATGTTTGCAAAAAGTACATTGTGCATCAGTCTAGAAGGAGAATGCCTGAAAATCACACCTTGAGAACTGTTGGGTGGCTACATTTCTCAGGATTAATGCAAATCTAGTCGGAGGAAGTAGATTCCAGGTGCTTTAGCTCGGTTATAGATGTTTGCCTAGGGCAAAGCCCTGGGTCAGATCCCTAGCACTTGCATAAACCAGGCATGGCTGCACATGCAATAAGCTAAGAATTAGGATCAGGATTTCAAGCTAATACTTGGCTACATAAAGAGCTCATTACCATCCTGGACTACATGAGACTCTATCCTCAAAGTGATTGTGATTGAGTGTAACTGAGCTGTTACCCACAGTCTACAAGTCTAGCCAGGTCCCAGGAGCTACCCAATCTATTAGCAGGGAGATCACACTTAGGGTGGTGTGCTTCACTGTGTCACCATTAGACATAGTTAGAAAACAGTGGTGTCCTTAAAATTTAACAAGCAGACATTTGCTTGTTTACTTAAATAATTTAGAGATAAAATTATTATTATCCGAAACAAGTTATTTTTGTTGTTGTTGGTGGTGGTGGTAGTGGTTGGTTGTAGTAGTAGGTGGTAGTGTGTGTGTAAGTGCATTTGTGTGTGTGTTTAAAGAAGAGATGGATTATCTTTTTAACTACTGCAAACTGCACTAGTTGTTACTTGTAGAACTGTATAAACTCTGAACATCACTCTTGACTCTCTAGCTTTATTTGTTTGCTTAGTCTTATTAATTTATTTGTTCCACAGTCTGGGAATTGAAAACAGGGCCGCATAACATGGTAGCCTAGCTTGTACCATCACCTTATATATACAGCACAGCTGTTTTTATAATTTGAGACACTTAATTATCTAGACTGGTGTTAAACTCACTCTGTAGTCCAGGTTGGCCTTGAACTCGCAATCTGCCTCAGCCTCCAAGCCATCATCGAAACTGAGCTTTATATTTTTGTTGCTCAAATCTTACAGTCTGTTCTAATTTTTCCCTGATTGATTGTTGGATCTGTTGTTCATATTGCTTAATTCCCAAGACCCATATTCCTTTCCCTGCATTCCCTGGGTTCACATATGTTGAGTACATATGGTATGGTTGGTCCTGAGTTAAATGGGGTCCAGGTCCACAGTACTCAATAAAGCATGATCCTTAACTTGCAAAGAATATGAAGTTTAGTAGAAGAAACAAGAAATGAACTGAGTACCTTTTCAAAAGGAAAACAGGTCTTAGCATGCAGCCTAGGCCACAAAACTAAGATCCTATTGATTCAGATTCCTGAGGCCTGTACTACCATCCTGGACTTCAACTTGAGTACTTTAGGGTATTATGTTACAGCATGCCAACAGAAATACCACTATTATTGTTACAATAATTCAGAGGAAAGAAGTGATTTCTGATTGCACTGTCAGGGCACACAAGATATATGATATGAATCAGGTTTGTCTGATTGACAAGCACCGTATAAGACTGGAGACTGGGGAAATGTATTCAGCCCACTTGTCCATGGGCAGCCCATGTGCTGGCACAGGTTTTCATTCCTACCTGGCAGTCGGTCATCGATGGCAAGTTTAGAAAGATGAACCTTGTTTTTCTTTGGAGCTATCCCGTGAGTCTTGAGGTCAGGGGATTAGACTGAATAAATACAATTTTCATTTGACATTCATTTTTCTGCTGTATGACATGCAACTACTGGCATCATTCCTCAGGACTTATATAATGTTTTAATTATCATGCTCTGATTCTAAAACTTTCTTAATTTTATTTAGTCCATTTTTAGTACAAGAAAGGAGATTGATTTTTAAAAAGTAATCATAGTCCATGTGGGAATTGCATTCAATATCTATACTCATTTGAATTATGATCATTATTATGGTTGATTCTGCTTTTAAGAGAATTTAAGAGAATAATATAAGATTATTTATATCATAATACAGATAATACAACACAAGCAAATTAATTTGCATGATTCATTTAGAATTACTAGTTTACTTTCATAGAGGACCTTGGAAAAAGTTATCATTTCAAA
Source organism: Microtus obscurus (assembly GCA_963919715.1). NCBI lineage: Eukaryota > Metazoa > Chordata > Mammalia > Rodentia > Cricetidae > Microtus > Microtus obscurus. Next base: position 20,950,075 of record CAWTZC010000355.1, on the reverse strand, counting down.
ATAAACTAAACTGGAAAACATAGGATAGGAAGTAATTTACCAGTTCTATGACTAAGAAACTACAAAGCTTTTATTCTGTGTTATGCACCTAAATCTGCATAACTCAGAAAATGGACCATTAATAGTTTTGTGAAATATTGAATTGTTCATCTTTGTGCATGAAGCAACACATTTTATGGAAGAAAATATATGCACAATTTTTATTGTTGAAAGGCAAGAAGCATAACATCTCAGCAATATGGTAATATATTTTGACAATGATTATTTATTGTTTGCCCACATCTTGAAATAAAAGAAAAGGTCTATATTCTTAGGAGCAATGCCCCCATTCCTTGCCTGAATTAATCATCTTTAGAGTTCTTCAAACTATAGACATATAATAATGTTTTATTTTGACAGTGCCAGTCTTGAAGTTGTACTGCAGCTTCATGAGAAGCAAGCTATTTACCTGTCAGGAAGAACAATGATATGAAGACTGGTTTCATAAGTCACATGGCTAAACCATAATATTGATGGTCATCAGAATTTTGGCTTTGGAACTGGGTCAGTCTGTCCTCTAGAAATAGTACGGGGAGAAGCTTGTCTAAGCAGTGAAAACTGAACATGTTTAGGACACCACACTGGAGACCCTCAAAATTCTTTGTATCATTCCTGGTAGATGTGGGTGGACATCTGTTGGTAGACCAGTTCTCCACAGGCTTTATGATTCAAGTAGTTCTTCCAAGACCACATGAAAATCAAGACCTACTGTCTAGTGGGTCCTGTTTACTCTGGTCATCCCTCTACCAAAAGGACCAGGAAGGACAGACAGCTAGAAATACCTCCCATTGTCTGAGGTGAGCAGGGACTGGTTCCCCCAGGAATTATTCTCCATGTACAGATTGCCCTTGTGAAAGCATGTATTGCTATGGTGGTAACATTATGTATTATCTTTTGAAATCTTCTTTGCAAAATGGTCCTAAAGGAGAAATATGAGAAAATTAGAGCCTCCTTGGAGAAATTATAATAACAAGAATAGATATGCCTAGTGTTTATGTCTAATATAAAGGAAATTTTATCTTCCAAAGTTCTGTATTACCAAAGAATATTTTATTGAGATATTTTAAATAATATTTTTAATTATTTGAGAATTTCATACAATGAATTTTTGCTTATATTCATCCCCAACTCAAACTCCTCAATCTCTGCAGATCTACCCCTACCTCCTTACTACCTCATATTTGAGTATTATTTAAAAAAACATATACTTCAATTTATGTTGTTCATATACTTCTGCATGTGAGGCCATATCTAAATATGTTTACCATACAAAGAGCCACAACTAAAAATAAAATTATTCCCCCACTCCAAAAGCAATCAGCTCCATAATTCTTCACTTAAGGGTGCAAACTCATGAACTCTTTCCTACTCCATGATTGTGTGTTTGTGTATATAAACACTTTGCTTTTATTTTATATATGTGAGTGTTTTGTTTGCTTTTACATCTGTGTACAGTTGCACGAACTTTCTGCAGAAGAGAGAAGATGGTAAGGAATTACCCTGGAGCTAGAGATATAAATGGCTGTAAGCCCTGAGTTGGGTGTCAGGAATTGAACCTGGGTCTTCTGGAAAAGGAACCAGTGGTCTTAATTACTGGGCCATCTCTCTTTCCCCTCCATGCTAGAATATTGACTGTCTTGATTCGCACCGGACCCAGATGCTGAGAGTTTCTGAGTGTACTGATTCTTTCAGTCACCCCAGCCTCCATCTCTTACAATCCTTCTGCTGCTTCCTCTGAGATGGACCCTGAATCATGACAACGATAGCAACCTGCATAGCACCTTCCAGGACTATGAAAGCTGTAGATCAGAGAGTAAGTTTCTTTGGTCAGTACCAACTTGATTTCTCCAAGTCACATGACCAGTGTGTCAGCAACAGCGTCTTATCATGGAATTCTGGTGGGCAACCAAGAACAATCTTATAATTGGGGAGAATCCCCCAAGCACCTCTGACTAACAAGTTCCGGGGACGTATCCCAAACCTAAAACTAGGCTTAGTATTTGGCAGCTTATGGTGTCATGGAGAAGAATATTTCCTTGTGTGTTTTAACTCCAGTTAAACCCTTTCAAATGAATACATACCTACATGTGAATGCATAAACGTATATTAATGCATATATAATACATATTAATATATATATATATATATTGCAAAATAGGTTTTCATATGGCTTTTTAAAATAGTTATCTCTGTCAAATCTCTGTTGAGATCTTTGGAAAGTTGTGTGAGTATTGGGGGGGTTGTATAATCTTTTTCTTTATTATATATTACTTATTTATTTCTGTGTTTCTGGGGATTGGATCCTGCAAAGAGAAGGGTTTCCCACTGAGCTGCAGTTCCCACCCAGCAACTGCCTTATTTTCAAAGAAAAAAACTTTTCGGTGATGAATTATCATAAAAACATGGGTGGTGAGTACAGTGTCTGTAAGGACTGCCTCACAGAACCTGTAACAAAGGACAGATAGATTTAATACAAGTAGCATAATGACTCTGTGCTTATGACATCAGCACTGCTACCTCCATGTGTCATTACAAAAGAAGCCTCTCAAAAGTCACTTAGAAAAGCATTATGGGAAGCTGTCACCTTAGGAAGTCCTGAGCATCCAACCCTAAGAGAGATGAACACACACTGCCTTGAGCACAAATCCGTGTACCACAGCATCATTTTCTCAGCATAAAGTAAAAACCATCTTGCATAAAACCATAGGAACCAGAAGATGCCTCTAATGGTAAGTTTTCAAGTTGCCTTTCAAATTGAACATAAAAGCGTGAAGGAAATTGCTGTCAAATGTGAAATCAGAAAAGCTGGCATTGAAAATTATGGTTAGTGGGTGTAATACTAGCTATGCATATGGAACTGAGGAAATAGCTATGATCTAATGGAATTAATTGAATACCTGTATGGTTTGTTTACTTCTCGAAGTTAGGTGCATCAAATGGCTGCTGATATAGTGAATGAATGGTGTAGCTGGATGGACATACCCCTTTAACCTCAGTAGGAAACAGCATTCCCCCAAGTTCAGGAAGTCATTGTATATAATAATGTATGGTATTGCCTTGTTTGTGTTGAGATTGAAAAATGGATTCAGGAAGGAATAAAAATAAAAATAGCTTTGTGCTGATCACTAATTCTGCAATGTTGTATGAAATTTTAAGTAGGTGTGTGTGTGTGTGTGTGTGTGTGTGTGTGTGGTGTGACAGAAGGAGAGAGACAGACAAAGAGTAAAGGTGCCCATGGAGGCCAGCAGAAAGTGTCAAATTCTCTCCAGGAGGTGTTATAGACATGAGGTGCTGAGAACGAAACTTGAGTCCTCCAAAAGAGCAGTAGATATTCCTAACTGCTGAGCCATACCCACAGCTCCCCCTATATTTCTTTTCAAAATGTCTCCCCCCAAATATTATCATCTTGCTTGGTTAGAGTCACCCCAAAATATTTTATATTATTTGAAGCTATTGTGAAATGCATTGTTTCCCTTGTTTTCTCTCAGGTCATTTGTCACATGGGAAGGTTACTGGTTTTTGTGAGTTAATTTTACATCCCACTACAATGTTGAAGGTGTTTATCAGCTATAGGGCTTTCTCAGTGGAAATTTTAAGGTGGTTTATGTATACTATTATGTCATATCTAAATAAAGATGCTTTGACTTCTTCCCTTCCTTTTGTGATTCCCGTTGATCTCCAGTTGTCTTACTGTTCTAACTAAACCTTCAAGTGCTATATTGCTGTTACAGGCATGAAGAAAGTGAACAACCTTGCCTTAATTCCTGATTTTAAGTAATTGCTTTGAACTTCTCTCCATTTAAGTTGATGTCGGTAAGAGATTTGCTGTAAACTACCTTTATTATGTTTAGGTATATTCCTTGTAACCATAATCTCTCCAGGACTTTTATCATGAAGTAGTGTTAGATTTTGTTAAAGGCCTTTTCTGCATCTAATGAAATGATCATCTGGTTTTTGTCTTTCTGTTTGTTTATACGGTGGATTTCATTCATCAGTTCATGTATGTTGAAGCATCCCTGCATCTCTGTAATTAAGCCGTTTTGACAATGGTTAATGAACTTCTGATGCATTTTTGGATTAGATTTTATTAATAATCTTTGCACCTATGGTAAATTGCATCTAAGGGAAATTGGTCTGTAATTCCCTTTCTATTTTGGGCCTCCATGTAAAATATTCTTCCTATGTCTACTTTGTGCAATAATGTATGGAGGAATGGCATTAAGAGTCCTCTGAAAATCTGCAGAATTCTTTGTAAAACTATCAGCCTTGGATTTTTTTTTTTGGTTGTTTAAATTGCTTAGCTGATTTTGATGTAACTTTGTGAATTAGTCTGTATTAAAAACTTACTCATTTCTTTCAGGTTTTCTAATTTGGTGGAATACATTTTTAAAAGGATGTCTTCATGATTCTCTTGAATTCCTCAGTATCTATTGCTGTATCCCTTTGGCCTCTAATTTTGTTTATACATATCTTCTCTATTAAAAATTTTAAGATATTGGGGAAAGAATTTGAAGATGATATCAGGGGATGGAAAGATCTCCCATGGAAAACTTAGTAGGACTAATACAGTGAAAATGGACCTCCTAATAAAAGTAGTTTATGGATTTAATGCATTCCCCAACAATATCCCAACACAATTCCTTACCAATCTTGAAAGGACACTTTTCAAGTTAATATAACAACTAAAAATATCCAGGATAGCTAAAAACAATCCTGAATAATAAAAGAAATTTTAGAGGAACCATTACCCCAAATCTCAAATTGCACTATAGAACTACAGCATGGTATTGAAACAAAAAGTTATGTTCATCAATAAAATTGAATTTTGAAGACCCAGACACAAATCCACACACCCATGAGCACCTGATTATTTATAATTAGCAAGAAATATACACCCCCCAAAAAAGACAGCAACTTCAAAAATGGTCAAACTGGATGCCTGCATGTAATACAACCGAAATACTTACACAAAACTGAATGCTGCACAAAATACTAATACTGCACAAAACTAAATGCTTAATGGATTAAAGACTTCAACATAAAAGCAGATACACTGGACCAGATGGAAGAGAAAGTGGGGAATAGTCTTGAACCCATTGTCACAGGAAAAGACTTTCTAAACAGAACATCATCGGCACAGTAACTGAGGTAAACAAAAAATGGGGGGGAAATTTTAAAATAAATTAATTAATTTAACAAACAATAAATTGAACCTCATGAAAACTAAAAGCTTCTGCATGACAAAGGACACCGTCATTCAGGTAAAGTGGTAGCCTACAGAACTGGAAAAAGCATTTTCCAACTACACATCCCATAGAGGGCTAGTATCCAAAATATATAAAGAACTAAATAAAAACTAGATAACAAGAAAACAAATAACCCAACTTAAAATGGGATACAGATATAAACAAAGAATTCTCTAAAGGAATCTCAAAAGGCTAAGAAACACTTAAAGAAATGTTCAACATCTTTAGCCATCAGGGAAATGCAAATCAAAACTACTTTAAGATTTTATCTTATACCACTCATAATAACCAAGATCAATAGAGAAAATGACAGCTCATGGGGAACACTCATCCATTGTTTTGTCCTCTTCTGATGCGTCAGATTTTGTTTTATTTTGTTTTATTTTATTTATTTTCTGTTAGAAGCCTGCTTGTTTTCTAATGAGGGACGGGAAGAGTGTGGATCCAGAAGGGAGGTGGTTGAAGAAGAAGTAGAAGAAGGAGAAACCAAAATCAGAATATGCTGTGTAAGAAAGGGGATGTTTTCAATAAAGGGAAAAAATACTAACATCATTAAGAAAATTCTCGAGTCTATTTACTAGGAATAGAAAGTGTAAGTCAAAGTAGTAAATCTACTAAGCAAAACAGAAGCATTTTTCAAATTTATTCCTTATAATTTCAATGTGTTTATTCCTTGTAATTTCCATTCTTCCAGAAGCCCACCCTACACCCCTCTCCCACCTTTATGTATTTTTCTTGTTTTTAAAATTACATACATTTCCAATATTTATTTTTCACATAATATAAAAATAAAATATCTAAAATTATGTTTAATCCACCCAGACTAATATAACAATGTACCACAATCTTGTAATTTATCAACAACGGAAATGTGTATCTCTCAATTCTGGAGGGGCTGGCATATGTAGTGTGTGGTTAGAGCCTCTTTCTTGGCTTCTGGTTGGGACCTTCTATTACTGTAGTCATTTGTCAGCAGAGACAAGACAGCCCCCTTTATAAAGTACCGATTTCTTCATGGATGCCTGACTAGAGAGGCACAAATATTCAAACATTATAATTAATTTTTGTATAATAGAAAAGACAAAATAAAATGACCTGTGGAATTGAGAAGTTTTGTTGTTGTTGTTGTTAGTTTTGTTTTAAATAAGTTAAGAGATAAGCAACTTCTAGACTGACCCAACAATACTATAGTCATCAAGGGCCATATTTCCTATTTATATGACCAGGTTCAATTAACGTTGCTTGCATGTGCACAGGTGCTATATGCTGAAGCATAAGCAACCTGCTATGAGCCATACAGCTAGAGAAAGTCCTTTCTCTTCTAAGAGCCATCTGTAGCAAATAAGGGCCCTTTCTGAAGTACTGAAAACAAATATTGTTATGCACAAGTATTGATGAGTCAGGTCATGGAGCCCGTCTTTCATTTCCTCTGTGTTTGTTTTAACAGAGCACAAATGATCTTTGCATTAGTGGACATTTTGTCTAGAAATGGTACTATACCATCAGTTTGATCAGTAAGGAGGAATTGCCTGCTATCCAGGGACACTTTTGAAGTGAACCAACATACAGTTTTAAAAAAGAAGAAAATCGTCTAGGCTGTAGATTTCTTGTGAGTAATAAAGAAGAGGTCTAAGTAAGCCCAGAGTAAAGACTTCTTTAACTCTAAAATTCATACTTTCTGCCATCTCAATGAATGTAAAGTAGTTTTCAGATACCTGGCTGGATGAACCTTCTTGTACTATTAGTACTCAGTCACCTTAAGGCCACCCTGGTGTAAAGAAGGATCTATGAGCAGTTAACCACCAGAAACCAACTATCTAGGCAGCCACCCTACCTACAGAAAGTGTGGATTTCCTTATGTTGTGCAAGATCTACAGGACCCAGCTGCACATATTGCTTGTGCATCAGTTAGCATGTCCTTCAGCATTAGTAAGCATCAGAGACATGAGCAGCCTGGATTTCAAAGCAGTTATTGAAATGATTATGTTTCATATCGAACTGCTTCCAGGGTGCTGAGCCAGCAGTCAGCTCCTATATACCGCGAATCTGCTTTCTCCCAGATCGACTTCTGTACACCATTGGGAATTCCCAGAGAGGCGTAGGATTGCAGCAGTATGGGCTCAGCTCGAGTTGCTCTTTTAGTCTGTTTTAAGTGGCAGTGGCAGAAGTTATATATAAAGAACCACAGGAAGAAGATTGCTTTGAAGAACATTCTGGAGCATTAGGGAGCAGAAATTCCTGGATTCGACAGGAACTCTGAATACACTCTAGGAACACTTTCAGCTCTAAAATTTCATGAAAATTTCTTTGTGGGGCTGGAAAGATGTCTCAACACTGAGGAGCACTTACCGCCTTTGCAGAGGATCCAAATTTGGCAGCTCACAACTGCTTGTAGCTCTGGTTCCAAGGGATCTCATATTCTCCTCTGGCCTCCTTGGTCACCCATATGCATATACACACACATGCATATATACAACAATAAAAATTTTAAATAATTTTTCTTTTCCTCTCAAGTAAAAAAAATAAAATAAAATCACAAATTGATGTATAAATCTGTCTCTCACTTTTATATCTCTTGGGCCTTTGATAGCTCTCTGCATATGTTGTTCCTGACCAACTTTCAAGATGGAAATCTGTCATCCTTCCAGCCACACAGCAGGCTCAGTGAGGTGACTCATCCTTCCAGACATGCCACAGGTCCAGTGAGGTCACGCATCCTCCTAGACACATCACAGGTCCAGTGAGATAACTCAGCCTTCCAGCCACACCACAGGGCCAGTGCAGTGACTCTGCCCTCTGCAAACACAGCAACCTGTGTAGACATTCTGACAGAAGCACTCTATGTAGTTTCTTGGTCATGGTCTCTTTCTGATATTTTGGACTATAATCCACTTTTAGAATAGTTGGCTGCTCAATCAATTATGCTGAGTGAAATTTTAGATACATTGATATCTAGTAAAGAACATACTAGAATTGCTCATTTGGCGGTAAAATCTGGATTGGACTCTATTCTACCTGGTTGTATCAGTGTTTACCCATATTCTAGCTGATTATGTCTCCTTTACAAACTAGTGGGTGTGTTGGTCAGCATTCCCTAAAGAAACGGAACTAGTAGGATAAATATATACATTAGCTTGTCTTACATGACATGGTCTGGGTAGTTCATCAATGGGAGAGGCTGAGAATCCCAGGAGTTGCTCAGCCCATAAGGCAGGATATCCCAGCAGTCCCTACCTGCTGATGAAGGGTTGTTAGAGGGCGGGTGGTCTCCTGTCTATGCTGGGAGTCCAAAGAAACGGGGTCTCATATTTGGGGAAAGAAATCCACAGCAAGAGAATAGACACACTTGTCAGGAGAACTGAAAGCAAGCAAGCGAAAAAGAAAGATTCCGTAAGCCATGTCCTTTCGTCTGGGCTGTTCAACATAGGCGAATACACAAACATAAGCATATACTGATGATCTTGGCCACATTTAGAGTGGGTCTTTCCACCTCTAATAATCCAATCAAGAAAATCCCTCACAGGAGTGAGTACCCAGCAACTTCCACTGTGGTTCATTCCAGATCCAGCCAAACTGAAAACCATAAATGCGTCATCACGGTAAGTATATATTAGCCACCAAAAACTTTGCCATTACAGTTGTGTATGTATCTATTTTTCTCCCAGGGAAAAAAAAGTCTAAATAGCAAATATAAGAATTAATGTGTTTTATCATTTTTCAAACATGAATCAAATATATCAAATTATTGACTCTAAAGGTGAGTTAAAACTAAATTAAAAATGTAGGGTCTGACATACAAGGGTACCATCCAGGCATAAGCTAACAATTTGATTTTTAAGATTACAACTTAAGGTTTCCAAGCCTCTGTTTTCTTGCTAAGAATATGTGATTTGCAATCTAAAATTTGCACGGTCATGCTTAGGATTGATTGGGTAAAACTGCCAAAGTTTAAAGTCAGTAGGAGTTCAGTGACCATTTCTCAAATCAGTTTTGCAAACTTATACTGATTCTCAAATCCTATTTCAAGGCAGGAGATTATGAATTATGAAACTAAGAATTTCTGCATTAATGCATTTTGCAGAGCCAGCATATTGATCAATTTTAGATGTATCTTAAATATTCAGTATATTTTGCTATTTTATGATACTTTTGTATTTTTAATTATATTTAGATGTATTTATATTTTAAAGATGAAACAATAACAAAATTCTTATTTATACTGAATTTATTTATGACTAAGTCATAGTTGAGTAGCAGTTAAAGAACACAGAGAGAAAGCTCTGATGGACCTGGTCTTACTCTTCCTCCTTCCCATCCATAAAACACATGAAGTACACATATGTCAAGGTGTCTGCTCATCCCTTAATGGACTTTTGAGATCGGAAGAGTCATTCTTGATCCATCCTTGGACAGAATCATTTCGTGTCTCTCCTGCCAGCTTCACCTAGATAAGAATTAGATCCATTATTCCCCCACTCCAAGCATCATATTTTTGTATTGCTTTTGGTGTGGGATACCACATCACAGAATCAACACAGAAACCTGAAAGCATTCCCCATTCATCTCTGTTCCTCACTTTTCCTCAGCCAGTTGATGACTGGCTCTTGAATCGTCTACTTCTTATTCCTCACCCAGAAAATGAAGTATCATTAATAAAAATAAAGAGGGAAACAGAGAAGGAGATGCCTTCATAACGGGAGATGGAAATCTCTCTGTAGCTGGCTCTGTGATGGACAATAGTGATTTCCACTGCTTGCTATGCCATCAGCATGAATCATGATAAGAAAAGCCCGGGGGTAAAATATTGATGTGTGTGTTTTGTAGAACAGGTTAGCAAATAGAGACCATGAAAGTCTCCTGACATTCATATTTCTGACAGCCAAATATTAACTGAACACCTAGAGATAGCACAGTAAATAGACAACAATGGAATACATTTCAACCTTCACTGAGCAAATATATAAAGTAAATATTACTGGATTAAGCAGCTGAAGTGCAAACATTTTAAATACCCTTTCTGCTCTGCAAGGATGAAGATTCCCAAGATATGTGTGACAAGTGCCCAATTCAACTTAGAAATATGTGTTTTAAAAGTATATTTATTTATAGGATTCTGTGAACCAGGCTTTTAACCAAGTACAATTTGTGTCCTTTCTGTTAGTCTGCATTCAAATCATTACAAGAATTTTGAGGCTCATGAATAAAGAGGGATAAAGAAAAACCAGCAAAATCAAACATGTTGCCTGAAAAGCAAAATAATTAGAACTTTAAGAAAACAAAACAAGAAAATTATGATGACACAAATTTTGAAATTCAGAAACAACATAGGGTATATCATCATAAAGCAAAAGGGTCATAGATATTTATAAGCATGTCTTATAAAAGTAACATTACATTAAAATGAAACAGCCCAGATGAAAAGGTCACAATTTCAAAAAGACACAAATCAGCGTGGATTAGGAATGAACAGGAAATTTGATCAGAATGACATCAAGTAAAAAAATTAATAATTACAAATCTTCCCCATAAAATAAATCTAGGTCATATGTCTTCTATCAGTGTATTTTGTAAAATATTTAAGTTTGAAAAAAAATCCAAAACAAATTTTTCTTTTCAGTAAAGAGGGAACTTTTCCCAATTCAATTGATGAGGCACAGCTTGATCACCATTATCAGATACCAAAACCAGACCATAACATCACAAGAAAGCATAGCAATAGTGACTAATCATGCAGCAAAACATGGTGGTTGGTTGTAGCATAAATTAGCAGTATCTTTTCCACATAAGACATGGTGGCATTTCTTAGATAAAATCAAAGTGAGTTTTGAGACTCTACTTCCTACTAAGCATTCAGCGAACCCTGCGAGAGCAGCAAAGGGCAATCCCTATGTCTGAGTTGCTCATTGCCTTGAAGGAGGTGACAGGAGGGGGAGTTATCATGCTCTAGAAGGTGGTCTGCAGTACATGGAAAGCAACAGCATGAAGAATGAACATCACAAGATGCTCGGAGACATTAGCAAGCGCTCTATACAAGGAAAGGAACGTGGACAGCATTAAAAATACTAGAGGACAGTAATATCCATTTAGAGATCTATTCTTTTCTCTGAAGGTCAGTGGGTTTTATTTTTATTTTTTGTTAATGGAGAGAATTATTTTGGCCAATACATAAACGTATCTCGCCTTGACTCCAGACACACATAAAAGAAGCTCTGTGGAACAGACCAGAAATTTGTTTTGGTGTGTGTGTGTGTTGCCTAGACTGTCATAAAATTCATAATCTTCCTTCTGCAGGCTCCAGAGCAGTGGCTCTCAACCTTCCTAATGCTGTGACCCTTTAATATAGCTCCTCATGTGGTGGTGACCCCCAACCACAAAATTATTTTCATTGCTACTTCATACTGCCATTTTGCTACTATTATGAATCATAATGTAAAGATCTGTGTTTTCTGATAGTCTTAGGTGACCCCTGTGAAAGGGGCCTTCAACTGCCAAAGGGGTTGCTACTCTCAGGTTAAGAATTTCTGCTGCAGAGTTTTAGGATTACAGGAATATAGCGCCATCAAGCTAGAACAGAAATATGTAAGCATAGTCATTTCCTGGGGATTGAAACTGCATTCCTTAGAACAGAGTCTTCACTTTGGTTTCTGCTTAGGCTACCTTCCCAATCATTTGGTCTCTTCTTGACTTCCCATCACTCTTCTCCAGCGTGAATTACAGAGTACCCCTCTAGTCATTGAGAGCTTCAGTGGGCCTCCTTAACATCCATCAGTTGATAATGGTCTTCCATTATCTTGGTCTCAGTTCTAATAAGTCACAGTTCTGCTCAACAGGTTCATTAAACCATGCACACAAGTTCATCGCATCCATGCATTCGGTCTCAGTGTGGACAGTGATGTAAGCCATGTACATGAGTAATTCACAGTCACACTGTTCAATCTCAGTGTGGACATGATCTTGGAGAATGCACTTGGCCACCATGGCATACTCATCAACCATTCTACTCAATGCTCTTTCTCCAACGTCCCCAAACAACTTTATAGCTATTTTGGGAGAGAGATAGATGCCTGTGTCACTTATTAAAAGACTTTCCTTTCAATTTTGCTTACTCATGCATAAGAATTAATCAAAAGTATTTCACTAGGCTATACAAAATGAGAGATGTTTGCCAGTAATACCTAGGAACTACCAGAGAGTAAATGTCTGTGCAGAGGTATGAGAGTTGCATAAGGACCTCAGGTTAGAAAGTACTTTTCTACTAAAGGAACAACTGTACCTACCCAATCTAGAAGGACAAATGTCACCAAGATTCAAGCAATTAGAATAAAGAAGGAGAGCAAGCTAGGACAAAAACCCTTAGAGAAGAAAGTCCTCAGTAGGGTGGAGGGAGCAGCATGAGGACACTAAATCTCAAATTGTGCAGCAGAATTGAGCTTGCACTTTTTCTAATCAGAGGATGAGGCCATGCCCATGTAGTTGATGACATCTCTCTATTACCAGTATAAACTCTGACCACTACTGGAAAAGGATTCAACTGTCTGCAGTTAGGGTGAGCAAGAGAACCTTTCAAAGAGATGACTTTGAATATAGAAGAGATGGGAATGAAAACCAGAGCATGAAAGGTAGCAGGGCAGAGAGATTTATGTCAGGTTTTCAGAAGTTGAGAAAATTTGCCAAAAAATAGCACCAGAAACCCCCTCCCCATTTATTGGGAGTTTGTTGTACATTTGTATAGCATCTCACTAAACACAAGGTAGGAGTCTACATATCTTATAAGACTTCTTGTTCCTTTGGCTCATGTTAAGTACTTCTTTTTTATCTAAAAGTATTACCAACAAGTTAAATGCTAATCTTAATGACTCACACTTCTTGTAGCCAAATTTCTATGACACTATCAGCTACTGAGTCCATGTCTGATACCTCAAGCAACACCAGGGCACACCTGTTCTCCTCTTCAGCCATAAAGGAACAGTTCCACCATGTTAACCACACAGGCACATGATGGTTATGGTCACTAAGCTGGGAGTGGCATTTCTACATAGAGACATTTGCCTACATCAGTTTTTTGGCAAAATCAGGGTTTCTTTGTTTGGTTGGTTAGTTGGTTGGTTTTTGTACCATGTTGTACATTACATTCCTTTGAAAGTGGGGTAGGTATGTGGTAAAAATATGAGTAGATATCATATTTTATATGAAACTTAAAAGCTTTCCATTTCTAGCATGTACTCATTTGTTAAAGATGTCATACCCACAGAAATCACATGGGTACTGGGCTAGGAAGACATCTTTAGGGATGATTTGGTAGCATAGTGGGGAGCATAGCTTTCCAAGAATAACAGACATTAAATAAACTGGGGTTGGGACAAGGGAAGGAGTGAGACGTATTTCCTTGAGCTGCCACTCACTGGGGCTTATATTAGCAAATATTTATTCCCTCGTTTTTCATCACACCTGCAGAAGCATGCTTCCTGTGGGAGCCCGGAGGCAGGTTTTCACCTCCTCACTGCCTCAGCTTGACACTGAGCAGCTCTGGTTTGTGACTCCAACCATTTACAGGACTTTCTCTTCATTAACCACACACACATCTCTCCTTTGTGCTCATCTTGCAGCTAAGATGGTGTCATCTTCAAACTCACAAGGACATCTAAAAGGGCGTTTTCTATAAAGAATAACACATTCCCCAATTTTGAGTTCAGACATTGAAAATACATGGTGGGAGAATACGGTCAAGCCACTACAGTGAGACACGTGTTAAGCAGAAATGTCGTAAAATGAAAGGGGACTCTGTATGGAGCTATGTAAGAAGATGTGGTAACTTGTGTCTTGCACCATGCTACTCAATGTGAAGTAGGAAAGCATAGGGAAAAGTCTACCCAGCTCTAGTTCTCTGGGAAGCCCACACAGAGAGGCTCCTAAATGATGCCTTTTACAGTAAACTATAAATTATCTGTGAGATATAATCTTAATCTAAAAGTTACTGGATTCTTTAAAGTTGTTTGATGTGGAATGGTCTTCCAGAAAAATACCTATTGTTTAAATACATAAACACATAAATAATCTACACATACTCATTAATACATGTCCAATGTTAGAGAATGGATCATGTAATCATAATTCTGAAAACTCTCTGAAGAAAAATGAGATGACATTTGCAATTGCATTGAGAGAAAGTCCTTTAAAGGACACTGTCTACAAGAATAGCATGCAAAGTGTGCAATTTAAGTCTCAAATTCTGCCTTTCCCTTTTTTTCCAAAGCTCCAGTTATGATGTTGGACCAAAGAGTCCATGGGACATGCCTTCTTTGATTTCTGTTGGTGTCTGCAACAGGGAGAGATGAGACAGTGGCCCAAGCTCCTTCCTGTTTACTTCTGTTGTGCAGTCTATATGACTTCCCAGCATCAGAAAAAGCAAGGCGGTGCTTTCCTCCAGACACTAAGATCCTGCACAGAGGAGCCCTCATCAGTGCCCAAGTCATGTAGAGGGGTCCTCCTTGATAGTTAAGTAACACGTGCCTCTTTGTCCACCCACTTCTCTGCACTCTTCATCAACTTTTGCATTGAATTCTCTTTATTAAAATAATAGACATACCCTGTGTCTTCATGGTTTAATTCCAACAGAATCAGTAAGCGGTAGTTCTTATATACCCATGGTTCGATAACCATGAATAGACGCTGTATGTGTCTGTGTGTATATATGCATGTGTGTGTGTGTGTGTGTGTGTGTGTGTAACAGTATGGTCATTGAGCAAAGAACAGAAAAATTAGAGATAAACAAGAAATTCTTCCAGCAGCCCAACCTGAGTGTCTGTTCTCTCTCTCTCTCTCTCTCTCTCTCTCTCTCTCTCTCTCTCTCTCTCTCTCTTTCCCCTCTCTGTCTCCTTCTCCCCCCTTTCAATCTCTCATCCCTCTCTTCCTCCTCTTTCTCTCTCTTCTTTTCCTTACTCCTTTCTTCTCTCTTCTCTCTTTCAAAATTTGACAAAATAATGGTTTAAAATATTCCTTTATCACTCTGGTTCTTTTTCTTCCTCTACTTCAGAGTATTTTCAAATAGTGTGTTTCTTCTTTTTCTCAAAATACAAACATATACTGTTTACCACAATGATGCTCTGATCTTTACCTGTTTCTTCAGCTGACATTTAAGCTTTTTACTTTAAATCTGAAGGTTCATTTTGTTAGCTCATTTATCATCGTTTTTTCCTGCGAGATGAAAAGCAATTCTACTAAGTGCCCACAGATACCTCAGGGAGACCTGACCTTCTGTATCTCCAACTCTGCAGTCAGACTTTTCCAAAGGTATCTAAACAGATGCCACAATCAATCACCTTTGAAGCCAGTGCCTCATCTGTTAGACAGCTCACTCACTGCTGCTCCACAGATGTGCACTCTTGCTGGAGATGAATTAGCTTGTTATGAATGATTCCCAACCCCACGTACGGCCGATTTCAGAAATCCTCCCTTATTAAAGCTGATGCTGAGATAGAGCAGAGAACTAGTTCTTATTTATTTACTAAGGGGAAATGGGATGTTTCTGAATTAATTATGGGATAGAAATAATATTAAAGTAGAAAGTCGGGACGTTCCGAACAGCAGAATGAGAAAGTCCACAGAGGCACCCAGACAAACAATTTTGCTGAAGCCAATTGTAGTAACATATGTCTATAATCCCAGCATTCACCAGACACAGGCAGGAGAGCCTGAACTAAAGGCTAGCTGAGCTACACAGTGCAGGGCATCTTATGTTTACGACAAGCCTTTTTCATCCACGAACTTTTCCATGATACTAGGAGTGTGTGTTTATGTGTGTGTGAAATAGGTATACATATCAAACATTTGCTAATAGTAAATAATTAAGAAATTATTTAAAAGAACTTTTGCTATCATATAAGTTTATTTATTAGAAATGGGTTAATCAAGATGTGAGAATTAGCCGATAAGAGGCTAGAACTAATGGGCCAAACAGTGTTTAAAAAAAAAAGACTCAGGTTAGCCATCAAACAGCAATGTTAGTATCAGAATTTCTGGGTGGGAAGAGAGCTCAGTAAATGAGAATCCTTTCTATGAAATCAAAAGGGTCAGAGTTCAAATTTCTTGCACTTGCATAAAAAAAATCGACACGGCCAGGTAAGCCTGAAAACACAGCACCCGAGGGCAGAAAGGGGTGAATTTCAGAGCTTCCTGGCCTCCAGTTTGACTGAAATCATCAGTATTAATTGCAGCAGGGGACATTTCCTCAAAAACAGATAAATGAAAAGTGGGAATGGGAAATGATAAGACATTTACTCTTCTCTGGTCTCTACTTGTAAGCACAGGAACACACAGGACCGTAGATAAACATGTCTATAAACCACCCACAGCATGCACATAAATGAATAAATAATTAATAAATAAAATCAAATGCTCTAACACAATACAGTCGTCGGATATACCAATTTGATACACAATGATGAATAAAAGGGGGGGAGTATTAAAGGCCTTTTCGGGATAATTAAACCATTTTACTGAGAAGTAAAATTTTGTATCATATGTACTCACTCGTAAGTGGCTCTTAGACATAAAGAAAAGAAACCAGCCCACAAATCACAATCCCAGAGAACCTAGACAACAATGAGGACCCTAATAGAGACATACATTGATCTAATCTACATGGGAAGTAGAAAAAGACAAGATCTCCAGAGTAAATTGGGAGCATGGGGACCATGGGAGAGGGTTGAAGGGAAGGGGAGAGGAGAAAAATGTACAGCTCAATAAAATCAATTTTTAAAAAAAGGGAGGAGAAAGTTTGTGTGCACAGCACAAACACTGCAGTTCATAACATTCAGTGCTGATACCCAATCTAAGCTGAGTTTACCAACATTCACTCACACTGTGTGGCTTCAGGGCACGTGCAAGGCACAGTGTGCTTGTTGTATGCTCATCACCAAGGCTGCGCTGAAGTTATGTGATACAACAGAGGCTACTACCAGACACACCTTAGATTCATGAGAGGTTGGATCATAATTTTTGTTCCTTAATTTTACTCCTGTCAAATGTTATGTGTCTCCCACGTTAAGTTACGTCACCAACGACAGTTTCAGAAGCAATGTCGCAGTGAGTTCAAAGCAATCTGAGCATTAAAAAGGATGTCTTAAAATAAATATTTTTAAAATTCCAACTTGTCCCTCTTCCAATTACTCTGAGGAATGTATCAAATGGAGACACATTCATTCATGAAAATCAACTAAACGTTGGTAAACATAGTAACAGTCTATGACAGTTAAGTCATGCCCATCTGTTGCAAGCCTTTCCTCTGGCTCTGTAGAAACTCCTTTCCTGGACCTCTGCTGCAGGCAGGGCCCAAGAAAAAAATTAATTAATCCAGCCAAGTAATTAAACAAATAACAAAAACTAACAAAACAAGGCAGGGCATTGGTGTCTAGAATCCCTGCAATGAATTTCATAAATTGTCTACTTTTCAACCAAAACACTATGAAGTTTACACAGCAAGAGGGAAGTCTAACTCCCAAACAAGGAGGAAGCAGGCAAGAAAGCTGCTTTTGAAAAAGTCTGCATGGAGACTTTTAAAAAAGGTATTTTAAGCATGGCGGTGGGGAAGAGACAAAAATCTTCAATAAATGAATAAAAAAATAAAAATAAAAAAATATCACATCACATCAGTAAAGTACATAAAAATAAAAATTTATTGAAAAGAAGCACATTAAAGGATTACTAGCAACATAAATGTTTGAAAAAGCCTTAAGGAATTACACTATTTTTTATTAAATTACTGATATTTCTTTTATTTATATATATATATATTTTGTTTGTTTGTTATTAAAGATTTCTGTCTCTTCTCCACTGCCGCCTCCCATTTCCCTCCCCCTCTCCCAATCAAGTCCCCCTCCTTCATCAGCCCAAAGAGCAATCAGGGTTCCCTGCCCTGTGGGAAGTCCAAGGACCACCCACCTCCACCCAGGTCTAGTAAGGTAAGCATCCAAACTGCCTAGGCTCCCACAAAGCCAGTACGTGCAGTAGGACCAAAAACCCATTGCCATTGTTCTTGAGTTCTCAGTAGTCCTCCTTGTCCGCTATGTTCAGCGAGTACAGTTTTATCCCAGGCTTTTTTCAGACCCAGGCCAGCTGGCCTTGGTGAGTTCCTGTTAGAACATCCCCATTGTCTCAGTGTGTGGGTGTACCCCTCGCAGTCCTGAGCTCCTTGCTCGTGCTCTCTCTCCTTCTGCTCCTGATTTGCACCTTGAGATTTCTATCCAGTGATCCAATGTGGGTCTCTGTCTCTGTCTCCTTTCATCACCTGATGAAGGTAATATTCAGGAGGATGCCTATTTGTTTTTCTTTGGGTTCTCCTTATTTAGCTTCTCTAATATCACTAATTATAGGCTCAATGTCCTTTATTTATGGATAGAAACCAATTATGAGTGAGTACATCCCATGTTCCTCTTTTTGGGTCTGGCTTACCTCACTCGGGATAGTGTTTTCTATTTCCATCCATTTGCATGCAAAATTCAAGAAGTCCTTGTTTTTTACTGCTGAGTAGTACTCTAATATGTATATATTCCATACTTTCTTTATCCATTCTTCCATTGAAGGGCATCTAGGTTGTTTCCAGGTTCTGGCTATTACAAACAATGCTGCTATGAACATAATTGAGCATATACTTTTGTTGTATGATAAGGCATCTCTTGGGTATATTCCCAAGGGTGGTATTGCTGGGTCCAGGGGCAGGTTGATCCCAAATTTCCTGAGAAACCACCACACTGCTTTCCAAAGTGGTTGCACAAGTTTGCATTCCCACCAGCAATGGATGAGTGTACCCCTTTCTCCACAACCTCTCCAGCAAATGCTATCATTGGTGTTTTTTATTTTACATTCTGACAGAAAGATTTTAAGTGCCGTAGGAGCAGGGCAAGTGTTGTGAGTTTGTATCTCTGAGAAACATCAGGAGAGCTTTTCCACACCCATAATACTGCAACAATATGGCTGACTAAATAAGAAAAACACCAATAGACAAGCTAACATTCATGAGGCCCAGCCCTAGCAAAGAACTATTGGCAAATAAGGAATGCAGAGAGAGCAAATTAGTCTTCCCCAGGGATGAGCTCCCCAGCTAATTACTCAATACCAAGTGGTCAGTCCTGAAATCATACACATATGAGCAACACCAGATGGAATCAGCAGGTTGCAGTTATGCATTTGTGCCTGTATGTATGCAATAAAAATAAGTAAAGAAAAAGAGGCTATGACATTGAGACAAAGTAAGTGGCAGATGGCAAGGGAGGGTTTAAGAGAAGAAAGAAAAGGGCAAAATTCTGGCAGTCTTATCCTCCCACTTCCAAGACTGAGAAGAACTAGCAGAATGCCAAGCAAAAATGAACATACTATAAACAAATTAATTATTACTCAGACATCCATGGAACTCCATCAATGTCCATTAACATAGATGATTCTCAAGGGACGTGAAACTGCAAAGTCCCTCAGAAGGTGAGACACACTTGTAAATACATATGTGTATGCACATTTATAAAGAACTCAAATATATTGCAATTGATATATAAATACATATAAAACTTAGGCAGAATTTGCACATAGCCACCTGTAAATAAAGAACATATACATATATGTCTATATATGGCTTCAAGTTCCCAGGAAGAAAATGGCCCAGAGGGTCCAGGTTAAACCAGCCTAAACAAGAGATTCCTATCTCAGCAGAAGAAAGTGGGGATAAGGAGCAGAAGGAAAGGGATGATGACGATTAGAGCAGAAATAGAAATAAATCAACAGAGACAGAAAATCAATAAAGCCAAAAGATGGCGCCTTGAAAGATCAATAAAACTGCCCTGAAACCGTATACACACAAAAAACAAAATCTACTCAACACATTGTATTTATATATTTGTGCACACATATTCAAAGTGTGTGTGTGTGTGTGTGTGTGCAAAACAATAAGAAAAAGATGTTATCAACTTCAGATGAGGGGAGAAGGAGGTTCCGGAGGGAGAACTGTGAAGTGGAAAATCAAATTTCAAAGAAGCAGAAATTTTGTTTTTGTCAATTTTTAAGGAGACTCACAAGACGAGTGAAACCTCAAACAGGTAAATTAGGCATAAAAGATGAGTTATTAATCACCACCAAAACTGAAGTCTACACTATGAAGAATTTTATGTTCTACTTTTGGTGCACCCCACACCAAATAATAAATGCATACAAAAATTATCTTAAAAGGCTCACACCAAGAATATGGATCTTGATGTAGAACTATGGCCAGGCCATAGTGAACCAGCACACATTTCCACGGTGGCTGGGCCACAACCACACCACACTGGTTTCCACGGTGGCTGGGCCACAGACACATCACACTGGTTTCCACGGTGGTTGTGCCACAACCATACCACACTGGTTTCCACGGTGGCTGTGCCACAACCATACCACACTGATTTCCACAGTGGCTGGGCCAGCTTTCACCCCAGCTAACAATGATGAATTGTTCACATTTCCCCACATCCTTACTAGCATGTGCTGAAGGTTGTATTACTGATCGTGGTCACTGCGCCTGGGGTAAAATATAAAATCTCAAAGTTGTTTTAGTTGTTCTTCCCTAATGGCTAAGGATGGTGAATATTTCCTTAAGTGTTTTTCGACATTTCTTTTGCATCTTTTGAGAACTCTCCTTTTTGGTCTGTACCCCATTTTAAGTTTGCTTGCTTTTTTCTTCATATTCTAGTTATTTAGTTCTTTATATATTCTATATAATAACCCTATACTGAAAGTATAATCAGTAAATCTCTTCCCATTTTATAGGTTACTGCTTTACTAGAATGAAGGATTCTACATATTATCACAGAGATACTTGTTAAGCCATGTTCATTGCGGTTCTATGTATAAAAGTCAGAAATTCAAAACAGCCCTGTTGCCCACATACCAGTGAATGGAAAATTTACACAATGGAATACTATTCAGTTGTTAATGAAGCTATGAAATTTGAAGGTAATTGGATGGAGCTACAGTCATCCAGAGTGAGGTAATTGAGACCCTGGAAGACAGCTATTGAATGTTTTCTCTTGTAAGTGTATGTTCAATTTGAAGCTTTCATTGTGTAGACTGCAATACAAATGACCACAGAGGTTAAGTAACTAGCAAAGGAGCAGTCCTAAATGGGATGTCTTCACTAAACCTCTCCCCTCAAAGCTCACAGATGTATGCGAAAGAGGAGACAGAAAGATTGAAAAGCCAGAAGTGATGGGTGACTCCAAAGAAATTGCTTTCTCTACACAACAGGACTGATTCACTTATAAACTCAGAGAGACAATGTGAGACCTGCACAGGCTCAAGCCATAGAGGGTTCCAAAAATAGAAAAGGAAGTAGATACATGACCCCATTCCTAAAAAAGAAGCTATGTGTAATTAATACCTATTGGCAAGGGGAAATCAGTTTTTTTTTTAATGTAGTGTCCCCAGGCATATCAAGGACACTTATATCAAGGCTAGGCCCCATATCCAAGAGTAGTTGACCAACAAAAAAAGGAACTCCCTGGGTTTTCTGTGGGCTTTTTGTTTCATTTGTTTTGCTTGGCTTTTTTCTTTGTTTTACTGATTTGTTTGTTTTAGTTTTCATTTTTTAAGGTATTTTTTTTTCTTTTAAACATTGCCTGGCCCATTATTGGCTAGCTCTTACATATTGACCTAACCCATTTCTAATAATCTCTGTAGCCCACGAGCTGGCTTACCAGGAATGATCTTTAAGGTATTTTCTGAAAGAGAAAGAACATAATGTTGGTAGGTAAAGAGGGAGGAAAAATCAAATAAAATGACAATACTCTTAATAATTCTTTAAAGAGAAAGAGTCACATAAATCTTCATGACCTTGTTACATATTGGTGTTTACCAAATATATTAAGGTAAAATAAACAAGAATACATATATTCCTATTCGTATATTTTTTCTTATTTTAAGAATATTTTCATATATGTGTGTGTGTTTTCTCTCTCTCTCTCTCTCTCTCTCTCTCTCTCTCTCTCTCTCTCTGTGTGTGTGTGTGTGTGTGTGTGTGTGTGTGTGTGTGTGTGTGTTACCAAGAACTAAGTGTACACAAAAACCTAGAGCTATGATGCATGCTTATAATGCCAGCACTCTGGAGGTAGAGGCAGGAAGAGCAGATGTTCAGAGTTTTCTTTGGCTACAAGGTGAGTTAGAACCCAACCAGGAATATATGAAACCTTGTCTCAAAAAGAAATTAAATAGAACAAACTTCATCAAAACTAAATCCTTCTGTGACTACCTTTGTTAAGACCTGCACAAGATCAAACCAGCTGAAACCCTAGCATGTGTGGAGGAGGAGTTCGTGAAGTTGCACTTCTAGCTCAGAAGCTACTGGCAAATGAAGGCAGCTGGAAGAAGAGCCACTTTTCTTCAGCACTGTCACCTCTAAGAGTCTACCCACGCTCCAGCGGATGTACCTCTATGTGCACATGCAGACAGTACTAAGTGGATTCGATGAGTTTTAAGGAGTTCATGTACTCCTTAAAAAATTGTTTTAAGGAGTACATGAAGTTGGAGAAGAAAATTAGCGGGAAGGACATGGGATGAATTACAGGGCAGGGAATGGGAGGTTGGATTTGATCAAAACATTTATGAAATTCTCAAAAATAAAATAATCTAAAATTGTTTGAGTTTCAGTGGGTGACCTTATGAAAGTCAAATAAATTTGAACCAATTGAAAATGTGATGTTTGTACTTCTGAATACCTGATTATTTTTTTTATAAAGAAGCCAGAAATACACATTGGGAAAGAAAAATAATATTATCTTCAACAAATGGTGCTGATCAAACTGGATATCTGTATGTAGAAGAATGCAAATAGATCCATCCTTATGCCCCTGTATAAAACTCAAGGCCAAGGGGATCAAAGACCTAAACAAAAAACAGTCCACTGGCCCTAATAAAAGAGAAAGTAGGGAATAGTCTTGAACTCATTGGCACAGGAAAAGACTTTCTGAAGAGAACACAGCATAAACACTAAGATCAGCAAGTAATAAATGAGACCATATGAAACTGAAAAGCTTCTGTAAGACAAATGACACCACCTATTGGACAAAGCAGCCTACAGAATGGGAAAAGATTTTTACTAACTCCACATCCAATAGAGGGCTAATATATATCATACACACACACGCGCGGGCACACAAACTAGATACCTACCTGTTAGAATGGCTAAGATCAATAACACAAGTGACACTTCATGCTGGCAAGGATGGGGAGCAATGGGAACATTGGTGACAGGAATATAAACTTATACAGCCACTATTGGAAATCAATATAGCATTTCCTCAAAAAAAATGAAATCAGTCTACCTTAAGAGCTAGTTATACTACCCTTGGACATATCCCCAAAGGACACTTGATCCTACCACAAGGACATTTTCTCAACTATGTTCACTGTGGCTTTATTCATAATGTCCAGAAACTGGAAACAACATAGATGTCCCTCAACAGAAGACTAAATAAAGAAAATGTAGTACAAAGTGTAGGCAAATAAATAGAATTAGAAAAACCATTCTGAGTGAGGTAAGCCAGACCCAGAAAGACAAATATGATATGTACTGAAACATAAGTGGACGTTAGCTGTTAAGTAAATTATAGTCAAGCTACAATCTATAGACCCAGAAAGGTTAAGTAAGGAGGAGTGTTCTAGGGGGAACATACAAATCTCCTGGGGAAGGAAAAGCAGAATATTTTGCAGGTGAATTGGGGAGGGCAGGTAGGAATGGGAGTCCGGGGATTAAGTGGGGGGCGGGGAGTGCCAGGGGAGGTGACTGGCAATGTGAGGAATAGGGGAGCAGTGTGGAAATCTAGCGCAGTGGAAACTTCCTGGAATCTATGAGGGTGGTCCTAGTGAAGAATTTTACTAATGGGGGATACAAAGTCTGAACTGGAATATCTTATAGCCAGGCAAGACTTCCATTGATGGGATTAAGTGGCATTAGGTTAAATGGTTGGCCAAGAGTCCTGTGGAGATCCCTAATCTCACCCAGGTTGATGCTAGAGCCAGGGT
This sequence comes from Microtus obscurus, assembly GCA_963919715.1. Lineage (NCBI taxonomy): Eukaryota > Metazoa > Chordata > Mammalia > Rodentia > Cricetidae > Microtus > Microtus obscurus. The sequence continues at coordinate 20,925,752 of CAWTZC010000355.1, read as the reverse complement.
TTCTCTCTGATATCTGACAGTTGGACCCATTGCTGATGACAACATCCATAACTCATTGAATGTGTTGAGGTCAAGTTGGTGCCTAGATGGAGCCTTCATCACAACATTCTAGTCTCTTTGGTATGGGAAGGTATTCTGTAAGTTACCTAAAGAGACATAGACCCCAACCCAGACACAAACCCTTTGACCTACAATCAGTACTGCCTGAAAGATGTGCCAGGGAAATAGTGATATAAAACTTGTAGTAACAGTCAACAAATGCCTGATTTTACACACTCCATGAGAGGGAGCTCATCCCTGATACTGCTCAGTAGGCCATGAACCAAAGACTTGATAGCCCAGAACCCTAGGATAGAACAAAACATGACTGTTCAGGTAGATAGGTAGGTAGGTAGATAGGTAAGTGGGTGGATGGATAGATAGATAGATAGATAGATAGATAGATAGATAGATAGATAGATAGATAGATAGATAGAGGGAGAGGGAAAGGGAAAGAAAATTCATAATGATATTCTGCTATACTCATAAATCAGTGCCTTGTCCAGTCTCCATCAGAGAGGCTTCCTTTGGCAGAAAATGGGAGCAGATGCAGAGACCCATGACCAGACATTATTCAGAGTCTAAATTGGAGGTCCCCATTGGATTCCTCTGTGTCAGAGAATAGAGAACCCCGAAAAAGATGAGGAAAAAAAGATTGTATGAGTCAGAGAGAATGGAAGACACCAGGAGAACATGGCCTACTGAATCAACTAAGCAGGGTGTATATGGGCTCACAGAGATTAATGTGACAAGCACAGGGGTACAGGGGTCTGTACCAGGTCCTCTGAGTACATGCTGTTACTTAGTGTCTTAGGGGGAACTCGTACCTGTGGGAGTGAGTGTGTCTTTGATTCTTTTCCCTGCTTTTGAGACTCTCTTCCTCCTGTTGGGTTGCCTTGTCCAGCCTAGGTATGGGGGGATTTCACCTCATCTTACTGTGTCTTGTTTCGTTATATTTGGTTGTTATCTTTTGGAGTCATAATGTTTTTTGAAGGAAGATGGAGAAGAGGCTCGTGGGAGAGGAGAGGTAGAGGTGCTGGAAGGAGTACAGGGAGGGGAAACTATGGTCACAATGGATCATATGAGCAAAGCATATACTTTCAAAAGCAAGAAAAGTTAAAAAGAAATAACTTCCAAAAACTCATAAAATAAAAATGTGACATGGCAAGCTTTGAATGGCAGAGATATTCAAAACTACTTTAAGATCCTATAACGTGAATTACTTGATCATAATTTCACATCTGGTGGAAGAAGGCTACAGATTGTGTGCCATAATATGTTTAATGATATCTTAATTTCAAAAACATAAAAATCGTGACATAAAAATAAATAATAAAAAGAAATAAAGTGTGTTTGAATCCTTAATCCAATGTGATGGAGATGAGGCTTTGGGAAAGCAATTAGGTCTGAACAGGTTTGGTGCCCTGATAGAAAATGACCGCAAACAGAGTCACGTGAGTTCACAGAAAGGATAACCTCCAGAAAAGCATCCACCAGCACCTTGATCCTGTGCTTCCCATCCCAGGAATTATGAAAAAGAGGCAGCAGCTGCTTCAGGCTTGCAGTCCACAGCACCTGCTACAGCAGCCAAGGATAAAAGACATTCAAGGAAATGCTTGAGAATGAAATATACAATTAGAACTTATCCAGAAGCAATAAAAAGTTTTCCACCATAATATAACAATCAAACAATTAATAAAAATTAAGCATGTTTTTAAAAGGCTCAAGAGTGTGAAGAGATATGTCTCCAAAGAAGATAAATGACTTTATCAGGCCCAGGAAAAAATAATCAATGTCCTTATCTGTCAGGTGAGTGAAAGTCAAAACAATAATGGGATGCCACTTCACTCTCACCAGGACAGATGTGAAACGCAGGTAATAAACGCCTGCAACTATGTGGGGAGAATGGAAACCTCTATTTTACATGCTGCTGGTCAGAATGTAAACTGTTGCAGAATCTTTAAAAATATCAAATGGCAATGCATCAAGGTGTAAACCGAGCTCTGAGAAGTTCACTACGAGTGTAATGATAACATATATTTTTACAAAAATCGCAGAAATGAAATGTGTTATACCCACAGCATATAAACATTATTGGCAATAAAAAAGAATGGAACAGTAACACAAGCTTCTACATGAAAAGACCTTGGAGACATTATCCAGAGCGAGGCAAGCAACGTGCATGAGACATCTAAATAGTCAAATCTAAATAGTCAACCTATAGAAATGGGAGACAGAACAGTGATTGTTTGAGAGTAAGAGAATAATACTGGGGGAAAACAAATGCTGAGAGGCATTGTATTTCCTCAGAGGTGTAAAAGTTTACATGTATGATGCAGTAGAGGTGGCATGAGGAGACACATTTGAAATGCCTGCATTTTTAGAAAGGCTGAATATCAAGGTCAAAGGTCACCTTGTTTTCAAGAGACTGGGGAAATTACCTGGTTGCTTTCCACCAACTCCTAGTCTAACAATCATACTCATTCATTGCTTCCTCTGTGTTCCTAAGTTAAGGGAGTGAATAATTTTTTTGTACCCACCATAAGTTGTCCCCAGGCTTCACCAGTTTAACACAATATGAATTAAAGTTCTGCTGCGTTTCTACAGATGCAAACTTGGGTACAGTCCCAGTGCATTTCTCCCTTTGGTAGACTTCACAGGAAAACTTTTCCTGAGGTCCCATGCATTTCTGAGCCTGCTATCTTCCACTGTAAAAGCAGAAATGATGCTGAGAATCCACTTTGGAAGATCCATTTGATTCTCTTGAGGCCACCTGGATATTCTTGGGTTGTATCTGATTAGCACCTTCATTCCATCAGAAATGTATTCCTGCACTGTATCTCTCCAAAAGGAGATCAAATACGAACGTCTCCGAGAAGCCTAATTCTTCGCACTCTATGGGGTGAGTATCGTTTAGAGTGTGATTAATAAAAATAGAGGTAAAGGTGCCATGGGAACAAACCCTTGACTTCCTATCTGCTGGGTGTTACTCTTTTAGCCTGTGATCACGTGTGAACTGAAAAATCACAAGGGTTTCAATCTTATCCACAGCATGCCCACAGGGGCTAGGAGAAACTCAGCAGCCTTATGGGAAACTGCTCAGTGCCATCAGCACAAAGCGCATGTGATGGAAAGCCAGATAAACTTCAAGCGGTATGCCTGGTAGATATGGAGTCCAGCTAGCGACTAAATCCTTAGGACCTCTGAAAAGTCAAAGGGTAAAGGTGAGCTGACCTGACCCCCCCTTCACCTCGTGTTGGCTTTTTCCTCCTACCTTTCCCTTTGCACATGTGTTTGATCCATCCCTCTCTTGATTACCTGCGGTCTTTCCCACTTTCATTCCCTCGATGAGCGCCCTTCCTCCTGCATCTTCAAAGCTTATCTCCTCTCCACAGCTGTGTGTTCAAAGTTGAGAGCCTGACACTGATTTAACCATCTTGAATTGCTCTGAAATAAATTCCGCAGGGCAGAGACCAATTTCTTATGCATTGTCAACAGTGCAATGGTCTGTTGGTGCTTCCTAAGCATTGGGTAGATACAAATAACAGGCAATCCAAAAATAGGGGAGTAATTCTGTATATCAAACAATTAAAATCTGAAAACTGAACTCTGGATAACCCCACAGTCTAGACGCAGGAGTTGCTATTCTGCTGTGGGAAATAGAACCTTGAAAATTAGAGATTCTCTTAGCCAGGAAAGATGACTTATTCAATCAACCCAGACTACATGGGAGAGATTGGCTGTCCATTGCTAATTTTTGTGTGTGTGTGTGTGACCTATCCATGAGCAGAAGCTGTCTGGGTGCTATGACTTTGAACATAGCTACAATAAATGTAAGCTAGTTCTGAGATGCCAAAACACGTGGAATTTTAGGTCACTGAGTATGGGACTCTTGTAAGAAGGCTTGGGACCTATGAGATGGCTCAGCATGTAGAGTCTTCACCATCAGGCTTGAGAGCTCAGGGTCAATCGCTGAGACTCAGACGGTAGGAAGAGGGAACCAAATTCTGAAAGTTGTCCTCTAATCCCCAGCTGCATGCTATGTCTCTGGCTCCCTTCCCCTGCCCCCCACCTAGACACAAACAGAGAGGGAGAGAGAGAGAGAGAATAAATTGCTGTGGGAACTCCTTCAGCCAATGGCCTTTGAGATGCTGTACCACTTTGAGCATGGCCTTGGGTACCATAAAAACAGATGTGCTCTGTCTCTCTCTGTCTCTCTGTCTCTCTCTCTCTCTCTCTCTCTCTCTCTCTCTCTCTCTCCTGCTGTTCCCCGCTCCTGCAGAGGATTGTTGATCTGTGAGTCAACCCCTAAATAAAGAACCCTTTATTGTACTCTGTTCTGAGCTAGTGTGGGACTACTTTATTGAAATCATTTACAGTAAATAAACAACTTTAACAATAAACAATCTTTTAAGAGGGTTTAGTGCTAAAGTCAGTTTCATGGAGATCATTGAATTTTGAGCTTCTATCTTAGAATTGTTTGAATTCTGAGTTTCTATCTTAGAATTTTGATTTTTCTACTGTCAGGAGAATACAGACAGACCTCAGATCCTCATAGACTCAGACAAGGAACAAGATCAGGTAGACTTAAAGCTGTCCCTCTCACAAACCTGACAAGTGAGAGATCAGCCAACTGAACTTTCTTGATCATCCCAAATGTCAGCTGTATTTGACAGAGTGACACCAGCATGGCCACACTCAGCAAACTCCAAGTTATAGCTCATGATCATAGCAATTTTTTTTTTATTCTAAGCTACTAAGTTGAGTCAGTTTGTTACACAGCAATAGGTTCTTTTATAAGTTTTACATGAATTGTCCCTGTCGGTTCATGCTTTTGATACCCAGCTGCTGATCCTGTTTGGAAAGGTTCTATGTCCTTTCAGGAAGAAAGCCTTACTGGATGAAGAATGGCACTGGCCGTGGGTTTTGAGGTTTTCTCCTCTGACCACCCTTCCTGTTCTCTTCCACCTGCTGCCATGCTTCCCTGCATGATGAACAATCTCTGTCGAACTGTAAACTACAATAAACCTTTTCTCCCCTAAACTGATTGTATCAAGGTCTTCTATCACAGCAACAAACTAGGAACTGGAAAAACTGATAGATAGTCAGAACATTCATTTATGTGGGGGGTGGGGACACACACACATATATGTATATACATATATATATGTATACATATATATGTGGATACATATGTGTGTAGACAGAGAGACAGAGAGAGAGAGAGAGAGAGAGAGAGAGCAAATCTGAGTAAGCATTTAGGAAAAAGCTGTTATCTGTAGGCTAAACACCATGCTTGTTTGTTTCTCACTTTAAAAATGGTACAAACAAAATCTGTACCATTCTTTTACAACTCAAGAAGTGGAAAAGTTTAGACACAAAAATATTTACCCAAATGCAGATGTGTCTGCCTGCCCTAAAGAGGGTCAGAGCATTCCCCAGTCCCTTAAACACACTGAATCAAAGTTAGACAAATTTAGAACCTACTCCAGCCTTCCTACTTTCCACAGCAGCCAGACAGTTAGTTTAACAAGTCTTTTAATAAATGCTGAAACATTAGCATCTACAGAAAGAATAATGCAGGAACCTACCCAGGTATCAAGATGTTGGAAGAGATATCAAAGAACATATTCAAAGAAAAACACTTTTTCCAGTTGGAAAAACAAGAAAGCAGTATTCACAGCAAAGACAAGAGACATCTAGTAATTCATGA